>CM062297.1:135836147-137045342 GCA_031216915.1 Pictodentalium vernedei | reverse complement strand
GACCTTCTAGTGACTGACTTTCATCTTCATCACAATGCTTAAGTTTGGGGGTCATTATTGTCAGAACTTTCAGTCTAAAGCAGTACGGGCTTTCCTAGAAAGTTCATTTGTTGGGGATACTTTCATTCCGGTCACATGTATCAGATTCGGGGGATTTCACCTGGATTTTGTTCGCAATATCATGATTTTTATTTTTTATCTGCAAAAATAGAAAAAAAGAAGCTATTACCTATTTTACCTTTTTTCGATACTTTTTATTTTCAACCTCATTTTCAGCTTCAGCCTTTCAAAAAAATCTGTGTGTAATCTCCACAGAAGCCATAACCAACATGTGGTGCTCTCCTATGAGATGCCCAAATGGTCAAAGTATGGTCATACTCTGAGGAGACATCACTGTAGGCCACACAGAAAACATTAAAATAAATGGGATTTTCGTTAAATTTTAATATGTTGTACAACTCAAACAAATTAAAAATCGGGAATATCTCTCTTTTAGACTTTTTTGTTGATTTATCACTATTATTGGTTATGTTTACACATCCTCAAAGTTTAGGCTACTGTAATATTTGATGAACACAAGCGGCAGCGTAATCTTTATTGGGCGACTTTGTACGTTAAAAGACAACTGACGCCTTCCCCTGGTTGTTGCTCGATTCGACGTTGGCTGTGCATCGTTGGGTGTTTTCTGGAAATTCGGTTTGCGAAAAAAAACCCTCTAGTGCTGTTCCTGCTTTTGTAATTGAAAATATCTAATCCAAACTTATTGGGACAGCCATCACCTATTATGACTGACCTAATGCTAACATCTTCAAATTCGGAAAAAAAATATTTAAAAATGTGGGTTGCACTCGTTAGATCAAAGCGAAGCTGACAGATTGGTCCTATGTTCCTGACTGTCACACCTTCAATAATGAAGTTACTCTAGGTGTCAGCTATTTTCTTATTTATAATATACGTAAATGTAGTAAAAAAGAAAGGTTTGCCGCTACTAGGGGTGTGCGAGGTCATTAGCACATCGGCTAACAACAATTAAATTCAGAAACATTCTGGAACGTATCTACTTACAGGGGATTCATTTCAAACATTTATTGAGGAATAAAGCAGGGGATATCAGTAATTTTTGAGTGGAAAAAAACATAATATTACCTGTGAGAAATTTGAATTTTCTATCAGAAAATTTGATGTTTTATCATACGATTGGCACACATTTCTCATGTTATCTTCAAGTTTTTACGACGTGTGTAAAATCATCGCAAGCAATGACGTCAAATCGTTCTCTGTGTGATTCTTAAATGTCACGGTAACATATAGATTATTTTGTCAAATTATGGTGCGCATGAGTTGTTTACGCGTTCTTTTCACGTTTACGTAACAAGCTGTATCACAATTCCATTGGATTCGGTAGGAACTTTGTAGCCACGTCTATTGAATTCAATTTGAGTCGAGGTAAATCGATGCAAATCGAATTCATTGAACTTTATTGCATCCTTTGTGTACATCAGGGTACTATCTTCAATGCTAGAACAGCACCGATGGCGGATTGATGCATTCTGGGACGAATACTAACTCACTTCAGATCCTCCGTTTATAGGCATTACAGGTAGCCATCAATAAATAAATGTCGAGAAGGAGGAATCCGTGGTCGTGTTCAAAACGATTTTATATGCGCGAGCAATAAGAACAGAACAATGGATTTTAAAACAAACAGTCCTGTCATGAACTATGCACTTATCTAGGCTTAATTGCTCGTAGGAAATGCGCGCAATTGCCATATCGAATGACATCCAAAGCATGGCAGGTTCTCCTGGTTACTCATAGCAAATACAGGCAATGTTTCTGCCAATGGCCCTCCGGGTTACCCGGATGTCCATTGGCAGAAATACTGCTTGTGCACAGGCCATTTGATCGCCTTACTATGGTCATAATGCGTAGATGAACGCACAGATCGACGTGCTATCTGTGCGCATTTCATGACAGGACTTTTAGTTTTAACTGTAGGTATAGAGGTCAATCTTTTGCGAAAATATGGAAGACCGTGAAAATGACAGCCCATTCGCTTATATTAGATTTTGTTGTCAGCCCATTCACTTAAAATAGATTTAACCAGAACTGTTAGACCATTTCACTCGATACACCATATACAAATTAAACGAAATTCCTTTCGGACAGGATGCCACTGGAACACTGAAACATGAGTAGTATGCAATGTCGGAAATAGGCCTCTTCTGTTGGAAGGTGGTGACGGGGGTGAAGGGGGTGGATGGCATCATCTTAATTAAAAAGTTATGTAAGGTAATTAACATGACGTCACTTAATGAATATTTTTTTTAATCACTTTAATTAATAACTGTTGCATAATTAATTTTAATTAATAACTGCTGCATAATTAATGTAATTAATGAGTGTAATTAGGGTTGATTATAATAATTAGTATATTAATAAATGAATTAATAATGTTTACGTCGATTAGGACATATTTTTTTAAAGTCATAATTTGGGATAGATATTATTAGATAAAAAAAAATAATATATTTAAAAATAATATTGACTTATTGGACATAAAAATGAATGCTATCGACTGACTCTGACCTGGAGACGTGCTAAGGTAAACACTGCATTGTGTCTGGGTGTAATTAAATCGATTTTTCTTTTCAAACGCAAACTATAACACGCGAATGACAGATGTTGATCACTAATTCCTATTGTTCAAAAGTTATGGGTGTAATAAAAATCTTATTAAATTAGCAATCAACACGCAACCTTCTTCCAGACTCTGAGATTCAAATTTTCAAATTTCATCGATTTTTTTTTAATGGTCCAATGTCTGTGTTTTGACTGGTTATCAAAAAAATCAATCAGTCAATTTTAAAACAAGACAGTCACTCATAGCTAAATTTGTCAATTGTTTTGCAAACGCGTTGTTGACAATTCGAGTTTTATTCGCATCATATCTATTACATTGTAAGTAATCAAACTGGAAAACGAAGCACTGAGCTGTGGAATTGTGAGAAAGGATTTTCATCCAACGACCACAAAATTCGCCACGGGCTACTGTACACGGGGGAGAGGTTGTACATGGCTGTTCTCTCTGCCCCAAAACTTTCAAGAGATGAGTTAACGGATCATCTGAAAATCCACAAAGAAGGTGCGTTGAACTGTCAATTTTGTGTTTCAATAGCAAATTCAACAAAAGAGAGGCAGTGTACATCGAACAGACGGCGATGTAAAGAAGTTCCAGTGCACGTTTTGTCTGAAATCCTATAGTAGGAAAGCTACATTAGAAAAACATATGGAGAAATGTCAAATCTCGACATTTAACTGCACAATTTGCAGGTTTCAGCTGATTCAACTTAACTGTCATCGTGCCACAAGTAGCAGAGATGCATAACTCGATTGACGGGTGGAGGCGTTCCTCATCAAATAAGGGGGGGGGGCGGTCAAATGAGGTTTTGAGGAGGGGTGATGGAGACAGGTGTGTGGTCATATATTTAAAAATTTAATAACCTTAATTGCTATGACGTAGTCCCCTAACAAATACTGTATATTAATTTAATATAATATATTAATAATTTTCATTAAATAATTCATTTTTTATTCCACACCCCTGTAACCCCTCACAATACCTAAAACTTTCATGAACTCTCCTCCTCCAGCCCATCCAATACCAAAATCTTCTTTTTTTTTCGAAACCTCTCTCCCCTCCCCCACCCCTCACAATAGCTAAATTTTCTTGAACCCCAGTCCAGTTCTCTAAATGTAATGGGTATATCAGGCCCAGGATACCCCGTCCCCACAATTTTCAGCGATCAAATTACCCTGATTAGTCTCCTCTCATAACTTACCACACTCTTAACCCTTAGTTACTATGAGGCTATCCCCCTAATAAATAGCGTATATTCATTTAATATAATATATTAATAATTTTCACAAGATACTTCTCGAAAAAACAAAATGGCGGGTCAGTTTGCCAGAAATACATGTATCGATTTATTCATGACTGTCTGATGGTTATCAAAACAGCCCTTAGGTGTTTAACAGTTAATTGTGGACCAGCGCATTTAAAAATGCCAAATTCAAGTAATGTCCAGCCATCATTTTCTCAAAGTTGATGACAATAATCGCTTTTAACTCAAGTGAAAATGAACAAAATTTGGGCGATTACACTACAGTCTGTGTTTAATCATAGAAAAATCACACCCGCGATATGGCGTTTTACCAACCCGTATGTTTTATTTTTGAACGTTTACTGAAGAATAACCCACCCATGTGAGTAAAAGCATGAAAGAGCTAACATTATCTAATTACCCATGTGGGGGAGGGGGTGGGCGGTAGCATTGTGTAGTATGGCGTACTACCTTCAGCCAATGGTAACCCTGTGTAGAACTTTGACAGTTGTTGGCCTTTGCACGGTGGTTCTTTCTGGATTGCTCCAACTGTCGTTAAATAAATAAATGAAAAAAAACTACAATTCTATAATAACAGGCCTAGCCCCCCCCCCCTTCGTTTTACATGTTTTGTGAGTGTGGGGGGGGGGGGGGAATCAACAGTACCTGCTACTCGCACTTTAACAGTTGAAAAATGCTGTTACTCGATCAAAAAAAAATGGTAAAAGGATACGCGGTTCTGTATTAACCACCCAAAAGTGCAAAACTTGGGAAAATATAACCACCTAGAGCTGCACCAAAGCTGCATACACTATTCGAACTCCCGCATTGTGTCCTTGGGCAAAGTAATTGACTCTGATTATCCACATGGGAGCACGATGACGCTGTGTACTAAGGTGTACTGCACGTCGATGATACACATATTTTCGAACAATCTAATCCAACCTGTGTGACAGTGCGGATTTATGACATTGGTGAGATGGCAGTTACTCGTCGTTCCTCGGTGGTTCCCTTTGGATATTCTGGATTCCTCTACCCGTAAAATTGTCACGGTTATCATTAGCCATCGCGCATAAGTATATGACCTTAAACACACTCATTAATTACACAGTCATTAATTAAAATTAATTATGCAACAGTTATTAATTAAAGTGATTAAAAAAAATATTCATTAAATGACGTCAAGTTAATTACCTTACGTAACTTTTTAATTAAGATGGTATCATCCACCCCCTTCACCCCCCCCCCCCCCCCGTCACCCCTTTCGGGCAGAACAGGCCTATTTCCGACATTGCATACTACTAACATGCTATTTCAGTTGAACATTATGATAATAATGCATGTATTGTACATCTCTTGGATTTTAGTGAACAGTTTGTTAACACATGTTTAAACACGTGCATGAAAACGACATAAAATCATGTTGGCGGGAGTCGTTTCTTACCCTCACTCAAAAAGGTTTCATTAAATATTCTACATTTGATTTATTATGCACAATAAGAGCCCATAGTTAGTTTTGGATTGATGTATTTGGTTGAACTCGTTTTATTTACCTTTCAGAGAACATGTGAGGCTGCACGTCTATTTTGATACTCTAACAGTACATAAAATTGAACAGGAAAGTATATTTACCTGGATAGGTATATTTGGTAAGTATAAGGTACCTCAAATATTAACCACTCACTGTGACAAAATTACATCTCTTGCCATTCCATCTGCCAAGTGTGTACCATCCAACCATATTCAGGTACATAAAAAATATATGGAGGATTCAGTCCACGTGGAACAAACACTTCCTTCCTGTGTTTTGACTGCTGAATGTCAAGGGTGGATTAATTTAGCAATTATGTAGAATTTCTAAGAAAAAAACACAAGAATCACCCGAAAACTTTCATCACGTGGCCCACCGGGTTGCACCAGCGGTCGATGTGATGAAAAGTCTGCAAGTGTTTTTCATGCTATTGGCAAACATTTTTAAAAATCTTTTCTAGTGGAGAATACCTGGCACCTCGATACAGTGGTATTCAGCTCTCTTAATTCTGTATATGCAGTCGAATTTTAATATCTGTTTGCGTTATTACACGCACATGTATCCCAGCAATGATGTTAATGACCTCTGTTTACTAGGATGAAACTGTACAGAGTTGGACACGCTGTTTTCTTGAGGAATTGAGTTACGCTGATGGTGCAATTTGATATGAACAGAAGTGCCCTTACTCGGCGCGCTATTACTTCAAAGTAGTTCACAATATAGAATGATGAGCCAAAAACATTTGAGGCCTAGCACCTATTCCCATCAGCCTTTCGACTTGTTCTTGTCAAATACACTGACGATATCTGAACATCTTGAGCAGGCACCAACATTTTTAGCAACTGGTGACAGAATTACATTTCACGTGTGCAAAGAGGTTCTCTCCTTCTGAGTGAAGAATGTTTTGTTATTAAGCATTTGCTTATTACCAGAGCATCAAAAAGAATAATTATTTAAAAAGTGTTTTTCATGCTATTAGCAAAAAATTTAAAAAATCTTTTCGAGTGGAGAATATCTGGCACCTCGATACAGTGGTATTCAGCTCTCTTCATTCTGGATATGCAGTCGAATTTTAATATCTGTTTACGTTATTACACGCACATATATCCCAGCAATGATAATTGAAAAGGAAGTATCGCCTTTCATGTAAGATGATTCATTTATTGCCTATTCATCGAATATAATTAATCAGATCAACACAAACATTTACAAGACATCAAGTACAAATACAATACATACGTGTAATCACAGGCAGTCAAACACACAAGTTTCATGCTTCATGCTTTTAAATATCATGATAAAATACAAAACATATATACATGTATGAAAGTTACAAATTAAATGTAGGACATCTTATATTCTGTTTAAAATAATTAAAAATGAATTCCCTAATATTTTCGTGAAAAATAGAGCATGACTGCTACAGAGCAGCCGTGATCATCTCTTAAGGAAGTAACCTATAAATACCTGTGTATGTTTTGTTTGAAAAAAATTGTACTTTCTGACCAAAGTATATTATTTAAAATAAAGTAACTAATTGATAATCCGACCTAGGGTGGGTGGGTGGGATGTCAAAATCTGCATGTGTTGATCCGATCAAGCAGTTAAAAAATATGGCAATCTGAAGCCTATCTCGATCTGAGATAATTGATCGAGGCGTGAAACTACAAATGAGTAGTACTCAGAGAACTGAGATTTAACCCTAGCGAGACTTGATTTTCAATTATCCAATTTGATTTCTACAAATCAAATTGTCACAATTGAAAAGGAAGTATCGCCTTTCATGTAAGATGATTCATTTATTGCCTATTCATCGAATATAATTAATCAGATCAACAAAAACATTTACAAGACATTAA
This sequence comes from Pictodentalium vernedei, assembly GCA_031216915.1. Taxonomy (NCBI): domain Eukaryota; kingdom Metazoa; phylum Mollusca; class Scaphopoda; order Dentaliida; family Dentaliidae; genus Pictodentalium; species Pictodentalium vernedei. Next base: position 137,038,068 of record CM062297.1, on the reverse strand, counting down.
GTCCAAAACAATACATACATGTAATCACAGGCAGTCAAACACACAAGTTTCATGCTTCATGCCTTTAAATATCATGCCAAAATACAAAACATATATACATGTATGAAAGTTACAAATTAAATGTAGGACAACTTATATTCTGTTTAAAATAATTAAAAATGAATTCCCTGATATTTTCGTGAAAAATAGAGCATGAATGCTGCAGGGCAGCCATGATCAGCCCTTAAGGAAGTAACATATAAATACCTGTGTACGTTTTCTTTGAAAAAATTGTACTTTCTGTCCAAAGTATATTATTTAAAACCGCCAAGCCTGCGGCCACCAAAAGGGAAGAGACAGATAAGACAAGCTGAACATTACATTAAAAAACAAAAAAAACAAGACAGACATGCTTAGAAAAAAAAATATTATGTGACCCAAAGCTCCAGTTATTTCAAAATAATCTATTGACTACATTTATGAAAAAATGTCTTAGTCGACGGGTGCCTTCCCCATTAATATGTAAGCCATCATTTGGGGCAAATAATTCAGTTATTGGTTTTCCTGCTTTCGCAAAAGGTGTGGAATATTTGACGAAATCTACATTCCTTTCGGTGTGCACATTTTTCGAAGTTTATTGTTGATTTCTATCACTCTTTGAATTAAAGAGGAAAAAATCTTTGGGACGGGGAAAAATTGAAGATACTATGATTTTTGCTGGCAAATGCTTTTTAGAAACATTAATCAGATTTTTAAAATAAGAAAGTATACAGTCTGTTGTTTTACTTTCTACATCATTTGTTCCAACATGATAAGTGATATGGGAAAACTTTTCAAACTGACAATTACGATCACTAATCATGTAAGTAATCCTTGCAATGTTGGATCCAGGATATGCTTTTATATCTGCATCTGATATGTGATCAATTCTTTTGCACATGGAATCAGATAAAATGAGAACTTTCCAGATTTGTTTGGCTGAAATTCAAAGCAGAAGAATAATTATGCTATTGCTAAATACGACAAAGGTTAAGAAATCATAAGTTTAAAGAATCGATATGATCTGTCATCTGACCAGCAACAAAAAGTTTATCTTCCAAGGAGAAATGTAAATATTCCTTATAAGCGTCGCTTGACCTACCCCCAACTAACTGAATTAACTCAGGAGGAACTGAAGATTGGAAGGCCCATGTAGCACCCCCTCGACGAAGACTATGTGAAGAGTACAAAGAAGAATCAATACCTAATAATTCAATAAATGATCTCAAATAAGATTGCAAAAGATTATAAGTGCACGGCAAAAGCTTTCTATTTTTAAAATACATTAAGGCCGGATCTTCATTCTCACCTGGAACTAAACGAACCATATTTTTGTAGGCTTTAATTGGACACAAAAGTGAATGTGGCATAGCCAAAATAGGAATTTTAAAAACTTTTTGTCCATATTGAATAGTTTTACTCCATTTGATATTAATTAATATGAACTTTTCTTTTAAAATAATGTCCCCGCGAGTCAGCTGATTTTTGGCATCAAATTTCTGAAATTGGAGCCAAATTTGATTTTCTAATCATGAGGAAGAAGCCGAATAAGAAGGAACACCAAAGAGATACTTCTAATGAATCACGATGATTCACTAGTTTATAAACATCGTTAAGGATTTGAGGAGCGATAGGTAAGGCTTGTTTAACCTGGTGAACTTCAGCTTACCTTAAACCCCTAAACAATGATTTAAGTTTTGTCGAATCAAACTGTTCTGTTTCTAAATCAGATAATTTGTGCAGAATTTTAACACCACTAAGGTAATTACAAATTGAGTCAACTGATTTAAATGTCCTGCTTAAAAATTGAACAAAAAGACATACATTCTCAGATTTCACTGGTAGTGGCTCAAAATAAAAATGGAAACAAAACAGAAAGAAAGATGTCCACTGAATCATCAAATTTCTGTAAGTTCCTTCGGCGAAAGCATTGGCCATTGATTTACACATATCTTGTCTGAGTATCTTGATTTGGGATTCTGGAAAAAAAATTATTACCAATTATGTTTGAATTGAAAGAGATCGGAAGAAAGAATTATTTCCTTAATATCATTCCCTGAGGTGAAGTTAATCAACTTTTGGGTGTTGTACTCTTCACAATTTTCATTCCACCGAGAGAGCAGATCAGGCAGTCTATTGTTGCACCCGAGAATATGAATTGCTCGGATACTAAACTCAAAAATGGCTGCAAAAAACTGTTTTTGGTTGAACCTTTGTTTAACACTTGAACAGCAGTAGAATTGTCACATTGCACCGGGAGTTTTAAACCTCTTAACTTATGACCCCATAATTTAACTGAAACCATGATAGTTAACATTTCCAATTCATTAATATGTAGATTTTTGGTTGAAATTTCTTCTGGGAATGAAGAATGGAAATATTCATGCCAGCAAACTCCACCACATCCTGTGCTGCTGGCATCAGTTGCTAAAATTTCATCAGGTTTTGACCATTCTTCCAAAAGCATCATTGATTTCCCATTGTAAGATGGCAAAAAGAGGGACCACCACAAAAGATCTTTTTTAACAAATTGAGGCATTTTAAGCTTAGCCTTTTTAGCATTTCTGAACTTCCGTAACCAATGTAAAATTCTACTGATAAATATTCTACCAGGCTGCGCACAAGCTGCTACAAAATTTAGTTTCCCCAAAAGAGATTGAACTTCTTTTAGTGAAGCTATACTTTTTTCCAACCATTGACCCACGAGATGTTGAATCTCCAGTACTCTTTCTGGAGTTACTTCCAAAAGGAGAGCCTCCGTGTCAAACATAACTCCTAAAAAAAACCCATTCTGTTCGTAGGTTTTATGGCTTTGGTTAGAGATTCCTCCAAACCCATCGATTCTAACACACAACCCAAATATGAAAAGAACTATCTGCGTTCTGAGGAATCTCAGCTCCAGCGGAATCATCCAAGTAGTTGACAAAATCAATGTCAAATTTCTTACAAATAAAAACTATTGTATCAGTTACTCGTTGACAAATTTGTGTGGCTGACTGTAAACCCATAGCTAAAAAATTATCAAAATATATCTGATTTTTCCAATAATAGCCAAGTAAATGAATGCCTCCTGGGTCTACCGGAATCTGCCGATAGGCCCTTTTTAAAACTCCTTTGAACAGAAGGCATCCCTTACCCTTTGTTCTAATTAACTCAACTAAGTTATCGATAGAAGGATATCTTAGAGAAATATGTTCTTCCAGATTCATCCTTAGATATACCGTCATTAACAGCACTGCCTGCAGGGAAACTAAGATCGACTATAATTCTCCTTTCTGAAGAATCTTTCTTTGGTACAGTATTTAAAGGACTGATGGCAATCTTACAACAAAAAGGATTACTTGAGAATGGCCCTAAAATGGCGTTATAATATTTCTCCTTTTCTAAATAATTATCAACCTCAGTAATATAATCTCTAGCCCCTTTATGATTTTTATAAGTACGAGAACATCCTCGACCAAAGCCCTTATATCCTATAGGAAAACCAAATTCCAGCAAATCTGCAACAAGATTATCCTTATAATCAATTAAATTTTCCCTGATGAAAGATATGTTAAGATTAGAATCTACAGGAATTTTACATTCTTCATAATTGAATTTTTGAGATTTAAAAATTTTATCATGCACAGAAGTGTATGACCTATTCTTTTTAGCTGGAATTTGCTTTACCAAACCATCCGACACTTCAATCAACTGTTCTTCTGTTGTATTTCTAGTATCTGTTCGCTCCAAATCTGTGGAATTATTAAAATACCTATCCGAAACACAGACACTTTTGTCAACCTTATCTTTCTCTCTTTTATCTTTAAAATTGATATACATGTACTGCGGATAAAAAATGTCCGCTGATGGATAAAGTTCAAATGTAGAAATGTTGGAACCTAGTCATCTTCGATGAGGACAAGCTGACGAGCTTTCGGGATGAGGTAACTTCTCTTTACTTTTCTGCCAACAAGTAGCACAAATATGTTCTACAACCCTTGACTGGCCTTTAACATTAGCATTGTGGGAACCATTAAACATACATTTGTTCCTCTGAAAGGCTGAACAAAACCAAGCACTTGAATTTGAATTATTATTAAATTTCAGGGTTTTAACAAATTGTTTTGAATTTGAGGATTTGGAGCGAACATATTTAGCCAGAATGGGTGTTTCTATTATGCTAGGATCATCGGCCCAAGTACTGATACCCAATTCAACTCTTCGTAGCCAGTCTGAATAAAAGCTTAGAAGAGCTCGCCATTCATAAATAGAATAAAAATATGCTATTTTTTTAAGCAAATTTAATCGCCCCGTTTTTTCAATTTTTGAAATTTTCACTCGCATTATGGTTTCCAACTCTCCAGCAATGAATTGTTGGAATGTAAGGTCTCCGTATTCAATTGCGGAATTGACGTACTCAAACTGCAAACTGGAATGGGGAAATATTTGCGGAAAAAAACACTTTATCACTGGATTTGACTTTGAGCCCTGATCTAGACTTGATCTTAAGACTGTGTTTTGATTTGGGAAGAGGCTGAGCTAATTCGGTGTCTGTACTATCTTTATCTTCTGAATTAAAATCAGAATGAGAGTCTGAATCTGTTTCGGGGGTACTGATGGTACTTTACCTCTCAAAATACCTGTAGCTTTAAGGGCTGATTTGTTTTTAAGTTTGTACTTAGTAGAAGACCTATTTTGGTCCTCAGAATCTAAAGAATCGTTACCAAAATCTGCTAAGCTAAGAGGATGTAGTTTTCTCAGGGCTTGGGCACTGAGGTTTTTGTCTTTGCTTAACTCACTAATGTTAACATCCTTGTTTGAATCTTGTGGAGGAAAGTCTTTTGTGTCCCTACCTTTCAACTTCTTAACCTCTCCTTGGTTTTGGCAAATTCCTTTTTTAGTGTCTGTTTCTCCAAATTTCTCTTTTCTCTACGCTCCTCACGTCTGGCATCGTCTAATTGGGCTTTTAATTGAATTAATTCATCATCGTCAGAATCACTGTCACCATTGACTGAATTATCAGTGTCACCTGAACCGGAATTGAGCAAGTCTAATTCTGATTGTGTTTTGGTTTCTGATTTAAAATCGGAATTCACAGTCTTTTCTTCATCAAGTTTTGAACAATTGCTATCCCCTTCTAACATTTTTTTGTAATCTTTCTTGGGAATGTCTCGCTTGGGTTTTTCTGACATTGTTTACAAATTCTAAAGTGAAAGAGACCACAAATATTTGGTGGTTCCGGAACAGAACAGTTCTCAAAATAAGATGTTCTAGATTAGAACAAATCCGATACGATCAATTGGGATTCTAGAACAGAACAGTTCACACATTCAGATTCTTTTTCAACCACTTGGAGCATAATTATTGACATTTCATCAAGGAGTCTGTTATATGTGTGGGAATCAAATGCAAACAACGACGATTCAAAATCTGTCAAAATCTGCATGTGTTGATCCGATCAAGCAATTCAAAAATATGGCAATCTGAAGCCTATCTCGATCTGAGATAATTGATCGAGGCGTCAAACTACAAATGAGTAGTACTCAGAGAACTGAGGTTTAACCCTAGCGAGACTTGATTTTCAATTATCCAATTCGATTTCTACAAATCAAATTGTCACGTTAATGACCTCTGTTTACTGGGAGGGAGCTGTACAGAGTTGGTCACGCTGTTTTTCTTGAGGAATTGAGTTACGCTGATGGTGCAATTTGATATGAACAGAAGTGCCCTTACTCGGCGCGCTATTACTTCAAAGTAGTTCACAATATAGTCTGATGAAACAAAAACATTTGAGGTCTAGCACCTATTCCCCTCAGACTTTCTACTTGTTCTTGTCAAATACACTGACGATATCTGAACATCTTGAGCAGGCACCAACATTTTTAGCAACTGGTGACAAAATTACATTTCACGTGTGCAAAGAGGTTCTCTCCTTCTCAATGAATAATGTTTTGTTATTTAGCATTTGCTTATTACTAGAGCATCAACAAGAATAATTATTTTAAAAAATATCTAGCTAACCGCCATCCAAGTGCACTTAACCCCATACATATAATGAAAAAACTACTTGAATCAACTAACACCATAAAACACCTGATTACTGAAATATCGCCTACAGGAGGTATAACAGACACGTCAAGTCAGTCAGAGGTCAACATGGCGTCGAAATATATTGACTGACTTTGTTTCGAAAGTAGATTTGAATTAATCTTCTATGTTTCTTGATAAATTCATTTCATTAACTGTTTACACGACTAAATATCGAGATTTGTAAAAATATTTCCTGAATAATTAAAATGTTCATTGTCTTCTTCCAAAGCATAACTTGTGGCCTTGGCCTGTAATTGGAACTGATTCGTTGAGCTTACTTTGATACTTTGAGAAGATGTGTGTGTGTGTGTGTGGGGGGGGGGGGGGGGGGGGGGTTGGATACGCTATGTCTTGTATGTCTTGCTGTGAAAACTGAAGTAGACTATACAATTTGGTTGGCGATTATTATGAATGTGGCCGCTTGGTTTTTACTTTAGGTAAATGGTTAAACTGCACAATCTAGGAGAAGAAAAATCTCCAATTTGTCAAGATTTAATATAAAATATCGGAATCTCGATAAACCTCGGTGCAGACTGATTTTTATTGAACTCCGTTTAGGAATGTCATACCAAATCACAACTCATTTGGGATTACCTATGTAGAAATGTAATTCCTTTATATGTACAACAATTATTTTAAATGCAACTATCCTCGCAACACACAAAATAGTTGAAATAATTCACGGCGATATAGGAAACACTTGAACGCACATAATTTTAACGGCAAAAAAAAAACTTGAAGTTATGTAGTGGTTCCAGTCCCTACTCAAACTCTAATAGATCAAATAGTTTTCCGATGAGTCAAGAAGAAAGGTAGCAGTTAGTTTTTTTAGGGGCATCAAGCGAAATATTCGCAGAGGTATAACCACCCCCACCCACACCTACAAGAAAAAAAAAAAAAAAAAATATGTATTGGTCTATGGGCCCAGCTTTTAAAACCAGGAATCGCAATTAATGGAATATCTGTGAAGATGCATCTGCTTGAATTTAGTTTTATATCATCTATGTCAGCAGTAAGTCTCGCACGTTTCAGGTATAGGTTGGGGAATATAATAGGGTGATCTAATGTGGCGTAATATCAACGTGACTGAGTGGCGCTATTTTTGTTATTTTGGTTGCCCGTGTGGGAGGTCATTTGATAACGTAATCACCATAGTTATACTTTGTGTCAGTGCGCATGAGCAGTGCGTTTTGTTTGGGTGAAACGAGTTTCCGTCGTCCGTTTTGTAAATTGGAGGCCACCATCTTGGTTTATATGGTAGCACTAATAGGATGGTGTGTTCGATCCAATGGGGGTACATTTTACTTACCACAAAGAACCCAGCAGATTCGCCAGCAACTCTGGCAAATGAAATGATAAATAGTTCTACACAAGGTAGCGGCCGATGGTAAGAATACCAGGCGCTGCATAGGAGCTAGGAGCCATAACTATCTTCAGATGAATATCATTCAAATGGTATCCTTAAAGCTTCCTGAAAAGTTATCCGCAAATACCAAGACGAGTCGTAGAACTGAATGTGGAGTCACTCGTTCGAGCAATTGTTCGATAGCTCATTTGCTGGATGAGATTCGAACCGTTCGAGCAATGTCATTTTCAGTAACTGCTCGATGCCTTATTTACTCGATAAGATTCGAGTCGTTCGAGTAATACGTATCACTGTTCGATTGTCTGTTGGGCTTGATAATCATAGAGGCCTTCGTTGTACACAGGGGGGATAACTCAACTCTGTGTGTTTAGGTACAGATTATGGGAATACTCAAGCAATCTGACTGGTGATTATAAAGCTTGGACGAGGGCAGTAACAACGGGTAGTCAATAGGGGCTAGAACAAGATGAACTGCTAGGGCTAGAGTAGTCGGAATATCGTCTGTATTTGAAAGAACGAAATGAGATTCTGGGGAAATCCGAACCAGTAAAGTACTCCAGTGTTGTTTGTGGTAATTAAAATCTACTCCAATTGATTCGAACTCACCGTCCTATTAGAGGGTTTTGTGTCACATAGCAACCATGTGCTACCATGGAAACCAAGATGGCGCCCTCCAATATACAAGCTATGCAATTATGGTAATAACTTCAGAACATGGCCATTCACGCGGCGGGCTATCATAACAACACATGGCTCCACTTGGCCACGTGACTATGCCATCACATTAGATCCCACGATGAGATCCCCCAATCTACACCTGAAACGTGCGAGACATAATACAGTAATATGTCAATCAGGCATTATGCTAGGCCCGAGCCACTGAACTGAAAACGCTATAGTTTTTCGAAAGTTGGCTCGACGATTCCGCATCTACGACATACAGACGCCTAGCCATAAATGCTCCGCCACCATACAAACCACACACACGACAACCCTTGCCAACAGGTTTAAACACACGGGTGAAAGCGACATAAAATCACGCTGACGGTGACTGTTTCAACATTTGTTTTATCGTGCGATACGAAGGTCCACATTTAGGTATGGATTGAAGTATTTATTTGATCACGTTTTGTTTATCGCTCTGGGTTGGTAAGGTGGCAGAGCATTTATGGTTTGGTGACTGGTTTCCGTAGATCCGGAAAAGACTCCAGTCTGGGTCAGCTACCATAAAAAAACAATATATATACAAATGCATACCCCCGCCCTCCCGCGGGAAACTCGTTAAGTGAAACAGTGTTTGTTTACTGTTGTATACAAGCCCTGTTTTAATGGTAAAATAGGACTCGGTAACCAATGTCTTGGGTGGAAGTCTTGTAACTGGGTAGCATTGGTACAAACGATTCGCTCGGATAATTTTATATTCATGTTGCTGACACGATTCGCCATTGTGTAGAATTGGTGACCTTAAACACTATAAAATAAATAACCATGTATATGTAATTCACTTTGACACTAAATGAAATCCACTTTTATTGTTAAATGTTTCCTCTTTCTTACACATACATGTATGACGTTTATATACTACTCAAAGTTTGCTAAGCACCAAGTATATCCAACTGCCTGTTTTACGTTTTGGTTGAAATATTGTAATGAAAAGTGAATATATTTTTTATTTAATTATATCTTTAATGATTTAAGTACAGAAATTAAGATTTTATTTGTGTCTGACATGTTTTAGCTTTTGAATACGATAACCATGGAAAATGGATATTATTGGTAAAAAAGGAAATTTTTCAATTTGCCAAAAAGTTGACGGAGCGAACTGGTATGGGCTCAATATCGAGCATGAGACCCATTACTGTTAATTGCAGCTTGACAACGCCTTCTCATGCTCCCAATCAGGTTCCAGGTGGTCCATCGAGGGATATTGTTCCGTTCTTGGGCCAGCATGGCACCAAGCTCCTAGACACTTCTTGGCTGGACTGAACGGGCTGAAATTGCAAGCTGCAACTCATTCCAGACATGTTCGATTGGATTGAGGTCAGGGAATCTTGCTGGCCAGTCCATACGCTCAGTCCCCACCCTCTGTCGGTACTCTCCGACAGCATGGGCAACATAAGGACGGGCATTATCGTCCATCAGAATGAATCTACCACCCACTACACATGCATACAATCTGACGTGGACATCCAGAATCTCATCAATATACCGCTATGCATTCAACGTTCCGCGTTCAAGGACACAGAGCTCTGTACGTTCATCCGTGCTGATGCCGCGCCAGACCATGACTGACCCTCCACCATAGCCGTCATGCTCAGCAATGATGGCTGCATGGAATCACTCTCCTGGTCTTCTGCACACCCTAGACCGCCTATCGATGTGGTCTGGACAATACCTTGACTTATCTGTAAAAAGTATAGGTCGTCAATCTTCTGTGGTCCATCACACGTGGTCCATTCATATCGTGACTGGCGGTGGTTCTGGGACAGCGGAATGCGAATACATGGTCTTCTCGACCGGAGACCACCTTCGTGCAACCTTGCCCGGATAGTCGGCGAAGAAACATTTACCCAGAATGCATTCAAAAGGTCACTGCGAAGCTGGGTTGCCATGGCAAAGCGATTTCTTCGGCCCTGAATGATCAAAAACAGGTCTTCAGCTGCAGATGTTGCCCTGTCTCTGCCACCACCATGTCGTCTGACTGGTGTGCCATACTTCTGAAATTCTGCGCAGGCTCTGGTGATCACCGTATGGTGCACACCAAGGGCTTCACTTACCTGACGATGGGTAGCCCCTTGCTCCACCATTCCTACTGCCCGCCACATTTCTGCTTCAGACAAATGTCTTCTTACATTTGCATTTGCCATATTTAATCATTAAATCACAAAGGTTTGTGCTGAAATGGAGATTGAATAACCTACACAAGCCATGTACATGTAGACTGTACACGAACACATCATATAAATCAAGGGGTCCATGCTTTCCATGACTGTCACGACACGTCTGCATGTCAAGAGAGCTAATGTAAACACTGGGAACCATCTCAATACATTCCTCAATCATATCCATAAAAAATATCGCACATATGTCACAAGCAAATTTTACAATGATGTGTCAAATATGTGGTGCTTAGTAAACTTTGAGTAGTATATGTCGTGGTATATATTCTTGTAATAAATTTCAAACGGTGCAACGCAATTATTGAGTCTAATTATCAAAACAGAATGCTGTCCGAATCCACTTACACACCAACGTCACTCGCAATTCGAACTTTTGGCCGAATATCAACAATTTGACATTCGATCAAAACTACGCCTAATCTAACTGAATTAGTCATGTGGGCAAACAAAATCTCACAGACACTTACCACTGCAGAGGAATATCACATATCATTGGCCTAAAAAACGGGTCCCGTTCCAAAACAATGTGGACCATTCTCTCGCACACCAACCAAGTTTCCTATTTAGTATATAGATACACGGCACTTTCCCAATCTTTACATGTGTTGAGTATAAGAGATGAGAAAAACAATTCTTTGAAATTATTAATATATCTCTATCCATCACTCACCCTGACCCGTAACGATGAGCTGAGTTTAGTGAAATCTAGACCGATGGAATCATTTCAAACTACACCTCACAAAGCGTCTTCAATATCCACGGTGAGTGTTGGTTGGACTACAAAATCTTTAACACGATATTATTAGTTACCCCGTGTCTGATCACGTGGTACGGTTTTTTACCTACCCGAAGCCGAAGGCCTCATGGGATACGGCTGGCTTCGGATAGGTAAAAACCCGTACCACGTGATCAGACACGGGGAAACGAATTTATCTATTGACTTTCCGTTTTAGAAGTACAATCTATTTCATGTGTGAACACACACAGCATGAGATCTTTTATCTTCCATCGTTGAGCTATACAGGTTTCTGTGGAATTTTTGTGCAAAAAAGTTTTTGTGAACATAGCTTATGAACCCCACATTGAAGGGTACTCGACAAGCTCATTCCAATAAGGAGTCATGAGCTATATTTTGGAGATAAAAAAGTAAAACATAATACATGTACACTGTAAAACTGGAATGACGATTTTTTGCGAATAGTGCAGGCCGTGATCAGACATGGGATAACAAATTTACATGTATCTATTGACTTTGAAGTATTTCATTTATGTGAACACTCAAAGAGGGGGAACTTTATCTTCGACTTTTTGTGCTTTTCAACTATATTCTGGTATGGTACGATCATACAAACATTTCGTCGCCTGAGTGCTAGAATGTTCTATGTCCCCTATGGGACATAGAACATTCTAGCACTCAGGCGTCGATTTGTTGTGCCGTCTGACTTCCGCCTTCCAGTTATCGGTAAATTGATTTCGATGAACGCGTCTTCTACGGGTATGGACAATGTGTAGATTTCGGAACGAGGCTTCCACTGGGTATGGGAAATTTGTCTGTGGCTGGGTGGACGTATCGTGGGTTTCAATGAATATGGTCTCATACCACGTATCTATCAACCAATCAAATCAAAATATTCACTTTAGTCAATAGATAATGATTCAGCCACTCGGCATCAGGACATCTAGTCTGAAGATAGAGAACCAAGTTAAACCCACCACTTTGAAAAAAAAACAAACATCTGAAATGATGACGATCAGAGATTCTACATTCTCAAAGCAGCTTGTCGTGCACGACGTCTTAGAGTGAATTCGGTTCGCGTTTTAATCATCTATCGACACAACAGACCAAAACACTTTCTCAGTCAACAAATTTACAATAAGGAAACAAACAAAAAAAAGCACAGAATAAAAAAACAGTTTACATGGTATACCCCACCCTCCCTCTCACACCCCACAAGAACTGGTACAGTAACATGGGACAAGAACCGACAGAGTAACGTGTAGCTTTCACATCGTACGACCGTATAAATTCGTATATTTCCAAGCTAATCGTAATTATTTGTCTTCTTATTGTCGTAATTGTATTTAAGATCTTGAACATCTGTAAACTCTGGTTTACTGCAGGTTTGCCTCTTGTGGTAAGCTGACTAGAATTTCCTTAGTTTAGTTTTGTTTCCACAAAATGCAGGTGTAATGAAAGGAGCACAAGAACATCATGAAAAGCGGCATCTTTTTTACAATACAGCGAAGCCGTAAGACGATCACCCAATATGTGCTGGTCTTCTCTGTTGTACATACGCATGCGCGGACATGAAACGATCACGAACTTCCTGTCGTCCTGCACTGCGCATGGCGGTGGTCTGCACTGTCCCATCATTTTTTGTTTGGCGGATAGTTAACTGCTTGAATGACGATGGTACGACAGAAGCACAATTCAAAGGATACACAAGAGTAATTGAGTTGCCATTAAATCCATTTCTAGTAGTAATGTTTCGTATTATTTTTCAAATACAATTGTTTCGTTGTGTATACAATCTTGCATTATGTCACTGTCGCCGAATTATTTAAATTGGATACTGCTCCAGAATGGCAACTCTCCTTCGGCGGGTGGAATGTGGCCGTATCGTAAAGTCTAGTCTTACTTTACTTTGTCTGGGGATCTTGAATTAACGATTGTTGGTTCCATAGTTTTGTTACTCTTCCCCCCACCCCACCACTCCTTACGAGAATTTGATTTCTGTTAACAATAAAGACCATGATTGTAAGCAACTACTAGTATACTTTCCAAATAAAACTGCAATTGCCAATAGCAGGTTAGTTTTAAGAAAAAACCTTGACCGGTATATCGAGTTGTAGTGCATTTTTGTTCTTCAAATATTAAAAAATACAGTTATCTGTTAAATCTCGACCAAATTGTAAAGTTTTGACTGCATGCTTTTTTCCAAATACCTTAGTCTATGACAATCATTTGTGACTATTAACAGCAGCATCTTCGTATCTGCGGAGCGTTAACAAATAAGCTATTTGTATCCTCTTTGACAAAGTTCAAGCAAAATAGAGTAGTTTCAGACATCTGACCTCTGTTGGTATTTTCTAACTCAGTTCCAATTCATTATTTTGAAGAGTGGATAGAAATTATAGAAGGATGACTATTTAGTATTCACAACGTATAATCTTGGTGATATAGGCTGAGAAGTTCGGCTTCTCGAATATGACCGTACGAGGATAGAATAATCATGATTTGTCCCTACTGTGATGGCTCAGGTCCAGAGTGATGAAATATTCCAACTACATCTTCAAGGCATGCCTTCAACGGAGTATAGTTGTGATACTACAGATTGGTCATACAAACCCCCTTCCCCTCCCAACAGACAGAATCAGAAACTACAGACCACCATTTGTATAGCCGACGATGTGTATGACATTAGTCCCAAGAATAAAAAAAATCTCGTCTTGTAAGAAAGGGCATGATTACGATTACTAATTATTTTATCGACGCTTTCGACAGCCAGGGGTCACCTCGGGTCAGGCAGTTTTACAGGTGGAGGAAGCCGAGATACCAGGAGAGAACCAGCGAGAGACGGCGAGCAACTGTCAGGTTCCCCAACATATTAACTCCGCACAAACAAGCAGTAGTACACCACGCCAGTGTGCCCCCACCCCCTCCATGTCGGTAAACGGGAGTAACTGCCTTACTCAAGGATGCAACGCAGTTGCCCTGGGCGGGGATCGAACCATCAACCATTTGGTTTGAAGTCCAATGCCAGAACCACTGAGCCACTGCGCACCCATGGTTACTAGCAAGAGCGAATCTGTATTCTGTCACACTATACATATTGTAATCATGACAGACGTCAGCATTTTATTGTTGTGTCGTTTAGAGATTTATAACACGTCTTCCTAAACAATTAGGCCGTTTCTCATGGAAATCAACCTCTTCAATAATATTTTAGTCACCCAAAATGTTGTCTTCTACCATCCATACAGTTTTATACGATTTTGATACGATTTTTACTGACTTGTAGCACTACTCAAGGTTTTCTAGCTATCTCTTCCACCGGCCAAGCCATAGAATGTCCATAAGAACATCCACACTCCACTACGATTATACACACCAAGCACACGCCATACAACAACAAGGCATGGCCATTAGGTCGTTTTGGAGTATTAAGTGATAACAGTAGATATCAGAGGTAAATATCACATTCTGAAAATTACCATACTAGACAGCAAACATACCCTTCAAACCGCAAGAATAGTCGAACAACGGAATACATACAGAACTCCCAATATTATCGTACTTGACAACCATACACACCCACACAACCCTGTATGACGTAGCATTACGAACTACCCATACCAAATGTGGATAAGGACAACTGCCAGCTCCTAAACATTCTAACTCTGTTTAAGCTCCGCACAAGCAGGGTCACAGCGGTTGAGACATGTGCATCATCGACGCGCAGTTCGCCTTAATACACGGCGGCATCGTGTCCCCATATAGGCAACCGGGATAAAGTGCCTTGCCCAAGAACACAACGCGGGTCGTCCAGGACGTGGATCGAACACGGGACCTCTAGCATAGAAGTCCCACAGTCTACCACTGAGCCACCGCGCTCCCGAACTAGCAGGGATACAGATCGTACATCCTATTCTATCGCACTAAACAACCGTGCATTACCCACACCTCCCCACCCCCACAATACCGCCTGGCCGAACATTTTATACTGCATATACAAGTCATAGGATAATATAAAGTATTGGGTGGATTATTAGTCCCATGGGCTAACAACAGACCTACAGGGATATATTCCGCCCATACAATACTACCATATGACACCTGTGCAAGAAGCCCGACACACCCTGACCCGGACAATGCGTTATTATGCCAGCTAATGGAATTCGCCAATCACAGCCCCCGAATAGTGGGACGGTACTGAGCCGTATTGGGTCACCTGCAACCCGAGGTGACCTAATACGAAACTCGTATTAGGTCAGTACCGCCATTTTGTTTCGACGATGAAATTCCTCACTTCGCGGTGCTTTTATATCCATATTGAAGAAATTGCAGTACAATCAAACGTCCCTCCGTGTCTATATGTCTCATTTTCTCTCGTTTTATAATAAAATTATTGTGAAATTTATTTTCTAAATGTAAATTTAACTATTTGAAGTGAGAAATACTACTGTATTCGATCTACCGATAACGGATAAGTCGGCCTGGCCCTAACTTGACATAGGGTCTAAGCTTATTGAGGCTAAAACACAACAGTTTGGGTACGGTGTTCGCCTCGATATTTTAAAAGCTTTAGAAAAAATATATAACCCACAAATGCGTTGTTAGAAAGTTGAAAAATATAGTGTGAATAAATAAACTGAGAAACAAATTGTCTTATCCCGGGAATAGATTAATTTCATTTTTTCTCGTCGAGCTCATTCTGTGGTCTATGTTGTGGTAAATGGATAACGTCGCTTCAAAAATGGATTTAATTTCATTGAATAATTATAAGATTGCACAATGATGAAATTGTAGGAAAATGAATGAAAGTCAATGGGAAAAGATGCGAGATACATTTATTTTGTTCAAATTCTATAAAATCGGACGTTTGGGACATTTTCTGCACACTCAAGACAAAGTGACAGTACGAAGAAAAGCAAGCGTCTATCGCTGTTGTCTGTCTTTTCAAGGAAATTATACACAAACAGGGAGACAACTGTGCACGTTTGTTACACCTTACATAGCGTTTTGCACCAGTTTCGAAAATGTGCCGGTGTAAAAGGAATGGAAGTCCGTAGGAACGTTAGTCCCTCTGGACTATTATTCCGCTGAATTATAGTCCTAGGTCTAACATTTCTAGGAATAGTAGTCCGGCGGACAACTTTTCCTAGACATGTTAGACCTAGGACTATAATTCCGCGGAATAATAGTCCAGAGGGACTAATTTTCCTACGGACTTCCATTCCTGTTACACCGGCGTTTAAATTTGATTGTTATTTTGTTTTCGCTGGCATAATAAATATATTACAGGACATTTAGGTGGCGGATACGGTATCATATGAGGCTCGGCAAAAACAATATTGGACTCGGCGTACCGCCTCGTCCGATATTGTTTTCACCTCGCCTCATATGATACCGTATTCGCCACCTGAACGTCCTGTACCTTATAATATTAGTCTACACAGCGCTAAAAAGTTCTAGGAATCAGGTGGCAATAACTTATTCACCGACAGAGTCTCTTGCACATATTTGTTCTTGAATCGATTTATATTAAATGTGAACATTCATCCTGTCGGTAAAGTGTCGAAAAATAACGAAAATGGGACGCGAGTGAACCGAATGTGAATCTGTGCATCATAACTACATTTAGCCACAGACTTCATCAACACCGTGTTAGAGAATGTAATGTATATATGCTTGGGTTTATAAAACTGGAAATAGTATATCGCGGCTAACATTACAGTTTGGGCAAGTTATGGGTAACAAATAATCGAACAAGAGACACTTCTGCATAACAAACCAAAATATATATTAAATCACTATGAGTGTGTGTCTGACTTCTTCTCATGCAATACTAAAAATAAGGGTTTCGGTGCACCGGTCATCCCTGACTGGAATTGAACCTTCTTGCGGAACATATTTACTGGCTTGCAGAATCTTAATAGTAAGGCATTATAGTTTTAGGTTTTTTAAGGATATTTATCTATTTGCATGTTATCCCTTCCACAAAATTATGCTTCGCCCACTGCACCCTTGTCTTTGATACCAATATTCCAAACAACAATTTTTTTCACACAATTCAGCTAGACATTTAACCAATTCAGTCCTCTTTGGCCGAGCTCTGTCAAGCAAACATGGAGTGGTTAAATTCCTATTTGATTAACCCTTTACCTAACAGGAAAAGCAGACGACACCTGCAAAAAGAATTCTTGAATAACTATTTTTTTTTGTCTCAAAAACATTGGTTATGAAACCTTATTAGAACGAGCTCTACGAGCTCGTTCAAACGAGGGGTCCTAACCTATGTTTTTGAGACAAAAAAAAGAAAAAATAATGAAAATTAATTGGCGTTTTTTTAGAATAGAGCTTGCCGGTTTTGGCAATTACGTCAGTAAAGGGTTAATGGGGAAATGTTTGTCTTGCAATGTGGATGTTTCAACATCAGTGAGCAGATGGTTAAAATACACAGTGTATTACTTATATTTATACTGTAAACATCCAGTTTCCACTGTTATATAGAAAATTACTCAAATATGATGAGAACAGTATTTATTTTTCAAGGTGCATAAATATCACCAAAACATAAATATAAACAATCTAATAATAAAAACCTCCTTTCCTTATTGTCAGTTTATAAGAGGATATTTCTGGTCTGCCACCTGCTTCTTTTCATATGTCCCGAATCGATGACTGACAGAGCAGTTGCTGTTAACATATAATGTTTAAACACTTTTCTCTGTAGTTTTCTAGCGCTTCGCATCTCCGTTTACTTTTAAAAGGATACGAGTTGATGTCCGCAAGAAACGAATATGCTGATAATAATAAAAACACTTTGGACGGCCACTAATTTGTCGCTGTTTTCGGGTGAGAAGGCCTTGATTACCTCTGTGGTCCCAGAGTCCTCGCGTTTTCTCTCCTCCCAACACTTGGAGGCGAATGTTTGATGATATTCTATACCCCGTTCTCCCAATCTATCCGATAAGCGAACAAACCCTCTCCACTGGGTCATCCACTAACCACATGCCCTTCGTTCTTCTCTCATACCAGTTCCCCATTATACTCCCAGTGAATCTTAATTCGTTAGACTGTCATTTGGACATTCCAATAGAAAGCGTTCAGCGGTTTCCTCTTCGCCAAAATTACACATCTGGCACTCCTCTCACTGTCTTTCCGAACTTCGCCCTAAGCTTCAGTGACCAGGGCTTGAACAGCCATGACCCTCACCCACAGTTATCACACAGGACACCCAAATACCTTTTTGATTTCTCTTCAGTTAGGGTTACAATCCACCATGACTCTTTCAATTACGATAAAATAACGAGAAACTCCCATATTTGAAACATATTTTAGATACTTTTGACTTAACTGCACATATTAGAAACTGACATTGAATTACTAATTTCCGCTCTGGGCTTTCATTGGATAGTGGGAAAGATATTACGATGTGACTGCAGTTCACGCCATCAAACGTCACAGATGAGAAGGGTTACTGGGCTGCTTTAGTTTTGACATTTTTCTTCAACGTTCTTACTATCTATTGATATATAATTCAGTTGGATAAATGGTAGGTTCTTACCACCATGTGGCTTTCCCAGATGGTGTATTGAGGTCTCAGCCTCGACTTTGGGTCAGCTATCGACTCGTCCTATCGGGCTCGTCGATATATTCCACAGAGATGAGATCGCGTCTTCAATACACCATCTCGGAAAACCACTTTGTGGTAATAACCAATTTCGCTTGAAATATTCTTCCTTTTCTTGACATGTTCACATATAGTTTGACAACCATTCGGCGCTTATTGGATATTTTTTCCAAATTAATATCACAACGTCATGTTATTACGTTCTTGGGCTGTGTATTACGCAGTCCCCATTCATTGCTCCACTACTACTATAACAATCGAAGTTTATAGTAGTGTCTCAGCTGTCTCTTTTTTTATTTCATTTTTCAGGTTTAACGCATGGTAGTTATACAGTACGTGGAGAGGGTATTATCACTAAATCACCCGCAGAGTGGAAATTCCACCCAAGCAATAATTGCAAATTTGTTGCAAAGCATAACAAGCACAGGCAATGTTTCAACCAATGGACCTCCGGGTTTAACAATGGCTGAAACAATGCTTGTGCTTTTTGTCCATATGTATAAAATTGATTTAATTACAATCCACTCTCCACGTACTGTATATAAAAAAAAATATCGTCATGGGAAAACATAATCTTGTCTAATTTATTTCGCTGAGTTGGTGATTTAATTACCATTTAATCACTTTTATCGAAAGTTCAAACGATGGCATTGACATATGTAATTAACTTTCCATCCGTGCAGGTAAAAAACGTTCTCTTTCTGAATCAAAATGAGCGCACTGTTGTTACCCTCAGTACAGGTTTGTATTTTGTCCAGACGTTTTCACTTGTTTTGTGGAAAATACGTTCTTGCAAGATAAAATCCAATATTTGTGAAAGGTCTGAATGATAATATATCATATAGACCCCTGTGTGTAGTAAACGGTTATGTTTAATAAAAAATCAGAATTTCTATGCCATTGTAATAAAGCGTTTTCTTTTTCAGTTCAATTTGGGGGATTGATGGGCTTGTTTCTCGGCGCAAGTTTGCTTTCGTGGTTGGAGGCAATTCAATTCGTGTTGTTAATTTTCTGGAAAGGAATCAAGAAATGGTGTACGCCATTAAAATGTAAAAACAATAATGCTGTTAGTACCAGTGTAAATAGGATTAATATATCCTCAACTGATGAACAGATTTGCGAAAACGAATAGATATATGTCTCGGTGTTGGTTGTGATGTCGTGTTTAGTATTGCAAGGGAAATATTACTGACAAAATCAGAACTGGAAAAAAGTTTTATAAGCTCGCCTTCTTCATGAAATGCATCAAAGGTTTATGAGCTACGAAAACTAACTGCTACTATTCATGGGTTCACAGTTTTGAGAAGTTAGAAAAGTACAGAATTCACTATTATTTATATGTATACTTTGATAATTAGAAGAATTTCTTTTTCATCTCGGATAGTATATATGGATATGAAGTGTATGTGTGTGGATATATATGTCTGTAGGGTGGGGGTGGTGTGGGGTCCGAACCAAAGACTCCAAAGTCTTAAGGGGCTCCACTCATCATATTTCACACAATTTTAAATGGCGTGGGTGGGGTGGGAGCACAAACCATAGCTGGTCCGAAAAGACACATTTCTGGTTCACAATTAAAATCGGTAGATATTAATGCCTCGCAATAACTTTAATCAAGCATATCAACTTCAGGCTATTATTAAGGATAGGAAAGTGTGTCACATCTTAGCTGGGGCCGCAACATCATCCTGTGTCAATTACTTTAAGGTCTACGTCAAATGCCAAGATCAAACTTAAAATCTGTCGATATCTTAGAACGAACCAAGAACGAAACTACCATTTTCAAACTTCACACAAATGTTAAAAGCAGAATGTGTGTCACGTATAATAGTTTTTTTTTTCGCACCTCCAAGGTCAAGGTCATACCAGACTGTCATTTCCGTATGCTAAATGTGCATCAGTCTTGTCTCAGCTATTGCCCAGAAACTGTTGATGCTACAATCATTACATGTCAAACAATCAATGATAAAAGGCAATGGGGGTATTTGTTACACAACATTCAGTTAAACGAGAAGTCCTGTCATGAAATGCACATAAATAGCACATCGATCTGCGCGTTAATCTACGCGTTATGTCCATAATAACGCTATCAAATTCTGTACATATGGCCTGTGCACAAGCAATGTTTCAGCCAATGGACCTCCGGGTAACCCGGAGGTCCATTGGCAGAAACATTGCCTGTGTTTGCTATGAGTAACCAGGAGAACCTGTCGTGCCTTGGATGCCATTCGATATGGCAATTGCGCGCAATTCCTACGCGCAATTAAGCCTAGATAAGAGCATACTTCGTGGCAGGACTTTTAGTTTTAACTGTACATAAGTTAAAGACAGTCAAAATGTGTGCGGTGCATAATACTTTCTGGTATATCTTCGAGGTAAATGGCATACTTGAGCACTTCTTTTGAATGGCACGATTCATGTCTCATACAGTGTCATAACCCAGAAACTGTTGCGGCTACAATCATCAAACTTCTAACATTTATCAATTTCAATTCCACCAAGTGTTTTTAGGAGGGGGCATGTGTTAATTCAAGGGCATTATGTTTTTTTAATTATTATGATGTATTTGTGTTTGTGTTATTTGGTCTACATTATTAAATTGTGCCACACTGCAAAGAAAATTGTTCAATTATGATTGTCCCCCTTGTCGAGCTACCGACAGCCAGCTAAGTTTATCCTCGTACATAAAAGCTCGTGACGATGCAAGGAAAATAAGTCCCGCTTGAAAATTATGTCGAGAAGGCATTACTACCTAAATATACTACTGAAAGTTTGCTAAGCACCAAGTACATCCAACTACCTGTTTTACGTTTTAGTTGAAATATTGTAATGAAAAGTGTATATATATATTTTATATAATTATATCTTTAATGATTTAAGTACAGAAAATATGATTTTATTCATGTTTGACATTATTTTTTAGCTTTTGAATACGATAACCATGGAAAATGGATATTATTTGTAAAACAGGACATTTTCAATATGCCAAAAAGTTGACGGAGCGAACTGGTATGGGTTCAATATAGAGTATGAGACCCATTACTGTTAATTACAAACTTGACAACGCATTCTCGTGCTCCCAGTCAGGCTCCTGGTGGACCTTTGTGGGATGTTGCTCCATTCTTGGGACAGTACGGGCTTAAATTGCAAGCTGCAACTCATTCCAGACATGTTCGATTGGATTGACGTCAGGGGATCTTGCTGGCCAATCCATACACTCAATCCCCTCCCTCTGTCGGTACTCCCCGCCAGCATGAACAACAGGAGGACGGGCATTATCGTCCATCAGAATGAATCTATCACCCACTTCACCTGCATACAATCTGACGTGGACATCCAGGATCTCATCAATATACCGTTGTGCTGGCAATGTACCACGTTCAAAGACACAGAGCTCTGTACCTCTATCCCAGCTGATGCCGCCGCAGACCATGATTGGCCCTCCACCATAGCGGTCATGCTCACAAATGTTGGCTGCATGGAATCGCTCGCCTGGTCTTCTCCATACCCTAGAACGCCTCTCGGTGTGGTCAAAGCCGTACCTCGACTCATCTGTGAAAAGGACAGGTCGCCAATCTTCTCTGGTCCATCCAACGTGGTCCATGGCTCATTCATTTCGTGCCTGGCGGCGGTTCTGGGACGGCGGAATGCGAATACATGGTCTTCTCGATCGGGGACAACCTTCGTGTAACCTTGCCCGGATAGTATGTGTCGAAACATTGACCCCGGATGCATTCTGAAGGTCTTTGCGCAGCTGAGTTGCTGTGGCAAAGCGGTTCCTACGGGCCTGAATGATCGAAAACCGGTTTTCAGCTGCAGATGTTATCCTATCTCTCCCACCACCATGCCGTCTTACTGGCGTGTCATACTGCTGAAATCTTGCCCAGGCTCTGGTGAACACCGTATGGTGCACACCAAGGGCTTCACCAAACCTGACGATGGGTAGCCCCTTGCTCCACTATCCCTACAGCCCGCCACATTTTTGCGTCAGACAAATGTCTTCTTACATTTACATTTGCCATATTCAATCATTAAATCACAAGGGTTTGTGTTGAAATGAAGATTGACAGAACACGAAAACATCATGACAATCAAGGGGTACATGCTTCCCATGACTGTCACGAAAAGTCTGCCTGTGAAGAGAGCTAATGTAAACACTGGGGACCATTTCAATAAATTCATCAATCATATCCACCAAAAATATCGCAAATATGTCACAAGCAAATTTCAAAATGATGTGTGAAATATTTGGTGCTTAGCAAACTTTGAGTAGTATATAATATTCGACCTATGTTATTATAATAGTTCGCCTGGTCGAGAGGATACAATAGCTATTGGCTCTTATGAGATGGACTGGATGGAATAAGCTGTAATGGCCACGCTAAGTAAGAATCGGATTTAACTTGCCTCGTATTCTAAAGTAAAATGTGTGTGCATTGTTCTGTTACGATTTAATAGGGATTGCCATAGGGCAATGCAATCCTCGATGAGAACCAACAGTCAATTATTTCCATGCATGTTCATGGTTGTCTGTGCCTCGCGGTGCCTAAAGAAGAATACCTTAGTGAGTAGGCCCACACCACAAGTCGTCGCTGAGATAGATTGGCACCTGACCAGTTGAGACAGTCGAAAAGCGCAATCAGCCAGGAATCCAGATGAGACTTCAATTTGTATCAGTGATGTTGAGCGATCGATATACTGAATACGCATTGGCGGCGATTTCAGTATTGGTCCGCGAACTACTATGATTGTCAAACAAATCTACGAGTTGACTCAATATATCTATGAAGGCAGAGAAAGATACACAGTTAGTTTGTACCTTGTAATTGACATTGCCGTAGAGAAGAGTTTCCGCGTCGTTGGAGTAAGGCAATTGTTGTAGACTGTCTCTTCTTATATCAAAATAAAGAGGACAGTTAAAAACATTAAGGTGCGCAAGCATGAAACATGTAAAGCAGGTGGCTATTGAGTTTGACACAACCCAAATGAGTCTACAGTGATTTATTCGAGCCTGACGTGATTTGTGAGCGTACAACCATTTTGATGTTGGATAGACTTTCTTCAGTTATAAATTGAAGTTTCCCAGAGAACTAGTTTCTCTCATTACAGGGGGTCAAGCCTGAAAGTCATTTTCATTGCGTTTCCAGACAAAATGTCAGACACCAAATGAACCATGTCTGTCATTTAAGAATGATATCTGACATATTACAAAATGGAGTTTGAGTATTCGAAATAATGTGTTTTGGGTGTACATGTACCTTCATATTAAAACTGCTCAGAATGTATCCAATCATACTTTGTTTGGCAGGGCTCATTGAGCCCTGCCAAACACGGTATGATTGGTTTCATTCTGAATTGGAACTGAATTACCCTTCGTACATAATTTAGATACATGTATGGCTATATCCAAATGTATTCCTTCACATGCTGTTGATACTGATGAGCTGTGGTCACTTTCTTTACACTTCCCAACTTGCCAGGACCAGAAATCACAATAATCATAAATTTTAGGCTTGCTAGTTATGTACATGACTTCCAGCATTAGTGATGTTCTTATCACTGAACTTCATTGATAATTTTGGCATCAGACATGTTGACTGATGATTTTAAATCTCAGTCAGACATTGGCCTTTTTGTACCTGACATTGTCATTGTCTGACCACTTATTTTCTGGTGTGCAGCGTGTGGACTTTTCCACAGATTGGTTTTCGAATGTAAGAAGGAGTGTTGGTGTGAGCCGCGGCGGTAGTGTGGGATATTTAAGTTAGCATTGTTGCGCAGGAAATATTCGTGGGCAGCGGGTGTTAACGAGGGGACTAGCGATGATATACAACCTGGGATAAGATGATGACCCATTTTGTAGTACTGTATAAGCTTGTGCTTTTCTCTTCAGATACGGAGGGTTTCCCAGCCTATGTCAGCATAATGTGTAACTCTACTTGCACTTCGTGTGTCAACGGTGACTATCCGAGTCGTCTCAAGCTATACTGTGTCTTATTCAGAGTATTCGTGGCCGTTACAGTTATTCCAAACAATGTCAGTGTATTCCAGTAATGGTCGTATAAAAGTAAAAAATATTTTTTTCGGGCGTTCTACGATCCAGAGAAAATTTATTCTTCCTGAGAATGAATATCCTGTTACAGGCCTTAGTTGTGATTTCTGAGATATGATTGCTCCAGGATGCACGGTCGTTCAGGATTAAATCCAAAGGTTTATGCTAGGTGACTTCGTTCTTGTTAGAACCGGACATTATTAGAATGGAAGATATGGTTTAGTGGACTTGCGTGATATTATCAGTGAGTCGGCTCTTGCAGGGCAGACGTCCACCAACCATTGATATGCCCCCATTCGATCTTCTGGAGGCCATTGGACATAAGTCTGGCAGCTTGAATGGGGTCCCCTCGGTGAAGTAGAGATGTACTGTCAGCATAGAGTCGAACGTTAGACGCCAGTGCGTCAGTTATATCATTTATCTAAAAAAGAAAAGTGTAACGGTCCTAGAATCGAACCCTGTGGAACATCCCCTCTGATATTTCAACAGGTAGACTTTTCAGAGTTAACAATGACACGCTAGTGCCTATTGCTAAGGTAGGATTTAAACCAGAACAAAAGCTGATCGGTTATACCCATCTTTTCGAGTTTGACAAAAGGCCAGGACGCCACACTTTCTCGAAAACGTCGTCAAGAGCTGAGCTAATGGTGTAGTAAAGTTCACTCACCTGAGAACGGTTGAGTCTTTGAAAACAAAGCCTGACTGGAATCTCTAACTTTCTTTGTCGTATAACTTTCAAATACCTTGCCAACACAGCTTAAAAGTGAAATTGGGCGGTAATTTGTCACTCGGTTACAAGAATCTTTTTTGAATATAGGTGAGGCATTAGCCCTTTTCCACTGTTGTGGGAATGTACAATTGGTGACATAGAGGTTAACATGTCAGCTAGTGATTTGGCTAATGTTAAAGAACATCCCTTCAGAGTACATGGAATTATACTGTCAGGTCCACTAGATTTGGAGGTCTTGAGACAATTCAAAGCTTCCTCCACGCCTTCGGGCTCAATGAAAATATTGCCCAAGGTGAGTCTGTCAGAGTCAAAAGTGCGAAATTGTAGAGGAGTATTATCGCCATTAAGGGTGGAAATTGAACAAAAAGTACTCACTGGAGGCCTCAGCCTTTTTCTACATTACTAAAAAGAGTAGCATCCCAATAGATAAGATTCAGTATGTCAGTTTGTTTTATTTTCAAAAAGCAGTTTGATGTCTTCCACCAAAGGTGAGAGGGGAACGTACTGGAATTCAGAGTGTTTTTCGATTTTGGTAAAGTATGAAGCTTTCGACTTCCTGATGGATGAGGTTACTTCATTTCTTTTTTTTTGCGATATTTTGCCCAGGCTCATTGGAAGCGATAAAGGCTCTTGCACTGGCGTATTAAGTGTCGGTTTCATTTTGCATCCACGTTGGTTCATTGGGTCGTAATGTGATTGATTTGGCAGGGATATATTGAGTGACCAACTTGTCAAGGTGACTTGAAAGCTCATCAACTGTCTGGCGGGTTTGGTTCGAAGACAAAATCATATTCCAGTTACCTTTCCCTATAGATTTGCTGGGGATTGACAAGACCCGCGCCGAAAAATAGCCATATCATATTCGGCGCTTGAGACTTTAGGAACGCTCTTTATGAACTTAATTTGGGCCATTATAGAAGAGTGATAACGGACGAACCTGCCAAAAAAACTGGTCTCCAACATCATGCAATTCGATCAAATGGGGACAGTTAGTAAGAATTAAGTCGAGCAATGAGGGCGATGTTTCTGTAAAGAATGTGGGCTGCTGAACGATTTGACACAAGTTATAAAGGTTCAAAACGTTCTGGACTTGGCCGTTATTAGATTTGAGTTGTTATCACGAGAAGAGTTTGTACATCTAATGCTTTTTCAATAGAAGTCGAAGTAAGATTCCAGGTCAGGCCTCGGCTTCTGAATTAGGTGGTCTGTAAAAGGCCCCAACTGAGGAACACCTTTTAGCGGTAAATATCTGCAATCTGCAACCATATATACTCAAGAGTGGCAGCTTCTAAATCAGGGAGATGCATGAATGTCATTGAGTTTCCGAGGTAGATAACCCTGAAGGATGATCTTTCCTTATCGGGTCGAGAAAGCCAGAGATTGCCAGGTCCGAGTTGGCGTTACTGCTCTGGAGCCATGATTCCGTAAGTACACATATATACTGGCCAAGGAGCTCACATCTTAGAATATCTAGCTTGAGTTTTGGGCTTAGGTTGTTCAAGTGGAAAAGGTTAATTCCTATCGTCGAATGATTTCGATCATCTTCAGTAACTGACTTGTCAGTGCTTGATGTCACTGATGAGTACGAAGGCCCCGGCTTGGTCTCACATTCACCAGATAATTGGAGTGAAAGATAGATCCTGGTACAAACGAACACGGACAAGGTCATTGCATCCGCTGGTGTTGAACTGAATGATGCTGATGCAGTCTTTTCGGCTGACTTATAGCGGTATCTTATATTTCGGTTGGTAGAGGAGTTAAAGTACGGATAATTTGTAGAAGAAATAAATAGTTGTACATTTAACATCAGCGTAAAACCCCTCAGTAGCGAGTGTATCCACCAAGTGCCCGGATGAGAGCCTGAACCATTCTCCTGATGCTACAAGTAAGCCTTCTGACACGGTCTAGAGGCAACTGCTGGCACTCCTCATGCAAAACAGCTTCCACATCGGCCAAATTCTGTAGAGGCGGATCCCTTGCTGGCACTCGACGTCAAAGAAAGTCCTATGTCCTAGTTCTTAAAATGTGTTCTATGGGATTCAAATCGGGGCTCATCTCAGGCCAAGGTAGTGTTGTAATAGCGTTGTTCTAAAGGAATGCTATCATAGCATGTAAACGATGTGGCCTTGCATTGTCCTCCGTGTATACAGGGCGAGTAGCCAACAGGTGGTTGTCAAAATGGAGCACGACAACCGGATTGAAATGGCCCGTATGTACTGATGACCATTGAGATTCCCAAGTACAGTCAGCATATCTCGTTTACAATCATGAAAGAGGCATCCCATGATCATTACTGATCCACCACCGCAAGGAACAGTTGGTCTGACGTCCCTGGACACGAACGCAGTATTCCTATGCCTCCGCTTTTTCGTGCGACCATCTGTGACGTGAGGCACACATTCTCATGCAAGCATCTGTGATGTGAAGCAGGAGCCCAGTCTCGCCTGACCAAAGGACTCTCCTCCATGTTCTGGGATTCCAATGTTGTCGTGCCATACACCGCTCCAAAAATCGTATTTGATGCTGATCGGACAGAGTTGGAGCTCGATGACCCTTCTGGACCTCATACCCAGTACTTTGAGACAGCTTCGGATAGTTCTGTTGCACAAACGCCAAAGGCTTTTCACATCCGCATTGAAGCATGCCTAACGAGGGGCGCCTGACTCCGATCTTCTCGAGGAGAGGTCTTCTGGGGTTGTGCTGGCCTTCGTCGAACCTTAACATCGCTAGTTTGTTGATGTTTTCGGACAAGTCTGCTGATGACAGAATGTTTATAGCCAAGTTGCCTTTCAAAAGCTTTGAATGACATGCCTGTTGCATGCATGCCAGCGATTTTTCTTCTTCTGACAGTCTCCTCCTTGCCATGTCCACATTTATTGATAAAAGATGTGACAAATGCTCTTGCTTTATACCCAGGCATTGCATGTGGATGATAGTGTTTTTGTGACAATCGTGGGAAGCATGCTTCACGTGGACGAGGGGATGTGTTCAGGGTATACTATCAGCCTGAAACGTCATGGTTCACTAGAGGAAATGTGCTGTAAGACATAGCAACCGTCAAAGCATAATAACCAGTAACAGCAACTTCACTGTCATGGAACATTTCAGGGGGTTCTTAATTAAGTTCCAAGTGTATATTCACAATAAAAGATAACAGTGTAATTGGGAATAGAAATATTTGAGCTCATGGTAATGAGGTTTCCTGTGTCAGTAATCGAAGGGACTGGATACAAACCTTATCAAGTGGGTCGTGGTGGTGGTTAGTTTATATATATAATTTACTTTATTATTATGGGTGATTGGGGTCATTTCTGCATTATGGTGCATCATATCTGCAGCACAGGTATGAAGTCATTTTAGCATGCACAGGTGTTTCTGTGCAATGGCGAGTCGTGATCGCAACATGGGGATAAAGTCAAGTTTAGTCAATCGTTCATATCCGTGGTGTCGCTAGTTTTAGAAGACTTCCGCCACAAGCACTGGTGACTGGGTCCTACTTTACCAGTGAAAAGTATTATACTGTTATTATGGGAATACTGGGTGATTTGGTGCCAAGAGCGAGGTGAGAACGTAATATTTCTGTTCGTTGATGACGATATACAATTCCTATATTGGAGAGTGGGACTAATATATTACCGGAAGCAGAGTGGGAGAACGATAGAGGAGAGATAGAGGGAAAGTCCGTGCAACTGAGTACAGGAATGGGAGTTGAGAACCTGAAAAAAGCTCCACTTTCTGGGACAGGCAGAACGTTATGCATTTATTTATGCCCACAAAAAGAGAAAATTAGGCTGCGGGACTGACCGTAGCGATAACCCATCTCATGACTCGAAAGTTCACCCCACGGACACCATTGTCCGAGGATCGGGGTGATGAAAGATGAGAGAGGTTAGTAGGGAAAGCCAGAGCAAAAATGCATAATGAACTGAAGATTTTTTTTCTACAACTTGTTGCTGTAGTCATCGGGGGTAACTTCGGCATAAGGTATAGTAAGTCTATTAAATATATGTACTGGAAGCCCATTCTTAAATTGGTCACTCCCATGAGCTTATAAGGAATTAAGAAGCATTATATTCAATAAGCAGGGGTAATGGATAGGCATCAGACAACTAATTAGTTCAACCCATTTCACAACACGAGTCCCAGTTTTGACATTTCGAAAACAAAGAGTGTACAGCACATCCAACACCCATAATTAGCATGTGTCCGACGTTTCATAATAACTGGCCTTGGGAAAACCTAGGTTCCCAAATGGAATAATATATGTTATTTTTTAAAATGAGAACCCAAGTGCTCCTCGGCCCACATAAGTTCTCATTTGGAAGATAACTTACGTTCTGTCTCAACAAGCTATCCTTCTACCAGTAACCTATGCTATTGTTTTATGATAACACAGAAGAGTTACATATCATCATGAATTTCTGGGAGAAAGCAAATAAGTTTCCATTAACCATCTGCTGGCTAGATACCGGACAATACACCGCAATGTACGCAATAGTACTGAAAAACATGGGAAACTTCTCTTACTCTAATATAAAAAAGGCTAAGATTTCAATATTTTTTAAAAATATCCATTCATTCACAAATCTCTGGATATTGTCCCTGAACGCTCCCCAATAAACTGCTAGAGTAAAAGCTATCCTTCTAAACATAGATAAGTTAAATTTCTACCTCTTAGGATTCTAAGAGAAGATCAGAAAATTACCATTAACTATTAGGTGGTTAAATACTGAGAAAACTTACATTATTCCACGCTCTATCCGAAGGTACTGAAAAGCTGGGAAAACTTCTCTTGCACCAACATAAATGGCCAATGGTTTCAATATCTGTTTAAATATTTGTTAATTCACAGTTCTTTGGAGAGCATCCATGAACGCTCTCCAATAATCTGTGAGAAAACAATTCTGTTTCAAGCTATAATTCTACCAATTTAATATGCTATTGTTTTATTACAACATATTGGAGTTACACGTCTACCTCATGAGATTCTAGACAACGAGTAAATGTAGAATATAGCCATAGTTGCGTGATGTAAAGTGGTGTTAACCGCGTGACTTCGGCGCGCGGTTAACTCCACTTCACCACGAGTGGTGAACATTTGGTACACCAAGCTACTTCGGGTATATTTTATTTGTACCATGATCGTCAGATTATTAAGAGTCGCTATTATTTTTTCTCGATTTTGCAGAGCAGCAGATGTACATACTTGCAAGTGTGTTTGTTTACATGAGCATCGGTGGGCGGTACTTCCGTTGTCAGTTTGATCACCGAAACGAAATAGAAAACGAAACATGGCCTTTTCCTTTTTAATAACATAATAACATACTATTTCGAATTATAGACGCTTTATTAACGTAAGACAATGCATGTTTGTTAATCTTTGGTGTTTTATGTGGTAAACTCATTTTGAAAACGTAATAAATAATTGTCACTTTCATTTCACTCGTCACGAGGCGACGTGCGATAAATTTAGACAAGTTCGCATTCAGGTGGACGTCACCAAAGGACAGGGGTGTAGTTCCACTGTAGGTGTAAATTTTAAGTATTGAAATCTCATTGCTGGCCTGTTCACCACGGTTGGCGTTTGAAGCTAAAATTTCGTCATAGGCTTTTCATATATAGTAGAATTGGTAACCATGGTAATAATTATCATTAACGATCAGCTAGCTAGATAATGCGAAAACAACATTGTAAGCAAATGTGCCGAAGAACAGGTAAAACTTATATTACATTACGATGTATCCAAAGGTGCTGAGAAACAGTTACCGAAACCTTGTCAAGGTGTCGTTATCTGTTTGACTCTCTGTTCATTCATAATTTACTGGGGCGCGTCCATGAGATTTTCTTGGAAATGATAAGTAAATAGTAGCTACAGTTAAAACTAGAAGTCCTGTCGCGAATAGTGCGCTTATCTAGGCTTAATTGCGCATTGGAATTGCGCGCAATTGCCATATCGAATGGCATCCAAAGCACGGCAGGTTCTCCTGGTTACTCATAGCAAACACATGCAATGTTTCTGCCAATGGACCTCCGGGTTACCCGGAGGTCCATTGGCTGAAACATTGCCTGTGCACAGGCCATATGTACAGAATATGATAGCTTTAAATGGGTCATAACGCGCTCATTATCGCGCATATCAACGTGCTATTTGTGCGCATTTCATGACAGGACTTCTAGTTTTAACTGTAGATACTGGAATAACTTTGATAACACCACACTGTGCGCAAAGGTGATGGATACTGGAGAAACTTATGTTACTGTTCTATTTCGTCAATGAAAAAGGACAATGTTTCAATATCTGTTCCAATATCTGTTTGTTCACAGTTTGCTGGAGAGTGTCCATGGACATTCTTCAACAAACTGTAAGGAAACAGTTGTATTTCAACAAACTATCCTTCTACCAATGTAATATGATATTGTTTTATGACAACACGAGAGAGTTACATATCTACCTTATGGAATTCTGGGAGAAGATGATTATATTGTCTTTAACCATCGGTTGGCTGAATTGTAGGGACACTGTGTTTACAGCAACCCACATGCAAAGATGCTGGAGAACAGGATAAATTATATTATACCAACACATTTATTTATTTATTTATTGGTGTTTAAGGTCACATACTTATGCTCACTGGCTAATCATAATCGTGACAGTTTAATGGGTGGAGGAAGCCGGAGTACCCGGAGAGATCCACCTAGCAACGACGAGCAGCTGCCAGCTCCCCAACATCGTAACTCCGCACTGCAGCACAGGCAGGGTTTGATTGGTCGAAGACACCATCGACGTGTAGTACGCCTTAGTACACGGCGTCATCGTGCCCCCATGTGGACAATCAGGGTTAAGTGCCTTGCCCAAGGACACAACGCGGGAGTTCGAATCGATCGCTTAGACGGTCACCCATCCGAGGACTAACCGGGCTAGACGTTGCTTAACTTCGGTGATCTGACGAGAACCAGTTACCGCAACGCCATCGCGCCCCCTGCACCAATATAAAAGTCAAGGTTTCAGTATATGTTGTATATATGCTCTTTCACAATTCATAGTACAGTGTCCAATAGACTGTAAGAAAACAGTTCTGTTTCAACAATCGTTCATTCTGCCAGTATACTATGCTATCATTTTGTGACAGCATGTAAGGGGTACATATCTACCTCGTGAAATTCTAGGGGAAGAAAAGTAATTTATAATTATAACACCAGCTGGCGAGATACGAGAAAACACTTTAATTACACCAGGTTACATGCAAAGGTGGCGAAGAACGGAGACAATATCTGTTTGAATATTTGTTCAATCATAGTTCTCTGGAGAGTGTCCATGAACGTTCTCCAAAAAAAACGCTAGAAAACAGTTCTGTCTCAACAAACTGTCATTCAACTGGCTAGATTCTGGAAAAGCTTTTATAACAACACACTGTGCAAAGGCGGTGGATGCTAAGGAAACGTCTATTACACCCAAAAGGACAGACCACGGCTTCAATATGTGTTCAATATGTGTTCCTTCACAGTTCAATGAAGAGTGCCCACGAACACCATTTAATATATATGAGAGCGGATCATACAAATTGAATTGTGAACAGAAAAGAAAATATGGATGTTTGGTCGGAGTGTTCAGTGCAAAGGCGCTCGAGCTTCCATTTTGCATTTTTAAAACTGTCGCTTCAAAAATCTTTTACCGTCAGTTATGTCAGGGGAGGATTGTTGGATGCGGCTTCGGAACGGTTAAAACTCACGTTTTCTGTCGAACCATAAATGGTGAGGAAACTGCTGTGGTGTTGATGGGCGGGGCGGTGGGTGGTAAACACTTTCCAGGGATCTCATAGAGTGTTTGTTTCAGAATTGGATCATGATTTGTTTTATATATATTTTATGTATATATTGCAGTACATTTTAGTAGGATTTTGTGAGGCCATTCTCTTCTGATTTCTGTATTTCTGCAGTCAAAACAACACAGTAGGATCTACATTATTAGAGACAATGTGATATAGTCATTTCAAAGCGTAAAGGTGCCAACTGCAACGCAGATGCGTTGCAGTTGGCACCTTTATGCTTTCCAGTGACAATATAAGTGTTCTTGGATAGAATAAAAATCGTGCACGAAACATAGGAATGCGTTGATGTTTGATTGATAGCACTTGGAGATGGACACACACAGTTGTCTCAAATGCTGACAGTAGTTGCCTTCCGCGGTTTAGCGTATTGTAATTTTTTCGAAGGTAAATTTTTTAACGCTTTGACTGTACCAAACACATCCATTGAGTAGTATTTATACCATGATTACCTATTCTACAATATATGACAAGCCTATGACATAAATTGTAGTTTTACACTCCACCCGTGGTGAACACGCCAGCAATGGGATTCCAATAGTTACAATTTACACCTACAGTGGAACTACATCCAAGCTGACCTTTGGTGACGTCGATCTGAATGCAACTTGTCTAAATTTATCGCACGTCGCCTTACGGAGAGTGAAATGAAAATGACAATTATTTATTATGTTTTTAAAATAGTGTACCCCATAATACACCAAACCTTAACAAAGATGCATTGTCTCATGTTAATAAACATCCATAACTAGAAATGGTATGTTATTTCGCTATTAAAATGGAAAAGGCCCCGTTTCATTTTCCATTTCGTTTCGTCGATAAAATTGACAGCGGAAGTACGCCCACCGATGCTCGTGTAAACAAAAACAGATTCGCGCGTTTGTACGTCTGGTGCTCAGTCAAATCGAGAAAAAATAATAGGGACTCCTCTTAATAATCTGACCATCATGGTATAAATAAAATATACCCAAAGTAGCTTGGAGTACCAAATGTTCACCACTCGTGGTCAATATTTGGTACACCAAGCTACTATGGGTATATTCTGTATATCTGTATCTATGAAGTAAGTTATCTGACCCAATGTGCCTGTTCATTCTCGGCTAAAAGTGGGCATTGGAATAAATAATAGTGAGTTGTTTCCCAAGCACTACACACACAAACAGAACAGGAGATAAATGAAAATGGTTTTCGAAGAGATGGTCGTTCAGATTACTGCAGGATAAACATCATCGACGATGGAGTATTTGTGCTTGGCGCGATTTATCCAGGGGAAAGAAGCTGCACTCTAAAATCAGTTGGGTTAAAACTCAAACCAAATCAAGTGGGATGAGTCAATATGAATCCAATTGGGTTCATATTTACTCAGCCCAGTTGATTTGGGTTGATTTATAACCCAACTCATTTTAGAGTGTAGGAACAGATATGTTGTTTCTGTTTGGGAAGCTTTTGAACTCCAACAATAAGTTGTAGTTTCGGCGGTGTTGGGACAGGTTACTCAAGAGGCAGGTTGTACTTGGCAATAGTGGCATCTGGTTCGACAGGATTCGACAGAAGGGTACTGTCGAGTCTTCATTTCAACGGAGCTCAAATCTAGGGGATGCGGCCAGTGGTGGGGAGATTAGACAGGATAACTAGTATCCTAGGGTTAGTTTATGGTAAATTCTAAAAAAAAATATTGAAGGTTGTATTTCTCTCTCCGGAATTTTAGTGGTCCCCTTTTAGTTTCGGCGTCAGACAGAGTTCTACTGACACTTCGAGTTGATCCGGTAATAATCATCGCGGCTTCAGTTTGTATTTGATAAGATCCTAAAATCTCGGCGATAGTGCAGTTATCCTAAGCTGGCGTAGAGTATTCAAGCAATAGACGAACGAAGGCAAAATATTTGTTTCAATATGTACAACAGTCGATACAATTACTAGGAATTTGTAAAGTAAACAAGTGATTTGTAGTGAAATTGAGAAACTTCAAACCAGTAGATTGCGGGACCGTGATCTGTATGTGTTTATCATTATTACACATAACACATATCGATTTAATGACGAGTATAAATATTATACCGGAGAAAGAGATACGAACAATTATCGTTTTCACATATAAAATACCCTTTCAGCACAAGGCATACAAACTGGAGTAAAGCCAATCGTTCGGAGTCTAAAACTTCCCAGTTATAAAATCAGCTTTAAATACAAATATCAAAATACGATCGTCTGCTAGTATTTTTTCAAAATGGTTTGGAATTTCAAACAGATCTAAACTACAGAGAGTGAATTT
This sequence comes from Pictodentalium vernedei, assembly GCA_031216915.1. Taxonomy (NCBI): domain Eukaryota; kingdom Metazoa; phylum Mollusca; class Scaphopoda; order Dentaliida; family Dentaliidae; genus Pictodentalium; species Pictodentalium vernedei. The sequence continues at coordinate 137,002,475 of CM062297.1, read as the reverse complement.
TACAGAATGATTTCTTTGACAAATGTTCAATTCAAAAAAAAAAAACATGCACATGTTCTGCCCAACTTTCCGATCCAATTGTTTTTCACAAGTTCGGTTTCAAAGTAAATTGTGGCACAGTCATCACACGCCCGTATGACGCTAAAGTGTGTCACTACACTGTAGCATTGTCCGTGCTGTAACGTGTGACTAGTGTACATGTAGCACCCACCATTCACACATTTTTTGCAATGTAGTGCCAATCTGGAGGGGTTTTGTTTCCGACCATACGGGAAGTATTGAGTTCAATACCGCATCTGGTCCGGTTGCTGCTTAAATTACGGCTGCAGTTCATAGAACACTAAACCGAGAGTGCCTATTCGAAAACGAAAACCAAATAGTTTTAGTTATCCTTGTGTTTCCAAGGTGCATGGGAATTTAAACCAGTTTGGGAACTCATACACCCTGAGGCGAAGCCGAACTGTATATGAGTTCCCAAACCGTTGTAAATTCCCATACACCCTGGACAACACAAATATAACGGATTTATTTCCAAGCATTTTGGTGTACTTAGTACTTTAACCTACATTGTGGGCAAAAACTGACAGACAATTTGTACTTTGTAAGTTTCTGAATAAATAAAACCAGACAAATATGGATGTCATTGGAACTGGCTCATTGAGCCATTTCCAATGACATCCATATCTGTAATATTTTATTGCACATAAATATTAAATTCCCTGTATTTTTATTTTTGTTCTAACATAACCGAGCAGAAGGTATGAATTGACAATTAAAAACGGGTACTGTTTTTTAGCCATATAGCCTGCTATTGTATATTCTTGTTTTTACACCGTGGTTAACCACGGTGTAAAAAAGCCACTGTGGATTCCAAGTTACACCGTACCTCTCAGCCAATCAAAATGCAGTAATTTGTTTCATTTGGAAATAAAGTATTTCATCCGTGGATATTTAGAGGTTATTACTTGATTAGTTTCACATCGGCCGAGATTTCAGCCTGAGGTAACTTAATACCAGCCTAAGACTAAAGGACGGAGTCTGATGAGAAATAACGTCGAGCTGAGATCTCGAGCGATATGAGAATATACAAGTATTAACCTCTTTATTGATTAAACCAGAACAAGTAATTACAAAATGTTCTTAGATCTGTCGCAGTTTTCTGACAGTGTTATTATTTCTCATTATTTACATCCATTCCGAAGTTCCCCCTTCTCTCAATTCAGCTATCCAAATGTCTCCCCCCCCCCCCCCTCTTCCCTGGGAAGCCGTTATGTTCGGTTAGTTCAATTACCTCTTCTCCCACTTCAACAAACCTCCACTTACGACACCGAATCGTAGTTTGCGCTGAATTTTTTGTTCATCATTCTCCTTTCTTCTCTTTCTACCATCTAATCCTTACTTATTGACATTACTAATTCCTTGCCATACAAAAACTCAGCTTCAAACTACTTCATTGTACTTCGTAAGCTCAGTCGTCCTGACTGCGTTCTACGAATAATGGCGGACAATCTCGATGTGAACAAATTCGGTGTACCTAGTGTTACACCGGAGCCCTAACTCGCAACCATGCAGTTCGTATAGAGTTTAAAGTAGAAGTCCTGTCATGAAATTCGCAGAAATAGCACATCGATCTGCGCGTTAATCTACGCGTTTGACCATAGTAAGGCTATCAAATTGTGTGCATATGGCCTGTGCACAAGCAGTTTTTCAGCCAATGGACCTCCGTGTAATCCGGAGGTCCATTGACAGAAACATTGCCTGTGTTTGCTGAGAGTAACCAGGAGAACCTGTCGTGCTTTGGATGCCATTCGATATGGCAATTGCGCGCAATTCCTACGCGCAATTAAGTCCAGATAAACGCGCAATTCGTGATATGACTTCTAGTTTTAACTGTAGTCCGATAGTTCAGTTTTAGGGGCGCATCCCACGATCCTATATGGTCTTCAATACCACACCCAGTTATCGCACTTGAGAGGGGTTTTTTGCTAACCCAAACTGGATTACTCAATACCCCACTTCATAATTTCGGGACCCTACACAATTGGTTTGGAGCGGAGTGGGCGCGACCCCTTAAGTTACTATTAGTCCCAATTCAGGAGAGTACGGTAGATATAATTGCCAATACTCCGGCTGGGAAATTTCAAAATTATGGTCCCGCAATTGCTGGCCTTTCGGTGGGCGCCAGTGTCAGAAAATATGTCAACAATTATGAAAGATTCATATAATGTTTTATTTTTTACAGCACGTTCCGAATTTATTCATACAGAAAAAAACAAAGCATCATCAAGTAATAAACAGTGATATTTCTGAAAACTTTAACTCATTATTATCTAAAGTAACCACCACTTAAATCTTGATTCTACTGGATCGAAATCACCCGGGGCATAAATTGCAGTGAGCGTCCACCAGCTGCAGTTTAACCAAAAACGTCGTTAATAAATTCACAATGTCTTCAGTTCCCCGACAGTTGCTGGAAGCCCACTGAGGATTTGTTTTATAATCATTCTCAGGTGGAAAATTTCACTGTTTTATTTAAGTTAACATCTCTTAAATAAAAATAATAATAATCAGTGACACCCGCCTGCTTTCTTTTGGAACCCGAGTAGAAGAGAAACTAATAGCTACCTCGATCCGTGCTTCCAATCTGTCATGTGTACCGAATGTTCGAATTCCACCTGCGGCAACTACGTTGTACTTCACCCCCCATTGCCCACGTGGGGCCACGGTGACGCTGTGTACTAAGGCGTACTGCACGTCGATGGTGCGCCTGTCTTCAGCCAATGCTAACCCTGCTTGTGTGGAACTGGTATGTTGGAGAGCTGACAGTTGCTCGACGTTGCTCGGTGGTTCTCTCCGGGTACTCCGGCTTCCTCCACCCGTAAAACTGTCACGGTCATGGTTAGCCATTGTGCAGAAATATGTGACCTAAAACATCAATAAATAAATAAATAAATAATAAATAATGTGTACCGAATCGATTAGTTCAGATATCTTTATAGGATTTAATATACACTGACGGAAAAAAGAAACGCAAGTTCAGTTTTGACAATATAACGTTTTTATCCGTAGACCAAATGTAGTAAAATTTGACACATACAGTACAGTCGCCGTGGACTGATCATAATCCATACATGGGCAGTGATGTCCACGCAAGCGTTTACCAGGTAATAAAAATCATCATCAGCAAAATTTTAATTAATGAAGCACCGGGTTATACCCGGTGCTTCATTAATTAAATATTTCGGATGATTATTCCTTTTATAAGACTTTGGAATCTAATATTATTGCGTCCGCGGAAATATTTTCCACCCGTGGAAAGTGACCACTCCACGGCGGCTGTATTGTAGCTACTTCAGTGTACTGTCTACAGAGCCTTTGATTAAAAACCATTCAACCACGACCGCGTGCGACGCTGCATGCTTTCAACAGATTGGAAATCATACCAATTCGAGTTTTCAACAGTACACATCGATTGCACAACTCAACTCGACTGAAAAGCAACATGCCGCGAATGTCCGAAGTTCATAGGGGTAGGGCTATTGCTCTAATTATGCAGGGCCAATCGCAATTTGGGGTCCATGAGACAACGATAGCTCTTTTAGAGCCACGGGGAGATTAGCTGACCTCCCCAGGAGCGGACGTCCGCGTGTTATGTAGCCACATCAAGACAGAGGTACACGTCTCTCACTCCACCGAAACCGATTTCAGGCAGCGACGGAGACAACGAGTCGGGTTGTAGGCACTCATGGCCGCCGCATATTTCGAAGAACAGATAGAAATCGGTTACGGGAGCTCAATTTAAGGCCACGACGTCCCTACGTTTGTCCGCAACTTACACCCAGCGTCAATGTCGACTGCAATGGCTGTGAGCACATGAACCAAATCGGTTTCACTTGGGCCACTGCAGACGTGAGTTATTCACCGCCGAGTTTCGGTTCTCGCTTTACAGGTCAGATGGATGACAACGTTACTATTAACGTTGAGGTGAGCGATATTCTGACGCGGGCGATAAGGAAAACGACAGGTTCGGGGGTGGTCTGTGATAGTTGCGGGGGATTTCTCATGGTTTGCAAACACCTCTCGTTGTCATCCAGGGCAATCTTACAGCTGTAAGATATCGAGATCAGGTCCTCATGCCTCACGTCCTTCCACTTACCCATGCTCGTAACGTTACGTTGTTGCAGGATAATGCGAAGCCGCACACTGCAGGGTTTTTTGTGACTTCCTCAAAAAACAATGTCCCAGTTCTCGATTGGCCACCCTACAATCCCGATTTGTCCCCGATCGAGCATTTGTGGCACGAACTGAACAGTAGGATAAGGGAGCGCGTCAGCGTCCCAAACAACGTCGTTCCGCTCACATAGACCCCCTTCTTCGGTAGAGGAATATCATCTCACAAAGGACAATAAAAAACTTGATGGGGCCAATGGCAAGGAGAGTTGGTGCAGCGACTGAAGGCCGGGGTGTGCGAATCGCTATTGATTTTGATTAGGAAATGACGTAGGGTACCCACATTTGAACGTTATCAATGCAAACGCCGACTTTGTTAAGACAACATAACTTGTCAAAATTTAACCAGTAATGAAGAAATAACATCAAAATCCAAATAATCAAAATCACCCATAACACATTTGAAATATTTACCACAGAAAGAAAACTTTTCTTTTTTTCCGCTAATAAAGTTATTTCCGGAACATTACGCACAGCGTGCTTTCACCAACTTTCTCACTTTACCGCGGATTGAGTATCACAGTCAGACTGGTAATAATTTATTAACGTATAATGTTTTAACAGAACACAATCTTTATTCAACAATAGAATAATTGATACAAAAGACTTCAACCATTTCCGTGAAACAACATATACTTTACGTTCTAATTCGCCAAACTCAACCGAACATAAATAATTTACAAGGAAGGACAAAACACTTGGTTAACTTAGGAATTTGCTAGCCATGACGAGTGTAGCAGATTCGAATTTATTCTGAACATACACTGTACACTATAGTCATCAAGAATTCATAACACGTAAATGATCTTTGTCCAACAGAAACGACATACGTCTGAATTACAACTCCGTAAACACTAAGGAGGGCGGGCGGGTGGGTGAAGAGGAACTGCCACACTGCTGACCGAGCTTCGAATAATGAAAATGTATTGTACTAAACCTAGCTTGTATTACAACACAAGCTGCACGCTTTCACCATCCATCAGTGCACAGCTAATCACACAATACCCGCACTTTTTACGAACTGTAGAGAACATTCCACTGGAATGTTAACAACGGGTGAATAAACCTAGATCCTCACAAGCGTGCTATAAATAAATTTATCTTGTCGGAATTTAAGACCATGTGCAATGACATTGTTACACTGGTGAAACATCAAGTGGAAAACTCTAGTTTGGTTCATATCGGCCGATATCGACGTCACATCACCCGAGTTTGAAGTCATATTTGTCGAGATCGATAATGGACAATTCAATGAAAATTGCATCTGATGAAAAACAAACAGTAAATTGGTGAATTAAGCTGCTATAGCAAAACGATCCACTGTCTGTTTCCATAGCAATTTCTGTAAAAACAACCCCGGATGCTTTGAAACGGCCATAACTTAATTTTGACAACACATAAATACCAACCGGCCGTTTGTTTGGGTGATGATGTGGGGAATGGGGATCGGGTTGGAAAGGAATTGCATAACAACAGCTACCTTATAGTAAATGCTGACATACTAACCAGTAACGCATTGACCCAATACAAATTGGTATGGTTCGCGTCCATTGCATCATCAAACGATGATTAATAATTCGCCTTATAATGAACAATTAGCCCGTTTAATAATACTGCCAACAATATTAATCACACAGGTTTTATCACGATACATGGCTCCGTCTACCCAGCGAGGGTTGCATGTGTTCCGAGCACACTACTGAGGGTACATAAAGATCTGACAGAGTGCATGAGCAGCCTACCATGTCAATGACTCGCAGAGATAATTTGTCACGTTGAAATGCGTTCCTAGTCACATTATTTATTTATTTATTTATTTATTTATTGGCGTTTAAGGCCACATATTTATGCACAATGGCTAATCATGACCGTGATAGTTTTACGGGTGGAGGAAGCCGGAGTACCCTAGAGAACCACCGAGCAACGCCGAGCAACTGTCAGCTCCCCAACATACTAACTCCATACGAGCAGGGTTGAAGACAAGTGCACCATCGACGTGCAGTACGCCTTAGTACACAACGCCACCGTGCCCCCACGCTGGCAATGGAGATGAAGTGTCTTGCCCAAGGACACAGCGCGGTTGCCGCAGGTGGGATTCGAACCGAAGACCTCTCAGCTTGCAGCCTGCACCTCTACATACTGAGCCACCGAGCTCCCCTCCTAGTCACATCAAAACAATGATTATTTCGATTTTTATATTAAGGTATTTTTTATATGAAAATTGTTGTTTGTATCCAGGTTTATAAACTATGTAGTGTTTCTTCCGTTTGTTTTGGTGAAAATACAAACGATTTTCATCAGGTCACTGTTTTGAATGAAATTCGAGGATGTTGTTCGGCTTTTGTCACTCTACTATCTAGGAGAAGTACCAGATGTCGATTTATTTTTACATATTGTTTGTTTTAGCTGGCATAAAATTTGATCTATGTGGTCTACACGAATTTTAATTTTTCCATTAACTCTTTTGGCGCGACAGGCGACTAAAGTCCGCGGAAAGGTACTGCAGTTGTCATTTTAGCCAACTGTGTGCGTCACTTCCAAGTGCTTTTAACCCTTATCGGCGCAGACGATATCAACATTTTTTATTGTAAATATCATTTTTTCAATTTTTTCCAAAACTGTCAACAAAACCATATCATGTGTCCCCTCGTTGGAACGAGCTCGACGAGCTCGTTCCAACGAGGGGTCACATGATATGGATTTGTTGACAATTTTTGACAAATAATATTTTTTTCAACTGCTGAAGTTGCATATTACGCGGGGGATGAGGCCGATTCGTTGGGTAAAGGGTTGAACAAACATACGTATTCCTATGTTTCATATGCACCATTTATGTCCTATCCATGAACAACGATATCGTCCCTTCAAAGTATAAAGGTGCCATTTAAATATGTACAGGGAATCATTTGACAAACTGTCAATGAGAGAGATCATTCGAACATTTTTTACAATAATAACTCTTTAAATCTAACAGCCAAAACTTTTTGAGAAATTCCTGATGAATATTTGGCGCTAAAAATTCTGTTTCTCAGAATATTCCGCGCCAAAAGAGTTAAATTTCAAAGCCATCAAATGTTGGAGTCTTTATTTGAAACTTGGAGGAAGACGAAGCAATATTTTCAACGTGCGTTGAAAATACCAATTTCTCTACCACACATATTCACTGAGCAGCCCTCTACTTTATGAATTCAGGTGGCATCGTGGTCCAGACCTGGAAAAGTGGACTTTTATGTTCAAAGGGTTTAACATTTCAAGATATACTAAACTTAATATTTAGACATAAACGTCATCTCGACACAATTGGTAAACATAACATATCTTCCTTGGGCATTTAGAAGATCGCGGGCATTCATGTACTCCGACAAAAACCCAAGCGTAGTGAACATACTGCACAGCTAGGTGGCCACTCGCAATATTCTCCTTACGTCATGGTAATATCTAATAACATAGGACAAATAGCAGATAATCATTAAATTTAGACAGAAACGTCTTTTCGACATAATTTTCAAGCGAGACTTATCATCCTTGGCTTCGTGTGACGTCGTGGTCTTTTAAGTACGAGGATAAAACTTAAACATAACTTTCTGTAGCTCAACAAGGTGGACAATCATAATTCAATAGTTTTCTTTGCAGTATGGCAATGTTTAATAATATAAACTAAATAACACAAGCACAAACACAACATATTTATAAATAACAAATGAAACTGGAATAACACATACACCCCTCCCCCACCCCACAAACAACACTAAATGGAACTGACGTTAATAAATGTTGTATGTTTGATGATAGTAACCTCAACTGTTTCGGAGTTGTGACGTTCTGACTGAATCATGGCATGTGACCTTCAACAGAAGTTCTCGTATATGACTTCACCTCGAAGATACACTGGTAAGTATTATGCGCTGCATGCCTTTTGACTATGCTTAACTTGTATATGACGTTTGAAAATTGTCGGTGTGAGTCGTGTCCGAGTTATGCCTGAAAGTCTTATATGTACATTTAACCCTTTTACATAACACGAAAGGCAGACGGCTCTTGCATATAAAATTCCTGAATGACTACTTTTTTTCATTTTTTGTGTCAAAAGCAAAGCTTACGGCCCCTCATTGGAACGAGCTTGTTTTTTAGATAAAAATGAAAACAATAATGAAAATTGTTTGGTGATTTTTGTGAATAGCGCTGGCCGAGTTTTGCCGTTTCTTTGGGCAAAGGGTTAAATGGGATACTACCAGATTTTAAGTCCGACCTTGAACTTGTCAGACTGACCATGAAGTTACCTTCTCAGCTATGTTGTGTAATATGTCCTCCCATTGTCCTTTATAATTGATTGCAGCCCCAATAGTTTCCGAGCAATATCCGAGATAGGACTGGGGCATCGTTAACATATGATAATGACACTCTAGTATGAGCTTGGTCCTGGAGATGCCCAAGCTACTATTATACGCGACACGAAGCTATGATGACATACTTGTATCGCCATATTTTAACCCTTTACCCCAACGAATCGCCCGCTTCCGCCCGCGTAATATGCAAATTCAGCAATTGAAAAAATATTATTTTTCCAAAAAATTCAATAAAACCATATCATGTGAACCCCTCATTGGAACGAGCTCGTTCCAACGAAGGGTCACACGATATGGTTTTGTTGAAATTTTTTAAAAAATTAAAAAAAATGATATTTAAAATAATAAAATGATATCGTCTGCGTTGGGTAAAGGGTTAAGTGTGACATTGGAATTTAACCTTGACAGCAAAGTTACGGAACCAGATTGATGCTATGGCCCAGATAGGATGACACATTATCATTCCCTTATAATAGTCTGAAGTTGATAATGCTTGATTTCGCTATGGATTATTGCAAAGATACGACTATCTACAAATTTTAATTGTGGACTAGAAATGTGTCAAAAAGTAACCACATACGGTTTGTGCATCCCATCCCGCCATTTACAGTTGGGGGAAGTTTGGTGATTGTAGCCCCATAATGTATCCCCATAATGTTTTGGAGTTACTTGTTCGGACTCCTCCACCCACCCACACATATATTTCCACCCACATACATGTACATTTTAATAACTATATGCCAAACAACATGAAAAAAAATAACTAACAAAGTTTGCATATTACTATGAATAATAATAAACCTTGTACTTGGGCTGAATATTGTGTAATAAAATGCTTCGTAGCATATAATAACAAAACAAATCTACTCTATTTTAGTCAGTATCTGGATTATCTCATGAGTGTGGACCTGAAAGTTTTATTTTTCACGAGTACTTGTGCGAGTGAAAAGTGAAATTTTCAGGTTCACACTACGATTTTTTTCAGTAGCTTCCTAAATGACGTTACGATTCGGCCCATGACGTCGCCACGAACGTCGTCTAGAAGGAACGATCAGCAGCTTTTTGCAACTTTTATTATTGTCTTTAAACTGTTTGCAGTCGAACTGGGTGGAATACTGAGCAGTAAAATGTCACATAGCATATAATAAAAAGAAAATATACGCCAAAGCCCTCGTGAAAAATAAAACTTCCAGGTCCACATTCCCGAGGAAATTCCCGATATTCACTAAAACAGCGTAGATATCCTCTATATACACTAAAAGTAGGGGATATTTGATATCCTCTATATACACTAAAAGTAGGGGATATTTGATAAAAGTGAGATTTATGAAGAAATATATTTATATTTTCATCAAAAAAAAACAAAACAGTTGAGGTATAGTACTTCGACATCTAGTGAATGATTTCATCGTTAGTTGGGTACCTGAGATTTCACACACTGATCTGTAGAAGACATGGACGGTCAGTCAGAGCATTTATCACATTCAGTCCAAGACCTCAATACCTTGTTAATCCCCCTCGGTTCGCGAGACAAGCGCGGATCCGACGTGGCATGGTCCTATCCAAACGTACAATATCAGCTTGATTGATGTTATTCCATTCTTTTCCTGCAGTGCAGCGGCGTGTTCCTGGACATTGGGGGGGGGGGGGGGGGGGGGGCTGTTGGCGTTGTCGTAGGGGCCTACCAAGTATATCCCAGACGTGCCCTATTGGTGAAAGGTCTGGGCGTAGAGCTGGCCAGGGCGGTGTAGTGATGTTCTGCTCCTGGAGGAATTCTGTAGCGACATGGGCTCTGTGTGCTCTTGCATTGTCATCTTGGAAAATGAATCGCCGGCCGTGACGTCGCGCAAATGGAAACACATGAGTTGCTAACATGTTGTCACGATAGTATTGCCTTGTGGCGCGCCCTTGTCATGTAATGCTGTTCTGCTTGTCATGGTTATGCCTCCCCACACTATAACTATAACCGAACCACCACCAAAACGATCGTGCCGCTTAACTGTTGCGTCATGGTATCGTTCTTTCCGCCGACGCAACAATGTGTTTCGTCTGTCGTGGAAGTCGAGAGTGAACCTCGATTCATCGGAAAACATGACGTTGCTCCACTGACGATTGTCCCAGAGCTGTCGTGCTCCACACCAATTACGCCTTGCTGCGATGTGACGTTCCGTCAAACGTAGAATTATTCGAGGTCGTCGAGCGTACAAATTCCAGCCCTGTTTGCGATTTCGTATAGTCTGACCACTGACTCGCACGTCTGTCGCTTGGTGCAGCTGCTGTCCAATATCTGAGACACTTTGATAGCGGTTACGTAATACTGTGGTTCGGATGAAACGATCCCGGTTAGCAGTTGTCGACATTGGCCGACCTGACCGACGTCTGTCATCCACATTGCCTGTCTGACGGTTGCGTGACCACAACCTGCTAATCGCCGCCTCAGTAACGTTGAAAATTTTAGCCACTGCCGTCTGTCGGCTGTTGCAAGCTTCCAACATGTCAACGGCACGTAAACGTTCGACACGTGTCAGTCTTCGCATACCTCAAAACTTACGTTTCGACCAGAAACTATTGATGAACGAGTTTATACCAAGAAAAGAACGACGAGACCTCTGAAAAAAGCCCGTCCAGCACAAATGAAAATTTGAAAACGTACCCCACAGACATTAACGCGGCGCTCGTGCGAAAAACCAGTACGAAGTTTTCGTGGGCCGGTGACATTCATGATCCACACCTAAACTTGGTAACATTGTGATGTGTCCAATCACGCGTAACCAATGCCATTTTCCGAAAATATCAATATGAGTTTGGATATCCCCTACTTTTTGAATAGTATATACATTTTTTTTCAGTTATGACTGAGAGTGATATTTCTGTTGCAATACTAAACCCCACAATACAGCCTACACTGAGAAATATAATCATCCATTAAATTTCTTATAATCGCAATTCTCTCCATCAGTTTAGGATATATGAATACTATTTACTTTGGTAGTAGCAATATTATTGTTTTTGCACGTGCATCGCGTACAACATTTCTTGATTCCTTTCCAGAAAAGTGACAACATGAACTGAATTGTCTCCAGCAGGGAAAGCAAGCTTGCGCCGAGACACAGGCCCATCAATCCTCCAAGTTGAACTGAAAAAGAAGACACTTCATTTACATTGCACTAATTCTGAATTTTTATTAAACATAATCGCTTAGTATACACAAGGAACTATATTATATGCCATATTAGCATTCAGACATTTGACAAAAAAACCAGTATTTCTACCAATACAAGTAAAAAAAAAGTGTAGACACAATACAAATCGGTATTGAGGGTTGTAATCGGTCGAGCAATCATTTGGCTCAGAAAGAGAACGTCTTTTAGCTGCACTCATTGAAACTTATAACACCTGTCTAGGCTACCGGTTTCATAACAGTAAATGATAATTAAATCACTGACTAGATCATTTTCTGCCATGACGATACTTTTATATAGGCCTTACAAGGGACCGATCAGGACTATTTAAAATACGCTCTAGCCTCGGAGCCCATTTTTTTCAATTCATGCGCCAGATTTCAATTTACGGAGTCATACTGCTGTTTGTAACACACACTGCAAGTATGTAATAGCTCTCATAATTTTTATTTAGTACACTATAGCAAACATTAATCTTCACTGTGGTTTCTGATCAAGTCTTGGCTGCCTATTTACATGCATTAATCCTCGAAAAATAAAACAGCGAAACGCATGTCTGAACCACTAGTCTAAACTTCCGCGGTTATAGTACAAGTGGGAGAAGGAGTTTGGATTACGTCATGCACTGCAGAAATACCTAATACCACGAGGTCATGATCTTCATCCATAAGAAATCAATTGATAGGCGCTGAATGATTGTCAGAATAAATTCGAGCAAGTCAAGAAAGGGGTTACCGAGAGCCGAGAGGATGTATTGAAGTCGGGACCTCGTCACTGGGACTTCAATATACCGTCTCGGAAACCCATGTTGTGGTAATAACATATATTTCTCTTCAATTTATCCCACCGACCACTATTTGAATCGACAGTAGCAACGTTGGAGAAAAATGTCACGTCTCTCATCTGTGACATTTGTGGGCGTGAAATTTGTTACGACGTGACTGGAGTCACTGCGTAATAGCCTCCAACCATCAAGCGACAACCAAGCGCGGAAATTAGTAATTCGATGTCAGCTGCAAGAATCTGTCATTGTTTTTGTCAAAAGTAACTAACATATGTTGCAAATTTTCAAGCTGCATTTCGGCAACATTATCACAGATATGATAGTTCCGCTTTCTCTTCAATTCAACGCCAGGGAAAGAGTCGTGGCGGATAGTAACTTTAATTGGCGAGAAGAGGCAAACGAAAGAGGTTTTTGGGTGACCTGCGTGAGAACTTTTGGGGAAATTGTAACAACTGTTCAAGCCGCGATCGCTGGAACGTAGAGGAAAATTGGAGAAAACGACGAAAAAGAGTGTCAAATGTGTAATTTAGGCGTTTTGCAGACCCTGGGGCACTTTCTATTAGAATGTCCAAAAATACCATTCTAACAGAATAAGAATCACTGGGAGTATAATGGGGAAGTTGTATGGGAGAATGAACGACATGTTGTTAGTGGGTGACACAATGGAGAGATTGGAAAGAATGGAGAACTGGATATCACCAACCAATTCGTCTCTGGTGGTCTCTGGATGTTGGGAGGAGTGGAAAGGGGTGAAGATAGTGAGGCATTTGGGGGCACATGCATTATCAAGGCCTTCTCACCTGAGAATAGCGACATCTTAGTAGCCGACCAAAGTGTTATTATTATTATCAGCGTATTGGTTTCTAGCGGACATAAAAGTTTAAAGCAATCGCCAATTGGGAACGCCAGAAAACTGCCGAGAAAAACGTTGTTTGAGCATTAGCTGATTTTCACAACTGGTCTATCCCATTCGGAACATTTGAAATGAAGCGAGAGGCAGACTAGAAATATGCTCTTATAAACTGACAATAAGGTGGTAATTTTTTGGAATGTCAGTCCAAACAAAAATATACATTTGGTTTAGAGGCAGTTACTTTTTTTTTAAATCAATAAGGGGAGAGGTTATTATTATTATTATTATAATATTCATTTTGTGATGTTTTCTTATGTTTATACACCTTGAAAAATAAATATCATCATCATATTTTAGTTATTTGTTTGTAGAACAGTGCCAACAGGGTGTTTACAAAATAAATATAAGTAATAAACTGGGTATATTAACCACGCCAATCATTTTCCCTGTAAATCAAATAGGAATTTAACCAATTCAGTTTGGCTTTATAGAGCTCATTGAGCTTGGTCAAACAAGACTGAATTGGTTAAATGTCTAGCTGCATTATGGGAAAACTCTGCTGTTTGAAATTTTGGTATCTGGCACAAGTGTGCAGTAGGATTAAGCATGTTTTTGGTAGCGATTACATGCAAATATATCCTTAACCCTTTGAACCCTAGAGGCAGGTTCTTCTGCCCAGAGACATGATACGCCATAATTTCATTAAGGATGACTGCTAACTGAATGTGTAGGGTAAATCAAGGATGCACGTTGAAAATATTAATTGGTCTACCCCCAAATAATGAATATGGAACCATCCAGTTCCTGTTATTGAACTGACATGGAAAATACCACCAGGGTTCTAAGGGTTAAGAAAACAACATTTTAGTGCTTTACCATTTCATTGTAAGACATTGCAAGCCAATAAAAAAGTTCCGCTTGAGGGGTTCAGTTTCATTGAGGGATGGCCCGTACACCGAAACCTTTATTTTTTAGCCTTACAGGAGAAGAACGCAGACACACGGTTCAGTGTCATTCGGTATATATTCTTGGTTTATTATACAGTAGTGTCTCTTATTCGATTATTTCTTACTCATCACTAGACCAAACTGCAAAGTTAACAGCGATATACTATTATCAGTTTTATAACCTTGAACATATATATACAGTACATTCTGTAACATGGATTTACTGAAAGATGTGGCTAAATATAGTTATGATGTACAAATTCACAATTTTTTAACGTACGTCCCATTTTGGTTGTTTTCCGACAAGGTTACCGACTGGATGAATGTATAAATTTAATGTAAATCGATTCAAAAAAGAATATCTGTAAGAGGCTGTGTCAGTAAATAAGTTATTGCCACCTGATTCACAGAAATCTTCTTCTTCATGAAGACTAATATAAATTACTTCCGATTAGAATGCCAAATACGTTGTATTTCCGGTTAGCATGCAAATAAGTTGTCCAGGAGCGTACGTTGGTATATGTGACGATGCTATTGAATCGCGTCGTCAAAACTGCAATCATATCAATGGAAAAGTCTTAACTACGTTCATAACTAGATTACATTGGCAAAATTGTCAACGCCCTTCTCGTCGCGTTGCGTGATGTACAGTTAAAACTAGAAGACCTGTCACAAAATGTGCGCTTATCTGGGCTTAATTGTGCGTAGGAATTGCGCGCAATTGCTTTGAATGGCATGGGTTACGCGGAGGTCCATTGGCTGAAACATTGCTTACGCACAAGCCATATGTTCATCCAAATGTTCAGAGTTTGATAGCCTTACTATGGTCACAACACGTAGATTAACGCGCAGATGGACGTGCTATCCGTGCGCATTTCTTGACAGGACTTCTAGTTTTAACTGTACAAGCCGATGTTAATTGTCATACACAGTTTTTCAAGGGCACAACACGCAGGGACTGGGATCCCATCCACAAACCACCTGCCCAGGGTGGGTTAGTGGCGGGGGGGGGGGAGATCCGGGGGTGTTCTCCCTTGGAAAAATGTGAAAATAAGCTGTCAGATGGAGTCTTAAAGTTTACTATACCGCAAATACCAACCGACATTTGTCAGTCTAAGAACGACAACTCATTTTCCGATAGACGCTATATTGCATTTTAAACAAGCATGATTGAAACATTAAATTAAAAGCTACCATCAGTGAAAATTCTGTTCATTTTCTCGATTTGACCGTGTATAAAGGCAAGCAATTCCAGTCATTTAGATTATGAAGTTTTTTTTAAACCAACGGATTCACATCAATTGTTTGTTGCACACAAAATCATTTCACCCTCAACATACATTTAAAGGTATTATCAAATCACAGCTCATTCGCGTCTACCTCAATTCAAGTGATAAGATAAATTTCAACGAGGCTTGTTTTCCTCTATTTTGCACCCTCAGATCGAGGGGTAACTTAATGAGTTTTTTGCGTAGCCTGAGATCTCAAACTCTGAAAAGGCCGGGTGTCCAGCAGAAATTACTGATTTTGAATGATTGAAAATTTAACAAAACAGACCGTTGCAGAATTGTAGTGGCGCGCTATTGAATTGCAAGAAGCCTTGTTGTAGATTGCATAATTTTGTGCCTGATCAGAAAGAATAATTTTTCTCCGAACAAACGAAAAATCATTATCTGATCCGTAACTCTCCCCATTGTGATACATCGAATACTATTTACCTTATCACTTGTTAAAGCTGTCGGATGCAATATGTTGGTCAAAGTCAAAATCCTTTTCGAGAACCTGCTACCAGACACAAAAAGGAGATAAAACGTTATGCAGTAGCACAGCATTTTAACCTGTCAGTCCATGTTTTGGACGATTTCGAAATTCATTCCATTGGACAGCCTAAAGACACATTAGAGGAAATGGATGAATTTAAAAAAAAAAGACAAAAAAACTGAAGCTTTTTGAATCAATACACTTTAAACCCTCTGGTCATTTGGGATGAACAAATGGGAGAGAGAATACAAAAGGAGGTCCATCATTCCTTTCACCCTGACAGACAACAGAATTAATATCGAAATAGCAAACATATTAAAAGATGAGTTCAATTTAACCATCTCTAAATTAAACGCATCTTTGAATCTTTGAACTGTAATCCCATATAAGAAAAACAAAAGCTTGCGTAACATCCTTGTAAGGACTAAATTAGAGCCCCCCCCCCCCCCCCACGCACGCACGCACGCACACCATCACCCGCCCCCCCCCCCACACACACACACCCAAACACTTTTATTTTAACAATGTTACCGCTGTTCCACTGGTTGATTTTTACTGCAGATTCTGCAATACAGCAACAAAGGTTCCATTAGTAGGGGACTTGTCACTCATTCCAAATGTTCACCATGTGATATCCTAGAGAAAGACTCATTATTTAATGAAATATAAGACGGAGCATTAACCAGTGATCCAGAAGGATATGCTACAGGAGTAGTATAGCACGTATTAATCGACCCATATCACTTGAACTTTTCCGGTGCAGCTTGTATTAAATTCCCGTAGGAAAGTGACTATTGCCGGTGTAACGTTTACTGGGCAACCCTTGGCACCATTCAGAGCTGCATCCAGCAAATAATGTACGAACCTCATATATTCAATAGTATAGTAAGATTTATGTGTATGCATGGGCATGGTTTTGGGAATGTAGTATGGGTATGTACTGGAAGATTTTTGGGGGAAGATAGAGTTGAACGTTTACCCTCACGAAACGGTTAACCGCCATTGGTGTCCTCAGAACGATCCGACATAGCTTTGTCCGGGTCAGGGTGGATCAGGCTTCTCGCACGTGAGAGGTATGGTAGCATAGTATGGGCGGTATGTACCCCATGTAAATCTACTGTTAACCAGTGGAACTACTAATCCACCCAATACTTTATTTCATCCTATGACTGGTATATGTAGTATGCAATTCTAGGCAAGACGGTATTGTTGGGTGATGTGTTAATGCATGTTTTTTAGTGTGGTAGTATAGGATGTACGGTCTGTATCCCTGCTTGTTTAATGTTAGCCCTTTGTACTATTGATCCACGCAGGGTGTTATATTGTGCTACAGCTGGTATATGAAGAACGTAATGCTAGGCTAAGCGGTGGTGGTGGTGGTGGTGGTGGTGATGGTGATGCATGGCGGTCAAGTGCGGAAGTATTGGGTGCATGGTCTGCACCCCATGTGGTCTACTGTTAGCCCTTAGTACTATTAATCCACTCAAGGTGTTAGACTGTCCCATAGTTGGTACAGGTAGTACGTAATGCTAGGACTAACGGTATTGTTGGGGGGGGGGGGGGGGGCTGTAATTGAGGTTTGTCCACTGTGGTATTACAGGGTGTACAAGCGGTACCCTTGTTGATCTACTGTGTGGCTTTGGTACCACTATCCAATCTGATGAATTTTACAATCGGGGGTTAGTATAGGTAATGCGTAATGCTAGGTCATGCGTTTTTACGAGGTAACCTTTGGTAGTTTAGAACCGTGGTATATGATTTATGGTCTGCATCGATGTTGCTCTATTGTTAGTTCTTAGTAGGGTAAATGCGCATGGTGTAATACTTGCGGAAGTGAGAAAAACTTTCGCCTCAATTATTAGTCGATTCGCGAAAAGTACAGTTCGGCCGCCGTGGACTGGTCACTTTCCCCGGGTGAACATTATTTCCACAGACACAATAATATTTGCTTGAAACACTTATCATAGGAAAAATCATAAAAAAATAATGAAGCACCAGGCATAATCTGATGCTTCATTAATTAAAATTTAGCTGATTATGATTTTTATTTTTTATTGCCTGGGTAACGTATGCGTGGACATCATTGCCCATCAACAAAACACACAAGTTCATTCACCACTATATCTATGACGTCTTTGGGGTCACTAAAATTAGGAGCATAGATCACTTCTTTATTGACATCCTTGTTGTTGGCTGATTTGTGCGATTCTGGAGCAAATCCCCTTTTCTCACAGTTGGGACACAACATATGACGCCCCCCCCCCCCCCCCCCGATCCACTTTCACCACTGAAGAGGTTTCACAGTCGTTGTACTGCATATTGAAACAGTAAAAATATAAATAGCGCAGCAAAATTCAGAATTAAATTCATGAACACATCACATGAGAGACAGAGTGGTTTCACGCCATTATCGGTTACTAGTCTGAAATGATTGAATCTGTCTGTATTACATTGAACTCAGCTAATCATTACGGTTGAGGATGAGCGATGGACAGAAGTATTTGTAATTTTATAGAAAATTTTTTTCTCATCCCTTACAATCAACATCTGTAAAGAATAGAATGGAGATCTATCGCGAATCTTTCTACCAAACAGCAAGTTGGTTGGAATTTGACAGAATGATCCACAATGTTGTGGAACTGGGGCCATTCTGACGCCTGGTAAATTTACCGAGAAATGAGATTGTTTTTTTTTTGTTAAAAAAAACATTGAAGTAATGTGTGACTGATTAAGGCCACGGGTAAGTGATATTCTTCTGCAGGAGCAACTGAGGTGACATTTTGTGTACCCACATGCCTAATGCCGTTCGATTAAGCGAAGTTTTGACCGAATGTCAACTTGTTCACATTCGGCCAAAAGTTCGATTTACCAGTGAAGTCGGCGTGTAACTGGATTGGGACAACATTCTGTTTTGATAAATCAATGCAATAATTGCGTTGCCCCGTTTGAATTTTTTTAAATAAAAAAAAATATGCCACGACATATAAACGTCATACATGTACCTGAAAGAACAAAATGATATATGTGACAATAGAAGTGACTTTCGTTTACTTTCAAGAGAAATGATATATACATGTTTATTAATTTTATATTGTTTAAGGTCGTCTATATCTACACAATACACAATAGGTAATCGTGACGGCATCATGCATATAAAATCAATCCCAGCCAATTGTTTATATCCATGCTACCCATTTACAAGACTTCCACCCGGGACATTGGTTACCCGATCCTATTTTACCATTAAAACAGGACTTCCTCACAACAACAAACAAACACTGTTTCCCATAACGAGGTTCTCTCGGGTGGCATGGATCTATATATATATATATATATATATATATATAGTTTTTCGGTAGTTGGCCCAGACGGGAGTCGATCCCAGTCGCCTAGCCGTAAATGCTCTGCCACCTTACCAACTAACCTAGTGGCAACCCATAGCAATAAACGAAACGTGATCAAGCAAATAAATCCATACCTAAATGTGAGTTTTCATTTTATACAATAAATCAAATATTGAGTATTTAATGGAACCATTTTGGGGCGAGGGTGTGAAACAATCACCGTCTGCATGATTTTATCTCGCTTTCAGCGGCGTGTGTAAGCATCTGCTAGCATGTATTGCCGTTTACTCTGTTTGTATCGTGGATATGCATTTATGGGTAGGCGACTGGGTCTCATAGATCGGGATCGTCGGTGTCAGCTTCCGAAAAACTATAGCGCTTTCAGTTCAGTGGAACGGACCTAGCAAAATGCCTTGTGGAATTCCTGTTTGACATAGGCGACATAAAATTGAATTCTAGCAGCTGCAGCTGAAGGTATTCCATTAATTGGGATTCCTGGCTTTAAAGCCAATACATATTAAAATAAATAAATACATATTAAAAGGCCGCCCGACCACACGTCCCCCGAGAAAATAAAATGAAAAATAGAGTTTTCAAAGCTGAAGAAAAGGCATAACTATATGGCAAACATTGTCAGACCGCAACCCGATTCGAACTTCAACGGTATTGTATGGTGATACATCTACATGCTAAATTTCATTTGAATTGGTCAAGTATATCTAAAGTTATCATCAGGAAACCAAAGTGGGACGGGCGGACGGACAGATGTACTTGTGAAGTGATTTTAGTGTTGGGTATGGGAAAATTGCGCAACTCACAAGTGGGTTTTTCGCACCTCACAAGTTGAAAAAAGCCCTCAGAAGTGGCTGGTGTACTAACGGTTTTATCCCCCAACCTAACAAGTAACGACTGTACACGGATGGTCACCTCGCAAGGCCATCTGCGGTGGGCAGGACAGACGGACGGACGGACACCGGCTATTCTAATAGTCCCCCGAAAATTTTTTTGGGGAAGGATAACAAACCGTAAGGGCCACTTACTTCGTAACCCAACGGAGAAACTATCTGATCTATTATAGTGCGGGTTGGTATTGGAACCGCAACATAACTTCAAGGTTTTTTGTCTGTCTCAAAAATTATGCTCTTTCAACTGTTTCATATACCGCTGTGAAATTATTTCAATGATGTTGTGTGTTGCGATGATAATTCCATTCAAAATAATTGTTGTACATTCATATTATCATGATAATGTGCATGTCCTGTGATTTGTATCAGATTCGAGGTGGTGCCCAGAATGGGATCTCAACGAGCCGACTTTGCCGGCGAGTTGTGATCCCATTTTTGGACACCACCGAGAATTTGGTGCAAATCACAGGACATGCACATTATCATGGTAATTCATTTATCTAACAATTCCGTCGCATAAACAAATTAAATATTAAATTATTAATAAAGTTTTCGGACATAATGTTTGGCGAGAAAATGTTTTAAAAAAGCCAATATTTTATGGAACTATATTATTGTGCACTCTAACAAGGAGACAAGCTGTCACCGCAATTTTCAAAGTTGTTTTCTCAATTTTTCACTCTCAGTGCCAGTTCCTATGGTGATACGCTTGAATTTACGAGTGTATGATATTGAATTGTTCAGTTTCTATTTATTGTGGGGGATGGGGGCATTGGCTATTAATAGTTCTGTTGCTAACTGTAAGTAATTTTGTTTTGTTTTGTAAGCGATCAGCTGAGTCGATCACTAAAACGCACATAGAATGTATTCAAGCGCCTATTAGGATAGCCCGTCGCGTTCCCGGAAACGAGTCGTCTATATGATACGGAATCAGAATAAGTCGTCTGTTTGACACGGAATCGGAACACATTATGTGATAGGTACCGTTTCTCGCGGTTTTCAGGCCAAAATCCATATGATTGTTAGATAAATATCAAGGAATTACATTTTATATAGGTAAACCCCAAAGAGTTGTGTTTTGGTATGACATTTCTGAACGGAGCTCAACAAAAGTCAGTCTGTACGGAGGTTTATCGAGTTTCCGACACTTCATACTAACTCTTGACACAATGTAGATTCTTGTTGTCACATATTGTTCAGTTTAACCCTTTACCTAACATAAAAAGCAGACGTCATTTGCAAAAACAATTCTTGAATAACTATTTTTTTCATATTTTGTCTCAAAAACATAGGTTATGACCCCTCGTTGGAACGAGCTCGATGAGCTTGTTCCAACGAGGGGTTATAACCTATGTTAAAATTAATTGTCGATTTTTGAGAATAGCGTTGGCCAATTTTGACCGTTACGTTGGGTAAAGGGTTAATCATTTACCTAAAGTAAACAGCAATCAACGCCATTCACAACAATCGCCAATCAAATGTTATAGTATTCTGCAGGTTTTACCAGGAAAACATAGCTTTCTCCAACCCCGCTAACCTCCCCACCCTTATAGTGATCTCAACGTACCTGTTCCAATTAGAGCTCATACGTTATGCTTTGGAAGAAAAAAGTAAACATTTTAATTATTCATGAAATATTTTTACAAATCTCGATTTTTAATCGTGTAAATAGTTAACGAATTAAATTCATCAAAAACAGAGAACATTAATTCAAATCTATTTCCGAAATAAATTTTCTCAAAATTTTCGACGTCACGTTGACTTCTGACGTGACGTGTATGTTGGACGTCCTGTGGGCAATGTTTCAGTAATCAGGTGTTTGATGGGCTTATCTGATACACGTAGTTCCAAATAATATGTTTGGGGATAAAAAAAAACATTACACACGTGAAATTTAATTTAGAGAGAAAGAAAACATTTGGAAATGGTGTGATAACATGTCGAAAGGTTGATGGCGGTGGGTGTTACACCTAAAACATTATTCGGCTTATCAGGTTATATTGTGCACTCTTTGTAAGGAATAGCACACACAGAAAGTGCACTTGAGTCCCTGTCAAACTGGACAATTAGCGTAACTCAATTCCTGTGGAAAACCAGTGTGCCCAACTGTATACAATTCTGTACTAGTAAATATATATTAACATCATTCCTAACCTCTTCTGGGATACATTTGTGTGGATAACACAAATAGACATTAAAATTCGACTGCGTATACAAAATGAAGAGAGTGGAATACCACTGTATCGCAGAGCAATATATTATCCGAAAAGTATTTTTTATTACTCATAATAGCTCAACAAACACTTGCAAACTGTGATCACATGGACCACCGGGTGCAGGTGCTCCTTGTGCGTTTTGTTCTCAGAAACTGTAAAAGTGTCAAATCCATTACACAGCAATTTAGCAGTAAACCGCCCTCCACATACTGTATTCTCAATATTTGTTTTCTGTTTGATCGGTTCAGTGCGCGATTTTACTACTGACTTCGCTAATAGCACATTATTTTTTTTTTTTGCACATATTCCTGTGTATTTCAGGTAGACTACTTCTTTCTTCTGCTGTAAGGACCACTCCCTGTGGGAACCCCGGGAAATGAAGCAACCCTTGTTTACTGTGGTAAACAAACTTTGATTTACAGGTTAAATAGGACCCTGTAACCATTGCCTGTGGCGGAAGTCCTCTAAAATGGACAAGGTGGACATAGTCGATTGGCTGGGTTTGACTTCATATCCACGTTGAAGTCACTTGAGCAGACACATGTGACCTTAAACACCAAAAAATAAGTAAGGAGCCATTAACTCGCGAGCATATTCTGTGTTAATTGTGACAGGACTTCTAGTTCTAACTGTAGTAACATGTTCTGAAACCGACCCCATCCTATGCAGAAAACAGTCCCTGGTGGCTGTTGTTGTACTGCAACATGAGAGTTGTACCAGTACTAGAAATAAGCCACGGCGATTAGTCTCCCTTGATGCGTAATGTGGCAGTCCAGCATGGCTTTGACTTCGAGTTTGCATATTGTCGTTGTTTATTTCGGTGAATGTAGTATTCTTTTCTAACGAGTTCAAAGAAAGGGTACAAACTAATCGTCGGGTAAATTCATGCCATGATCGAGCAAACAAATGACCCCTCCACCCTCAACAATATCGAAAGAAAAATAGGTACGAGAGTGAGCTAATTTATTATTTATTTATTGGGATTTAACGACATTTTTGACAGCCAGGGTCACCGCGTGTCGGACAGTTTTACGGTGAGAACCATCGAGCAACTACGAGCAAATACGAGGCGCCCCAACGTACTGTCTCTCTTTCCGCATAAGCAGGATTAGCATTGGTTGAGGACTTGAAGACAAGTGCACCATCGACGTACCTTAGTACATAACGCCACCGTGCCCCAAGTTGGAAATCGAGATGAATTGCCTTGTCCAAGGACTCAACGCAGTTACCCCCCCCCCCCCCCCTTGCGACAATCGTAACGTGGAACTTTCGGTTTGAAGTTCAATGCCGTAACCACTGAGACACCGAACTTCCTGCCCGAGTTAGAGGCAGTGAAAATGCAAGACGCGGGAAGGTGGTGTTTGTTCCACGTGGGCTGAATCCCACTTTATGTACCCAGCAATGATTGAATGGTACATACGTGGCATATGGGATGACGAGAGTGGCCATTTTCTCAGAGTGAGTCACTAACATTTGAGGTGCATTATACTTACCCATTATATCTCCCCAGTCAAATTCAGGTTTATGTTCAATTTTATTTACTCTTAGAGTCTCAAAGTAGACGTGCAACTTCACATGTTCTCTGGAAGGTAAACAAAACGTGTTCAAGCAAATACACCAATAAATACCTGAATATGAGATCTCATTGTGCATAATAAATCGAATGAAGAATATTTGAAGGAACCTTTCGAGTGAGGGACGAGGGTGTGAAACCACCGCCAGCATAAGTTTATGTCGCTTTCATCCGTATGTTTTAACATTTATTGACAAACTGTTCTCTAACATCCAAAAGATGTACAATACATGCATTATTGTTATAGTATCCAGTTGACATTGCACGTAACAGTGTTGCATTGGCATCATGTTCGAAAAGAATATCATTTAATCTGCGTATAGTCTATCAAGTGAAATGGTGAATTAAGGTTACTATATTTTAGCATGTTTACGTTCGGTTTATATCTAATATAAGCGATTGAAACTGTCAACAAAATGTGTTTTAGTGGTCATTTTCACGTTCTTCCATATTTTCACAAGACACAAATTTTCCTTCATGCATATTTATTGACGTCATCGAGAAGTTTCATGGCAAAGCCGTAAAAGATTCCATTACGTTGATCGCATTGATCTTGCATATAAAGTCGTTCTGAACTCGACAACTGATTCGTCAGTCTCGACAGATTTATTGACGGTCATCCTTCCGCCATATCGATTATCCCATTCACACGCGTGTGTCATTCTGTGTTTATAACACGACTTCACGTCTAAAAAACAAATTTTAGAAGGACACTCAGCAATTTATTTGACAACTATCAACAATAACAACACATTTTATCTCCAACCAAATTTGCGAGAGAACCCGGTGCTACTATTTCGTCCCCTGAGATCCAATGTGTTCTATGTGCCTGCCAGGCACATTGAAACTCAGTGGACGATTTTCAACTATCGCTAGGGATTAAAATTATAATTGCGTTGCACGATTTATAGAAAATTTCAGTGAAATTTCGCTTCTATTTAAAAACTGTCCGTTAATGATTTCTTTTTCTGCATGGTTTAGTGTTGCTGTAGATGGGCATTTCATAGAACAGGCACGTAATAAAAAGTCGTTCTGAACTCGGCCACTAATTCGTCGGTTTGAACACAGTCACCAGTAATACCAAGAACAGTCAATAGATGGAGGATATGTAAGTGAGTTAGTATTCGTTCCTTGACTGTACCAAATGCACCATCCGCAACGTTCTACATTTCAGATGGTGCTTTGATGCACACAAGGGATGCAATAAGGTTCTGTGAATTCGATTTGCATCTATTTATCAACAAAATCTAATATAAGCGAATGAGCTGTCATTTTCACGGCCTTCCATATTTTCGAAAAAGACAAATTGTCCTCGATACGTACTAGAAGTCCTGTCATGAAATGCGCACAGATAGCACGTCGATCTGCGCGTTAAATCTACGCATTATGACCATAATAAGGCTATCAAATTCTGTACATATGGCCTGTGCACAAGCAATGTTTCTGCCAGTGGATCTCCGAGTAACCAAGCGGTTCACTGGCAGAAACATTGCTTGCGTTTGCTATGAGTAACCTGGAGAACATGCCATGCTTTGGATGCCATTTAATATGGCAATTGCGCGCAATTCCTACGCGCAATTAGCCTAGATAAGCGCGCAGTTCGTGACAGTACTTCTAGTTTTAACTGTATTTATTGACGTCTTCGTGAAGTTTCAAGACAATGTCGGAAACAAATCCATTGTTCTGTTCTTATTGCTCGCACATATAAAATTATTCTCAACACAACCATGGATTCCTCCTTCTCGACATAGATTTAGATGGCTACCAGATTTATTGATGGCTACCTGTAATGCCTCGAAAAGTCTATAAATGAAGGATCTGAAATGAGTTAGTATTCGTCCCCAGACTTCATCAAAGCGACATCGGCAATGTTCTAGCAATGACGATGGTGCCTTGATGCACACAAGGGATGCAATAAAGTTTAATGAATTTGATTTGCATCGATTTACCTCGACTCAAATTGAATTTAATAGGCGTGACTACAAAGTTCGTACAGAATGGAATGGAATTATGATCCGGCTTGTCACGTGATCGTGAAAAAACGCGTAAACAACTCACACGCATCATAATTTGACAAAATAATCTATATTTTACCGCGACGTTTAAGAATCACACACACACACACAAAACCATTTGACGTCATTGCTCGCGATGATGGAAGATAACATGAGAAATGAGTGCCAATGGGATGATAAAAATCGTATTTTCTGACGAAAAGTTCAAATTTCGCACACGTGATACAATGTCCGTTTCCATGCAAAAAATACACATATCCCCTGCTTAATTTAACCATGAGTGCATCAAAAGAACACCCATTTTTGCGGAAGGAAATTTTATTGTTACAATAAAAGTTCGTTGGGTATTCAGCACTTTTTGGAGATTTGAGATTCGTTTCGATTCCATATTCTGGCGGGAATCGATTGGCAGAGATCTGACTTTTCTCAAATTCCGGACGCACGTACATGCACGGCATGGGAGGGGGGGGGGACTACATGTGTTCCTGTTTTCAAGTTAATTTGATCTCACATATTTACTCCAGTAAACAGAGA
The DNA here is from genome assembly GCA_031216915.1 of Pictodentalium vernedei. Lineage (NCBI taxonomy): Eukaryota > Metazoa > Mollusca > Scaphopoda > Dentaliida > Dentaliidae > Pictodentalium > Pictodentalium vernedei. Next base: position 136,975,785 of record CM062297.1, on the reverse strand, counting down.
AAATACGATACCACAGAAACAAGGTATTACAGAAAGGCTCAGAAATGAAGTGACTAATTTGGTGAGAACACAAACAAAACATTTATTTATTTATTTATTTATTTATTTATTTATTTATTTGTTTATTTATTTATGTTTATTGATTTATTGGTTGGCGGTAAAGGACACATTCAACAGCCAGGGTGACCTCGTGCCTGGCTGTTTTGTGGTGGGGGAAGCCGGAGTACCAAAAGAGAACAACCGAACAACGGCGAGCAGCTATCAGACTCCGCAACGTACTAATTTCGTACAAGCAGGGTTAGCTTTTTTGAAGGCATGTGTGCCAGTACACCCTACAACACAGCGCCACCGCACACCCACGTCGCGCCTCCCCCGTGGGAAACCGAGATCAGATGTCTTACCCCAGGACACGACACAACGCAAGTCAGGATCGAGCCGTTAACCCTTTACCTAACGTAACGGCCAAAACCGGCCAGCGCTGTTCTCAAAAATCGTCAGTGAATTTTCCTTATTTTTTCATTTTTTGTCTCAAAAACATAGGTTATGACCCCTCATTGGAACGAGCTCGACGAGCTCGTTCCAATGAGGGGTCATAACCTATGTTTTTGAGACAAAAAATGAAAAAAATTAGTTGTTCAAGATTTTTTTTTGCAAGTGTCGTCTGCTTTTCACGTTAGGTAAAGGGTTAACCACCCGCTTTGAAGTTTTTGGTCTACTCATTGACCTTTTACCCAAAGTAACTGCCAAAACCGGCCAGCGCTATGCACATAAATCTCCAATTAATTTTCATTATTTTTTTAATTTTTTGTCTCAAAAACATAGCTTATGACCTCTCATGGGAACGAGCTCGTTGAGCATGTTCCAATGAGGAGTCATAACCTATGTTTTTGAGACAAAAATAAAATAAATTAGTTATTCAAGCATTTTGTTTGCAAGTGCCGTCTGCTTTTCGTGTTATGTAAAGTGTTAAGCCACCGCACCGCGCTCAAACAAAACCATCACCTGTGCAAGTAATGAAAATTTAATCATATCCTCCAGATCATACTTTTGACTCAATGGATCAAAAATCAAAATTATTCCCCAGTGACTGTATGTTTCACATTGAACTAGTCCTCCCCACCCCCCCCCCCCCCCCCGCCCGTTCGACAACAAGGCTCAGGTTAGACGCACCAGGGCTCAATATACGACGTGATACGTCTAACTTGAGCTTCGTTGTCACACCACCTCGAGATTGCAAGTGCAGGACAAACATTGCGTTATCGCTTCGCTCGCAACGACCTCGGTGCCTCCAGTATGTTACAGTTTTTAACCCTTTCTTCAATGCACATGATACATAGAATAAATAGGTACTAGGGCTGGTAATCAGATTTAAACAACGAGTAGGATAAGGCTTTTTAACCGCTCTGCTTGCCAAGTGGTTAAAATCCTTATTCTACGAGTCGCTTAAATCTGATTACCGGCCCCAGTACCCATTTGTTTTATTTGTACCATGCTCTTAATAAATAATCGATTTGGCACTTAAAATGATGAAAAAACGATATTTTTATCGCAAACACACGGTTTTGTTTTGTTTTGTTTTCATCTGCGCCGGCGGGCAGAACTACTGGCTGTATGTGAATGCTTGATTGACAGCTAGACACATCGTCAAAGTTGATTGAATGCATCTTGTCTTTTCAGTCAACTTATTAACAATTCTTACATTTTATTTTAAATATTTAATTGTAGGTATTTTAAACTTAATAACCCATTTACACATAGTAGATAGTACCGCAAAGTGTCGTATGTTTGAATAACTAATTACGAAGTGTGAAAGTATCGAAGTTGGCAAATTGCGTCATGCCAAAGGTCAAGTGGGATGAGTTTCCGACTACAGGTGTAAACTTAATTTACACCTGTAGTGGAGTTATAAGCAACAATTTAACATAAAGGCTTTTCACAGGGAGTAACATGGGCGAGAATGGTATAAATCAAAATTTACTTCTTTAATTTTTTTTTTTTAATTAAAAATAAATATCAACAAAACTACATCATGTTATCCCCACATTGGAACGAGTTCGACAAGCTCAACCCAATGAGGGGCCACATGATATGGTTTTGGTGAAATTCTTTAATCTTTTTTAAGAATTTAAAATGTAAATTACGCTGGTGGATGCGGACAAATCGCTAGGCAAAGTGTTTATACCGGCTCTGAGAACTGTCCGTAGATACGTTCCAGAACGTTTCTGAATTAATTGTTGTTAGGCTAGCCTGTGTGAAAAGGACCCCCACACACCCCTAGTAGCAGCAAAACCATTCTTTTTAAATTACATTTACGTATATTATAAATGACAAAATATCTGACACCGAAGGTTACTTCATTATTCAAGGGATGACAATTCAGCAACAAAGGTTAACTTTGGTAGTTCTATATTGACCTAACGAGTACAATCCACATTTTTTAATATTTCTTTCCCAAATTTGAAGATATTGCCAATAGGCCAGTCATAATAGGTGGTGACTGCCCCATAAATCATGAATTAGATACTTTTATTAACAAAAAAGGAACAGGAACAAAAAAAAAAAAAACAGAAACAACAATTGAGGGTTTTGAAATCGCAAAGCGAATTTCCAGTCGTCATCCAACGAAGCAAACCAACGTCAAATCGACCAACAACCGGGGAAAGGTGTCTATCCCTCAATGCAGCTTAAGCCGTCGCTCGTTTTAATGAAATATTAGAAGAATGGCCTAAACTTTGAAGTGTTGTAAAAAACATCAAAAATGGGAATAATAAACGGGATAAAAAAAAGAAAAAAAATCTAAAACACAGCTGTATCCTATTGTTTTATTTATTTATTTTGTTTTTGCTGAGCTCTACGACATATTTAAATTTCATTTAAATCCCATTTATTTTAATCTTTGACTCTATACGCTCCTGTAATGACACCTTAGAGTTCGACCATAACGGTTCTGATTTCCTAGGACGCCACCACATTTAAAAATATGGACTTTGTGGAGATTACATTCCGAAAAGTTTGATTTATTATTTCGTCCCCGTGTTCTATGTGCCTACTGGCACATAGAACACATTGGAACTCATGAGACGATTTTCAGCTATCCCAAGCGATTCAATTTGTAATTTCGTTGCACGATTTGAAAAACATTCAGGTGAAATTCCGTTTCTATTTAAAAACAATCCGTCAACGATTTCCGTTCCGCACATATGTGCGGAACAGATTTTTATTTCCCGCATGGTTTAATGATGCTGTAGTTTACAACTTCAAATGACTACAAATATTTATTTATTTATTTATTTATTTATTTATTTATTTATTTATTTATTTATTAGGGTTTAACGACATTCTCGATAGCCAAGGTCACCTCGTGTCGTACAATTCCACAGGCTTAGGAAGCCGGAGTACCCGGAGACAACCAACGAACAGCTGCCACCCCCCCCCCATAATAACTCCTCCCAAGCAGGGGTAGCATTGGTTGAAGACAAGTGCACCATCAACATGCAGCAGGTCTTAGTACCCAGTGCCACCGTGCCCCCACATGGGCAATCAGGATGAAGTGCCTTGCCCAAGGACACAACGCAATAACCACTAGTGGGAATCTAACCGTGAACCATTCGGTTTGAAGTCCAATGCCGTAACCACTGAGCCCCCGCGCTCCCAGACTACAAATAGGTGTGATAAATTTCATACCTGTTTCCCGTATAAACAGGGAGGAATTAAACTCACGAACGGAGGGTTTTTTGAGAATCTAGACAATAGGCCAAAATTCAAAGTGACGTAGAAATGCCACAACGGCGTTAAATCGAAAACAAACAGAAAAACTCCTATCTCCTATTTTTTGGCTCTACCACATACTAAAATTTAAAAAAAAAATCTGACGCATTTTAATCTTCTCTTTACCTTTTATTTTGAACCTCATTTGCAGCCTCTGGCAGCCTATCGAAATTTTTGGGAAAGTAATCACCGCCAAAATCATATCTAAAATGCATTGCCATCCTTGGAAATTCTCAACTGTTACAGCCGAACACCGAGCTGACGTCATAGGTATCATATGATCAAAATTTAAAACGCGTCGATTTTTTTTTAATTTTTGAATGTTGTAGAGCTAAAACATTAGGTAATATCTGGGTTTTTTGTTTGTTTTTCAGTTTGACGCCATAGGATGTTTTTCCGTCACTTCAAACTTCATCCTATGTTTGACATGTTTCATTAAAAGCGCTGTCTTGTGATTCTTGTAGCTTCGTATTTATAAATGATAGAGCTACGAATCTTCATACTGTGGTTTCTCAGTATCGGAAATTGTTCAATGTCATTTTTGTCATATTAAATTTACACGCCGGAGCTATGCCATCTTCACGTTTACTCTGTCCATGTCATTTTCAAGCCCTTTTCATACTCAGCCTTTCAAAATTTAGGAATTGTAATCTCAGCAAAAAGGTATCTTAAACTGTCGTACCCTCTAGGAAATCCCCAACTGTTATGGTCGAAATCAAAGGTGACGTCAAAAGGGCATAAGGTCAAAAATTAATATGTGTGGCATTTTCATGAAATTTCAATGGGGTGTGCAACTCAAAAATAGGAGAAAGCTGTTTTTTTAGTCTGTCGGTATATCGCCATTGTTGATGTTTTTACGTCTCTTCAAAGCTTACCCCATTTTTCTAAATATTTCATTAAAAACCAGCGGCGGGATACGCTTTACTGAACAGCTTAGTAAACTGAAAGGGCGAAAGACACCTCCATTATTGGGTGCTTCGGCGGCATTGACCTTACTTCGTTGGGTGACTTATTGGAATTTCGATTTCAGCATGATCTAGTGTCTCCTGATGTAGTGAAATCAGGCATGTCAACCGGTACCACCGGTTCCCTCATACTTCAACCGGTACCGGAACTGAAGCTTTTGTCCTACCGGTACCGGCACAATATTATTTTATCGGGAAACTCCCAATTGAACGACGGCAAACAGGCTAATAGTCGTGTATGACACACTTGCATGACATACTTTTTTAACTTATTTGTCAATTAACATATCCAAACACTCTACAGTTGCATATTTTGTCTGCACCACGACCACTATGAGGCCGACCGTTTTGAGTTTTCAAACGTCGCATTGAAGACAACGAAACGGCCGTCAGCGGCTACTTTAACCCTTTACCTAACATGAAAAGCAGACGACACTTGCAAAAAAAATTCTTGAATAACCAATGTTTTTCATTTTTTGTCTCAAAAACATAGGTTATGACCCCTCGTTGGAACGAGCTCGTCATAACCTATGTTTTTGAGACAAAAAATGAAAATATTTTGAAAATTAATTGGCGATTTTTGAGAATAGCGCTGGCCGGTTTTGGCCGTTACGTTGGGTAAAGGGTTAAAGAAATTATTCTGAGGTGACATCAAAGTAATCATAAAGCACGATTATCGTGTTATATGATTACTTTGAAGTCGCCGCAGATTAACTGTCACGGTTCCATGTTTGTCGTTCGATCTTCGGAACTGGGGCGGTTTAAATGCGAATTTCTCCCATCTGTTTGCGATATGTCACCCAACTGTAGATTTGTCCTGGTATCGGTTTCGGCAGGCAGGCTCTGTCCCGTCCCGGTAGCGGTTAAGTTGGTACCGACGGTACTTTGACATGCCTAAGTCAAATGTAATGCAGAAAGCTTTCCGTTCTTCAATCGCCGATAACGTCATAGCGTTAACAATTTTCCGACAATTTGTTTGAACTGCGCAGTTCTTGCTCTCATCTATTCCTCTTGCCATGTGTACATTATTGTCGAGGTATGTTACAGTACGGCCACCGTGGACTGGTAACTTTGTCTGGTTGGGCAAAATGGCATCTGGCGCAATAATATTGGATTCCAAATACTTATTATAGGAATAATCATCACACATATAATAAGTGAAGCACCGGGTACGATCCTGTGCTTGATTAACTAAACTTTTGCTGATGATGATTTGTATTACATAGTAAACGTATGCGAAGACATCTCTGCCCACGCGTGGATTACTACCAGGTCACGGTGACTGTACTGTGTGTAGTTTGCTGGTAGGGCTGTGAGCAGATGCATGAGGTAACGCCTGTTGGTAGTTATGTAATATTTCAGATGTTTGATGTTTGATTTAAAAAATGTTTACTGCTCATTTAGGAGGAGGATTCGTAAACGTTCCGTTTTAACTTCATGCCGTGAAATTTGATTCTGACGTTTTCCGACCCTGGATCGGTAACATCATGATATCGTTAAAACGTTCCGATTCCGAAACCGCACAATGGTGGTCATCAACTACTCTTCTGGACGTCTGCGATATTATTATGTTGCTTTTGTATGTAGTCTATGGAGTAGGGCTGTCAACAGATAGGATGGGTAACACCTGTCGGTATTCATGTCATATCTGCAGTATTTGCTGTTGGATTTTAAAAAACAACAACATTCAACTGGTGGCATGGAGAGTTAGAAAATTTCCCTTGAATTAAACTTTATGAAGATAAATTTGATTTTGACGTTTTCCGACCCTCGATAACAAATAACGTTATAGTGTTTTTAAATTTATTCAACTTGTTATTCAGGACTATGCGAACTAAACGTTTCCTAAGACTTTATGTAGTGAAATTTAATTTTGAAGTTTTGGGACCTTCAGTCCCACATAATCTCATATTCTTAACACTTTTCCGACAATTTGGATGCAACTGCACAATATTTGAACTCCACTATTACTCTTGCAACAGGATATATTATTGCAGTGCTATGTAACGTAGTTTGTGGCAGGGCGACCACCAGATGGGAAGGGGTAACGCCTGTCGGCATTAGTGTCATATCTCCGGTATTTGAAGTTTGATTTTCAAACTTTCTACAACTTCTTATTCGGGACAACGAGTACTAAAAGTGCCCTTTGTTTCAAATTTATGACGTGAGATTTAATGTTGTCGTTTTTCAAGCATCGATCTACAATAACGTAATAGCGTTAACAATTTTCACCTGAGAAATTATTATCAACACGATTGAAAATGGTGTCTTGAAATATTCTCATATAAGATGCTATAGTCGCTCATTTAAATTGTCATGGACTAACAATACGAATAGTCCCAAACGCAATGGCTCAATGGAAAACACTGTTTTTATATGCCTTCAGAGAATTTGGAAGCTTCGAAATATGATACCTGACCACAGAAGGGTTACGAGCAATAGGGAAACACAAAAATGATTTCTGGAAACGTGTTCTAGATGCATGGACACAGCTGAGCAATAAAGTTTCGGCAACCCAACTGAATTTTTTCACGAACAATCTTTGACCGCAATCGCATAAAAGTCAATAATAAAACAGTATTTTACAAAGAAATGTGGTGCAAGGCGGGTGTTCACTTAATAAATGAATGCACAAAAGCTTTCTAACCTAAAAAAAACAACATTCTCCACAAAATACGATCTTAAATCTCCATTTACTGTCTTCCAATGAATAATAAACTCTGTACCAAAATCTTGTAAGGATATAATAAAGCATACAAAAACTGCAAAACTATAACCAATGATGTAAATCGTACATTTTGTCACAAAACATGTAAAATCCGTTACCCAACCCTTCCTGAGATGTCCGAGAGACCATCCACACATATTCAAAACAAATGGAAAGCCAGGTTAATTATTAATCTTCAACTTGAAGACCGAAGAGTGATATACAAAAAAGTCAATCCTTCTCACAGATGACACTTATCTGCAAACCTTATAGCACAACATTTTTACCAACTCGCTCCCATATGAATGCAAATTAAAAAGAAATAGATCTCTGTACTTTCTGTACTGAGGCAAACGAGAGAGTGCATATCTCCTTTTCCATTGCTCCCTTGCAAAAACAATTTCACTGAATCTACCTCCACTTCTGAAAGATAAATGTAATATACCGTTTCCGGTAACGTCTGGATATATTATTCTTGGCCTGTGCAACGAAGAACATGGATCATTTATGCGGCGTTCTTTTCACAAAAACAAAATATTTATTCCTGTAAAGTGAGAAAATGTCTACCAAATTTTAGATAGTTATATTGACCAGTTGAAGAATTCCCGCAGTATGAAATTGTTGTCCACGTCCTCCTTCCCAGACAGAGAAGCAATTGCCATACGAACCAGGTGGACCACATTAGGTGGCTTAAATATAAACGATTTAGTCAAAGACAAATATACAAATAAATACATGTTTCCTCCTGTTTGATTCTGAAGTTATGCGCACGAAAAATTCCGTTATTATAGCACAAATTTAAAGAAATGAGAAACCTCTAAATCCCCTCAACACCAAAACAATTATCATAATAAAAAAATACAAAAACGCGCCTTTAAGAATGCAGCATATCAATTTTATTATAATGTCTATTTAAAATATATAGTAATGTCCTATGCACAATGTGCGTTATTTATTTATTGGGTTTAACGACACTTTCGACAGCCAGGGTCACCTCGTGTTGGATACACTGTACGTAAATGTAATAATATGTGTATGTACCTAAGACGATATCTGAAGTAACGAAAATTATGAAAATAAAAATCTCAAATAGTGTATATTCAAATTCGATTCTTTGGCCCAATTCGGTTCTAGATTGGCATCTATACTATATAGGTATAGGATGGTGAAAATCTGGTCGTTCCAATAGGATGTTTTCAGCAGAAACTTTTGAGAAAGCTTTGTCGGCACCATGTCTGAATTCGTCCTGGAACTGACTGCCAACTATTTTGTTTCGTTTTCACTGTTTAAGTAGCAGTTGGACTTAGAAGTTTCGATGCAATAAGAGCCATGGCGTTTGGCGACTGTATTAATGATGTTTCAAACAATCTTCAAAACAACTCAAAGATATACATCAAACATGGATCCTCTTGTACAGAAACTATGTAAATATAAATGACAGCATTCAGAAAAGACAGTTTTGTGATTTGTCCTATAATTTCATGGTTGTCAAAAGGAAGTATTAAATGTGAAAACAAAAACAATTGTACTGAACGAACAGCAATTTCTTTTCAGCTTGCTTTTACAGTAGACGCAACGTTACACCCAAGAAATCAAGCCACCAGACACATTCTTAAACAAATCTGACGCCAGTATGGGCTAAAACCAGTCTATTCTTTAAAAAGTTCATCGCAAATTTTCAAACATTTAATCGGACGGAGGACTTCAACTGGAGCCAATACTACAAAACCTTCACAATTTTATTTTCTAGAATTGTATTTTCTAACTACTAAATGTAACTGGCTAAAGCGAAGCATTACAATTTTAAAAGATAAGCCAATTTGCCATCTGGCAAATTGCCACATCTTTGAAAATGCTAATGGTTCATTTCCTCCCTTTTAAAATCACAACTAGAAAATGCAATTCTAGAAAATACAATTGTAAAAAAATTACAGTATTGTCCCCTGGTCAGAAAAACTGAACCTTACACTTATCCGGACAGCTGAAATATTTCACTCAATTGAATTTTAAAAATACCATAGCCATCAATATACTTTGAATCAACACATGACATTTTTGTCTTCAGTCAAGATTTGATTTAACCTAATCTTCTGAGACAATATAAATGTTATTCTGCTTGTCTGCTCATTATGTAGTATCGATGCGAATTAAACCATTATTAATTGTTGTGTCAGCGACTAAAGGATGAAGAAATATCTGTATATAATGAACGTGAAATCAAATGACAATATCTTACCGAAGATTATATTTGAACTCATCGGCGGATACATTATGAACGTTGAGCACTTTATTCATAATATCGGCTGTATAATCAGATGGGTAGAGACTTGTTGATATAGATGTCTCGTAGTGTGTTAAGGTACAGGATGGCGTACAGTTGGTACAACTTCCGAACTTGTCGTCAACATGATGCATTTGAATTTTGTCTAGAAAAAAAATTGAATAAGTAATAATACTCGCGGAGTATTGTGCGCTGTTCCAAACATATGGACCGAGAAGCTGAAACAGGCTTACGAAACGACCAACTGAAAAACGAAAATTTAGAAAAAGATTACATTTAGAGAAAATATACATGTACCTCGAGTTACTCTGTTTAGTAGCCATTCGATACTGTACACGAATTCCATGCTTAAAAAATGCACATTGAGTGAATCCGAACTAAGCACATTTTGCACGAACACAAAAAAGTCCACAATAGATATTGTGTTTGACTGCACTTTCTCCAGATCCGTTTTAATTAATCTTCAGTGCAGTATGGGTGAGAAGTAACTAAAGAAGGACTAAATGGCCAGGGAACGCAAGCAGACGAAACAGCCAACTTTTGGGTGCTAATGTACAAAAAAAGTATATTTGTTCCTGCATAGTGAGAAAATGTCCGTCTGCATATTCCGTCTCTACCATGTATTTAAAAAAAATACAAAACGACAGAAATGCTTTATTTACCTGCATATTCAAACAGAAAGAAGGAAACAAAAACTTAAGGTGGAACTTAATGGATACAATTCCTGGATCAATCATTAACACTCCTCAGGTCTAGTCAATGATATATGCTGCTTTCCACTTCTACTTTCTCCTAGACATAGTTCGTGTTTTATCCATGGAATTACTCCATTTGCTCCTGTCTGGACTCTCCCAAAATTGTCCGTCTTTTTCAGGGGCTCAGCAGGCTGGTGATTTTTGGCAAACCTCATAGGCATAAGAGAGATAACTGTGTGTTCGTCTGTTAAAATTTTTCTCTTGAGCGTATTTATGTTTTAACTTGTCTTCAAATCGTATGATGCCGGAAGAAAAAAAAAACCTGCTTTATTAGTTTAACTAAAGAGTACTATAACTTTCAAGTAGACTATTATTTATAATTTGAACACAAAGGACGCCTATCTGTTTCAATTATGCATTTTAAAAACACTGTACAATTTTTTTGTATCTGAAAATATACAAAAATCAAAATCTTTCTGTATAATCTGCTATATAGTCTCTCGGTTTTGTTTACCCTTTGAACCCTAGTGGTATACTTCCCTATCAATTCAATGGCAGCAATCGGTACAGTCTATATTCGTTATTTAGGGGTAGACCAATTAATATTTTTAACGAGCAGCCTCAGGGCAGCATGTTGAAAATAGTAAGTGATCCACCCCACAAATTCACTCAGCAGCCATCCTACTTAACCCTTTACCCAACGAATCGCCCACACCCGCCCTCGTAATATGCAAATTCAGCAGCTGAAAAAATATTATTTTTCGAAATATTTCATCAAACCCATATCATGAGACCCCTATTTCGAACGAGCTCATCGAGTTCGTTCCATAGAGGGGTCACATGATATGGTTCTGTTGAAAGTTTTAGAAAAAAATTAAAAATGATATTTAAAATAATAAATTTTGATATCGTCTGCGTTGGGTAAAGGGTTAAAACAAATTATGACGCATCATGCCGGAAAAGCGACTTCACAGATTCAAAGTGTTTGTAGTGTCCTCGGTCAAATAATGGCAAAAATACAACAATTGTAAGTGGAGTATGATAAGGTTTTTACTTATTAAATCATCTGAACGTTACCCAGAAAGTATTTTTGCTGGTTGGAGACATATTGCCGAACAACGGTCATTTGAATTATCTCACCAATGAGAGTTTTCGGTCTCAGGCTGTTATGAAGTTAAATCGGACTGACATCTCGGCCGATATGAAATTAATCAAGTAATAACCTCCAAATATCTCGCACAGTCAATGTGGTCTGCTATGTAAAATCATTCCTCTACTAACAGTGTCCGCAATATTCGGTTTTATATTTGTAAATGTTCGTCTTCCCTTGGCATGGGTTATTAAAACTCGTTGATACTCAATGTGGATCATCCTTTTGAATGCCGAATTTGCCAAACGTGCGACAAAGGTTTAGTTTCTTGTAGTCCAGCCTAAATACGGAAGTATTTTATGACATACTAGAAGTCCAAGTTCGAAATCGGATGCATTTTTCTATGAGTTAGGGCTAACTGGGATGACCCGTTTGGAAATAATGAGCGAATTTGGTTTAGCAGCAGGTTTAAAGACCGAGCTTCAAGTGAGGGAAAAAATCATTTCTATACAGGGATATGATGCACTGAAATGTTCAGGGAACACCAAGCTATATCGCTATGCTGTGGGCTTGACTAAAAGTGGATGTGTCGTGTTGAAAGTCATGCAAAATATAAAAAAACAAAAAAATAGAAGTCCCGATTCAACAGTGTGTGGCCAAACAACAACGATGATACGTGCACAGATTCAGCCAGATCACGTTAATGAACAATTAACTATGTGTTCACGGAATTCCACTGCCACGGGGCTACTAAACTGTGGTATCAGAATATGCGGAGCCACTGTGGCAACCCTGAGAGTGGAGTAGTGCTTCTTAACTGCGTAAGCAATTTATGTTTTACTTGTAAAATAGGACTCGGACCCAATGCCTGTGCGGAAAGTCCTCATCATTTGGACCTCGTAGTTTTCAACGATTGGCTAAACTTGACTTCGTACCGATGTTTCGGTCATGATCGAGCCAAAGACTCTCAAAATAACCTTTCAAATAAATAAATAAATAAATAAATAAATGTAAGCTGATGTTTTAATTTCCTTGTATTTGTTCATCTATGTTGAAAGGTGTTGTAATCGGCAACTCCACCTGTGTATGATCAACCACATCACGTTAATGAACAATAAACTATGTGCTGACAGAATTGCACTGCCATGGGGGTACTCAACTCTGTATATGCGGATCCACTGTGGGAACACTGATGAGTGGAGTAGTGTTTGTTTACTGCGGTAAGCACTTCTGTTTTACTTGTAAAACTGAACTCGGAACCAACGCCTGCGCGGGATGTGCTCACCATTTGACCTCATAGTTTTCGACGATTGGCTAAATTTGACTTCGTACCGATGTTTCGGTCATGATGGAGCCAAAGACGCTGGACATGACTTTTAAAATCTATAAATAAACAAATAATAACTAAATAAATAAAAATAAACAAATAAATAAATAAATGTAAGCGGATGTTTGAACTCTTTGAACTTTTTATTTGGGCTGAATTGAAAACTCCACTTGTGTATGATCAGGTCAGCTTGTAACAGCCTCTAGATAAAGTCTATTCACATCTGTTCGTCATAGACTAACAATTTCGAAAGATCAATTCCACATGTGTTCAGAATGTTCGTGACTGTAGACTAGTTTGGGCATAATGATAACCGATTCCGGAGAGGGTTGTCAACGGATCATGTCACTGAAAAGCAATTGATGGGGTCCCTCAATATTGTGGTTGCTTAACTATAGATTTTTGCTTTACTCAGTCAGTGAGATGTTTGGGTGTTTTCCGGTCGACATGTGTCGAAATAAACGATGTCATACAAAGTAATCTAACACTACATATATTTTGTTTGGCAATCTGAATTTCACTTCTCATATAAAACAACCAAGAGACAGATACAAAAAAAACACTTAACCTCTTCAAGGTAGTTGATAGCAGTGATAGGGGTGTTGACCAAAAGTAACCCGAACATTACTCCATGTTTTGATCACTTGTTAGATCAAAATTAAATTAAGACAGTCGTACCTCATACATACTGATGCATTGTATAATTGTTGTATATAATCAGCCTAGGTGTTTTAGAACGTCACCAATAAATTCAAAGTATGTTGATGAAGAACATCCTTCTCTTGCGAAACACAGAATCAACCAGACACATACTCCCCATTTGGGATTCGAATTAAACATCACATGGAATTGACACATTTGAATCTGATTCCATAAAAGAGAACAGTTTGCCTATTATTCCCCCTTGGCATTTAAAACACCTGCTGTTGTTTTAATCCAAGAGTCTTCCAGAAAGTCCGAGACAAATTCTTTATAATTTAAACAAAACAGTATGCTGAAGTAAAGTCCAAGTACAGTGCCTATGGAAGGATCTTTCCAGATGGATCAAAATATAGTCATACCAGACATCAATGAGTTGCCTTAATGCAAGGTGTTCAGAGTGTAGCAATCGCTAGATAATATATCCTGTGTCTGCAGTCTTTACTAGCCAGTTCAAAGATAATAACAAGACTCGACTACGCAAAACCTTCACCAAGAAGCGCAGTCGTAATCCAGGTAAATTAAACAACCAGAAGACACAAGAATAATTGACGACTTGTGTGACATATGCTAGACACTATATTCGCTAATCTTTCAAGGGCCGATGATTACATGTTTGGTTGAAGTACCATTTTCAACATTAGTCATGCTGAATTTAATATGACTATCAATTATCCTTCATTGGTGATGAAATGACAGCGTATGTGAGATTCCCCCATACAACCCCATCTTAAAGACAAAGTTTGAGTAGGTATTTATTTATTCATTGCAGTTGAACGACACTTTCGGCAGCCAATGTCAACTCGGGTCGGAGTATGAGTAGGAACACAGGCCCAACAACCCTTTTCATGGGAAGTTACGGTGTCACAAATTATGTTCCTACCAATGGTATCAATAGTCCGCTCTTCCCAAATAAGCCTACGAATTTACATTGAACTGCCTGTAGTGTCACTTCTGATATTCACGCCATCGTTTGACGATCTGTATTTGATATTTTCATTTCCTTTCCTTTTCCTGTCGTTGTATGTTTTCCCTCCTTTGGTGTTTTATCTCACTTTATTACTTATTTGCTTATATTTATTCTAGGGTCAATGGAAAGACAGCCAATCTGGCTACTTTATACCACAACAATATATATATGAGAATGTTGAAACTTGACTGCTATGAAATTATTGTATACTCATATAGATGTATATTGCTAAATAAGTTCAGTTCAGATAGTGGCAAAGTATCATCAGCCGCATTTACTGGTGATCAGATCACCTCAATCAGAATACCAAACAAAAGTTAAATTTACACAGCTGTAGTTAAAGTACACATCCAAAGTCTTCAGGAGATGAAGTCGTTTATCTTTGCCAATTATCCTCCCTCTTTATTTGCTTTTCTCAATTCCAAGTTGAAGGACCCTCTCATTCTGGAACTCCGTGAGAAGTTAAATACTCTCATGTCCGACCAATATGGTATCGTGTCTTGCTGGGTACCTGGACGAGTTTGTGTATCCGGTAGCACTAGAGCGGACAGTGCCGCAACAATGGCCTTAAAGAAGCCCCTCACTGCTGTTAAAGATGATTGTCAGGGATTTTAAAAAAACCATATCAACCAGTACATCAAATGCGTGTGGCAGGCGAAAGGGAATGGTGGAACCACTGATTCACTAAGTTAACAATAATCATAGAGACGATAAA
This sequence comes from Pictodentalium vernedei, assembly GCA_031216915.1. Lineage (NCBI taxonomy): Eukaryota > Metazoa > Mollusca > Scaphopoda > Dentaliida > Dentaliidae > Pictodentalium > Pictodentalium vernedei. The sequence goes on along the minus strand of CM062297.1, from coordinate 136,960,568 downwards.
CGATGTGAATGTTTGCCACATTGAAGCTGCATTACTGAATGACAACAAAGGGAGATTGTCCGCCAGAGAGAGCACCAAGGGAGATAATGTATTACAACTATGCAGTGGGTTGGTACAACGTCGTAATTCTGCTGGACGTCTGCAATATTTGTGTCCCGAAATCAAGACCTGATCTAGATTGCGGTCTGGGAAGTGAAAGAGGTCGATATGCATTGTTCAGGCGATGGTAAACATTGTAGGTGGGTGGAATGAGTGAACACAGTCATCAAAGCATGGAGTGAGTTGTACTCGTTCTTCATCGACAACAATGACAAAATTTACAAACAATAAGTGACAAAAACGACAGTTCAATGCAAATGAATACCGCCGTGTCACATCAAAAGGGATACAATTTTTTCAAACGACAAATGTTCTGAGTACAAAAAAATGTTATACAAAAAATTAAATAACTTAAGATAACTTATAACTAAGAATTTTTTATTCTGTGGAAGAGACAAACAAGATAGTTTTCAAAAAAAAAACAAATTATTTACACACAATCAACATTTACAAACAAGAATTTTGAAACGAAACGGATCGCATTCCATGACAGAAAAACACAACATTGAAAACATATTATTTTATCAGAAATTGACCAAACAGTGTTCCCGGAAACGCTGGCAAAATTCGAGAATCAGGCAGCAATTAAGAACCTCCCGGTTCACGAATGCACTCATATCGTTCCACGAAGGATGCAAAAACAGTTTTACAAACTAGACAATGATATGGCCAGAATAAAATCAAAATATACAAACAAATATCCTGGCAACCATTTTAAATCCTCGTCGGAGGTATGGTTAATGTGGTTGAAAGCAATGATTCAATAAGTAAGCAATGACACTACAATCCTAGAGAAGATAAACGATTTGGACATCTTGTCACATTGCAGCTACATTACCGAATGACAACACATGGAGATTGTCCGCCAGTGTGTGCATCAAAAGAGATAATGTTTTACAATTGTACAATAACCCAACAGAAGCCTATGCACATAATTCAAGAGGACTACCAGTACAACAATATGTTCACAAATGAACAGATTCTTTTACATTTTACATACTTCAATCTAATCAGATGACAGTATTTACTGTAGTGTCTCTTAGAGACTTACTTTACAACACAAACACCCATAAAATGCTGTCATTTATCAACGAAATCAATCTTTTGGATTAATTGCAAATTGTTTGTAGTCTTATAAACTCTCATCTATTCACATCTATTCAATAGGTTGTTAGATCTTGAAAATATCTTAGAACAGTATCGGCACCGACCAGGTAACACTCGACGATGGTCATGGCATAAATGATCGAAAACCTGCAGGACCCAATTTTATACCTTTCCCAACAGATGTACCCGGGTGTAGTGTGAAGTACCCGGATGTAGAAATCTGTTGTTTCTACGACAAGTATCCTCCAATATCCCCGAAAATCACCAGTCTTCAATCCCCAAATATCGAGACGCGTCGTAGAGTCGTATGTGGAGTCATTCGATCGAGAAATTGCTCAATGGTTCATTTGCTCGATGAGATTCGAGTCGCAAGCTCATTTGGTCATGAACCCACTGCTCGATAGTTCATTTGCACGATGGGATTCGAGTCGCTTCAGCAATGTTTGTTTTTCAGTAACTGCTCGAAAGCCTATTAGGGGAACTTGTAATACGTTCGGGCAAGTAGAAGTGGAATGCTAGTGATGTGCACTGGAACCTTTAGCGACATTAACCGTTTACCTAACGCATCGCCCGCATCCGCCCGCGTAATATGCAAATTCAGCAGTTGAAAAAATATTATTTTGCAAACAATTTCAACAAAACCATATCATGTGACCCCTCGTTGGAACGAGCTCGTTAAAATTGTTTGAATTTTTTTTTTAAATATTTAAAATAATAAATTTTGATATCGTCTGCGTTGGGTAAAGGGTTAATGTTCTAAGAGCTGTAGTCATGCCACAAATTAGTATTTAGTAATTGGGACAAAAGAGTGGTAGACAATACGAGTGGTACAAGGCATTAATAGCTACAGTTTATAGAACACCATACTAAATGTGAATATAATAGAGGTTAATTAAAAGACAGATAGTTATTCCACAAAAAAAAAAAAAAAACTGAATGAGCCCCCTGAACAGAATATTAAGATCTATAAAAACTACAGCAGGATTGTCAATAAGGTTAAAAAGTAATGGAAATCAATTTATTACTGGGATATCCTAAACGAAAACAAAACTAACACTTGAAACACATGGCACATTTTAAACGATGCCGTCAATAAGGGAAAATGCGAAGCTAAATTTCCCTTGTTTTTCGTTCACGATGATACAGAAATAAACGAGGCCCGCAATATAGCAAAGGAATTCAATACTTTCTTCGTGAACATCAACATCGGAAAAACAATATCCGATACGATTCCGGAATCAAATAATTCTTACTTTGACTGTATGAACAGCGACGTTCCAAACAATTTTTATATAACTCTTTCTAACCCAATAGAAATTCGCAACGTGATAAATAAAATGAAGCCCAAATTGTCGAAAGATTGTAATGACCTCAACACACGTCTTGTAAAACAAACAGTAAATGAAGTAGTTCACCCTCTCGAATATATTATTAATACTTCCTTCATTATCGTCATAGAACAGGATGGGATGAAAGTTGCGAAGGTTATACCTATTTTTAAAGCAGGTGATGATCGCAGTTGTGCTAATTACAGATCGATCAGGAATCTACCTGTATTCTCAAAACTAACGGAAAAGCTCATGGATGTGAGACTTGCAAACTTCCTAAACAGGTTTAATATGTTATACCCTCACCAATACGGATTCCGAAAGTGACATATTACAATTCACTCCGTTCTCCAGCACCTAACAGCATCGGAATAGAAAATAATAAACCGTACAAGAACAGCACCTTGACATTGCTCTTGGACCTACCTAAAGCATTTGACACGATAAATCACGGAATCCCATTAGGCAAACTGGAAAAGGATGGCACACGTGGTCTCACTAACAGATGGTTCAGAAGCTTCCTGTCTAACAGATCGCAGTATGATATGTATGAAGATAAATCAGACCTTGCCAACCAGTGCCGTGGTGTTCCACAGGGTTCAGTTCTATATCATATTTATTTATTGGTATTTTATGTCACATACTTATGCACAATGGCTAATCGTGACCGTTTCTTTATATCAATGATATTATTAACTCAACCTCACTCAACATTTTATCATTTGCTGACGACACTACTGTGCACTGCCCAGGGTCCCATAATAATTCCATAACAACGTACTTCAGTGATGAATTTAAAAAAAAAAAACTAGTTGAATGGTGTTCTTCTAACTAGCTAGAGTTGAATGCGAAAAACAACACGTACATTGTATTGAACCCTTATTCAATAAATGCAGATTACTAAAGGTTGATGACTTATTTAAACTACATGCTCTGCTGTTCGTCTTTGAGTGGGAATATGGGATATTACCGGTGTAATTTAATGATATATTTAGTGTGTTAGGACTACCAGACAATTTGGCCTCCTACGTATAGAGAAAGCACGGACCAAATCTCTTGATAATCTCCCCTTATACTCCTTTCCGAAACTTTGGAACGCTCTCGATGACGCTACTCGTAATATCAGTAACATAAACAAGTTTAAGAAAAAACTTGACTTCCAACCTTCATTCATCATATTCCACCTTTGCCAATTATGATAATCACTACTATCCGGACTGTACGTAGTAAACTTGTAATCAGGAATAACTTTAATAGGTGTCTACATAACGGAACAGACGCACCCTCTACTCTGCTTTTATCTGGAACCCTCGTAATGGCCAAACTTGCTGCTCACTCCGACTGTCCAACAAGTACACCAAAGAAAATCTTCGACACCCCAATAGGAGTCTGTTGTCAGTAATATCGACACAACGATACTGTTAATCCGAAGAAAACGAAAGCTCCTGGTAGTTATCTGTCAAGGGGGTTAAGTCTAAAGAGATTAATGGAATACATTACTGCTAGTTCTTAGTAAGTTATTCAAGCACATGAAAGACGAGAGACTTGTCAGGAGGCGCACTCATTGAACAGCCCTGCATGATGCCCTCTGAATTCGCCGGCTGGCATGAACGTCCAGGGCTCGCAGACTTATCCTCTATCGCTCCCAGAAAGCAATGGAGTGCTTGAAGGGCCTTAACGTAGAGTAATGTAGTAGTAGTAGTAGTAGTAGTAGTAGTATCAGCTTGTTTGGTACCAATGTATCAATTCGTAACCCATACCAATCTCTCGCTGTTACAATCCGCAATTACACCTTGACACTGAAATCATTCGAGCTTCACCCCCAACTTAGTGTCACACCCTTTTTGCACTTTTCAAAAACATTTTCTGAGTGAGAACCGTTTGGCCAGAGTCTGTTTGCAACTACTGCACTCCTTTCCAGAGGGTCACAGGTAGACAGCCAATCTGTCTATGACACCCTCCACAGTATACTGTTCACTAAACTTATGAATGATACGTATTTATAACCATTAGTGCATATGTAACCATCTATGCATACTGTGAATAAATTATCTTAAAAATTATTTGAGTCTTAGTGGTGCCACAAATTAGTAATGGTTGATTATGAGACACAGGACAGAATACTGGTAGCCAATATTAGTGGCACAAGGCATTAATAGTACATGGCTGCAAGGTTGGCAGAACACCACACTAAATGTAAATACAACAGAGGTTAATCAAAAGGTAGATAGTTCAAGACAAGGTAGAAGTCGGTGCTGAGGCAACCAGGAGCTGTATAGGAGCTGGGAATCCCACTAAGAGACTGCTTTTTTTTTTAAAAACCACTGTGGTTATGAAATCCATTTTCCGAGATGTGCATAAGAGCCGTATACGGAGTGATTCGTTTGAGCAAATGTCCGATAGCTTATTTGCTCGATGACATTTATGTCGTCCGACAATTCCTGGCACAGTTACTGCTCGATTGACTTTTGGACGTATTCTTAGAAACCTTTGCATTAGAGAACGATGTGACAGTGGTGGGGTTTAGATGAACAGAGTGATCTGCTTGAGTGGTTAGTTGCAGTACAGTGAACTGATTAGTCCCTCTGGCTAATTAAAAGATGTTGTTCGAAAAAGGGAGCAAGCGTATCCTGAATAGGATTAGTACTTGCCAGAACAGAGCATAAGAGCTAATTATAGTAACAATAAGCAAAACTGTTCCAACAGATAGGCTCTACTGATGTATGTTCCAGAACAGACATACAGAAACTATGGCATAGCTTATAGATATATAGGTAGAAACAGGGAATTCCAGAATAATCCGAATAACAGGTAGAAACCAATGATTCGATGAAAAACTGAATCAGAAAACTACACTTATACAACAGAACGTGCCTTATAGCACTTCGGGTTACATTCGTAATTCTCAAATGGGGCTTCACCAAGTCCGTTTCAGTAGTTTTGGACATTTTTGGGGGGGATTTGCAAGGATTGTAGGTTATATGTGGTAATTAGATACACACCTATTCAATCGAACACATCCTCTGAACATAACCCCATCGTATTAGTGGGTTGTGGGTCAGTCACATAACAACCACAAACCATAGAGTCCAAGATTGTGGCCTCCAGTACAGTGGGCGACGGAAACACTTATCACCCTAACAACACGCCCTGCACATGTGCACTGAGTTAATGTATCACTGCGCTAATAACGTCAAAATATGGCCACTTACGCGGGTTACCACGACAACCCAACATGGCGACACTGAGTTACGTGACTATGACGTAACATGAAATTCATCACATGAGCTCCATAAGATAGACACACGTCCAGGTACATGATCTTTAACTCCCCATGTTTTATTGTACTGAATATGAATAAAACTCCTTTATTATAGCTGCCACTGCGCTCAAAACTAGAGTTTGGGAGGTTTAGATTTTCAGGTTCGGTTGCAGGAAAAAAATAGAGGTTTCGGTTCGGCGTTTCTATATATTAATAATACCTCACCTCAGACTCCTTTTTATTGGGATTTAAAGACACTTTCGACAGCCAGGGTCATCTCGTGTCGGGCAGCTCCCTGACCTGGACAAGTCAATACGGGAGAAAATGTGTCAATAATAACACAAGATATTCGCCCTTTGGCCGGATAGACTAAGCGAGTCCATTGTGGTCACTAGTCCAGCTCCCTCCCAGTACGATAGTTTGATCAGTTTATACATTTTCACAATAAAAACGGTCGGCCGTATTTTATTGGGTCTTACCGTCCGGAAACTAAAAACTACCCAGCTCTACTTTAAGCACCTAAAGCGTCGATGAGTCAATGGCCAAGTCATGGCAGCATGCCTTCATTGTGAGGGAGATCATCTTCACGTCGAACAGAGTAAGGTCTAGGCCTCTGAAAATCAAAATGATCAGGATTGTATCCTCAATAACCCCAACGTAAATAATACTTAATAAATATATGATGGTATGTTTTAGTAGCATTTCCATCTCAACTGGATGTAGGTTGTTAGTCCAGAATGCAGTTCCGCGTGTGGCTCGTGCAAAGAGCTGTTAAAAATGTCCAACAAGCTTCGATGGAAACCGATTGAGAAGAATTTGCCTATTCCATGAACAATGTTCTCCATGCTCGTTGGACTAACTAATACCGGTGGGTGCGTGTGGTATTGTAAACATTACGACCAGGGCCGGCGGAACAAGGGGGAGATGGGTGTGGTCGCCCCTTGCCCTCGCCCACGGGGGCGAAAGTGCCCGAAAATCAGAAGTTTTTTGTTTTGTTTTTTATTATTTTTTATTCAGATCTTAGGTTTTTAATTACATTCAAAGGCATATTTCATGAAATGATTTTACAAAGTGGTTTTATACATGACAGAAAGAAAAATAACAAAGTTTGTTATTCATTCATAGTGATGTGAAGTATCATTTGTAGCTGCACTGTGTTGCAGAAAGCTGCCGTGTGAGTTTTGGTAGGGGATCGAGGTGGTGCATGCGTATCAGTTTACGTACATGTACAAAGATGTGACTACGTCGGTGCTTAAATGTCATTTTATATAAAATCCGGTGTCACGGCCTCTCAACTCTCGCAAATATTGTAAGAGTGGTTGAGTTGCTGTCGTGTACTGATCTTTGTAAGGACCTCTGTAGGTTGATAGTCTGTTCTATGTGGGGACTCGAGCGAGACACATTTTAACCGAACCAAACCATGCACAGACTGAACCATTCTATACAACAACTAGTGGATTACATATATTTACTGTTCACCTTACTGTTTAACTGAAATGGCGTGAAATTACCAGAAGTTCGTTAGACCTTTACCCAACATAATGGCTGAAACCGACCAGCACCATATGCAAAAGACAATCTGCAATTTCATTATTTTTTCATATACTTCCCATCCAAAACACAGCCCATAACCCATCACTGGGGCGAGCTCATCGCGGTCGCTCCACCGACGGGACAGAGGCTGTGGCCTGGAAGGAAAAATCTGAAAAAATTATCGTTTTCCGCAGGCAACAACATATTATTAAAACGTTGTGTTAGGTAAATGGTCAATGCGACTCAACCTAAACAACGCACAGTGCTCATCCAGACTGCGTAACGTCGCTACAAGTGACATATAAACATTTCATGGTGTTATAAACGCCGATCGCAATCTGCATTGTCACTGCATTATCGTGAAAAACAGTAGATACAAAATGCAAAAGGGGTTAACCAGTTAGTAGTGAACTGATTGTATTCCACCTTAATTTTTTTTTTGTATGTTTATTCGAGTATGTATATTTGTACATGAGTTCGAGATTTCTGTAGTTTCTTAATTGTTCAATACATCTTGTATAGGTTGGTAGGTTATTTTTTCCTTTGCAGGAATAAATATACTTTCTGTAGATCAACATATAGAAGTATGTTGTGTTATTGGGAGGGGCGTGGGTATTTCTGTAGCCTAAAATAATATATTCTGGGGTGAAGGGAAACTCAACATCGCACTTGTCCTTCAAATGTTCCCAAAAAATCAGAAGAACCTTTTTTCGCAACTGAACATTCAAAGGACAAGTAACGTATTGACTCCTTTGTATTGGAACATAAAGTACATAGTTCCGTTTCAGAGAGTTTGCATGTATGAAGTTTTGAATTCGTATACAAAATTTGGTGGACAATTTTGAAATGCAAACTTTGTAAATATGTATCGTCCGTGATTGTAAATGGGATTTTATATATAAACTTCCAGTCATCTGTGTGCAGATTTATATCCAAAACCTCATTCCATTTATTTCTGAATATGAATGGAGGGTGTTGTGTTCAGTTTTAAATATTTAAAATAAAAGGCTCGGGAGACTTTATTAGTAGATTTTAACGTCTCAACGTTTCTGTGCTGAATATTATTCAGAGGTTTATTGAATCTGCTCGCCGTTTTCCAAGCTTTGCGTAATGCATTTATAATACCCTGAAAAACTGTAAATGGGGTATTGATGTTATACTTGTTGGATAAGTCAGAGAAGGTTATGCGGCTGTTGTTGTCAGATACCAGGTCATTTGCAAAGTGAATACCTTTATTACACCAAGTTTTATTGAAAAAATGAAAAAAAAGTTGTCCGTTAATTTTTATTTGATTATTTAAGAAAATAGTTTTGCCTAATATGTCTGCGGGGGTTGTATTGCTGTTATTGTCCAAAAGAGCCCAGTCCAAAAGAACACCCTTCCAGAAAGTGTTCACATGTTTTCCAACCACTTTTAAACCTTATTTATGTAAGTGCCAAAGTTTGTAAGTTCCGAACAATTCCAAGACGTCAATTACAAGGGTTTTTCATGCTGCCAACGAGGTGGGGGCCCATTAATTTCTTAATCCAAATCATTTTTAAGCATGACTAAAAGTTTCAACGTGTTGAAATTTAATTCCACCATTTTCAAAAAGGCCAATAATTGTTGTACTTTTAATTTTTTAAACTTTTCCGTACCATAAAAAATTATAAAAAAAATGTTTGAATTTTGTTAAATTACTCCTTTGATGGGTCTGGTAAAACCATAAAACAATGTCTCAGAATTGGTAAAGCTAAAGTTTTTATAATGGTATTTTTTCCAATTATTGTTAAGTTACGAAATGACCAATCACTTAACAATTTTTCAATTCGCTGCATTTTGTTAGTGTAATTATTTAGTATATAACTGTCGCGAAACAGATTAAATTCAATCCCCCAAATTTTGAATGATTCCAAACGACTTGTTCGCTTGTTGGTAATGTTTCACCACAACCCCGCTAGGAACCTATCCATGTAACTTCTGTTTTAGCAAACTTAACCCCTAAGCCAGAGATTAGTGAGAATTGTTTAACCATATTCGGGGCATTGTCTAAAGAGTATCCATCATCACTTAAATACAGAGTGTATTCATCAGCGTATTGACTTATTAGATATTCAGAATTTTTTATCTTATTCCATTTATATTGGGATTAAATTTTAGAGACGCGCTAAGAATTTCCACACTAAGAATAAAAAAGATACGGCGATAAAGGATCACCTTGCCTTACGTCTCGTTCTATATTGAATCTTTCAGAACAATGGCCATTATTAAGTATGCAGCTGGAAATGTTGCAAAAGAAGGTTTGAAACCACCTTATCATAGAGGGTCCAAAATTAAAAAAAATCCATCGTCTTTTGGATAAAGATCCATTCCAGGGAATCGAAGGCCTTTTCAAAATCTACCAAAACTAGGATGCCTGGAATGTCTAGTTTCTCACATTTAGCAATTAAATCGACAGTTAACCTTGTACACTCCCCAATATAACGATCTTTCAAAAAACCGAGCTGGGTGTCTGAAATTAAATTGGGAAGAATTGTTTTTACTTGGGTTGCAATTGCTGTGGATCCTATTTTTGTATCTACATTAATTAGGAATACTGGACCCAATTTGTTTATGTATTCTTTAGGTTTGTTTTGTTTTGGTATACACGTAATAATTCCGAGTCTCTATGTAGTTGTTCCAATGCATAGCCACAACGAGTTTATTAAATAATTGCCAGTGTCTTTCCAAAACAAATAAAAGAACTCGGCGGTGAAGCTGTCAGAACCGGGTGTTTTATTGTTTTGCATTGCTTTTGTCAAAAAAAGTATCATCTGTATCAAGAGGCTGATTATTAGATATCTTTGATGAATATAAATTTTCGTAAAATGATTTTGCTCGGTTAGAATCTCATGTATATTAGTCATTTCCGATCCATCGACCATTCGTGCACTTTCCCTCAACAGACAGTTTCGCCCCCCCCCCCCCCATACCCTTTGCTGTTTCCGCTGGCCCTGATTACGACACGATTTGATAGAACATTTATCAATTTCTCATCAGGGAAATCGTGGGACTCCTTTCATCAATCCACGCAGTTGGGTTAGGCTGGAGGAAACCCGGCGGTATCCTTCCCTAGGAAAATGTATGTGCAATCAATTTGACATGACAATCGGAATCAGCTTATACACTTCATATCACTCAAAGAGACGGCGCAGCCTTTGATAACTTTGTCGAAATTGTAACACACCAATATGTCGGAATTGTGTCACACATTTCCGCACGCATCTGTAGGCTTTCAATTTGTGTGATCACAGTTTTGACAACACTATTCGTTTCCACGACGCAAACCAGTTCATGATCACGTGGATATAATTTATTTATCAATTTGGGTTTTTCAGTGTGATAATATTGATTATCATATGACATAATATATATAATTCATGAGAATTGAGGGACGTTGTACAAACACGAGCGCGGGTTTGCGCTCGAGTGCTTTACAATATAGTCCCTCGCCTCGAATGAATTATTTCACGTAACCAGTCCAGTCAAGCGATTACTCTGTTTATTACTTTGCATTATTAACGATAATTATATTATTTAACCCTTTAGCTAACGTAACGGCCAAAAACGGCCAGCACTATTCCCAAAACTTGTCAATTAATTTTCATTATGTTTTCATTTTTGTCTCTAAAACATAGATTATGACCCCTCATTGGAACGAGCTCATCAAGCTCGTTCCAATGAGGGGTCATAACCTATGTTTTTGAGACAGAAAATGAAAATAATAGTTATTCAAGTATTTTTGTGCAAGTGTCGTCTGCTTTTCATGTCAGGTAAAAGGTTAAACAACGCAAAAACAAAACAAGACAATGAAGTTCCCATTACACCCAAGGCAAAGCGTCTTCGTTTGCGCGCACGGATACATGACACAATTGTTGATTGCATAATTCACTTGTGAAGTTATCGTTTATAATCAAACCCGGAAATCCCAGTAAATCACACTTTGGAAAGCAATAAAGGGCCATTATTTGTGCTTTGAAAGTCACGCAGTCTGCATTGATAGGTCAGAAATATTCCCATATGCTTCATTGTTCCACCAAAGTCACATTGACCAGATCAGTTCCCAATTTCGAGAGGTATCGTATCCTGCATCTGCCTTCTCTGATAGAACCGATAAACCATGTAACATTGCATGCTTCAAAATATGATCTTGGACAAGAGACGATCAGTGTCGGGCAATCACAAATTGTTTTTACTGGTGAAAGTAAGTCCATGAGCCTATCTACTTTCCTTATTGCTCATCGTAGAGGTTGTAATATGCAATTTCGCATTGGTCGTGTCCCTAGGGTTAAGAGCAGTGATGATACTCTTCGTAACGATATTAATGTTCGTGCTGTTTGGGGTAGTATGGCCATTGGTAGTGGAGCATATCAGTTGAATCAACTACTATCAACCTTGGACTGCCCACGAATTAGTCCTGTTACCTTCAGTGCCATTGAACCTGAAATCGGGAAGTGGTGGAAAACTTCCTCTGGGGAGCAAAGTATTGCTGTCGGAAAAGAGGAAAATGATTTGGCTGAGGCAGCTGGTGACTATTTCACCACCACAGATGGGATCAAACTCCCAGCAATCACTGTTATTTGTGACGGGAGTTGGAGTAAAAAAATACAGGCACACGTATAGTGCCCTAGGGGGCGTTGCTATCATTATAGGTGCTCGTTCAAAGAAGATATTACACATATGCATCAGAAAGTGTGCTTTGGCAAAATCGCAAAACATTGATCCCCCATCTCATGCATGTTTCAGAAACTGGAATGACACAAGCCAGTCAATGGAATATGATGCTATAGTTGAAGGATTCTTAGACCCTGAGCAAAAGCATGGTGTGCGATATATGCGCATGATTGCTGATGGAGACAGCGGTGTGTACGCAACAGTCAATGAATATGTTCCCATGTGGGAATCTTCAGTACAAAAAGTAGAATGTGCAAATCATGCGTGCAAATGTCTCCACTCCAGCCTTGAAAAATTAGTTTCTGACAAACCCCATTACAAGAGTAAAGGTAAACTTACCAAAATGTTCGTGTACGTCTGGCAACCGCAGGTCGTTGTGCCATTAAAATGCGGTCATTAAAACCTGATCGAGCTGAAGCCACTCCACAATTAGAACATGATATCAGGAATTAAGTTTTCCATATTTTTGGAAACCATGAATGTTCTGATTTTTGCAAAGCAAAGTCAGATGATTCCGCTGCGTGCAATAGTTCAAAGGCAGCTTCAGAAGAAAGCATGTTATATGATGGGTCATTGAAAACCCAACAAAAATCATCAATCATCAAATCCAAGTTATGCAAACAGAAACTCTCTGATCCTGTACTCTCTGTTCTCAACAAAAGTTCACAGCATTGGTTCGATGTTACATCTGTGTTCGATGAAAATAAATCCCGCCTTGGTGCAGGATTGAACTTCAATGACCTAGATTCTGTCATGCTAGCTGATGTTGATATTCTACTTGGTAGATTGGCATCCAAAGCCTGTCGACTTATTGGTAATTTCACCACTAATTTGGCAGAGTGTTGGATGACAATCCGGGCTTCATTTGATGGTGAAAAAATCATCAATCGATGCCAAAGTGGCTCTTGGAATGCACATTGTTATGGTGCTGCCTTGCGGCAAAATATGGGTGCCAATTAATCTCCGGACTTATGGGCAGAAGTTAAACACACACCCTCTGGATTTTTCTTTGAGAGACAGTATGACCAAATGTTGAAACAAAGAGTGGCCAGCATCAAGTATCAAAGCAAGCCCGAATCTCAACTCAAACGCCAGAAACGGAAATGGGCTACTTCTGCACGATCAGCATCAAAAAAGATGCTAGAAAATATTATGGATCTGAAGCCCTTGGTGCTATTTCCAACTCAAGCTTAGAGGAAAAGAAAAAAGATTTCCTCTCGAAATTTGTAAGTCGCAATGATAAACAAATTGAGAGCATTGAGGCATTGAGACTTTGACGAAATGTCAACCTTCTTGTGCACAGTGGCATGAAGAGAGAAATATTAGACCGACCTCTTCAAATTTTGGTGAAGTTATCGTACGTCGCCCAGGTAGTAAAGCCGCTCCTTTGGTTAAACGCCTTTTATATAGCAATTTCAAAGGAAACAAGGCAACCAAGGTAGGGCTTACAGTGAGCCGATAACCATAAAGGAGTATTTAACTCAGAAAGAACTCGAAAGACTCTATGTCAAACCATTAGGACTTTGTATTTCCAGAGGAAACAATTTTCTAGCTACTTCGACTGATGGTCAGGTTTGCAATTCAGCTGGGGTAGCTGTAGGTTTGAGAGATATAAAAAATGTCCTCCACAACAAATTGCTGAACTTGTATGATGCAGCATCCAATTGCTCCTCATTTTGTTTGGAGAAAAAGGTCGAACTTTATCACTCAAGAAGAGTCGCAAGTATTTTTACCAATGCCAGGGTCAGTTGAACATTATTGAAATGCCGTGGCTTGGTTTTGTAGTTAGGACAGTAAATCCTTATCAATTACACATTGAGAGAATTTACAGGGATTCTAATTTGTGGTCCAAAATCATGCTTCCAAAGCTGAAAGATTTCTACATGAAATGCTTCTTGCCTGAAATAGCTTGTCTCAGACACAACAAAATTCCTGGAATAAAAGAACCAGGAATTTGGGTAAGTAGTCTTTTACATATAGAATGATTGGAAAAGAGACGTGCATGTCAAGTCTGAAACCGTGGTGGAGTAAATACTGCCTCTATGGATTGATAATCATTTGATTGCTGTCCTTCCAAATACAGACAGTTTGAAAAGCGAAGTATCCAGCCCATCCAACATTTTCTTGCTATAACTTTTTTCAGTTAACCCCACTAATTTTGTTCGTGTTTGCCATCAACAACACAGCTCAGGACCCCTTTTCGGAATGAGCTCAACCAACTCGTTCCAATAAGGGGTCATGGGCTAGGATTTTTTAGACAAAATATTGAATGATGATCTTGTTAATAGCACTGGATGTTTTTGGTCGTTACATTGTGTGAAGGGTCAAACCTCTTCTCTGTGATGTCATAATGACAAAGTTGTCAGGATCAGATATTTTCCATATTGCAGTTTCACATTTAGCATGGCTGTAGATTGCTCTATTTCTGGGACATTGGATTGGAGAAAAAAATGTCCACAAAATATTAGACACTACATGATTAGTCAATTTACATACAAATAGAATATAATACAGGGCTATGAAAGCCCTATTTTCAGCATATTGCACTGTGGAAATGTATTTCTTACCAAATCTTCATGTTAGAATGCTACAAGCTGTTGGTAGCCATCTCCTAATTTGGGGAAACTCTTTACCGGCTTGAACTTGGGGTAATACAAAGGCCTGCATTTATCGAAACATACTATGCTTTTCAGAGCTCAGTGAGCTCAGTCTTTCAAACAAGATATAATTGATAGAATTCATGCTTCATCAACAGAAAAAAGTGATGATGGGACAAAATTCGAATGCACTACCAGAGTGCCAGGGGTTATTCTTGCCTAACACTTTTTTCTAAAGAATATACAAGAGGCTAGAGCCCTGTAAATTAAAGAGCCACTGTGTAGTGAAAATTATTCTTTTAACACAAATGAAAAAAAATTGTCATTGTCCTATATGCGACCTGTAGAGTGAAATTGACTATTCCTTCCATTTCATGGTATGACAGAGATCATGGAGTGCTGTCAAATATGATATAATAGACTAGAGTAAATGCTTCACTAGTTCTCATTTCTAGCACCTGTGCGTTCGGTCTGCTGATTGACTTACCATGCGGTTTGTTTCATTTATCAATGAAAGAATATTTCACACCATCTTTGATGGAAACATTGTGTTTTTTGTTTTCTTCTCATGTCATTTTGGGTGCAGTGCTGCAGCCGGAATTTTTGCCAATGCCAACCTTTTAAACAAAGATGAAGATGGATATCAATGACATCACTTTACAATGTCGGACAGATAATCATTGATTATAATTCTGATACTGTAAACCATTTCATCAAAATTATTTTCGGTGAATGTACTTTTACATTGGACATGTATGTCAGTGACGTCAGTTTTGTCTCTGTTTTACAACTTGGCACAATACGCATTGTGCTTTGATTACAAGGTATAAACATACTTAAGATTTCCTCTCATTGCTCACATCACATGAGTGTGAAATGGCCTATATGTTATACTGAGTTTTTAGTCTAGGGGCTTTGTCAGGTTGGTGGTGCAGCAGTGTATATCTTCTAGCTAAATAATATTATCACTAGTTTTCTGTTTGTTTTGGGGATTTTGTCCCCATGCAGACATGGTGGGGGAATGAAATGGTATGTATTGCCACTTCAACATCTGTTATTTTATTATCCCACATCAATGCTTGTGCACATTGCAAGTATGCACATGGCATCTGGCTACACTCATCATTCAATTGCTATGATTTGCTATTGCGCAATTTAAATACCTCATGACATTATGTCATGGTAATTGCCTTCTTTGGTTTCTGAGAACCTGGGTAGTGATGTTTTGTACCTTAAGCATAAGATTAATCGTTGTTCGTATATTTAATCACTTGCGATACTTCAGTACGTTTCATGTTTCTAAAGTGAATGTACACACTTTCACTGTTATAGTGCATGTAAGATTGGATAAATAGAACAGTTTCCACGGGCAACATAACTCAATTTTGCAATGGACTATTGCATGTGCTTCATTTCAGTGTTTTTTGTCTCCATGAAATTTGAGTTTTTGTGTCGATGGAAACACGACCCAACTATGTATTTCCAGTAATACATTCTCCCAGCACTTTAACTTATATTAATTGGAAAATAGGCATGTCTTGGGCGATCGGCATGTAGCTTGGAAGGTACCAAAGCTTCCACTATCTCTTCCTGACAGAGGTTCCTGAATCAAGAGCTCATGTTTAAAGTCTGGAAATAAGTTTACATACTGTTAGGCTTTTTTAAATGATTATTCTCAGTTCTGTAGAGAGGTTTTGCTTACTGACTCCTGACTTGGGTTATATTCCTTCTTGAAATCACCATATACAGGTGTGCTGATCAGAGTTTGTGTACTGTGCCTTTGCACATAAATAATATTTCAGCTTGGTTGTGCCCACCGGCCACCCAGATCTCTTACTTTTATTTCATCACCCATTCATTTCAAAATTGGGAGTGCCCACCGGCCCCCTAAGTGTGATGTCTCATCTCATTTCTTCACTCATTGCACATTTGGGAGTGCCATCCGACCCTCTCAGTGTGGTAGATGACATCATCTCATTTCTTCACTCGTTTCACTATTGGGAGTGCCCACCGGCCACCTAAGTGTGGTATCTGATCTGACCTCATTTCTTCACTCATTTCACAATTCGGAGTGCCCACAGGCCACCTAAGTGTGATATTTGATATCATTTCATTTATTCACTTGTGTTCAAATTGGGAGTGCCCACCGGCCACCCCAGTGTGATATTTGATCTCATCTCGTTTCTTCACTCATTTCACAATTGGGAGTGCTGACTAAAAGTTTGAGCTAGTGAAATCGTTGTTCCAGAAATTCAAATGACATGTTCTTAGTGGAAATTCCACTTCATGAGTGTTGTTTTCAACATGAGTGTCCATGACAGTCCATCTGAACAATATTAAGTCTCAAGTTATCATTGTAAACGTTCTTAACCTCTGTTTTCCGTACTGGTTAGTTTGGCAAGTTTGAGTTGAGAGGGTTAATTTTGTCGATAGAGTTCAAGCTTTTTTATAATTTGCAATGGAAAAGAAGGTGGACATATTTAATTTTAAGAACGGTCTTAAGTGTTCAGTTTATTTATTTATTTATTTATTTATTTATTTATTTATTTATTTATTTATTTATTTATTTACTTATTGGTGTTTAAGGTATCATACTTATGCACAATGGCTAATCCTGACCGTGGCAGCTTTACAGGTGGAGGAAGCCGCAGTACCCGGAGAGAACCACCGAGAAACGATTTTTTCAGTTTAATTTATCTGCATCATTACGAGTTTGGAATTTGCTTTTTGTCCGTAAATTATAATGTGAGCACAGCAGGCTTCCATACCTGTACTTTTTATTCTAGACTTTTTGAATTCTGTTGACCCCAAAAAAAATTAAAAAAAACAACAACAAAGATGGGTTTCTCTTTAGAGAAATGTATAGAGTTGCAATTATTTCTTTCAGTATCCCTACTTATGCATTGTTTTAACCCTCTAGCGTTGTTCTTTAATATTTTGAGCATGGCTCACCATAAAATGTATTTCATGAGAAATTGTTTTGTTTTCAGTTCCAGCACTAATGCTGCAGCAGACTTTCAGCAACGATTCATGCCTCACGTATATTAGGTGAGTAAATTCCATGTATTTATTCAGGTTCTATACCTCGCAATCCTCATCTTGATGCATAATATGTGTATATTTATTTGGAATTTGTGGAATTTAAGACTTGGTATTGTCACAGGAAATTCTGTTTGCTGTTTTTATTTCATTATTTTATATGCATCACCTTAAAGAAGATCTCAACAGAGATTGACATTTCGTTTTTCCATATGCCGTGCAGTCGAGATCGAGTGGAGATCAAGATTCAATCGAGTGGCGTAAGTATATAAAGGGGACTTATTTCAATTATCCATATCGACGTGATGAAACCACGTCGTTCTGGCTAATTGGAGCCGTTGTCTTTTCTGACCACTGAAATTGATTTGGGTTTTTCGAGTGACCAGTTCCTAAATTAAATTATATAATTTTGATATTATTGGTTTGTGGCTTGCCGATGAATTATATAACGCTTTGGGCATGCAAAATCGTGTTTAAGGTTAGATTTGAAACGATCTTGGAGCGGAATTGTTTTTGTAATCTTCATGCCCTACTCTTGGGTTGATTTAAGAGGCCGTCATTCATATGCAAACGCGGAGGTTGCAAGAGTTATGGGGTAGTATTATAACTCGGGAAACTGGTGGTTTGTTGTTGGAGACTAATCAAATCGGGCTAGGGACGTTAAAATTTTTGGCGTTGCCAACACGATCTATATTTTTTTTTTAATTTTCATTATTATTTTTTGTGGTGTTTTTTTATTGTAAATTATGGCTAGTAGGTTTTCGGGAGATATGCAGGAATATCTCGAACATTCAGATGCATTGGCTTGTGATCTGTTCGAATTTAGGCCCGATGGAAGAAGGACGACTTGTCTACCAGGTTCTATGTATATTTCAGAACCAGCTCTCATTGGTCAGCAGGAACACAGTACGCCGTCCGAACAAAACGTTGGAGTTTTGATGGAGCAGGCTAATGAATTGTTTAAATCCTCTACTGATTTTGAAAGGCAGATGGAGAATTTAGTTACTTCAAATGAGATAAGGACTATCCCTGTATCTAGAAAACCTCCAAGGGAAAGGGGTGTTGTTCTAGTTAGGGGTCAGCATGGGTTGCTAGCGGCTTCACCTGATAGAGGTTACCATGTGTTCCCACGGACTTCACCAGTTAGGGGTCAGCATAGATTGCCTGCGGATTCTCCTGATAGAGGTTACCATGGTTTACCACCAACTTCACCAGTTATGGGTCAGCATGGGTTGCCAGCGGCTTCACCCGATAGAGGTTACCATGGGTTACCATCGACTTCTCCAGTTAGGGGTCAGCATGGGTTGCCACCGGCTAGCCCAAATTGTAGACACCAGATTGTATCGCGAATCTTACCTATGGGTGATAAACGTGACGCGTTTTTTTTAAAAATCGTGAAACGTATAAACAGATCGTGTCGCCAGATACATGTAACGGAACCACAAATATAAACGATTGGGCGACCCATTTTCAAAAATGCGCTGAAATTAACGAATGGACGGAATCAGCGACTTTAACATTTTTAGTGTTCTCTTTGGGGGGAGCAGCACTTCAGTTTGTTGAGGATTCAGAATCACATATAAAGGCTCGTTCTTATACTTTTATTCGAAGTCTGAAGGAACGATTTTATCCTTATCGAGGTACGGCTATTTATAAGAATCACTTGAGAATGCGAAGACGGACATAGTGTGGAACTCTACCAGAACTGGCTAGCAGTATCTGTAGGTTAGTAAAACGTGCATATCCTGATGTCCCTTTCCATGTTAGTAACGATCTAGCTAAGGATAGTTTTATTAAAGCGTTGATTGATAAAGAAGTTAGGATGTAGGTGTTAAGAGGTAGACTTTAGATGTAGGGGAGCATATAGCTTTGGAAGAGGAATCATATAGGAAGGTTGAGGTTCCTACGACAGTAGTAAATACATTGAATGTACCTTTAGAAACTGGGATCCCAAATGAATTGACACAACCTGTAAGAGAGTTGAAATCACAGGTTCAAGGGTAAAGAGAAGAACAACAGGAAATTAATCACTTTAT
Organism: Pictodentalium vernedei; assembly: GCA_031216915.1. Classification (NCBI taxonomy): domain Eukaryota; kingdom Metazoa; phylum Mollusca; class Scaphopoda; order Dentaliida; family Dentaliidae; genus Pictodentalium; species Pictodentalium vernedei. Next base: position 136,940,875 of record CM062297.1, on the reverse strand, counting down.
GAAAGGTCAAGGGGAACAGTTAAAATTCAAAGAAAAAAAAGTGGTTGGCCTCCCGGAGAGGATGGGCTCGGGTAGAGCGTGATCATAGAGGTGTACGTGGATAGAGGTATAATTCAGATTTAAAAGGCTAAAGACCGGGGTTAGGGACAAACCTCAGTCTGCAGATGAATGGACGCCCTTGAATGAGAGAACTGGATATGTATACTTTTCCATTGAGTTATATAAGAAATGTATTACATTTCTGATGGACTCTGGTTCGTCCATTAGTGTGATAAGTACACAAGTTACGACAGAGGTTTTGGGTATAAAACTCGAAAAGGTAAGGTCTGAGCCTTGGGAGGTACTTGGATTAAATGGTCAGCCTTTAGAAGTAGCTGGGGTAATAACTTTGCTGGTAGTAGTGGGTGGTTCTAGATTGGAAGATAGTTTTTTATGTTGCGGACTTGTCTTTTGAGGATATGTAGGGCATGGATTTGATGCGAAGTTTAGATATGGAAAGTTATCTTAAAAGGGATAGAGTTAAAATTGTGGAGTTGAGATTCCCTTAGAGTCCGGTGGGAAATTAGATGGTCAAAATCGAATTTTGTTGGTTGAAGATTTTGTTATTCCATCCTCTTCCGAGATCGTTGTGAGTGGATAAGTGGGGAACACTTCTGTACTAGGAGTGTGTGAAGCTGATGAGAGATTTGTTAAGAAACATAGTGGAGTAATTCTGGGTCGAGGTTTCATTGGACAAAGTGGGAGTGGGTTGTTTCCACTTAGAATGATTAATTTGTCCAGTCTTCCCCAGTATTTTAAGAAAGGTGATACAGCTGCTGTGATTCAACCAGCTGAAATTTTAGAAGAATCAGGCATAGAAAACCCTGCAGTAATAAATGATAAGCATTCCCTAGACCAAATGATTGACCATAACATATTGAGTCAGGACCAATTGAAGCAGGTATATGTCTGTTTTTGTATCACATGACAGAGACGTGTGACGAACTAGTGTAGCGAAACATGAAATTGATACAGGAGTCCACCCCCAATAAAACAAAGAGCCTATCGCCTTCCTGTTCATAAACGACAGGAGGTTGATAGACAAATTGAGGATATGTTTGGACAAAAAGTGATTGAGCCCTCAGAAAGTCCCTTGGCAGTACCAATTGTCCTTCTAAAAAAAGACGGAAGTCTACGCCTTTGAGTAGCCAACCATTAAGATTAATGCTGTCAATAGAAAAGATGCTTGTCCTTTGCCTCGCATCGATGTTAGTTTGGAAATCATGTCGGTGGCCTGTTGGTTTTCAACTTTGGATTTGGCTTCGGAATACTGGCAGACGGAGATGGCCCCTGTTGATCAAAAAATACTGCTTTTAGTACAGGCAAGGGTCTGTATGAATTTAAGGTCTTACCTTTTGGTCTTTTGGGAGCTCCTGGATCCTTCGAGAGTCTCATGGAGCTAGTACTTAACGGTCTGCATAGGCATACTTGTTTGATATATCTAGATGATATAATTCATGTGCAGACCTTTCAAGAACATATTAAAAGACTACAGGGAGTGTTTGCGAGAATTCATGGGGCTGGGTTAACGTTAAAACCCTCTAAATGTGCACCTTTTAGGCATCAAATGTCTTATCTGGGTCATATCGTGTCTCCTGGGGGATACGGGCTGACCCCGATAAGATAATTCGAATAAGGAATTGGCTGACGCCTAAATGTGTCAAGGACATTCGTAGTTTCAGCGGGCTTTGTTCTTATTGCAGGAAATGTATAATGTTTTTTTTTCTGATTTGGCTGGGTGGTTGATACAGTTGACGCATAAAAACGTAAAAAATTATGGAATCAGGAACGCCACCTCACATTTGAAGCCTTGAAGAATAAATTATATGAAAGCCCAATTCTGACATTTCCTGACTTTGAAAAGGAATTTATTCTGGGCACTGATGCGAGTTCATTCACCCCTGGAGAGAAATTATAGTGTAACCCGGAAGGAACTTTTAGCTGTAATAAAAAGTGTGAATAATTTTAGACATTTCTTAATCGGTAAATACATAACTCTTTGCACAGATCATGGATCCTTGAGATGGTTGTTCAATTTCAAGAAGCCAACGGGTCAAGTAGCCTGTTGGTTAGAATATTTAAGTGGATTTGAATTTTCAATAATTCATCGCCATGGTGAACAACATAATAAATGCGGATGCGCTAAGTCGAATACTTGTGGGTTTAGATTCACTCGATTTAATATCAAATTCAACCATAACTGTAGAAAATCAGGAGTGTGATCCGCTTTTAAAAAAATATTTACAAGTAAAATTAGTGGAAATCGGCCTTTAAAAGACCAGTTAAAAGGTGAATCCTTCATTTATAGGGAGTATATATCCCAATGGGAACAAATACTGATTAAGGGGGGCATACTACATTGGGAATGGTTTGAACCAGATGGAACAGATAAAAGGTTATGGATTGTTCCAGGTGCCTTAAAAAGTACATTAGAATGTTTTCATGATTCTATGGTGGGGGCACATTTGGGGATATTTAAAACTTTGGTAAAGATTAGGCAAGGTTTTTGGGGGATGGGAATGACAAAAGACGAACAATGGATTCAATTTTGTGAAATTTGTCAACATAAGAAATCTCCAAATAAGGCTCATCGAGTACCTATGGTTATGGACATGGTGTCTGAACATATGGAATACATTGCGTTAGATATTTTGGGACTGCTTCTGGAATCTGTCCACGGAAACCAATATATTTTGGTAATTTCTGATTATTTTTCAAAGAGGACAGAAGCTTATGCCATACCTAATCAAAAGGCCATGTACCATGGGGGGAAGGACTTTGTGAAGCAATTGACTGTGAAGGTTTGGCATGCCAAAATTTGTACATTCAGATCAGGTATCAAATTTTGTGGCAGAACTTTTCTCCGAAATCTGTAAATCTTTTGAGATAAGATTACTAGGACCTCCCCATATCATCCTCAATCGGCTGGACAGGTTGAGAGGTTTAATCGGACATTGGTTGCTATGTAAGCCTGTTTTGTAGAAGAAAATCATAGTGATTGGGAGTTTTGTCTTACATTTGTTATGATGGCTTATCGTAGTGCGATACATGAAACCATACTCCAAACAATGTAATGTTTGGAAAGGAGGTACAGGTGCCGGTGGACTTTTTGGCCGGTAATGTTCCTGAGAATGAATTAAGTCCAAAACAATATGTCCGAGATTTAGAAACTCGCATGAAAGATATTGTTCAGTTAGTTATTGAAAAATGTGAAATAATTATTAAGAAAAGGAAAAGACTTTATGACCGAGGGGTTCATGGCAAACCCTATGAAATTGGGGATCATGTTTGATTATACATTCCTAGAACAAGAAAAGGACAAAAGCCTAAATTTGCTAAATATTGGTTTGGCCCATTTCTGATTAAGAAAAAGTTTTCGGACTCTATTTATGTAATTTCTAGGGAACAGGGTGGACGGTTGCAAGTAGTCCACTTTAATTGGTTAAAACAATGCTTTGATCATCCAAGGTTGGACTTAGACATACCTTTGGGAGATGATGGTGGGCAGATAATAGATGACTCATTGGGGACGGTATGTGATGACAGTTTTCTTTTGGCTTGGAGAGGTCATGATGATGAGGTTGATGATGCCCAGATGGATCCTCCAACCACCCGCCGGGGACGAGTGCTCCGTCGACCCCGGTGGATTGACTCAGGCCAGTTTGTCATGAACTAATAAATTAAATCAATAAATAATGTTTGGCTGTGAATTCTGTGTTAACATCTATCGGAATTTGTAAGGGGAATAGACACCGGCAATTTTTGATGTTGTGATTGGTTAGGTAGCTTTCTAATCGGATTGTGCGCTGCAGGTCGCGAAGGAGTTCTTGAGAATTCCCCCGCGAGTTGCGATACACAATCTGATTAATGATGTTGGTTGTTTGTGACCGTCCAGATGTAAAGTAGAATAAAATTTTATACTGATTGATGTACCTTACTTACCTGCGAACATAAAATAGAACTGCGTTATAATCACGATCCGTCTGGACAGGGTCATAGATCATTTGGAATAAGTTTCAATGCAAAACTTATGTGCAATGGCGACGGGTTTGTACACAATTCTCAAGTGTTCATGGTGTCACACTGCACTCTGTAGAGTTCGCAGTGTTGGAACTATGAATCATCCTTAGATAAAATAAGGACGTGTGTTTTTTTTAGCTGTGAATAATTGCACATATTGGTTATGTATTAGTTGGGGATATATTAGTTGGTTCATGATTCTATACTGAACTCTTGGAAGTATTGGCACTGTAATAATGGCTCGAGCATAGATGAGAATTTTAATCGTGATGCATAATATGTGCAATTATGATTATTTTCACGAGCTCGTAGCTTGGCACTGGGATAGCGGTGCTATAGTATGTGTCGTCTATTATAGGCGAAATTATTGACGAGTGGTCTACACGGATAATAGATATTTTTACATTTGGGACCTCGTGGGCCTGCACCTTTGAACTGCAGAGTCATTGGTTTCTACTGGGTGTTGAATTATTATGTTGCACACCCAGTTTTTTGTTGTTTTTGTTTGTAGAAACATAATCATGTTTTGGAATTATTGCTTACTGTACTGTTGGAATGTGCTATGTGAAAAAGTACGTTCATGTGTGCAGACCGCAGGAGTTGCCCGAAGGATGAATGTTCGTGGGGTGGACCCTTCAATTGAGTGTAGCTGGTAATTTGATCAAGGAAGTCGGTTATCTTAAACCAACGAAATTTACCACTAATATAGGAAGTTTATATAATTGAGGATACCTTACCTGCGAGCATGAGATGGAATTAATTTGTATTATAATTTTCGTCCGTCTGCACCTGGCTAGAGTTGTAAATCACATTTGATAAGCCACGGCTTATTAAAGCAATGCGCTCTTTGGTCGCTTGTGATTAAATTCACGAGTGAAAGATTTACGATTAAGCACATCGCTCGATGGAGCTACTGTGCGGTAAATTGAAACAGATGGATAGCTATATATAAATAGGCTCGTAATTACGCAATATTTTGAGCGTTGGGCTAAGCAGAGCCTATGAATTTTGAGATGTATTGTTCTGGCCGTGATGGAGGTAGTGATATGTACTCCAGAATGACAGTACTATATTTGTTTTTTGTACTTGGGTTCTCATGGATCTGAATATCTGAACTAGTAGATCATTTGATTCTGGTTAAATGGATGTATAGATTAATGCTTTCCCATGGGAAAATTGTACACAAACACCCTATAGTTTGAGGCGTAACTATGGATTGTAATGAGACTATAATCATATAAATATATAGTGCAGTATGTTTTGGTGTGCAGGCCCTGAGAGTTTTCCAAAAGAAGGGTGCTCGAAAAGTGGAATCCTTAATTCAAGTTGTAGACTGTGTGGGATAGATAGGTAATTTCGAATTACGATGTCTATTTCGTGTGACTTGCATGGCGAGTTTGCGGGTAGGAATTTTGGGGTCGGGGTGATGTATGGTTGCATTTGAAGAGTGGTGTTACGTTTGTCAGAGTAAGATACGCTTTCGTGAGTAATTTGTAACATTCGAGTGAGATGTGTCCGTGGTAAATATGCATGTTTATCGAAATTCACTTCCTGTATTTTGAATTGTCTTCTATCAAAAATTTACAAAACCGGGTGTCATTCCTCATTAATAATTTTTTTTTTGTTTTGAATAGTTTATGCCCATAAATTGGTATAATGTGTCCTACAATATAGGGGGGGGGGGGGGCTGTTGTAAAATAATTGCTCAATTGATACTACGCTTTTTTAGCCTTTAAGATGTCACATTCACGAAGATTATCGACTAGACTGATTAATCGACATATGGACACCAACCAATATCTAGTTTAGACGTCATGGAAAAGAAATATCACCACAGATATACAGCTGTATAAGAAATACATTATTGATCCAGCGACTTGGAGAGAATTTGTAACTGGTTCTATAGATAGCATCAGAAGTCGTCGCTGAAGTGCTGAAAGGTGATAAGTGGGTTCCAAGACTGTTGAAGAGCTCTCTGAATAATATAGAGCTGGTGATCAATATTGTTGAACTATAATCAAACTCCTTATCTATTATGAGAGGATTAATTGTCGGGCATAGCTTTGTCTCTAGACTTTTTACATTTATATGTAACCAAATGTCTTTATGGACAATGCCCATTCCAATAACGAATATAAAATTGATTGGGTTCCATGGAGGACATATCGATAATTCAAGTAATATAAACGTGAGAAACGTAGACTGGATTTTTGTCCAGATGGGAGAAAATGATATAGATAAGCAAAAGCTTTGTATCCACTATTTTGTAAGTCAGTTGAAAGAACTTATTTTGAAATGGAAAGATTTTGGATTAAGAAAACCTTTTATTGGAAGTATATTTTCTCGTTTAAAAATCAGAAATATTTCGTTAGAAATGTATAAATTACGAAGAATGGCTGTGAATACGGCGTTGCGTACTGCCTGTGGGGAGAATGCAAAGTGTATGTATTGTAACAGGGGGAGAGATAAGTGCGGGAGCCGGGGTTCGAACCGTCGACCTCAAGCAGACAAAGCGACCGATTTACCACGAGACTAAGAGATCCGGAACAACCAGGCTGGTTGGCGAATGGCCTTTATACCTCGACCGCTACACTATTCTCCCCTTCTTTGGAGATTCACCACACGTGAATCTCACCCAGGTTCCTCCCTCAGAGCGGTCGAAACACCCGCAGTGCCACCTACTGCTGAAGATCGGACGAGCTCCCAAATGTAACAGGAGGAGAAATAAGTGCGGGAGCCGGGATTCGAACCGTCGACCTCTAGCACACAAAGCGACCGATTTACCACGAGACTAAGAGATCCGGACCAACCAGGCTGGTTGGTACATTGCCTTTATACCCCGGACGCTACACTACTCTCCCCTTCTTTTGAGATTCACCATATATGAATCTCACCCAGGTTCTTCCCCCAGAGTGGTCGAAACATCCACAGTGCCACTTACTGCTGAGGATCGGACGAGCCCACAAATGTAACAGGAGGAGAGATAAGTGCGGGAGCCGGGGTTCGAACCGTCGACCTCTAACACATAAAGGGACCGATTTACCACGAGATTAAGAGACCGGACCAACCAGGCTGGTTGGCAAATGGCCTTTATACCTCGACCGCTACAGTATCTTCCTGATAGACAAATTCAAACTCTCCATTTGTTATCTGATGGCGTACATTTGAATAATGAAAGCCAAAGACTTTTCTGGAATATAATTCAGAGGGTGGTCGATCGAGTGTAATGAAATAGAATTTCTTTTTATTTATTTTATGCTTCGTTATTGTGTTTTGCTAGCACATCACCTAATCTGGCGTTTTCCATCATTTGTGGCAGGGCTTCATGTGGCGGCAAGCGGTCACCTTCCCTTGGGGATTAGACCGGTTGGTGGTTTTTTTGCTGTATTCGTGCCAAGCTCAGTGCTATCCATATATTTGACAGACAACTCCTCTTGATTTTCTTTCCCAGAATACTTGAATAATTATATATGACAATAAGAAAATATTTATGAATTCAGTATAAATACTATTATTTCTGCAAGAAATTTCATGACAGCTGACCAAAAATGACAGTTTTTTTTATTTATTTGAAGCATTGTATATATGTTGATTTAAAGTAAAAGGAAAGAAGGTCATAATATTTTATACTGTCCAATAACAGAGACGTTAGGCTTTATACAATTATTTCATGTTTCCCAATTTCGGGACATAAGCCTGACGTCATCACTTTTGATAAAGATTATTCCACTGTTTGTTAAGTATTCCTTCCCTATCCTTCCATGAACTCTCCCTGTTAAACTCTTAAGCTTTTTAGCTTTTTTTTATTGAATTTTTTTTATTAAATTTCTTGAGAGTTTAACATGTATTACAGAATATTATTATGTGTTTTCCCATGGTTACGTCCTCACCCTAAGGGGTGTTAGGCCATTTAGTCTTTCATCTTCTATCCGATGTATCGTTTTTTCTTCGTATGAAGATCTAGCTTTGCATCATATAGTATTTAAAGTGGTTTCTGACTTTGGGCCTTTTTGTGCACCTGCTGTCTTGTTTTCATTGACGTCGTTTACATTGACAACGTCCTCGTATATAGGTAGTATTTTATATTTTATAACTGTAGAATTACTGTAGGATACATGGATTATTATTCCGGTAGTGTAGTTCAAACAATTTGGATTTCCTCCACACTTAGGCTCTATCGGGATGCCTTTGGGCTCTTAATGTTCCCTTTTTTCAATTTTTTTTTCCAAAAAATATTTTGAATTTAATTTTGATTGCTATTATTCATGTATCTTGATTATATATCTTGTTGTGGAGTTTGGAGGAGTGATATCGACTTTAGTCGATGCACTCCTGTGGACTCTTATTATTCTTGTGTTCAATCGGATGACTAATGTTGGAGATGGGTGTCGCGGTACGTTGTTGGCGGTGAGATTATGAGGCCAGGCCTCTCACCGCGTTATAATTAATTTTGTCAGTTTCTATGTCAGAGAAACACGAACATGGTGATGATATTCTGACACCCATCCAAGTGTGCTACCGTAGTTGCGCTTCGTTGAGCATATGGAGCTAGCTGCAGTGCTTATGATTGCAAAAGTTGGGGCCTTTTGTTGAGGGTTTTAATCTCTCGCAAGCAGCTAGCTCGACCGGTGAAGCGGTTACTCTGTCCGCGGGAGCCGTGACGCCGGGTAAGTACGTTGCGGTCGAAGGAAGTGTAGATGTGGGTAGAGCGAGCTCTTAAATATAAACAGCTTACCCAGCGACGACGGAAATAGGGAGGAAGTCAGCAAGTTCTTGTACTCGGCGAGGTCTAATAGACTGCGAGAGGGAGAGGCCCCTCTCTAACATAGCAACATTTGGGGCCAGATGTTGTTATGAGAAACTTGCACAAGCCGGAATATATGTCCGTCCTCCACTCGGAACGCTCTGTTTAGTCTGCAGCCGGGGGTCAGCTTCAGTCACGGCTTTTTCGGCTACGTTTCACAAGGTCGAAATGAAGTTTTCTGGTTGGAAACTTGCATGAGACGGACCTTACGTCCGCCCTCCGACCGGGGCGCTCCGTCTAGTCTGCATCCGGGGTCGGCTTCAGCCACGGCTTCCTCTGCTACGTTAGTAAAGCACATACCACCGCATCTCAGCTACCGACTTCGGATATCCAGTCTGCTGCGCGAAGAAAGAGCCACTCTTCGCCCGTGAAGTCGGACAATCTCGTAGCTGGGGAGACGAGGCCTCCATCATCGGGACGTTCGGAGAAGAGAACCATCTCCGACACACCGTCACAGGAGCAGCAAGCGGCTAAGAAAGGGAAGACCGCTGCTCCTCGGGCCTCGACGACGGACTTGCTGTCGCAGACTACGCAGCTGATTGCAGCATTCCAGCAAGTGCAGGTGCAGCCTCCCTCAGACTCAGAACCTGAGCTGTCGGACGGTGCTGGGTCAGTCCAGTCGTCTGTTCTCGCAGATGCAATGGACCGAGATTCGCAACTGATTCTCTCGGATGGTGAAAGGGATAATGAAGAGGATTACCCTTCCCTTTCGGAACAGCACATGGTTGCGATTGATTTCATCCATCAATACTACCCTGAGTTTGTTCCGACGAATCAGAATGCTGCGTCGACAAGAGAGAAACCGCTGGCGTCGTTGGACGCAGAGTTTATATGGACAAAGGAAGTTCTTTCTTTTCTGGTTCAGTCTAGGCAGGTGTCGCAGGCCTTCGGCCATGTAGACTACGCCGTGTTCACCTCTCGAGTACGAGGACAAAAGGCGGTTTCTTAACTACATCTTCCATAAACATACTGTTTCTTGGACCACGTTCATTTAAAACGGTTGGAGATGTTCAAAGAGCTCTTCTGCGTTTGGATGAGCAGGCTGGGGAACTAGATGAATCCTTGTCTGAATCATTCACTATTCGCTCAGACACAATTAAAACGGCAATGTCAACAAGTAGAGCGAAACTGGAAGCAATGTCTTACACTGATCACCTTACCCGAGCTATGACGCAACGTCTCAACGGGAAGGAATTTGAGGACGTTTGTACCTCTCTTAGAGTTCTTTCCAGGGCAATTTGTATACCACGTATAACTCCGCCATAACAGCGGCTAATCTGGAGTTAATCTGACGTGATGCTGCCCTTGCGTCATCATCACTTATAGATGACAAGGTGAAAAGCTCTCTCCGGGTCGCTCTGGTCTCCGGACAAACTATTTGTGACGACAAGCTTTCGTTAGTCTATGGACAGGCTACTAAGTAAGACTGCTATTGAAGTCGGCGTCCAACAACCCACTTCAGCAGACAAGAGTAAAGAGGACGTTCCAGATCTAAAGTCAAAATGGAACTCCTCACGAGGGTACAAGAAACCCTCTTACAATTACTCTGCGGGTCGTCAATATAGCGACTCGGGAAAGGGCGTAAGTCTGATCGGGACTAGGTTGACGGGTCGAGGTTCTTCGCGGGGAGGACGTAGGTTACTTGGACGTCATTCTGCAGAGATACGACAACAGAAGTATTCTTCAGATCGATGTCCGGAGTCTGCTTCTATTACTCCGACGTCTCAGTTTCATCGTAAACGAGAAAAAGTCGGATCTAGCTCCGTCCAAGTCGTTCACTCACTTGGGGTTGAGCTTCGAAACTCACAACAATCTGGTTCGTCTGCCGTTACCCAGAGCGAAACTAGTCAATTGTTATGCTCGCTTTTGTCTACACTCAGACGCATTAACAGCGAAGGAATTCATGCGACTGATGACGTTGTGCGGAGCGGCTGCGGATCTTATTCCGATGGGCCGTCTACGCACGCGTCCCCTCCAGATATTCATTACTCAGAACTGGAATATGAAGACGCATTCGCTCGAAACCATTATTGTTTTAACGGACCTAGTAAACAAAGGGTCCATATTTGGACATATCTTCAGGGGTTAACTCATGGAGTTCCGCTGCAACTGCCGGATCCGGCTTTCACGATTATGACGGATGCGAGTCAGACGGGTTGGGGCGCGAGCCTAAGTCCTGCAGTCTTGAAGTGTCAAGGTCTTTGGGACCCTCGGTTCCAGGAGAAACACATACACATCAAAGAAATGATGTCAATATGGCTAGCGCTACAACATTAGATTCACATAATAACGCTCGTCCATGTTCAGATTTGGTCGGACAACTCGACAGGAGTAGCGTACATCGGGAACCAGGGCGGCACCCATTCATTTCCGTTATGCCAACTAATGGAGAAGATTTTGCTATACGTCATGAATCATCATGTTAATCTTTCTATCCGTCCCGGGTCGCCTCAACGTACTAGCAGACTCGCCCTCTCGGAAAGGTCGCCTGTGGCAATTGGAGTGGACGCTCATAGTATTTGGGCAGATTTGCTACCAGAGGGATCGCCCCATGATAGATCTGTTTGCGACACACCGGAACAATCAGTTACCGTCGTTCGTGTCGCCATGCCAGACCATTGAGCGTATGCAGTAGACTCTCTGCCTATCTCATGGGGATGAATGATATGATCTGCGTATCCTCCAATTCAGTCGATTCAGTAGATTATGTTTAAGATCAAACAGTCTCGTTGTGAATCCTACTAGTAGCACCTCTGTCGTCACAGAAACCTTGGATCAGTCTTCCCAAGTGTCTGTTATAGGACGTTCTCCGGAAGCTTCCTCCACGAGAGGACCTTCTTTATCAGGGGAAGTTTTTGTTCTTCACGTCCTTCTCTAGTGGCATAATGGAGTCGGTTAGAAGTGAGGGAACCATTGCGGTTTCTATATTATATTATGACTAACACAAGAACGATTAAGTAATGCGGGTGAGGAGGGTTCGATATGACTTCGAACACCCCCCCACCCCCACCCCACCGCCAATGTGTTTAGAGGCAATTACCGGGCAAGACGTAATTTTCTTCCCGCAAGTCTGCTATGAGTTTAAGTACATACATGCATTTCGTGACTTCTCGATTGGCGGCTGGGTCGTGTTCTATTGCGACCTCATGGGAACATCCACTTTTTAGTTGGTTGGTTTCCTGTGGTTGTTCTTCTTTATGTCATATACGAGCGCATAATTCGTCATAAATAAAATGCTAGTCGTTGGGTACCTCGGAGGCTGCCTGGCCAGTTAACTGGTATTCAGATGATTACATGCGGGATTTCAATGCTCACGCGCATAATAATGAATTATTAGGCAGACGCATTATTGTTTGTTATGGACCTTAGAAATTATGAATTATTTCGGGGGCGGTCCATGTCGAGCCTGTTAATCAGGCCGTTTTCCATTTCTAGATCCAGGTTTCTATTAATGTCGGTACTCAATCGAATACACCTTGTTTACAATCTCGTATATTTGCACGTTTATACTGTCATAGATATCGGATAGTACACGCCGGGGAGTGTTGTTACTGGAATTTATTGTACGCCTGAATGGGGTCGCCTGTGCGTTACCTCGGAAGTGTGTTTACTTTCCAGAGATCGTTCATTGTGGTTCTATTGGACATGTGTATGTTATATATTATATCTCCGGTTTTCGGCTTATTTGCGTATGCCGACTCCGGTGTTCGTTATATAGCGGGTGATATTAATTATAATTTTAGCTTTAGCTTCTGAAGTGGCGTTAAGCACCATTTATTAATAATTAATACCCGAGTGCCTGTTCGACGAATATTTATCGCTTTTACTGATTCCAGAGCGCTGCCCTCTTTCTTGTTGAAGAAGATTCCTTCAGAAAGGGAGGGGGGGGGGGAATTGTTTACCTCTCCTCCGGCTTGATAAGTATGTAACTATGAGTGAAGCTGTTTTGTCTGTAATTATATCCTGGATACAGCTTGTGTTTTATTGTATATGGCGTATGTTTGTGGGGGATATCCTCCCATTCTCAAATACGCCATACTAATTTTTGGGGCTAAGCCAGGAATAGCCTTAAAAATTGGGAACTCGTTACATACAAATTAGCATAGCCTTCATACTAAGAATTCGGAATTCCTGTAATTTGGCTCCTTATTTATGATATGTCTTCTCTATTACTGTATAGATACACATACATGTAATTCCTTTCAAATTTAATTTCCTTTCACCTTGGATTACAGGCTTGGAACTATGTTGGTTTACTAATTCTGAAGTCCTAGGCCTCCGCCTTTTTACTATTCAGCTAGTCTGGGCCATTGGGTTATAGTATAAACATATTATAAATTTAAAGTAATTTGTATATTTTTTATACTTACCAATGACCCAGACAGGTATGGCCCTCCCATGAGTGGGCACTCATACCTCTCCGCTGAGTTATTATGTAGTATTCTTTTCTACAAAGAATGATGTTGGCGCCAATTCCGGTCACTTCCTGGCGGCTGCGCATGCGCGGAGAGTAAACGTATGGTGGACCAGATAAGACTTTTAATTTTTGGTTTTGCAAGCAATTTTTTTCCAGCGTCAGTAGGGGTGAGGGGTGCGTGGTTGCAATTGCACCCACACGATAGCGAACGTCTAACGCACAAATTCATAATGCAGACCTATTAAAACGCAACTATATACCTTTCTAGTTTATTTATTTATTTATTTATTTATTTATTTATTTATTTATTTATTTATTTATTTATTGGGCTTAACGACACATTTGACAGTCATGGTCACAACTCGTGCCGGACAGTTTTCACGGGCTAAGGAAGACTGGGTAACCGGGGAGAACCACCCAGTCTCGGCGACCAACTGTCAGACTCTCCAACGTACTAACACCACACAAATATGGTTTGCATTGATTGGATACAAGTGCCCCATCGACGTACAGTACGCCGTAATATACAACGCCACTGTATCCCCGGATGGGCAAACGGGATTTAGGTCCATGCCCAAGGACACGTAGTTACACCTGGTTGGATCGAACCGCGAGCCTTTCGGTTTGACGTCTAATGCAGTACCCGCGAAGCCTCCACGCTCTCATGTTTTTGTTGTATGCAGTAACTGCGGAACATTCTTGCACAGTTAGTGATGCAGTTTGTGCTTCATGGATGTTCACTTTGACCAAGTAAATTTTGATAGAGGAGGATTACATCTATTGATGCAGAGATGTGTTTCTTAGTGTCCAACGTATGACTTGCGTCCCAAAATGTTTCGACGGTGTCCCGAGATTAATCACACTTCTGGGTAAAGGCTTAAGCTTAAGACGTTTCAAATATTCACAGCAGGTTGATTACGCATGGTCCCGTGAAAGGCTGTGAAAGTGGAGAATTGAAATATCCAGATAATTTACATGATATCCATGTTCTGAGTAACTATAGTTTTCTAATAATCGTAAGCCTGTTCAATTATTATAAATTGCGGTCATCGGAAAGCAACTTGCTTTCTGAGTCCTCACATCAGCTCTAATGCTAATAAAGGTGAGTGTGTTGGTTTCTCGGGTCGTGCACCCGGGTTTGCGTACCTCATTATGTTCACCCAAAACCCACTAATAGTGTATAGCTGTGAGAGTAATAATATGTGGGTGTGAGAGTTTGTTTGTGGGGAGGGAGTGCCTGAACAAGTGTAATTTGTGTCTGTGTTTAAGGTGCGTGAACGTCTGTGTGTGTGTATTAGTCGGAGAGTACTGTCATGCGCGCCTGATTGGGTGATTTACCGCCCAATCGGACACAGAAACATTCACCTGGAATCGACACTTTTTAGTGTCCCCGGTTATCAGAAATTTGAAAAGAGTATTAAGAGCGGTCATGAAGATGCCGGTAGGAATTGGAGCCATCAATGCCGGTGTAAAAGGAATGGAAGTCCGTAGTAACGTTAGTCCCTCTGGACTATTACTCCGCGGAATTATAGTCCTAGGTCTAACATTTCTAGGAATAGTAGTCCGGCGGACTACTATTCCTAGAAATGTTAGACCTAGGACTATAATTCCGCGGAATAATAGTCCAGAGGGACTAATTTTCCTACGGACTTCCATTCCTGTCACACCGGCATAAAGTGTGACCGGACATTTAAAGACGGATTGTCTTAGTAAGGTTCCAGTAAAGAAACTACGAAATTGCTCCTTGAGGTCGTTTCGAGCATGTTCATAAAAGACCAAGTACTGAAAATTACCTACTTTCAACTAAAGGCTTTATCACAGCAAATTGTCAAAGGATTTTGATAACATCTGGACTGTGGACGGTGCAATAATTTTAGAGTTTTTCGATAGATCACTAACTATGGTGAGTGGGAGGGGGGGGGGGGTGGCGTGTCAGGAAGGTTATTTACTAGGTCATCTGTAAAGCTTTAGAACTAAATACATTCGAGAATTGATTTCTAAATAAATTATATGGTCTCCATTTTAAGGATGCACAGAGCTATACTACCATAAAAGGTTAAGCCAGACTTATCAGAAATTGTGGACCTCGGAAAGAAGCCTGCATACCCAGTCCTTGTATCGGAAGAAATGCTGGAACGCTTCTGTGTGTTTATGTTAGATTGTGTGAGGGTATGTGTGAACGAAAATGTTGCGTATGGGAGAACTATAGTATAATTGTTAAATTCTTAATATTAAAACAACAAACCGACTGCTGGTTGAAAACATTCTTTGAAGTGACTCCGATTACATGCCGGCCTTCTCCATACAGCTGAAAGTGAAGAGATAATAATACAGCTTGATGATCAAAATGTGTATAAATTTAATGAGATTTTCAAGACAGATAAATTCAATTTCTTATAATTCATGTTGTCATTCGATAGAATAGAAGGTTAAACCGTCTTCCTCTGATCGTAACATATTCTTTTCGTTCCATCACAAAACGAGGTAAGGTTTGCATGTAAATCAGCACAGTATAATTTAATATTGCTCTGAATGCTAAAAGAAGAGAATATATATGTTGTAATTTCATAAAGACCGTTAATGAAATTCACTACAAAGAGAGTACTAGGTTGGAAGCAGTATAGAAAAGGTGTGACTCTCGTGTATAATCGAAAGTAAGTCAACATATGTTACGTTAGCAAGCTAGTGAAGCTCGGCCAGAATGGAGCAATATATTTTATGATTTTGACAAAGCGCTCGGTTATTTAATTATATATTTGGTGTGCATCGCATTAGTTTATCAAATGGAGGGCGGCTGAGTTTTTCAGGCAGAATACTATACGTTATTCTGTCTGTTGACAGGGGACATGGTCTCACGTTCCCTACATGAAATTTATATTCAACCGAGGCGTCAGCCGAGGTTGAATATATGTTTCATGCAGGGAA
Source organism: Pictodentalium vernedei (assembly GCA_031216915.1). NCBI lineage: Eukaryota > Metazoa > Mollusca > Scaphopoda > Dentaliida > Dentaliidae > Pictodentalium > Pictodentalium vernedei. Next base: position 136,924,670 of record CM062297.1, on the reverse strand, counting down.
CGTGAGACCATGTCCCATGTCAACAAACAGAATAACGTATATATCCCGTTCTTCGCTTCATTCGAATCATTCTAAAAGTTGTTGTTGTATAGCGAATATTAGAAAGCAGACGTTGTTTCGGTAAAGGTGTTAACTTTTATCATAACAGACTGGAGTGATTTCCCGTTATTCAATGTTTACGTACGCAATCAACGGGTGAGATGCTCTCGATTCATTTCAGTTTATGTTACAGTAAATTAATGAAAAGAGACCTTATAATCTAATCGGTTTCATAAATAATTACCCATGTTTACATAACTAATCTTTTTGTACGTAATAACAGTACTTTTGTGTGTAATTTACTTCAGTTAAATGTATTTGTCTCAGTTGACTTCAAGTGCAAACGAGACGCTTTCCTTGAGAGTGGACATAAGAATCGCTGACACTAGACATATTGGCGTGCTCGGCGACATGAAATAAAATCAACCAATCACTGCAAGGTATTGCGGTTGGTATCGGGACATTGTTCATTATTTGGTGATACTTAAAACGACATTCAACATCAGGTTTAGAATCCTGATAAATAAATGGTTTTTAAAAAAGTAATAAACAGTTGGAATAATTTCACAAACGAAATATAAAAATTAGGACCGGCTTGAAGGGGACCTTTGCATATTTTCTTCCCGAGAGACATTGGTTTCGTGGGACTCATCATTCAATCTTTCTCTCATCTTCTCAAACCAGGTCATAATCATTTTTATTATACCGAATAAACATGATTTTTATCGAGCCTCGATCCATATCCAATGGTGTACTACATATTCCAATTCAAATTTGGTTGAACATTTTAAACAGTCAGTTTTCATTCAGTTAACAACTTGTTAAGTTGACTTGCATGAAGGCAATACATGCACTGTATCCTCAACAACCACAACACATTCTACGTGCCCTTTCATGGCCATCTTCAGAATGCCTTGTCGCAGCGTGTATCATTTCGACAAATGGTTCCTGGCAATGCAACGCGGCAAGGAAATTTTGCGAACTGAGTAACAACAGCGAATAGCAAAATAGCTTTGTGTCTATCATGAGGTATTATAATATTTATTGAATCTCTATTAACTGACGCCCGAAGAAGGTAATACTCAGTTTCAGAGTACGGAATGAACGAAGGGATCAGTTGCCATTTCTGATGGGGAATTCTTTTATCACACATTTTAAAAGGTGTACTTCTCCAGGCAAACTGGGTAGATAATGGCCTGTTCAATAAATCCAAAGAACGGATTGACTTGTTTGCCGTCAAGTGCATGGGATATCACCACTCTCCCTTTCCAATGACTTCAAATACCTACTGATATGTTTGTCTGTGCAATATGCAACTTGTATGAGTGTGGGATGAGATGGGGAAATATTTTTTGGGGACAAGATTTCTGAACCAAACTGAAATTGTTCAAGGATGAGATTGTCACAACCAGTATCCGTAACTACAAAGTTAAAAAATGTTCAAGACATTTATTTTCACCATAACGTGTCATTGTGACGGGTTGTTGTCTCGCCCGTGAACGTGAATCTCAACAGGAAGGAGAAAAATAAGTATGCTGTTCTCCAACCATGTAGCATCTGAATGCAACTCTTTTGAATACAATTCATCCACAAAACACCTAAGGGACTCATCCTTTTCCCTTATTTATTTATTTATTTATTGGTGTTTAACGACACTTTCGACAGCCAGGGTGAAACCTCGTGTCGGACAGTTTTACAGGTGGAGGAAGCTGTAGTACCCGAAGAGAACCACCAAGAAACGGTGAGCAACTGTCAGAGTCCCGAAAATACTAACTCCACACAAGCAGGGTCAGCATTGGTTGAAGACAAGTGCACCATCGACGTGCAGGACGTCTTAGTACACAACGCAACCGTGCCCCCACGTGGGCAATTAGGATTAAGTGTCTTGCCCGAGAATACAACACGGTTGCCGCAGATGGGAGTCGAACCGAGGACCTCTCGACTTGCGGCCTGCATCTCTACCTACTGATCCACCGCGCTCTCTCTTTTTCCCTTACCAGAAAATTTACGCAATAGACCAGCTTTTGAGATAAAACGTACATGTGTGAATCACATATCTGTGTAGCTGTTCATATAGATCTGTAGATAGCATTTAATAATAATAATAATAATAATATACACATTTATATAGCGCCAAAAGTATAGTTCAGAAGATGTAGAACCATATTTTAATGCGCTGTATATGTTACTGAGCTCGTGCAAATATACAAACGGAATATATACAGTATCTTACAGTCCACAACATCACTTATAGGCTTTTTGAAACAGGTATGTTTTGGGATCTTTCTTGAAAAGGTTGACATTTGACAGTCTTTTTAGGTGTTCTGGGAAATTATTCCACAAGTGAGGACCAGCAAATGAAAATGACCTATCTCCAAATGTCTTACATCTATGTTTTGGAACATGTTGTATCATTCATTTGACCATCGGACCTCAGGTTGTATTGACACACAATCTTGGTATTAAGGAGTTCTTCTAAGTAGGCCGGTGACATGTTGTTTTGTGTCTTAAAAACTAATAATAAAGTTTTGAAAATTATTCTGTACTTGACTGACAGCCAGTGCATATCCCTCAGAATAGGAGTGATGTGTTGAGATCGTGTACCCTGCATACCACTCGGGCTGATGCATTTAGTACCATCTGCAGGCGAGAGTAATAATATTGTGGAAGGTTGAACAGTAAGGCATTACAATAATCCAAATGTGAAATTACAAAGGCATGAACTAAGGTTTTTGTTGAGTCTTTGGTGAGGAACTGCCTTATCTGTTTAACTTTGTATAGACTCCTGAAAGCCTTATTGCACATATTTGTAACATGTCTGTCCATAGACATGGTAGAGTCGAAGAAGGCACCAAGATTACGTACACTGTTACTTGCACTGATGGCGGAATCTCCAACCCTCACTGAATTGATGTCAACTTTAGTGAGCTGCTGTCGTGAATCAATTATTAGAAATTCAGTCTTATCGTTTATTATTAATTTGTTTGAAACCACCCTAGTGCGAATGTCCGAAATACATGATTCAACTTGAGAGGCTGGGAACCGTAACATGTCCTACAGACCCTTGAGATACAAAACTCGACTCACGCCCCCACTCCCATTTTACTACACGTAGCCTCTCTTTTGACCCGGAAAACATTTGGGGGAAAGGATGTATAAAGACACAATCAACGAACATATGACTAGTAATTGCCAATTATCTTAGCGCCTATGTTGTAAAGTAACTGTGACGGAACGCTAAATTTTCGACAACATCATTGGTTGGCCCTCGCCAACCCCATATCCACGCCGTTGATATTTAATACTTGACATTGCCAGAGAATAAAACCATTCGACTGAGTTTTAAATGGGTGTCAACTGAGGATAATATTCAAACGTCCAAAGTGGTTGAGAAAAATATGTAAGAAGCCAACTTCTACATTTTATACTAATCTATAGCAAAATTACAGGCGTTGGAGAAATGATGCGCACATCGATGATATAATTTCTCTAACATTTCGAAATTTCATTTTTCATATGAAATTCCAATACCTTTTGTGTTAAATTCACTGAGAGATTTCGGAAATTAAAGGCAGCTAACTTTTCTGTAACTATCTTCCAATGACGAACATTGTCGGCCATGCAAATAAAAGTGCGCATCGCAGAAATGAATGGACTCGTGGTTGTATTTATGACACAGACAGTGAATACCTTCTGTTCCAGGTTTGCAGCAACCACATTTTTCCAGTACTTCTTCATAAATGCATTCTTTAAAGCACAGATCTTCGCTATACTTGTCATGGTATTTCAATGGATTAACATCGTTTTTATCATCAAAACAGTATTTGCCTCCCACTGTGAAGGGTTTTGGCAAATAGACAGTCTGCAAAAGAATGTTATGTGTTATAATGACAACCACATATATTACGGCCACCGTGGAATGGTCGCTTACCCTCGGGTGGGCAATATATCCACGGAAGCAATAATATTAGATTCCGTAAACTAATTATAGGAATAATCATAAAAACATCGATCAATGAAGCTGCGGGTTCAATCCGGTGCTTCATTAATTAAACCTTTACTGATGACGATCTATATTACTTGCTAAACGCATGCGTGGATATCATTGCCAATGCTTGGATTACGAACCGCCCACGGCGACTGTACCGTATGCCAACACTTCATTGAGCAAATTGAAATAACATATTGGGTCATTTTAAAGGCAGCAAACAAATAAGTGTTATTTTAATAACTGTTGATGTTCATCAAATATACGCGCAGGGCGGTTCAGAAGGCGTTGTAATAATTAAAACATAATCAACATCAAAATATGATCAAAATTCCTGTGTACAGAAACTGTTTTTCCATCAACTAAAATGCAGACATTGATGAAACCCGAGGTGACGTCTTTGCGTTCAGCTGCTCCAGTTCCTATGATAAAATCTGTATATTGGTATGTATGGTGCCATGGCATATTGTTCCTACACTTGTCTTAAGCGTAAAGGGACTACATCGCAAATGAAAACATGATTTTAACAAAAGGCATTGAAGCATAATTTTCGTCATTTTAATGCATCAAGCTGACATATTTCAACCTGTTTCACGGGGAATCACCACGCTCATCAAGGGCAATATATATTCACTGTGATTAATTCTGGACTAACAGGTCTACGCTGTACTCGTATCTCTCGCTTCCTGAAGAAAAAGAAACACTCAAAGCAAACGGGACAAATGACGATACACAGATAAACTATTTGGCAAATAAAATTAGGATTTATATCACTCGATGTTGCGGAAACCGGTTCTCGTCAGATCACCGAAGTTAACCCTTTACCTAAGGTGAAAAGCAGACGACACTTGCAAAAAAAATTCTTGGATAACTAATTTTTTTCATTTTTTGTCTCAAAAACATAGGTTATGACCCCTCGTTGGAACGAGCTCGACAAGCTCGTTCCAACGAGGGGTCATAACCTATGTTTTTGAGACAAAAAATGAAAAAAATAGTGAAAATTAATTGGCGATTTTTGAGAATAGCGCTGGCCGGTTTTGGCCGTTACGTTGGGTAAAGGGTTAAGCAACGTCGAGCCCGGTTAGTCTTCGTGTGGGTGACCGTCTAAGCGATCGATTCGTACTCTCGCATTGTGTCCTTGGGCAAATCACTTAACCCCGATTGTTCACAAGGGGGCACGATCATGCCATGTACTAAGGCGTACGGCACGTCGATGGTGCGCATGTCTTCAACAAGTCTAACCCTGCCTGTGTGCAGTGCGGAGTTACGATGTTGGGGAGCTGGCAGCTACTCGTCGTTGCTCGGTGGTTCTCTCCGGGTACTCCTGCTTCCTCCACCCGTAAAACTGCCACGGTCATGATTAGCCATTGTGCATAGGTATGTGACCTTAAACACAAATAAATAAATATAAATAATACTAACACTCGGTTGTATACAAAATAAAATGAAAAACAAAGAAAACAGTTATCGTGTCGACGTTTTACTTACATTAGTCTGAAAGACGTCCGTGTTTATTTATTTATTTATTGAAGTTAACGACACTTTCGACAGCTAGGGTCACCTTGTGTCAGACAGTTTTGCTGGTGGAGGAAGCAGGAGAACCCGGAGAGACCCACCGAGTAACGACGTGTAACTGTCAGCCTCCCAACGCACTAACTCCACACAAGCAGCATTAGCATTTGTTGAGTACAAGTGCACCATCGACGTGCAGTACGCCTTAGTACACAGCGCCACCGTGCCCCAACATGGGCAATCAGGATAAGTGCCTTGCCGAGGGACAGAACACAGATGCCCTATCGGGGGTTGAACCGGGGACCTTTCGCTTTGAAGGTCAATGCCGTTATCACTGAGCCACCGTGCTCCCAGACGTCCGTCGTGTTAATTGTACGTAATATATGTTGTTAATCAGTTGTAGTTACAGCCACTTAAGAATGACAAATATCTTCGTGTTTTAAATACTCATCACTGTGTTATTAGTTCATTGGAAAGGGTTATATAAAAACATCAAAACTTACTTTTTTACTCTGGGATTACGTCACCCTTGTCCTCCGCTACTCTTATGATTTCTGGATATGATTTTGGACCGGGAAAGGAACTTGACATAGGACACGCGGAGATTCGAATTTTCATTCAGTTCGATTCGCAGTTGTTTCAATGGTTCGATTAAATTCTAGCCGCACTGAATCGAAAATGTTCGAATCGTCAGTGTGTTTTCAAAATCCTATATCAAGTGTCTCTTCTTTAACTCTTATTCTGTCATATACAGGAGATCTGGTGATAGAAGAAGAGTTTAAGGAGATTCCACTTCCGAAGCTCTTTTAATTGCGTTATGGACTAGTTTGCTTCTTTGATTAACTTACTCTCCCAGGAGAGTCCGTGCTGAATACACTGACTCGGCTCGAAAGCCTCGGCCTGATTCAATCGACACGACATTTGAAATTTTCAGAGTCCTAATTGGAAAGTAAGTGCATTTATACCATGATTATTCTACTTTCTATGAAAAGCCTGTGACATAAATGTTAGCTTTGTACACCAACTGCGGTGAACACGACAGCAATGAGATTTCAGTAGTTAAAATTTACACGTACAGTGGACTACATCTTTAACCTTTGGTGACGTCGACCTGAATGCGAACTTGTCTAAATTTATCGCACGTCGCCTCGCGAAGAGTGAATGAAAGTGGCTATTATTTATTACGTTTTTAAATGAGCTCACCTCACAGAAAACCAAATATTAACAGACATGCATTGTCTCATGTTAATAAAGCATCAATAACTCAAAATAGTATGTTATTATGTTATTAAAATGAAAAAGGCCCTGTTTCATTTTTTATTTCGTTTCGGTGATAAAATTGACAGCGGAAGTACCGCCCACCGGTGCTCATGTTAACAAAACTGATTCGCACGCGTGTACGTCTGCTGCTCGGTAAAATCGAGAAAAAATAATAGCAATTCTTAATAATCTGACGATCATGGTATAAATAAAATATGGATTGCCCGGCCTATTCAAACAGTTGAGCCCACTTGGTTTAGATAGTGATGCACCAGATTTTTTAAAAGCCAGTAAATATCAGCATTTTGAACCCATTATGAAAAATGACAGTCCGACAATCATTAATCCCATCTGTAACATGATCCTGCTGTACTTCGGGGAGAGAGACGCGTTAGCTGCCCAAACACGAGCTAGGTTGTTTGCCTTTCCTTTAAATAGACTTTGTGGATGTTTTTAAAAAACAGTGTGTGTATTTTACAGTTCATGTTGTATGTTATGTATGCACTCTGCCTTACTGTAGGTGTAATATTGCTTCAGTAATCTATCTAATCTAATCTATCTGAAATATACAGTGGAATGTGTTTTAGAAAATTAAGGAAGCACTTTGGAGAAACACTTTTTATAGCCTACTGCTATCTTGAAGTCCATATACAATGCCCACTTACCTTAGTGCGACTATTAAAATCGGTAAAGGTTTTGGGAGTTACGGTTCCAATCGTACAGTTGAAACTAGAAGTCCTGTCACGAACTGTGCGCTTATCTAGGCTTAATTGCGAGTAGAAATTGCGCGCATTTGTCATATCGAATGGCACCCAAAGCACAGCGGATTCTCCTGGCTACTCGTAGCAAACATAGGCAATGTTTCTGCCAATGGACCTCCGGGTTACACGGAGGTCCATTGGCTGAAACATTGCTTGTGCAAAGGCCATATGTACATAATTTGATAGCCCTACTATGGTCATGACGCATAGATTAACGCGCAGACCGACGTGTTACTTGTGTGAATTTTATTAATATTAATTAATTAATTTATTTATTTATGTAATGTTTAGCGCAAATCAGCCACAAGGCTATATCGTGGCGATAAAAACCGATGTAGTGTAAAACGGTTCTACATAAAGTAAAATATATGAGTAAAACATGAAAACTGTACACATGATCGTGATACTGAAATAAATAGCGATGGTAGTAGTGAATCATGATACCAAAAGCTGAACGAATTATTATTTATTGGCACTTAGCGCCACACCGGCAATCGATGCGATAACGTGGCGATAAAAAGTGATGTATAACGATTGTTTTATAATGTAAAATGTATACTATCGTGACATTGAAATAAATAGCGACGATAATAGTGAATAATAACCAAAAGCTGTAAATCAAACCATTGAAACCAATGATAGGAAAAGTTTTCGAAAAATGAGATGTAGAGAAAAATAGCAAACAACTGACAGGTCGCATATTATAAGTTACGAGGTGTTTAGTGGTCGGATATGGTGTCATGTGAGGCTCAGAATGATCAGTATTTGTATAGATCACACTGAGCCGTACATGATACCATATCCGGCTACTAAACATCCTGTAACGTATTTATTATGTCAGCGAACAAAATCCAGTATGTTCCTTTAACTACTCGGCCCGGTAATTTATTTTTTGGTGTATCGTGCTTGTGAAAATGTAAACAAGCAGAAGAAAGTTTACAATGTATGGGGAATAACTCTATCTATCAATCGGTTTCGTGCTGAAGTGATTGTCGATTGGACCGAATAACTTGTGAGTGTTCGGCATGTTTCGATTTAGATTGATCTATCGGATGGGGCTATCGATCGAAATAAGTTTCTCAGTTTGGGACACATATTACAAACAAATTATTTCTTTTTGTTCAAGCAAGTTTAATGAAACTTTAATCACATTCAACGGACGATTAAGAACGTTTGTTGTGGGATTGTGGACACACACCTAATATTGATTTCAAATGGGGTCACCGATGACGTCATCATCGACCTGATATGGCTCCATCGGCCGCCACCGTTTATCCGCGCTGATTGGTTGATCCCAAGAGCTGACATAATAATACCTAATGTCAGAAAGGAATGTGGAAGTCTTGTATGACCAATATGACATCCTGTCAGAATGACATGATCTTTTCTACAAACGTGAGAAGACGGATATTTATCAGTAACAGTAGATGCGATGACGCTTGTTCATCCCCTCCCGCTTACCACACCGCTTTTCATGTACCTATTGATATGTGGTTTCGAATCACCGAAAATAATTTTAAAATCCGTTAGAAGCTTGTTTAAAGCTTGTTTGCTGCACTGCCTGAGATATCAACACGCCCAGGTAACCAGCAAAACGCAATATCATAGTGCTCAGACATAAGAGTATTCAAAATCTCACGTAGGTTCCAAAATGAGATGGTTCTTCAACTTGGGGTTGCGTAAAGCTAGTAAAGATGAAAGAGAGTTGGAATAGATAATCAACTTCCTTTCCTGTACATTCCCCGATGTATTTAAGCACTTTGCGTAAAGCACTGACATCAGCCGTGAAACTAGAACTTTTATTTGGAATTCTGATTATGAATCACGTGACGTGATCACTAGTAACAACGATTGACAATACTTCGTCACAATCTTTAGATCTATCTGTTTTGATTCCTTTATATGCATGAAACTTAAACTTTATTCAGCATATTTTTTTTTAACCGTAGAGATTCTGTCTCTGATATTTTGTTTGAGGAAGCAAGGTTCAGACATTCCAAGGAGGGATATGTGGTTCCAAGTTCACTTTTATCGAATCAGATTCAAGTGTGGCGGGCTTAACATGGGGTGTAAGTCTATTTCCCAATGGAGAGCAATGTTTTTCGTGCCTGTTAAGACATTCAACATGTGGGGGTCTGAGACACAATTATAAGCAGGGATTGATGGAACCCTTAAATCTCATTCGTGTACTCTCGCCATGATATTCCTTGGATCATTTTGCAGCAGTTATTTCTTCACATTCTGGGTACTCAAGCCTTCAAAAATGGTCAGGGTGCTCCAAAAGGGCACGAACATTTAGTTTTATTCATGGGAAAGAAACTGGACTTTTACCTATGGAACACAGCGCAAGTTTAAAAAAAGTGGGGAAAAACTACCTTCCCCGCCCTACACACACACATACACTTCATTTAACTTGGGTAGACTACTGCAATAACTGTTTTGTTCTTCACACATTAGGTTTTAGGATATACTGAGTCAAAAAAGACAAGTAGTAGTAGTAGTAGTAGTAGTAGTAGTAGTAGAATCATTTATTAAAGTGACATGTGCTACCATTACATTATACCAGTGATACATCAAGATATTATAAGCACCCATCCCAAGGGGTCTATATGTCAGACATAATAACATATAAAATGCATTCTGTGAGCTCAGGGTTGACTTCGTATGCACTCACTCACTCACTGACTTTCGATTTATTCACGAGCTCACTTACCCATTTATTCACTCTCTCGCTCTCTCATTCACTCAATCGCACAATCCCTCAACCCACACCACTCCACCCCACCCGAGACACCTACCACCCCCACCAACATTCATTCACAGATTCGTCCTTTTATGTACACGTATAATAGGAACAAGTATAATAGGAACAAATAGGAACATATGTGAAAAATAGCATAAAGGATGAAATATAATAGTTCTAATGTTGCATGTTTTTAGACAAGAAGTTGTGCACAGAGTTTAATGACATGTTGTTGTTGTCCACCCAACCGTATACAATTTTGCTACGGATTTCAAAATAGCACGTGCTACCAAAGAACGTCAAATTGAATGGGTGACCGACGATTTTCTCTGTGTTATGTTGTGCTAGAGAGCCTGGGTTATTCAGAAAACACGCTAGTTTTTGTCTCCTGTCATTTTAAAAAAAATGCCAAGGTTAACCGAAAATCAGAGGTTGCGTGCCATCGGTATGCCTCCAGATGAGCTCGCTGCTGAGTTCGGAGTCAGTGTGGCCACTATTTACTGTCTCATCGGAAGGTATAGAACCACTGAATCCACTGCTGACCGACCGCGTTCAGGTCGAAAAAGAGTTACGACCCCTGCACAAGACCGACACATCAGGACGTCTCACTTGCGGGATCGCTTCCTTCCGGCGACGAGGACAGCAGCAATTATTCCTGGTAGAACTAACAAAAAAGTAGTGCACAAACTTTCCGCAATAAACTCGCTGAACGCGGCACCCGAAGTAGGCGCCCATACCACGAACCAATCCGTACCCAACGTCATCATACAGTCAGAATGGAACGGTTACGCCAACGTGTTTGCTGGACTCAGCAGCGTTGGAGCACAGTTCTTTTTATTGATGAATCACGATTTTGTCTACGGCGCGCTGATTGTAGGGCAAGAGTGTATCGCCGACGAGGAGAATGGTTTTCTGATGCATGCGTGCGGGAATGCAACTGTTTCGGCGGGGGTGGGGTAGTGTAATGGTTTGGGCAGGAATTTCCTTGCACCATCGAACGCAGTTGATATTCATCGATGGTAATCTGAATGGACAGCAATATAGGGACGAAATTCTTAACGCTGTTGTTGTCCCGTTGTTCAAGGCTTACGTCGGATTGCTGTTATTCCAGCAAGACAACGCCCAATGTCAGGTGGCGCGTATCTGTCATGACTTTCTTGAGAAACACTTTCGCCAGATTTGTAAACAATCGAGCATCGTTGGGATCAACTGGACCGTCGGCTACGACTTCATGATCTTCAGACGTTAGGCGATTTACGTAATATACCTTAGGTAGGAGTGGAACGCAATACCACAGGGTGACATCCAGAGACTTATCAGGTCCATGAGCCGTCGATGTCTTTCCATCCAAGAGGCAAACGGTGGACATACACGCTATTAACTGCATGTGTGAACTTTTTATTGCACGCCATGTCTGAATTGCGACGTCCTGACGTGACGCTGGCAACAGTAAGAACATGAATTTATGCAAATTCATACAGCTATACTTGAAAAATGAATTTACAATAATTTGTTTGGGACTAAAGTCGATAATACTAAAAAAAATTGCTCCTCAAAGTTTATTATCCTTTCTTTTTTGACTCAGTATATTTAATCATTATCTTCATTCATTAACCCCTTCATCTCGAGCGGACGCTTTTGCGGCCCAGGAACATGATACGTCATAATTTCCTTAAGTAGGATGTCTGCTACCTGATTGTGTAGGGGTGGACCAGCCAATATTTTGAACGTGCGGCCCTGAGGCTGCACGCTGAAAATATTAATTGGTCTACCCCCATATAATATGGACTCTTCCAAGTGCTGTCATTGAATTGACTTGGAAGATACCACCGGGGTTCAGAGGGTTCATTTTATCAAAACGCATTTTCGGACATGCTCTTTCATATGCATTACATTTCATTAATATTATATGGTTTTAATGAACTATAAATATTAAAAAAAAACAACACAGTTTTGCGGCTTCGTTTCCAAGACATCAAGTTTTATTAGGTTTTTAATTAGGTACAGCATAGAATATATGTAAACAGCGGCTGAAATGAGACACTTCATTTTTTACTGCTTGCTGTTTTTTATGGGGAATCTTGCCACCCTGAATTTAAAAGGAAGACCCGGGGGTGCGATACACAGCATCCTATTTCACTCGATAGCCTAATGGATGACTCCCAGCATGCACAAACCATACTGGAGTCAGCTAATCACAAAATTCAAATCTAATCGATTCCCGAATTAAATCAGACCGGGAATTTTGAATCGAATCGAACCCCGAATAGAATCGCTCTGTTCTTGAAGTTGCAGATACTACACCTTCTTACAACCGTAAATATTGCCAGTCTTCACATAAGTATTGTATTTACCTGCAACCCGTCTGTTTTTGTGGTAAGTCTTTTAAAAATGCGGAATAGGACGGGGTCGAAGTAGCTTCGAACGCGGAGCCTCTTTGGACTCTACTTCTATCATCGCGTCTCCTGTACAGGAGGCCCGATGACAGATGAAGAGTTCAAGAGGAGACAATTGGTATGAGTATGAGAACTTCTCCACGATGCTAATGTTTCCGAATCAGCACAACGCAAATGGAATCATCGAGACATTTTCGAATCGAATTTCGAATCTGCGCAGGACACTAAACCATACATTCACGCCAAAAACTAAAGTGTTAAAAACTACACTTGAAGTGCTGTATTTAACACTTAGTAAGTGCTGAACTAGCACTTTGTTCAAGTGTAGATATCCCAAAACATGACAAGTGTTACAATAATACCACTTGATAAGTGTAATGTCGCGATACTTAAAAGGAAACAACGCAGATGACGCGGATCAGGCTCGAACTCTCGAGCCTGGTCCGCGTCATCTGCGTTGTGTCCTTTTAATTATGTACCCACCAAGAGCAAATCAAATGGACGATTCTGGAACAACCACCAATGCTAGACACATGGGAGGTGTCATCCATTCAAGTTTCAGATGTTTGACGATTGTAATGTCTAAGTGCTTAAAACATTGCACTTTGAGTGTTAAAATCAAACCCTGAGAGTTAGAATGGGTTTAACACATTGAAAGTGTCAGTTTTAACACTTTAGTTTGTAGTGTGTTGGTGGAATTTGTAACTTTTTGTAATCGCTATTCAAAGCTGACAGGATTGATCCCAAAGCAGAATTACAATTTGAATTCGCGTGGCGTGGTGGCCAATGTGACCCAGGTTGACTCTCCGTGGAATATATCATATCGATAACAATCCAACATGAACCTGCCACAGGAAACTAAAGGCAAACAGACGATAAAAACTCTAATACTGAGAATGAGAATGAGAATGGAATGTTGCCCTCAACATTGTGAGTCGGCTCCATCCTAATAAGTAACATAGAAAACTTATGAAATGCCGCAGTAATGACTGGTAACAACTGGCACCAGAGCTGCTGCATGGTAAGGCACGTGACCTTCAAAATCCGCAGCTGCGAGGATTTCTACTTTTAGCAACCCATGAGCAAATTGTTTTTTCTACCCACAAGGTACGCTTGCGCGACAATCCGAGTTATGTGAAGCTCAAAGTATATTACAGAGTTTTATAATAAATAAAGTTAATATTTAAAACAACAGTGATTAATTTTGGAATTCAATCCATGAAGTGCATGACAAATGCTTTCCAATGGTGTTTGCTTTATATCGTCAATGAGATATTTTTGTACTTCCAACTGCAATTTTGCACTTTTCTTCATGTGGAACTCAATGTATATTGTTAAAAAAACGCCTCAATAAGTTTAAAATATTATGTTTGTGATCGTTGTAAAAATCTAGCTCGACATTGTTTCGAAATCAGCAAAGATTGAACTTTTTCAAAATCGAAATAGAAACACATCATAAGCCTCTACAGTACGTGGAGAGTGGATTGTAACTAAATCACCTGCGGAGTGGAGTTATCACCCAAGCTATAACTTTCAAACTATGTACGTATCGACAAAAAACACAAGCAATGTTTCAGCTAATGGACCTCCGGGTTTAACCCGGAGGTCCATTGGCTGAAACTTTGCTTGTGCTGGTTATGCTTTGCAACAAATTTCCAATTATTGCTTGGGTGGAATCTCCACTCTGCGGGTGATTTAGTGATAATATACTCTCCACGTTCTGTATATTCTGAGTTCCTTCTCACTTTGAAGAGTAGTTTATCTTTACCTCGCCCAAGTAGAATAACGGGTGTGAAGTTCCGTGCAGATCACTCTTTTTCAAAATAGAAAGCGAAAATATCTCAGGACGCCCCACCGTGATCAACTCTGACTCTCAGAGAGGTCTGAACGATAAAGACGGCATCGTTTCCAAGTCACCTCTGTCAGTACGTAAGCTGCAAGCCTCCATAAATACAACTGAGATTAGAGACACTTAGTGGTACATGTCCTCGGGCTTTTGACCTCCAAACAAACTTAACACCAACATTAAATTACAGTTGGCTAATTGCTAATATTCTCCAGTCAGACCACAGAGCACATTTTGCCTCTCATCTGCTACTACAGATATCCGACTTCACCCAAAAATAAAACTAACCGACCTTGTGTGAGTCTTCAGCGGAAACATCCATTTTTTCGCTATTTAAGACGATTCGTTTTCTTCAGATCATTGTTCTCTCTTACCTCTCTCAACCCGTCACGTCATTTTCACGATTAGAATATCGGCAGAAAGCCCCCGACCGATACTAAAAACTTTCCCCAAACGCATCGCAAGGATTTGAGAAAACTTTCACGACTTAGATAGGGGAAAAGTTTCAATAACAAGACGACAACATAGAAAATGAAGGACATGGGACATCAAATACTTTCCAGATCCCCAGCGGGGAAATGGAAATGAAAATGCACACATGATAGACTGAAACAACCCTGAGTGGAGAGGAAAGGGTTACGCTCTATCACTTTCTCTCTCAGCATTTGAAATTGAGTTAGGATTTTGGTCTAAATCTAAAACCTCGTACCTCACATAACAGCCACGGACATGTTTATTTCTAAGGTCATACATATGCCAAGAGGGCGACGGTAATGTTCTTTTGATTTTATTTCTCACCTTTGTTTTTATATTTTATCCCTCTTTCTCTGGCTTTAAAACGTCATGAAATCTGAAAATTTCGGGAACGTTCCCCAGTCCGCATAGTTAAAGTACGTGGTTGGACCTAAGCGGGTGCCTCATACCCCAAAGTCGAAAAGAGTGGAGCTTCCTCAAAGACACTTGGCAATCGGGAGCCGACGACCCCCCCCCCCCCCCAAAAAAAAAGAAAAAAAAAAAAAAGAAAACGAAGCAGACTATACATATACTTGCATGGACAAGCAGAGGTCAATTCATAGCCAGAGACTATAATAATTGCCTCAAGATTATATTCAACGCTGACAGATCCCTCCGTGGTTCAGTCGTTAAGCGACTGTTAGTTTCCAGGTTCTTTTGACACACCATTTTTGAAAGAAGCCCGCGAATCACAGCTATCTAGCATTATAACCGAGAAGGAGGATTTAACATCTGCAGTAAATAAAAAAAATAAAATAAAAGCTCAGTGTTCTAATTTTCATTCCTCTGGGAAAATGAAATCAGGCGCACAGCCTGAATTCTATAATAGGGAGTTTCCTAGCCATTTGGGGGAGGAGGCGAGGGCAAAGATGGCATTTGAAAGACCGTTGTGTGGAGTTTTGGGGCCTTCCCCTACTCATAACCAGGATCCTAGGTCGTTGCCCCATCTTCCCATTTCCCTGAAGGGACGTGTGGGAGGGATATCGACCGGGGGTCCTAGTTAGGACTGGTCACCCCCAACACCAACATCCATCAATGAGAAGTTTGCAAAATGTATTGCTCCAAGAGCGAATATGAGGTATCTGTTGAGATTTGTAAAATGAAAAGACCCTTCATTTTGAATGATTTGTTAATTCAGCGTAGTTAATTCACTCTCTCCGCCTGATAAATATTCAAATTTCAACTGCAGATATAATAATAATAATTTTAAAGCTTAGAATCCACACACGGTGCTCAATGGCTGTACAATAATTGCATACATACATACACACACATACATACATTCTCTCACAGATACATTGATACATGGATCACTGTTATCATTTATTGGTGCCCAACGCCACATCAGCAACCGAGGCTATATCGTGGCGATAAGCGACAGAACCTAAAAGAAAAAGGGTATTGAATTAAAACATAATAAAAAGAAACAAAACAAAACAAACTACAACTTTACCAAAACAAGTATGTGAGTGTAATATGACGAGTACCGAGGCAATCCTCACTGATCCAGTAACACCCACGCACCTGGTAAGGTCAGTTTATGACCAAAATTAAAAGACCACTGAAGGTAATGACTTTCGAAAAAGGTAGGTTTTAGAACCAGACTTGAATGATTCAAGTGATTACTATTTTTTTATGTCAATTGGAAGAGAATTCCAAAGCCCTGGGCCAGCAACCGCAAAGGCCCTATCACCAGCACTAGTAAATTTAGATACGGGCTGAACCAGACTGAGTTGACCTGATGAACTCAGAGACATAGGTGGTTTGTGGATGGTAAGCAGATCGGACAGGTAGGATGGTGCAGATCCCGAGATACACTTAAACACCAAAAGGACAATTTTAAATTGAATTATTTGCTTAACGGGTAGCCAGTGTAACTCAGAGAGTACTGGTGTTATATGGCAGTTCTTTTGAGTTCTGGTTATGACCCGTGCAGCAGAATTTTGGATGTGTTGTAGCTTTTAAAGAATAGATGTTTGAGAGCCAATCAGAAGAGAGTTGTAGTAGTCAAGACGACTGGTAACAAAGGCATGGACAAGCTGTTGTGACGTCTGTGTATCAATGAAGGATCGAATTTTGCTAATATTTCTAAGATGAAAAAAGCACTGCGAGAGACATGTTTCATATGTTCATCAGCGGCCAAATTTTCATCCATGAAATAACCTAAGTTTCGAACACAGTTACTGGGTTTTATCGCAGAACCTCCAATATTGATCGACAGTTTGGATATTTTTGAAAGTTGATGAGGTAGGCCTATATATATTACTTCTGTCTTGTCATCGTTCAATTTAAGAAAGTTTTTAGTCATCCATGCCTTGATGTCTGAAATACAAAGTTCAATCTCACTGCATTCTTCAGGTTCAAAGGCGTGGGTAAAACTAGTATACAGCTTAGAAGCGCCGTTTATGTACTGCATTTAGATCTGTATGCAGATTGGTTAACTTCGGCTAGGCCATGGGCTGCCAAACGAGAATTCAGCTGAGAAGCCACCGCACACTCAATAATCTTTGATAGGAATGGAAGATTAGAGACCGGTCGGTAGTTTTTCAGAACCTCTGGGTCAAGTGTTGGCTTTTTGAGAAGAGGTTTTACTAAAGCGTGTTTCATTTTTGTCGGAAAGAAGCCAGAGTGGTGGGAGGCATTGACCAGTTTCAAGATCGGTGTAGTTAATTCCGAAAGAGATGCTTTTAACAACCAAGTTGGGATGGTATCTAGCATGCATTGCTAAGATGGTGTCTTGGATATCAACCTCTGTATATCTGCTGTAGCCAAAGTTTGAATTGGGACAACTGTGCAACAGCTTTAACACAGGTGCATGGCCTGTCGGCCATCTGTCGAAGATCGGATTGTGAGCTCGTATCAAGCGAAGCTCTGATAGTCTCAATTTTTTTCAGAAAAGAAAGAAGAAAATCTATTCGCAAGGTCTTTGGATGACGAATGCTCTGGGAGTACGGTTGTCTTTTGACGATACAGGAGCTTCTCAAGAACGACATACAGCACATTGGGGGAATTAATATTAGCTATATAATAAGTCCGAAAAGTATTTCTGTTTCGCGGATTTGACCAGTTTGTTAACAACATTTCGCTGGTTAACAAACATCTCTCTGTGAACACATAGTTTCGTTTGCCGCCACTGAAGCTCTAGTTTGCGTCGTAAATCTTTTGCGTGCCTAATCTCATCAATGAACCACTGTGAGCAAGAGAGTACGCTAAAAGTACGTGTTTGCTTAGGCGCAAACTTGTCAATAACGTCTTGAAGTGAGCCAGTGGGGACGTATTCAGTGCTGTCAACAGTTTGCATCTCGTTAATTTTAGCGACGGGAGACGAAGCAATAGCACCCGCAAACTTAGCAAGGTCAGTACTTCGATACTTTCGGTATGTGACTTTCTTCCGGACAGGGGAGGGACGAGGAAGTTCCAAATCGAAGATAATCATAAAATGGTCAGAGATTGCAGGATCAACAATTAATACATTTTTAACAAGATCGGCCTCGGATTCTCTGGTGATCAGCAGATCTAATATATGGCCATCTTTATGGGTAGTGTCACGAACATGTTGGCGTAAATTCATTGAATTGATAAGATCACGTAGTGTAGAAGAATCACTGGGAGTTTTCTTCTCCATATGGGAATTCAAATCACCTCCAATGATGAATTTTCCTGGCAGCGCAGTAATGCTTCCGAGGAAGTCTTGGAATTCGCTAGTGAACTGGCTGACAGTAAATTTGTTTATGGAGCTGTGTGGGTCGATAAATGACAATGAGGCGGACTGAGTGTGAGTCGATCGTTACAATTGTGTCATTGCACTCGAATGTAACCCAAGTCTGAGATGCCTTACGCTTAACCTTCAAAGTGTTAGGTATCTCAGACTTGGGTTACATTCGAGTGCATATTCCCCACATCGCAACTAGGAATTTAACTAATTGGTTAAACACCTGACTGCATTCATGAAAAAAACTGCATCTTGAAATTGCCGTATTTTGGCACCAGTGTGAATATTAATATCAGTACGAACGATTCAGCATAATAGGGGAAAGGAACGAAATCACTCGATATGCTAGCGTGTAGAGAGAACGGAACAGCCCTATATCCCTTTCATTGGAACGATTCGTATGAACACATCAACAAAGTAAATACACTGTTGTCAAGAAATCAAACCAATCCGTCCACCATGCTACCAGTGTAATTCGATAAGGAAATCGGCTATATTATTAGCCTAGCCCTTAAATAGTCCCACGCCTATGTTTAGACCGTAGGTTCGTTTTTCTGACCAACTGAAATATTACAGAGGAATGAATCTAAAAATGCCACAAGCATTCATTTTTTTAATCAACGGGGGAACTGTTGATCAATCGAGACTTGATTTGATAACATTACCATAAGGAATGAACACTCACCACAGCCGCAGTTTTATGACTTCGCGGTTTCAGAAATATTGTATTGAAATGCTTATGGTTTCAAAGTGAATTGAATATTTATTTATTGGAATATCTTCCAATAGAGCAACAAAAAATATGTATATATCTCTTTGAGTGAAGGAACATTACATTACACCAAAGAAAGGCCATGAACAAAACGAGGGTAAGCAGCTCGTAAGAACGTCGAATTCCTTACAAAACTGGACCCGCGGCCTGAGAGCTTGTCAACTCGTATCTGATTGGATATATCCCAGACAAACAAGAATAAGTGATTGCCCCAAAATAATATGTAAGACACCTTAAGCTTAAAACTGCTAACACCCAATGTAAATATTTCCCAAAGGACGTATGTTGGTTTGAAACTCCTTTTAGCCCCTTTAATTTTTGTGTGTTAAGAAAAGTAGGCAATGAACGAACAGGCGGCAAAATAAACAACAAATAGGAATTTAAGATCAGTGAGACACCTTAAGCTTAAAACTGCTAGCAGCCAATGTAAATATTTCACAAAGGACGTACGTTGTTTTGAAACTCTTTTTAACCCCTTTAATGTTTGTGTGTAAACAAAAGTAGGCAATGAACGGACAGGCGGCAAAATAAACAACAAATAGGAATTTAAGATCAGTGAGACACCTCAAGCTTAAAACTGCTAGCACCCAATGTAAATATTTCACAAAGGACGTACGTTGTTTTGAAACTCCTTTTAGCCCCTTTAATTTTTGTGTATTAAGAAAAATAGGCAATGAACGAACAGGCGGCATAATAAACAACAAACATGAATTTAAGATCAGTAATAATTTAATACTGAGCTGAAGAATTATTTTTTTCCTGAACCTCCCTATGAATGAAACGTGGATTCGCCCACTAGAGAGTATTACATAATGCGATTCCAAACAGGGTTTCAGTGTTGAAGAGGTAAATTATATAAGTCGATATTAAAATACCTTGATTGGTTTGACACTGACAAACACATCCGTTCCTGGAGACATGTGCGTTGCACTCTTTGCAACAATGCTGGGATCGACATCAGCATCATGCACTCCTAGCTAAAATAAGAATAAGTATTATCACATGATCACTATCAAATGGTAAACTAGAACAAAATATTTTCCCATAGACCACCATCATTACGTTCATGCGAAAAAAAAATATGATCGCATAAATTTAGTTTTGGCATTCAAATATCTTCGTCAAGTATAGCCCTTCAGAAAACTTTTTCTGGCCCGAATACAAGGGGTTAAGCAACAAATAAGAGAGAAAAAATGACACGAAGGAAAGTACCGGTCAGGTGACATTTTTTTCAGGGAATTCTCTGCAAAACACATAAAAAGTAAATCGTATTTTTTAGGTCCAAAATCCATTGTTTATCAGGAATATTCAACAATAATGCAAGATGTTAATAGAATTTTGCAAACGATTATTGGAACAATATATTTTCCCAGGGCTGTTTAGTTTTAGAGATTGCATCATTTCCGGGCGGCAAACGCTAATTCAATTATTTAGTTCAGTTATACCTATAAGTATCCCCAACCCTATCAAAGAGACAGTTTACCACTTCCATGAGATAAAAGAGTCATTTCCGCATTAGAATCCAACTTTTTGCTTCTGCTGAGTCAAAAACATGGCAAATTTGTGAAACGTGTCCAAACTTTGTCCAATGGACTTAAAAGCTGTTATTGTCTTCAAAAGATTTTTCTAGCTTGTTACCTAATAAATAGCTGAGAGGTGTGAGAATTTACAGCTTTCCTCAAAAATGCTCTGCTCCTAAACTAAAACTAAAATCTGCGTCAACACACAATATTTTTGGGGAAAAATTGTCTCATTTAACCATACTGCAAGCAAAACAGTGTCCCAACCCCCACGAAACAATATGAATGTCAATTTTGGGGATGCAGCTATATATTTCACCAATATAAAAGGAATCTGCCATTTTATCCTAACAACTGATGTCAGATTTTCTTCTACCAACTGTAGCTCTCGGTATGCCCCTTTTCATCACAGTCTATAATATAATTAATAAATTAATTGATAATGACCCAAAACAAACCTACTGTGATCATTTGTGAAGTAGCTGCTACTGTGGTATCGCATAACACTGTTAAAATGCCTAAAACCATCAAACATTGGTTCTATAGTGCTATGCTTGTGCTGCAAGTACCCATAAGTGCACTTTCACAACTTTTGTTTTAATCCCCACAAACACCCATTCTGACAAAATGAGTGAAATTGTAGAAAATATGTTTCCAAAGAGGATAAATCAAACATTTGCTTCAAGAATGTAGTGGCCTTTGATGTTCAATATATTTGTGTGCAAGTGTGGAATGGGGGGGGGGGGGGGGGGGGTGAGGATGAAAGATAGTCAGCTGCCAATTATTGAAAATGTAGATCCTGGCAAATGAAAAGTAAAGAAACACCTTGTCTGATGAAGAGACAGACAGTCAGGCAGACAGACAGATAGGCTTGCAGTCACACATTTAGGAAGTCTACATGGGAGTATTGAATGACATACAATGAAAAATATAGTGGACGAGCCATGACAAGGTTGTCAAACAGAAAAATAACTCAGCGGACCATGAGTGCTGCAGTCTCAATAAGTAACTCATAAGAAACTGAAAGTGTATGATATTAACTTCAGCCTCTAAAAACATGCTGTATAGTCTCTCCAAATGTTTACCATCAGCAGAAGGGTTAAGCATGTGTGAGATGGGGGATTGGCGTAAGGAGAGAGCAATATTTCACAACTGTCACTGTAAATGTGTAGGACCCATGACATCACTAGTACTAGACTACTATTTTGTTAGCTATGCACAGAAGCCATTCATTCACATTTATTTTTTACACTATAGTCTCCTCTCCTCCCCCTCCAAAATACTCTTTTTTCCGACATTTTAAAGAGCATAATATAGACAAGAAAATCTTCTAAATACCAGTGAATAGAAGTGCAGTATAGGATTTCTAGCTTTGTTTGAATGGTGATTTGGGAGATGGTTGGAATACTGTAATCCTCCCTGCCCCTAGTACTGTGAATGGGACCATGGTTTAAATAATTGTGTTAATAGGGTAAGATAGGCTGTTAGTTAGCAGCCGCCAGATGTTATAGTGTGCTCCTGGAAAAGACAATTGCTCAAAATATGAATTTGCTTGCATTGCCAGTCTTAGTTTTGGCAATATATAGCCTTTATTGCTGACTGTGACAAAAATGTAACTTTTCAAAACATTGAAATAGTTTCGTAAGGTGTGTAGTACCCCCAATAAACATTTAAATGTGAAATAATCCCCCAAAATAATAACTTTTTGGAGACTGCATTATTTCCGAGTGCAACATTTCAAGGCAACTCGAATACAAATGTTTAGTTCAGCGATACCAAATAGTCTATTATGGGGATATCGTCAGCAACACGTATACGGAACACGTGACGACGGGAGTAAAAGAGACGTCGTAGCATTGTTTGCGAGTTGATAACAGAAGTATAATTGAATTAACTCTCTCTGTTTTTTAAATGATTTATTCTCAGCGTGCAATAGTCCCTACATTACTAAAGCATATTCATTTTTTTTTTTGTCTCAAAAACATAAATGATGATTATTCGTTTGAGCAACTTCATCAAGATCAATAGCTGGAACATGCATTGCTAGGTAAGATTCGAGCCGTCCGAACAACGTCTGTTCCAGTCACTACTCGATACCTCGTTTTGTCGGTAAGCTTGGAGTCGTTCAAGCAATGCCTTTTCCGGTCACCGCTCTTATTGCTATTTGGCTTTTTCCCAAGCTGCAGTTTTCGCATCCAAACGACTGATACTATTTTGTCACTTGTGGACCACTGATGATGAGACTGGAAGTGTAGCTACAAGAAGACAGTTGTACTAGAGAGCAATGATAAGACAAAAGGGTTAGTATTGGCAGGGACCAGGAGTAGTGGTAGAAAACGGATGTAATGGAAAACACAGGCACGGCGGAAGCTGGTGATAGGACAGAGCTCTGAGTAAACCACAAGCCTTAGTGAGGGTACAGGGATATAAGGGTGATAGAGATTACAGTACTGGATGGTGAAAGTGGAAACTGACCCTACGACCCCAATGCGCATTCCAGTGGCCGTTGTCAAGTCAACAGCAACAAATTTTGAGTTTTTAAAGGCGTTATCAAGTAGTTATAACTATTCTCAAATAGCTGTCCTCCAAAAGATATTCTTCTGAAGGTATCCTCCAAAAAGGTTTCGTCAATTAGTACATCGCCGTGTTATAAGTATTTTCAAATGCCGAGATGAATCGGCAAGTTGTACCTGGAGTTACTCCTTTGAGCAATAGTTCCATAGCTAATTTGCTAGGTAAGCTTCACTTTGTCGGGGCAATGCTTTTCATAGCCACTGCTCGATAGCTCAGTTACTCGAAAAGTTTCCAGTTGACCGAGTAATGCCTGTTCCAGCTACTGCACGGCTGACTTTCTGACTTAATCTAAGGAGCCACACAAACCTGTTAAACAAGGACTGTAGATGTTCAGGCTGTTGAAGACGGGGGGGGGGGGGGGGGGGTAAATTCTTAGATGGTACATAATACATAAGTCCTCCTATACTTCCTATAATACTAGAAAAGCAACCATATGCTCATAGCATTAGGTACTACCTACATTTATACCAAAGGTGGGTTAGAACAAAATTTGAGGTGGTTTAGTATTCCTTAGAGCTTATTGTAGACCAGCAGGTTATTCATGCCGCTCATACTATACTACAGTACTAGGTCACAAAACATACAACACAACACTGCATTGGACAGCTTACCAAGCATTATTTACCGCAAATACCACTCATAGGATTGTACAGAGTCTTAGGTGAGCTTATGGTTTACCAACATGAGTTTAGTCCGTAGATCCAACACTAGAGAACTAGATAACCAACTATATCCCCGCACACTAGTCTATCATTATATTCTACCAACAGCACCCATACGATAGTATAAAGCATTGATGGGTAAGTACTTCGGTGAACAACTGTAAACAAACAGGGGTACAGACCGCCTCTACTGCTATATCAGAAGATCCGTGAAGCTCAATGCATCCTGATCCCAACAACCTCATGTCGAACTACACAGTGGACATCAGCAGTTGTCAGCGTCTCTATGACGTGGCATGAACACATTGAAATCACAATGTCATTGGCAACGTTAACCGTTTCGTGGGAAAAACTTGCAAGAAAAAAAAAACACCTTTCGTCCATCACATACACATATTATATACTCCAAACCGTGTGTATACATCACAATACACATCACAGCATATTATATATGCAGTACGTATACCACCCACCGGATTCAGTTCTGAATGGCGACAGAGTTTTGAGCCGGCGGACTACTATTCCTAGAAATGTTAGACCTAGGACTATAATTCCGCGGAATAATAGTCCAGAGGGACTAACGTTCCTACGGACTTCCATTCCTTTTACACCGGAAAAAAGGTTGCTTGTACTTTCCACTGTATGTAAATTCTCACCAGCGATATCCCTAAGAACCATAGTTCTCTTGAGGATCTTTCCTTTTCGAGTGCTGCTATATCGCTGTGGTGCCAGTTTCATGAACAATTTACTCCAAATTGCGGATCATTTGTCGACTAGTTTTTGTTAGGCCTTGTTCTCTGGTAGCGCCATCAAAGAGCAAACAATACAATGCGTGCACTAAAATGTGAACAATACGCTATGGCTTATTAGCAGCAATATTCCAAGACTTCAAACTAATCAAACTTCACTTTCCAAGAATTGATACGAAAATAATATAATTCAGCAAACTTCAAGGGCCAGAAACGCCATTCATTGTCATTGTCTTTGTAGAGAATCATCTGATTGACTTACGATTACTCGATTGAAGTTGCATTTCATGTATTATATTGAACTCATTAAAGTTTGAGTATTGCTGCGAAAAACTTATTCGAAAAGTCGGGTAATATTTTGGTAATTCCTAATTATTGTGCATCAGTGGAGTGAACGATGTGCAGATGTCCACTGACGTTTTTCTTGAAAACATTTTTTCGATGCCAGGACTGAAAAATAGCGCGCTTCACTTCAAATCGTAGCGTGCAGTGTACAGCGCGCCTCCCATTTTCAAAATCGAAATATTGATCCAAGCTCTAATCGGAATTTTTGAATGTGCATCTTTGTAGGGCCCTTCGGGCAGGTCAGACAGCCGTGATATCATTGAATTGATGTTCACGGCCTGAACCTCCCATGCTTACCCTAAAAGCGTAGGGACAGATTCCACGGCTGTGAGTGGTGCGTGGTGATTTCAGACTGATTACAATGGCTGGTTGCCTAATTGAACAATGCAATGACGTTGTCACCATAATTCGACCATTGATCGGTGCATGCAGAGCTGAAATAGACCACTATTGAACACACTGTATTACCAATTCAAATCAGAATTTAAAGAACACGGGTTTCGTGTAACGAAGTGACATGTTTGCGTGAAACGCGCCCTACCTACGTTTGCTATACCCTAGTTTAGTCTCTCAGCTACCGGGTATTTGCCGGACCGCCGAATCGAGGTGCAGTTTTTATAGAAGCGTGACTCAGAATTGGAGAACACTTTATGGTATTGGGTGCTTAGACCACACCAGAGGCTGACTGACCCCGTGGTCCACAGGGAAAAATCCCGGGTGGCCCCCTATTAGGTTTCCCCTGGAGCCCCCAAAGTTGATGTTGGTGCCTGAAAGCACAGCAGGCGATATGGATTTGATTGCATGGACTGTTAGAATATTCAAATGTTATCTATGTGAACTGCCAGTGGCAGTCCAAATAGAGAACATTTCGATATACGAGCAGTTTAGTCACCACTGACAGCTCAGATGCAAGGAAACAGCGTTCATTTAATTTGAAAAATCAAAATTTTCTCCAAGTCGGCCGAACTACCCCCAACCCCTGTTGATATCATTCTTGCCGAATCGGTGATGAAGACCCGTGGCCTTTGTACATTTCCCGGTAAGTTTTCTTGGCCCAGTCCGCCGTCCCTGTAATGCATTGCGGATAACTGTGACGTTTACACACATCCTACTATTCGCAATATCGTGGGAAGAAAGTGATAACATTTACAGCGCGGCGGTAAAAAAAAGCCAGGACGGCGACGAAAAGGAAGACACATATACACACACACACACACACCCAGACAGAGAGAAAGAGTGAGCAACAAAACTATCGAATGTGTAGCATGCATTTCCTAATTCACGAAGGGCCTGCGGTCCCTTAGCCTTTCGAGTCAGTTTGTGCACTGAGAATCTAGATTTCCACACACATAGAGAGCACCTATTTTCAGTCGGGGTTTAGTAGTGTGAAACTTGGGACACGAGTACACCAAATTTTTGGCACAGATCGTGTCGCACCAAAAACTTAGTTTTCTCGAACAAATTGCGTTCATCACGATCGAATAGTATGGACTTGTTCGACGGGACACGCCCGCGTTCACATCGTCACTTTTTCCTGGTTATTACAGAGGTGGCAGTAGACGAGGTGTCGTTTTTTTCGACGTCAATTTCTCTAACGGGTTAACATGGGTCTGACTAAAATTTCAACGGAATTTTAACAAACTCTAAGAAATTCCTTCTCTTAAAAATTCACTTTTAGGTGGGCTCGACAAATCTGACAACGACCGTTCTCGGGAAAACACTAACCTTTTTGCAGAGGTAACACAGACTCGCCATTTTAGGTGAATTGTTTCGACAGAACATCACCAAAAATACACTACCGTCGCACATGGAAGACGAGCGATCTAACGTCGATTCCTGCGGAAAAACAGAGTCCGAATCGAGCGGTGAATTTATCGGTGGGCCCGAACCCGCCAGCGATGATGTATAGATATCGCTCGTGTAGTCTAAACGCGTGAGGTGGGCCCGGTCCGCGATTATGTAGATATTATGAGTTGTGAGACGGATGATAAAAACTTGTTTTTTTTAAATATATATATATAACAACATTCAAAAAAAAAATAAGAATACAAAATATATATATATATAAAAGAACATCCAAAAAAAAATAAGAATACAAAAAATAACAGTTTTTTTATTAAAGAAAGAAAAAGAAAAATAATAATAAAAATAAATAAAAACAATGTTTCTACACATCGGAGATTCGAAGCGAAGGGACGAGCAGGTTCGCGAATTAATACGGAGTAAGGAGAATATTCAAGCGCAGGATAGGGCCAGGTGATTGGGAGAGATGGGACTGAGACGAGAAGCGACCAAGTTGTTCAGACCCATCACCGAGGTTCAGAATGAAAAAAACTGGATGAAAAAAAAAGAATATCAAAGACATGTCTTGGAATGACGTGATGACCAACAGGTCGAACGACGAGCTCTTTCCCAAGAGCATAAGAGGTCTGATAGTGGAAAAATCGAATTGCGAAAAGACCAATCTCTTGATGAATCTATTGTTGCGACCTGGTTGGTTGGATTATGACAGATTATTCGTTTTCGGCAAGAGTCTCTTTCAACCGGAATACAGATTGCTTCGAGAGTGCATGATACGTAAATTACCCAAGGACGTCGTGTCGAGAATCTTCGACAATCGAGACGAATTCGAAGGACACGAGACTTCGAATATATTGGAATAGGCGGCGAGAGAATTGACTAGGAGAAACGTCGAGTGTTCGAACGTGGAATGTCTGTTTTATGAGAATGCCGATGACGTTCCCGATCCCAGAGAGTTGAAGTCGGAGAATACGAATCTCATGATCTTCGACGATCTGCTGTTGGAGATACAGAATCGATGCGAATCGTATTACGTTCGAGGACGTCACAGAAACGTGGATTGTTTCTATCTGTCTTAGAATTATTTTCGACTGCCCAGACAGACGATACGGGAGAATGCTAATTGTCTGTGTCTATTTCGTCAGGATCTCAAAAGTCTCAATCACATCTACGGAGATCACGTGGCTAACGACATAAGCAGGAAGAATTCAGGAGATTATGTAAGAAGGTGTGGGACAAAGGACTTTACAATTTTGTGGTGATCGATTTGACTAGCAAATTTAACAACGGACAATATCGAAGCGGATTCGACGATTTTTTTATATTCCCGATAATAATAGAGAAGAAAATAAGAAACCAAAATAAAAACAATATCAATAAAATATAAAAATGTATATTAATAAAAAAAATGTCAGAACATCACCTATTGGAACAGATAGTCTAGAATACGGCTGCGAAACAATCCTTTCAAATCGTAGTGAGTCACGACACGACTCAATTTACGACTCAATTCAAGCCTTCTATCGAATGGGAGAAGGAAAAGAGATACAAGATGGCGTTGGTTAATCTTGAGACTTACTTTTCGTTTCCCAACATCACCGAAAAGAATCTCGCGTTCAAATATTCCAACGGAGTGGATTGGTTCGAGATTCGAATTCCCAAAGGGAGTTACGACATAGACGATCTTAATCATCACATCCAGACGAGACTGAAGACCGACGGTCACGTAAGCAAGATGATAAGACTCGCTCCCAATATGAGTACTCTACAGACGATATTAGACTTTGGAGATAATTTTCGAGTGGATTTTAGTGCGGAAGATTCGATCAGTAAGATGTTGGGATTCGATCGAAAGATGTTTCGAGGTCACGGCATAGCTGGGTTACAAGATCGTGGTGCGACCTTGAAATCTAGTCTATCTACCCGTGATCCTGGACAAATTGTATAGCATCTAAACCACATTGACACATCAGAACGGCGATCTGTTAGATCTTTGCAGAGAGAGAGTGACTATATGATTTCACATCAGAGAGATATGAAAAAAAAATTAAGTAAATAAAAAAAAATTAAGTAAATATAAAAAAAAAAAAATAATATAATTTGAAAAAAGAAATTGGTTCTTTTTTTTTTTCATTCAACAAAAAAAAAATTTTTTTTGTTTCTTTTAATTTTTCTATATATTTTTAATAATTAAAAAAAAAAAAATTAATATTCCTAATTAAAAAGATATATAATCCAGTGAAAAAATATAACAAATATCAGTAGTAGTCGATACATCATTAAAAACGTGAACATATCCGAAGGGCAGAAAGCTAAACTTTGCAAAGCACTGAGTCATCGAGGCGAGGCCATTAGATTTAAATTCAGTTACGAAGATCTGGTGAGTGGTAGTAGCGATCGCATCATATGGACTAAAACTCAAATCAAAAGGATGGAGAAAGGGATTCGTAATCGAACAGGAGCGACGGTGAGACTGAGTCCCACTCAATTGAGATGCAATCTGAGAATGAATGGCGGTTTCTTACTGCTTTTCGCGGGACTCGCCGCCAAAGCATTACCCATTCTCACGAAGATGGTGTTACCAGCTCTGGGCGTGGGAGCTCTCTCGGGACTCGCTAGTTCGGAAGTCGACAAATTAATGGGTTGAGGATTGTTTTTGAAGAAGAAGGGAAACGGACTGTTTTTGAAGAAGGGAGGAGCCATGTGTCGCGTAGACGTCAAAGAAAAAGGATTGTATCTAGGACCAGCGAGAAAAGGCAGTGGTGCGGATGTATTCCATGGAGACGGTCTCTATCTGAAGACTGGAGAGAATGTGGAACCGATTGGTAAAGGTTAGTAGGTATATAAGGCGGATTCAAGCATCAACGTACATGTACGTGTACGTGTACACGTACATCGATGTACACCTCCATAGGATTTAGTGTTAAAATCGTGTACAGGTACACGATTTTAACGTTTTTTAGGGTGATTTAGAATCCGCTTTGCGGATTCAAACATCACTGATTGTATCCAAGAGTGAAAAAAAAAAGCCTGTAGTTTTACGTACACGTACATGTACCATTTTGATTGAAATCGGCAAATGGGTTTCCCCCATAGGATTCAGTGTTAAATTGCGAGCAAAAAACGTTTTGTCGTTTCTAAATCATCATCTTGCTGATTCTAAATAATCCGCGTCTGTACACGATTTTTACACTGAAACCCTATGGAGGCGTACACCGAGATCCATTTGCGGATTTTAGGTCTGAAATCGAATCGT
The DNA here is from genome assembly GCA_031216915.1 of Pictodentalium vernedei. Lineage (NCBI taxonomy): Eukaryota > Metazoa > Mollusca > Scaphopoda > Dentaliida > Dentaliidae > Pictodentalium > Pictodentalium vernedei. Next base: position 136,894,222 of record CM062297.1, on the reverse strand, counting down.
GTACGGTACACGGAAAGAGGTGATCTTTGAATCTGCAAACCCACTGTCACGTTTCCTGAAGTAAAACTAACACATGTTATCGTTATGACTGAATGAGGTTTTCGTTCAAAAGAGTAGACTATAAAATATGTGCGTCAGTTTTAAAAAAGGAGTTGCATGAATGAAAAGCATCCGTTCAAAAGAGTCGACTATAAAATATGATCTGTAAAATAGACATTCGTGTTTTGTGTTGATGTAACGAAGATAAATTGAGTTTTAGGCATCCATAGACATTCGTGTCTTGTTTCGATGTGACGAAAGGAGATTGAGTTTAGAGACAATTAGAGAAAAGAATCAATGGTAAAAAAATTTGTTTGTTCGTGTTTGTCACTATTAATTCTTGTGAAGTAATCTTAATATACTCTTAATGGAATGTTTGAATGAAAACATGTTGCTTTATGTTTTTGTTGTGGCGTGAATGGAGGTTTTTTCGTTTTAATGGATCGTTTTAATAATGTTATAATAAAACGCGTTTTCCACTCACTTAGGTTTTGAGTGATAAAATGTTTAATATATTCACGATAACGATCAGAGAGATTTGAAATGAATGAATGAATGAATGAATGAATGAATGAATGAATTCCTTTAACGTTAAATTAGAAAAAAACAGTTTTCTTTTGTGTGCTAGAATGTTTTAACTGTCATCAAAAGGTTCTATCTTAATTCGACACTGAGTGAATGGTTTTTTGATATGTGAATGAAATTCCTTTTTAACAAACGTAGATTACTCTCAAAATGCTTTAAATCAGAAACCGGTTTGTCATGTACTGCTTAAAACGTATTTTAAACTTTTCCAATTCAATCAATACTGAGTTGAGATGTGAATATATTTAGTTATTATATTAAAGACAGAAAGATTTTTATTAACTTGAAAACATAAAAATATAATTATACATTTAATTTTGAAAATAAAAAAAGTAACAACTCGCATTAGCATACTGAAAGGAACATTAACAATTAAAAACGAAAAATGTTTTTACAGATGAATTCTAGGCGCCGAGATCGAATTTTAGGGGAGTATGAACGTGCTAAGAAGGGCATTCAGTCGGCTGACAGAAGCAGACGTCTTGGTGAGATTGAACTCAAACGCGAAGCCACAAAAATATTTAAACCCGTGACGGAGGGTCAAGAGCGAAGCAGGAAGGAGATAGTCGAAGAATTGAGACCCATAAAAGAGAGTTCTTTGAGAATGGGTTCTTTGCCCGATAGTTTTGGAAATCGGCATTCCGTTCAATCTACACCAGATTATGTTCCCACGGGAATTCAAACAGATTTGAGCGAGACCGACACCGATACAGCTTCGACTATCACCACTGATAGCGTCGCATCGTCTGATGATGGCGGTAAGAGAGATCTGTTGTATGGATTTTATAAGGATTCGGAGGGGAGAACTTTTGTTGGTGACACAGAAGTAGAAATTGGCGATGATGAATTGATCGTTGGTTTGAACAAATACGAATTGACTGATGAACTGTGCAGATTGCTCCTTTACGACAAGCCTAGCGATTACACGGAACAGGATTTCGACAATTACAGCGACATTCTGGTTCAGACCCACGCAATGAAGAGAAATAACGATGCCAGAGAGACGAGACCTAAAGCCAACAGAGGTTACAAGTGGACGAAAGTGGTGAAACCCATATGGGATATGAATAAGAAGTTCGTCGAATCGGTGACTGGCAAAGGGGTGAAAACCACCTTTCTTCCGAGCGATTCTGACGCTCTGTCTCAGAGATGGAGTTTGTTGATGGCGAGCAGACGGGCTGGTAACACAGGATTAGATAATCAGATAGTTACTATATCTGACGAATTGTTAAGACAGAAGGTTTTGAATAAAAACCATTATAAAAGGCTGATGAACGAATTGAAAGATTGATGTGTATATAATAAGTAGAGAGAAACGAACAAACAAACAAAAATAAAACAGTACATTTTTACACTAGAATAATAAAAGTATTTAAAAAAACAAAACGATTTACCAGTGAAAAAAAACAAAATATATTATAAAAATAAAATATGTTGGTGATAAAGAACAGGGGATACGTCAGAACTTACGTTCAAGGCGGTTCTGGCATCGTTGATTCTATAATGCGAGCGTTCACGAGCGATGCGGGTAGAAAACTCGCATCGACTGCGTGTCAGGTCGGTAAGAAGACGGCTTTGGATGCTGGTAAGAAAGCCGCTTCCGAAGCCAGTGGTAGGATAGCTTCTGTGGCTGGCAAGAGGGCAGCCGATGCGTTGATCGATAAGTTGATCAGTCCACCGGCGAAGCGAGCTGCGTTAGAGCGAACGCCGAAAAGTTGGAAAGATTTTAAGGATGCTGTGGTACCCATACAAGATTTAGCCAAAATGACGAGTGGATCAGGATTGAAGAGAACTCGCGATGGTGTGATATAAATAAATAATAATATTAAAACAACTAAGTTTGAAAAACATAAAAATTGTGTTTGAAAAGAATCTAAAATAACAAACAAAAAATAAAACAAAGATGAACATTAACGATATGTCTTGGAACGACGCTGCGACCAAGAGGTCGAATAACGAGTTCTTTCCCAAAAGCATAAGAGGCTTGGTAGTGGGAAAATCGAATTGTGGAAAAAACAATTTGTTGATGAATCTGTTGTCCCGACCCAACTGGTTGGATTACGACAGATTGTTCGTGTTTGGCAAGAGCGTGTTTCAACCCAAATACAGATTGCTTCGAGAGTGCATGGATCGTAGATTGCCCAAGGACGTCATAGCCCGAATCTTTGACAGTAGGGAGGAATTCGACAAGAGTGAAGTTCCACTTTCGACCATTTTGGACGGTGCGGCGATGGAGCTGATGAAGAGAAATGCATCTTCGAACGTTGAGTGTCGATTTTCTGAGAACGCTAGCGACGTTCCGGATCCTAGAGAATTGAAATCGGAAGATAAGAATCTCATGGTTTTCGACGATCTGCTTTTGGAGAGACAGAACCGATGCGAATCGTATTACGTTAGGGGTCGACACAGCAACGTGGACTGTTTCTACCTGTCGCAGAATTATTTTCGATTGCCCAGACAGACGATAAGGGAGAACGCTAATTTTCTATGTCTCTTTCGCCAAGATCTCAAGAATCTCAATCACATCTACGGCGATCACGTCGCAAACGACATGAGCGCGGCGGAATTCAGGAGATTCGCTCGTGGGATGGAGGACTTTACAATTTCGTCGTGATGGATTTGACAAGCGAATTTAATCATGGAAAATATCGGTGCGGATTCGACAAGTTTTATGTTTCTGATGATAATAAGATAGAGTGTGAAAATAAAATTTAGAAAATAATAAATCTTCAAATAATTAGTTTTTGAAAAAAAAAAATAAATAAATAAATAAATTAAATATAATGTTCGAACATGGAGAATTGCTAGAACGGATAGCCGAGAATACGGCTGCAAAACAATCCATTCAAATCGTGGTGAGTGGCGATTCGACTCGATTCTCTACGAAATTCGAACCTTCCATCGAATTGAATAGAGAGAAAAGATACGAGATGGCGTTGGTGAATCTGGAGACTTATTATTCCTTTCCCAACGTCACCGAAAAGAATAACTCGTTCAAGTATTCCGACGGAGTGGATTGGTTGGAGATTCGAATTCCCAAAGGGAGTTACGACATAGACGATTTGAACAATTACATTCAGGCGCGAATGAAGACGGATGGAAAGGGAAGCAACAAGATCAGACTCGCTCCCAATCCTAATACCTTACAAATGATGTTGGATTTGGAAGATAATTTTCGAGTGGATTTCAACACGGACGATTCTATAGGCAAGATGTTGGGATTCGATCGAAAGATGTATCGAGGCCACGCGGCATCTGAAAATATGGTCGACATTCTTGCAGTCAATAGCAATCTGGTAAACGTGGACGTGATTGCTGGAAGCTACGTGAATGGTAGCGCTCAACCGACGATCTATTCCTTCTTTTCCAAACGTGTCACCAGGTTATAAGATCGTGGAGTGACCTCAAAATTTAGTTTATCTACCAGTGATTTTAGACACGTTGTATAGTCTCAAAACCACGTTGACGGATCAAAATGGTGAACTTCGCGGAGAGAGGGTGATGATACGATTTCACATAAGAGAAATATAAAAGCAAAAAAAAAAAATATTGTGTATATATATAGATAACAAAAATAAAATAAATGCAATATTAATTTTACAAAATTATTTTAATATAAATTATTATTATTAAACAAGAAACAACTGAAGTAAATATATTTAAAAAAAAAAAGAATGATGACAGAATACATGATTAAAAACGTGAACATATCCGCAGGACAGAGGAAGAAACTTAAGAGAGCGTTAACAACTCGAGGTGAGGCGGTGAGATTCAAATTCACTCACGAAGATCTGACGAGAGGCGGTCAGGATTCGATCGCCTGGACCAGAAGTCAAATCAAAAGGATGGAGAAAGCGATTCGCGATGGAAGATGGTTGACGGTGAGATTGAGTCCCGCTCAATTGAGATACAATTTGAGAATGAAAGGTGGTTTCATACCGCTATTGGCAGGAATCGCCGCAAAAGCATTACCCTTTGCCGCAAAGGCACTACCCTTTCTCGGAAAGACTCTCGGCGTGGGAGCGATCACGGGACCCGCTAGTTCGTCAGTTGAGAAATTAATGGGTGGCAGCGGACTGTTTTTGAAGAAGGGAGGAGCCGTGTGTTGCGTCCACGTAGACGACAGTGGTAAAGGATTGTATCTAGAACCCGTTAGAGGTGGCAACTCTTTGAGAGGAAATGGTCTCTATCTGAAGAGTGGACAGAACGTTGAGCGACTCGGCAAGGGTTTGTTGCTCAGTGAGAATTCGCCGTTTAAGAATATACCGATTTTGAATATGTTATTATAATATAAAATTATATGATTATATAAAATATAAATCATAGAAAGTATAAAATAATATATAAAATAGATAAAAAGGTGGAGAAACAATTAGACGATAATGATGAATATCGCGAGACAGAGTGCGAAAAAAAAGATGTGGAAAAATGGTTAGAAGCTAATGATGGATATCTAAGGAAAGAACTGATGAAAGAGTTAGATAAACAGCGGGATAGACGGTTGGAAATGAAAAGAATGAGATGCTTTCCACCGTCACCACTACCTTCTGAAGAGAATGGTAATGATGCGAGTGTTACCAAGAGATGCACAACATTTGTTCATAATTATGATTCGGATAAACAAATGTGTTGTTATAAAAACATATCATATCACAAAAAAAAAGAAAAAAAGAAAAGAAGAAGAATCGATGCTGAAATTTAAGAAAAAAGGAAACATTATTATAATATATGGTAATAGTGAAAAAGGAAAACAAAAAAAAAAGTAATGAGATCTAAAGATGATCTCATTACTTTTTTTCCTTTTTCTTCACTAAAAATCAATCTCTCTATTGTTTATATTTCCAAGCCCGTTATTAGCATGTTGACACTCGTGTTTTCAAGATGATCTCATCACGTTTTTTTTTTCCTTCTTCTTCGCTAAAAAAAAATCAATCTCTCTATTGTTTATGTTTGCAAGTCCGTTATTAGCATGTTGACACTCGTGTTTTCTCCTTTTTAGAAATCTTTACTCTTTTGAGTTTTTTTACATCGGTGAACTCGCTCTCACCATCCGATTTCTCCACGAGTTCGCGTGAGATTTTTGGATGTATGTAACTTCCATAGAACAATGTCAAATCGTCCTTGTCGAATTCTTTATCTTTAGCGATGACGATTTTCTGCAGATCGCTTTGATAGTCGTAAAACAAATCGAGCATGGCTTCATCCAATTTCATCTTATATCTGTTGTATTTATGCTCTAAGTCCTTCATCTCGATCTCATTCAATTCAATGGGATCGTGTTGTTGTAATCTATAGATTTTATGACCAAATTTCTTATACGTTTCGACTCGTTTCAATTTCAATTCGCATCTTTTAGGTGTTGCTGTCATGATCGATTATTTGTTTTTTTTGTTTTATGAATTCTTGCAATAATGTATATTTTAATTTTGTATTTTAATAATTTGTTTAAAAAAAAGTTTTGTTTTTTTTGCTCTTTATATATATATAAAAAAAAAAGTTTTTTTTATTTTTATTTTTCTTTAATGTGAACATTTTTTTTGTAAAAAGTAATGAGATCACCTTTAGATCTCATTACTTTTTTTCCTTCTTCTTCGCTAAAATCAATCTCTCTATTGTTTATATTTCCAAGTCCGTTATTAGCATGGTGACAAGCGTTATTTTTCTATTTACCAAAATGTCTTGAATCTTTATCTTTACTCTTTAAAGTTTTTCTACATCGGTGAATGCGCTCTCACCACCCGATTTATCCACGAGTTCGAGTGAGATCATTGGAAATATATTTTTTCTATAGAACATCGTCAAATCGTTCTTGTATGGGGGTTTTCTGTATTAGGTGATGATATTATTCAGCAGATCGCTTTGGTATTCGTAAAACAAATCGAGCATGGCTTCATCCAATTTCAAACACATCATATATCCATTGTCGCAGTGCTCTAAGTCCATCATCTTAACCTCATTCAATTCGATGGGATCGTGTTTTAATGTATAGATATAAATATCTGATAGTGTATATATTTCAACTTGTTTCAATTCGCATCTTTTAGGTGTTGTTGTCATGATCGATTATTTGTTTTTTATGAATTCTTGCAAATAATGTATATTTTAAATTTTGTATTTAAATAATAATTTGTTAAAACAGTTTCTCTTTATATATAAATAAAGTCACATTTTTTTTTTTTTTTTTTGTATTAATTCAATTTTTTTTCATGAGTTTTTAGAACGTGCAAGACTTCGAATGTTTAAAAATTAGCCTTCGCATCTTGCAGTTATCATCATCTATTCAGAAGGAATCGGGTGACATGAACACGCGTCTGCTTCGCAGAAATTTGTTTTGAACCTTGTGCGAGACTTCGCGTAAAAGTCGTAAGAGTTCTATTTGTCTTGAACCTTCTTCTTCTTTTTTAATAGTTCGAACGACATTGTCGATTAATTTTTGCTCGCTAATAGTATTACGATTCGATTTTCTATCGCAAATCGTATCGTTTTCTTTCGAAACGCGTAAATATAAATTACGATTTTTCTCTTCTTGGTTTTTTGGAGAATAACAATTTATTAAACAACGTTGATGTTTATGTCGAGATTCCGTCATGGATGTTGTCGTCATGATCGATTATTTGTTGTTTTTTTTTGTTTTACGAATTCTTGCAAATAATGTATATTTTAAATTTTTGTATTTAAATAATTTGTTTAAAAAGTTTTGTTTTTTTCTCTTTATATATATAAAAGTTAAATTTTAACATCCTTTTTTTCTCGTATTAATTCAATTTTTTTGACGTTAAGGAACATAAAAAAAATTGATTAATTTCATCAAAAAATATTTTTTTCACATTAAAGAAAAACAAAACTTTTTAAACAAATTATTTAAATACAAATTCGAAAAAATATATTCTTACAAAATGAAGCAAACAGATAAAAAAAAATTGGAAAATTTAAATGAGAAAACCGTACCTCAGTTAAACGAGATTTGTAAACTATTAAAAATTTCACATTTCAGAAATCATAGAACTAAATAAAAAAAAAATGAAGTCATACAGAAACATTTGTGAAACGATGGAAAGGCAAATGAAATGCCGATAGCAACGACATCAAAAAATGCATCAGTTGTGAAAAATGAGAAGAAGAAGAAAAAGATAGTAAAAGGAATCGAAATGCCAACATCGAAAAAACCGAAAACGTTTCGATTGTGAAAAATAAGAAGATGACTAAACAAAAAGCCATTGAAGAAGAACTTCAAGTTTCCAAAGAAAAGAAAAGAAAAACTAAAACGAAAATGAATGATGCACTTCAGATTCTAGGCAAACGAGATATATCGAGCGAAATTCGATGAGCAATAGACAAAGGGAAAGGAAAAGAATATCTAGCGTGACTCGCCGCGGAACTATTTCAATCGAAGTCCGTAGAATGGGAGAGTGCAATCAAAGGCATTTTTAAAACTTTCGACGTGGTTCCCTCGTTGAAGAAAATCGATATGAAATTGTTCATGGAACGGGTGAAGAAAAAAGTATTGGATTTGTTTCGCAAATACATGAACGTGGGACTAAAAATTAAGATGATACTCCATTGCATGATGAATAAAATTGACGTGAAGTCCGGTGAGAGCATCGTGAAAAATGCATATTTCAGATCTAACGTCGAACCCGTATTTCGAGGGTCAGATTTATCGGACGTTTTCGAAAAGATGAAAGACAAGATGTTGATGTCTCTCGCGAATTATCAACATGAAGGTAGTAATTGGACGTTCGATGAGGTGTTGAAACTCGAAATTCACATAACTAAAAACGATTTGTTGAAAGGGTCTTCCTACGTGAAATTACCATATTTCCTAGCTAAAAAACACGCCGTGATCAACGTGAAAAATAAAGATGATCAGTGTTTTAAATGGGCAATCACCTCCGCTTTATACCCTGTCAAAATGAACATCGAAAGAGTTTCTTCTTCTGAGGTGACTTCTAAAAATCTTGATTGGACCGAAGTGACTTTTCCAATGCAGTTAAAACACATTGAACGTTTCGAGGTTCAAAATCCCACCGTAGCGGTGCACGTCTTGGGATACGATGACGAAAAACGAACGATCTATCCTCTCAGACAGACTTCGTATCTCGAAAAGAAAAGATGATTATTTTATTATTGATTTCGAATGGTGACAATCATCATTATTGTTGGGTTAAACATCCGAGTTGATTACTGTCGAGACAAAATAATAAACATAAAGGAAAGATATCTTTATGTTGTAACTGCATGAACATGTTTAAGAGCGAAAAATCGTTAGCGAAACATCAGGAATATTGCAATGAAAATCAAGGTGTCGCCGTCGAAATGCCCAAACCTAACACCATCGTGAAGTTTGAAAATCACAATAGAAGGTTAAAAGTACCATTCATCGTGTACGCCGATTTCGAATGTTTCACCACGAAAATGAGTTCCTGTCAACCCAACGCTCTTCAAAGTTACGTTGAAAGATATCAAAAACACATACCTTCGGGCTATTGCATTTACATGAAATGCACTTTCGACTCGCAACATGACATGGGTCCCTTCACCTACATGAAACAGTATGAAGACGACGACGTGGCCCAAAGGTTCGTGGAAGAGTTAAAATCGAAAATTCAAATGTTTTACGACAAATTCAAAACTCCGGCAAAAATGATCATCACGCGAAAGCAGCAGGACGAAAATAACAGAGCCACCGAATGTCACATATGCAGACAATCGTTCAAGGAGAATTCGGAGGAAAATAAGAAGGTCAGAGACCATGATCATTACACGGGTCTGTATCACGGTCCGGCTCACAGCAAGTGTAATTTAAAATATCGAGATGCCACTTTCTATCCGGTGATGTTTCACAATCTCTCGGGTTACAACAGTCATCTGTTCGTGAAAAATCTTGGCACCTTACACGAAGAATTAAATTGCATCGCGAACAGCAAAGAAAGATACATTTCCTTCACGAAATGGAAGCTCATGGAGAAGAAAAGAGTAATCGATGGAAATACGTTGGAAGAAAAAACGAAATCCATTCGTAGATGCATACATTTCATCGACAGTTTTAAATTCATGTCGACCGCTCTGGAAAAATTAGTCAATAACATGAGCAAGGATAAATTTAAAATCACGAGTGAACATTTTGGAGATGAGTAGATGTCATGTTGAGGAAAGGAGTCTACCCTTACGATTACATGAACGATCTAAAGTGATTCGAAGACACCACACTACCTTCGAAAGAAGATTTTTATTCGAAATTATACGAATCCGACATTTCCGATGAGAATTACGAACACGCCAAAAACGTGTGGAAATCATTCGATATGAAAACCATGAGAGATTATCACAATCTCTATCTGAAGACCGACGTTCTGCTCTTGGCAGACGTGTTTGAAAATTTTCGAGACGTCTGTCGTCGAAATTACGATCTGGATAACGCTTGGTATTTCACCACACCTGGTCTGGCGTGGGACGCTCTGTTGAAGACCACCGAAGTCCAATTGGAATTATTATCCAACGTGAACATGTTGCTCATGTTCGAAAGGGCTGCAAGAGGTGGCGTCTCGATGGTCTCCCACAGATATTCTGAAGCTAACAATCCCTACATGAAAGAAGGTTTCGATTCGAAATGGTCGACTAAATACATACAGTATTGGGATGCTAATAATCTGTATGGTTGGGCTATGAGTCATCCTTTACCGATTGGAAATTTCGATTGGGTGAAGGAGCCGGAAGAGATGCAAAAATGGAGAGACTATCCTTGCATTTTAGAAGTCGATTTGAACTATTCGGAAGAATTACACGATCCACACAACGATTATCCACTGGCTCCCGAACGAATGGAACCAAACGAAGGAGACGAGGAAAAACTCATTCCCAATTTATTTAACAAATGTAACTACGTCGTCTACAGCGAGAATTTGAAACAGTACGTCGATTATGGGATGAAATTAGTCAACATACATCGCATCATTCGATTCGACGAAGAGCCTTGGATGCAAAAATACATCAATCTCAACACGAATCTCAGAATTCGAGCGGAGAACGATTTCGAAAAAGATTTCTTCAAACTCATGAACAACTGCGTGTACGGTAAATCGATGGAAAACATCAGGAAGAGAACCGACGTTCGACTCGTCACGTCTGAGAAAAGAGCTAAAAAATAAGTGGCAAAATCCAATTACAAACACTGAACCATATTCGACGAAAATCTAGTGGCCATTCACATGCAAAAGACGCACCTGAAGTTCGACAAACCGTATTATCTCAGACCGATCATCTTAGATATCAGCAAGCGATTGATGTACGAGTTTCACTACGATTATGTCAAACGAAAATTTGGTGATAAAACCAAACTACTTTTCACTGACACGGACAGTTTAGTTTACGAGGTAGAGACAAAAGACGTCTACCGAGATATATCTCCGGACGTGGCCGAGTGGTTCGACATGAGCAATTATCCCATCGATCACCCGTCCAACATTCAATCGAATGACAACAAGAAGGTGTTGGGTAAATTTAAAGACGAGAGCAGTGGTAAACAAATCGTCGAATTCGTAGGCTTGAGACCCAAACTGAATGCTTATCATCTAGAAGATGAAGAGATCAAGAAGTGCAAAGGAGTTAAAGCATGCGTGGTGAAGAAAAACATAAAGATATCCATAGAAGGTGTCGTCTTACCTAATGAACCCCTATCCAACATCGATCTGTTGAATGCGGCAAAAGATTTGAAAATCAAAGATTTTCTAGGCATGTTTTCCAGAGATGCCTTGCCGAAGAGAAGACCTCGACAATCGAAATGCGGAATTTTAAATCTAGATGATTCATCGGGTGAAGGCACTCACTGGGTGGCGTGGATCAAGAACGGGAAGAAGAAAAATTATTATTTCGACAGCTACGGAATCTCGCCGCCAAAAAAATAAGAATTATTTCAACAAATCGATGGTTCGTTACAACACGGAACAAGTGCAATCACCAGATCAAGTGTTTTGTGGTCACCTGTGTCTCTACGTTCTCAAGAGATGGTCTGAAGGAGGTCGGTTTCAAGACATTCTCGATGATTTAGATTAGAGAGAGATTTTTTTTTTATTATATATATAAAGATAATAAATTATTTTAAAAAAATTTAATCGAATAAAAACGAAAAATAAAAATAAAATAGTTCATTTTTATTCAACTGCGTTTTGAATATATTTTTTCTAAAAAATAAAAAAAATCCCACAACAACATGCCAGTCGATAAATTTGGTAGAAGTGACGACGAAAAAGTCAACCTAAGAAAGAAGAGGAAGACATTCGAAGTCGCCGATGGTTACGACGTTGCCAACTTGGACGAATGTTACGTTCAGAGATACGAACCTCGAGAAGAACCTTTGAACATGAACAATAAGAAGCTCTACAATCTTCCCGAGCCGATAGATCTCACAGATGCTGCGACTAAAAAATACGTCAATAGGGGGAACGCCGATTTCGAACGAATCATGCTAGATAACTACATGGATAAAACCATGACCGACGATCTCGATCTGAAATCCAAACGTTTGGTGAACGTCGTGAATCCCATAGATTCCACCGATGCCGCGACCAAGAAATACGTGGACGACTCTCACGCGAGATTCAGCGAACACCTGAGAAATAGATACGTTCAGAAAACGATGCACTCGGAATTGAACGCCAATTATAACAAGATAACGAACGTGGCCACTCCCACGAATCCCAAGGACGTGGCGACCAAACACTACGTAGATCTGGAACAGAGAAAATCGGACTGACGAGAAATGAAATCGGATCTGAATGCGGGATTCAACAAGATATTGAATCTGTCGAAGATCGACGACACGGATGTGGACTCAACTGCGGTCAACAACGGCTACGTGGATTCTGCCGTGATATAATCACAATAATACCTAGAATCGCAAGTGGACGATCTCTACCTGAACAAACAATCTGGCGGAACCATGGAGGGTGGTATCGACATGAACGGTAAGAATTTATTCGGACTCAGTCACGATCCCGAATTTGATTCCAGCACGGTCAGCAGAAGGTACGTGGATGACAACTCGGTCTGGAGAAAGGGTGACATAATGGAAGATAAACTAGACATGGGTGGACACGCGCTCACGAATCTACTGGATCCCGTGAACATGACTGATGCCTGCACCCTGATTTCGGTGGTGGAGAAAGTCAAAGATAACTGTGTGGGCCGAAGAGGCACCTTAGATGAGGGAAAAGCTGAGTGGTCTTTCGGAAATGGAGGTAGCGGATCGAAACATGGTCAGGTGGGATATCCCATGCTGCTGGGAGGTGAAATCCTTCGAATGAGTCTGGCTTCCTCGGATTTGAATAACAGAGCGGTCGTCAATCTCATGGTGAATGGAGTAGAGAGCGATAAGAGATACAGCATCGAAAAGACTGAGAATCAACACGCGAATGTTAGCACGTTCGGCACGCCTCTCAAAGTGAACGCCGGAGAAAGGATTAATTTCGTTATGAAAACCAATAATCCCGAATCCGTCACTTTCGTGGTGAGTCTACTGATCGAATTAGTTCCTTTGAACAAACAGTGAACGTGTGGAAAATAATGAATTAAAAAAAAAAATAATGTGTGATTTATTGAAAAAACAAAAAAAAAAGTAATGACATTTAGAAAGATGTTCAATCTCTCTAGATCACATTACTTTATTTATTTATTTATTTTTTTTTTTTGAGGTTTTGTTTTAATACGTTATTTCTCATAATGTTTCATCTCGTGAAATTGGATCACCTATCTTGAAACACGCATCGACATCTATTTTAGCATTTCGAAGAGCTTTTATAAATTCTCAAAAGCAGTCGGTCCTCTATACGTCAATGTGTCTAAAAGTTTTCTGGTCTTATCTTCTATCAAGATTTTACTTTCGATTTCACGTCTCATATAATCAGTTAATATCAAAGGTTCTGTTTCGACTAAAGTGTCTAGAATTATTCCTAACGAATCTTGCAAAATATTTTTAATCAAAACATGTCTGTTTCTTCTGAAGTATTCTCTTTCTTTACCATTCATCTTCATAATAATTTTTTAATTTTATTTATATATATTTTTTTTCTTCACACTCGTCTCTCATCGAATGATCGACATCTTATTTCCATCCGATTCGAATTGTAATTCTCTATCCGACAGGACCAGGGCGAAGGCTTCGGTTTGTCTCGGCACGTTCCTATCGAATTGCATCTTGATCTGAATGTCTAAGATGCTACTCTTGAGTCGTTCACTCTGTTTACTGACGTCGAATACGAACATGTGATACAGCGACTTGTATTCGCCGGGAGATATGTTAGGGTTGCTCATCAATTCGTCTAGACCGTGATACTTCTTTCTAAAATCAGCGGCATCGCCGTACAGTCTGCAGAAATCGTTCTTATCAAACAACGCATTGTAATCGATTGCTGGATATCTCGTGGCGTTCAGAAACACTTGCATGTTTCTCAAATGGCAGTGATCGAACAGCGTCGCATTCTTTTCCTGAGACCCGTCCCTATCGGTCTGAAACGCAACCACGATGAAACGCGGTCTCTTGGAAGCGGATTTCACCATCAATCTACAATCGAAATGATTCGTGGAGGGTCGAATGCTAGCCGTGTCACACTGTCTCATTCTAAATCCCACGGGTAATTTACTCTTGGATTCTATGATCTTGTAGAGATGTGCTTTTTCCACGATCGAAGGCTCCACGTGCGGAAGGAACAACGATATCTTGTGTAGAGTTATCTTACCCACATTGGTCGCAGTGAGTCTCACTATTGCGTCGTCATCTCCTTTTCGAATCAACGTCAGATTGTGTTTGAATCCGTACATGATCTTGTTGTAATCGTCCGCAAATCTGAAGATGTGTTTCAAAGGTATCCTGAACGAAAACGTTCCTTTAGGTCTGGACGTCTTGACGACGTAGTCGAATATCAAGGCGGCGCCGGCGCTAGCAGGGCCGACGGTGTATTTCACCCACAGCTGATTAAGTCCTCTGGATTTCGAAAAATCATCAGGACACGTCAAGAGTCCGAACATCGTGGTGGCCTGACCGGGATGAAACACAGATTCTATCTCTTGTCCTGATAGCATGTATTTTATATTACTGAATAGATGCATGATGCCATTATTGGCTAGAGTAACCGTGTCGTCGTCGGCGTAGTCGCTCCCATCTTCCTTGGTGAGACGTCCCTGCACCACTATGTAACTCTCGCTAGGATGTATGAAGCGATCTTGAGAGTCGACGTTGATTCTTATCTCTCCCGCATTGTTCAAACTCGTTCCGGTTACCAGTTCGTATTCGTGAACCTCATATTCTTGAATACTTTCATCTTTCACTATGCTTTGTGCTATATCTAGTATATTTGTCATTTAAAAGGATTTTTAGTTTTTATTTGTTTATTAATTAACTTGCTTTCTTTATCTAAAAAAATAGTTTTTAATTATTTTTTATTATTATTTTTCTCACTTATATATATGTGTGTAAACAAGAAAATGTTAAAGAAAGTAAATAAAAAAAAAATTGTTTTCTTTATCAAAACTTTGTCTTCTGTAATTGTTGTTTGTAAAACTTTCTGATGATCTCTTCTCCATCCAAAGCTTCGATTTCGTAAGTCACCGGATCGGTGTGATATATTTTGATTATCACAAAGATTTCCGAGGTCCATCGAGGAGTATAACCCTTTTCGAAGTGCTTCTTATAAGCGTAGATTCTCACTCGATCACCGACCGCAAATTTCGGCGTTCTAGACTTCTTCCTGTTCTTAGATCTCTCAGGATATAGATTCGCGTTGACCCGTTTTTCGTTTCGAGGATCGCTAGCTTCCGCGGGAGTCATCTTGATCGATCTGTGTCGCGTGTTGTTGTAATCTTTGACCAGAACGTTCAGAGCGTATATGTATTTCTTGGTCGAATTCGCCGTGAAGCATCTGTGCATCTTTTCCTTCATCGTTCGATTCCAACGTTCCACCACGCTGGCTTTCTCTTCGTATTCGATCGAGTAGAGGTCTACCAATCGATAAACATGCTTGTTGTAGAATTCCTTTCCCTTATCCACCCACGATTTACTCGGTTTTCAGGAAGACGAGTCGAACACGCTCTTCAGAGCCTCGGCGACGCAAGGTCCCGATTTATTCTTCAAAGCTCTGATCCAACCGTATTTGGAAAACACGTCGATGACCGTCAATAGATATTTGACGCCCTCGTTCCACCTCGAAAACGATCTCATGTCGACCAAGTCGGCAGACCAAATATCATCCAAACCCTTCACAAACACCCTTCCCTTTCGAAATTTACGCACTATGGGTTTGTGTAACTCCTCGGCCTATTCGCTCGTCAATAATCGTTTCTTCTTCTTCTTTTCAGATGCGCTTTTTTTTTGAACGCCCCATCCGAATCGACGTTTCGCACTGATCAGATTGCCGACCAGCGAACGTTCTATCTTCTCTCTCCTGGTCAGATTCGATATGCCTCTCAATTTCCCCAACATGTTTTTATCACAGACGTTGTTGCGAGTCTTGGTGTCGGGATGTCCAGCGTAGCACAGATCGTGATCATACGCAGACGCGTCAACCCTATTCACAGGTTTGCTCCAAGATTTGGGTGTTAGATCAGCGTTGAGTCTCTTGTTCAATTTCGTTCCGGGTCCCGTGAAACTGTGACCGGGCAGATGCATTTTGAAAGGTAGATTATTGATCATTTTATTCACGATGCCTTTACCTTTGCTCGCGTTCCTTTTTTTGACGAATCGAGTCTTGACAGAACCACACACGTCGCAAATTCCGCAAAGCATCTGTCTGTCATTTTTAGTTCGTACTTCTCGAGAATTACTCGTCTCGGTAACTCTCTTACACTTTACGCAATACATTTTTTTTAAGAGTTATTTAAATTAATTTCGTTTTTATTTTATATATAAATTTAATAATTAATTCATTCTGTTCTTATTATATATATATTTTTTTCAATCGCTGCTCTTGAGTACTATCATCTTACTGAATTCCTCCCTGGCCTCTTTCCTCCCCTTTTCCACGAGATAATCCTTCATTTCTTCCTTGATGATCTGACGAGTCTTGATTCTCACGGCTTCTTTCATGGCATCGTATTTCGTTTTCTCACTCAATATCGCGAAGCATTCTCCGTCCGATATCCTACCGTCTTTCAACGCCATAGAGATCATTTCGGATATCGTGTCGATCTTGGAGTCGGCCAAGACGCGAATCTTGTCGTGTTTCCTCGCCTTCAGATATAATTTCCTACTCAAAAAGTTTCCGAGCGTGCTAAACAATCCGGCGGCGATAGCCACTCCTTCTACGGTCAACACGATCGGAATGCCGACCGAGGTCGACAACAATCCGATGCCGGCCGCGTGTAAACCCATGGAAATCGTGATGAGTGTCGTGTCAATCGTATTGACGAATTTCACGAAACGCGAATACTTCTTCTTAAGAGAATGACGAAAATCTCTCTCTCGAATTAGATACTCTTGGATTCTACTGATTTGATCGATGCGATACCGCTCTCCTCTTTCCTTTTCTTCTAGCGACGGTGCCATCAGCAAAACGCTGATCTGTTTCTCATCCTCGTCGTCATCTAACGTCGGATACAATTTACTTCTGGTTCTCATTTTTGTTTTTTTTTTCTTTCTAATATTAGATAAAAAAATTATGTGTGTATTTATTTTATTTTCTATTCTCCCTTATTTTATATCAACGAGAAACTTAGACGTATGCTTCATTGAACAATAATTTCATAACGCATCCCTTATCTTCTAAAGTCAGACTTTTACGCGCCAATTTCAGTTCTTCCGAAACTGTGGGCTTGCTTTGATCCTTACAGAAGAGTAATCTCTTCCAAAACGTGATCACTTCATCGATTTGAATGCGTTCGAACGCCGGTTTGAAATACTTGACGACCATACCTTCCCTTTCCATCCACAGACACAAATGATTCTCGTGATCGAAGTCTAGGTGATCCCGACATCCGACGCATCATTCTAACAAGAGACGACCTAGTTGTTCATTCATGCAGAATGCGTAGGCTCTCATCAGCATTTTTAAAAGAAACCTTACTCTAATAGTCTGAGAATCACTCATGATTAACGTATTTATTTCTTTTATTATCTATTCGATTTGATATATTTATTTTTTAAATAACTATTTATTTATATTTTTTTCTCTCCTATATATCAATAAAAAACGTGACACTGGGTTTGCGGATTCAAAAATCACCTCTTTCCGTGTACCGTACACGATTCGATTTCAGACCTAAAATCCGCAAATGGATCTCCGTGTACGCCTCCATAGGGTTTCAGTGTTAAAATCGTGTACAGACGCGTATTATTTAGAATCAGCAAGATGATGATTTAGAAACGACAAAACGTTTTTTGCTCGCAATTTAACACTAAATCCTATGGGGGAAACCCATTTGCCGATTTCAATCAAAACGGTACATGTACGTGTACGTAAAACTACAGGCGTTTTTTCACTCTTGGATACAATCAGTGATGTTTGAAACCGCAAAGCAGATTCTAAATCGCCCTAAAAAACGTTAAAATCGTGTACCTGTACACGATTTTAACACTAAATCCTATTGAGGTGTACATCGATGTACGTGTACACGTACACGTACATGTACGTTGATGCTTGAATCCGCCTTATATACCTACTAAGGTTTATTGTTCAGTCAGAATTCGCCATTTAAGAATATATCCATTTTTTTGGTTATTAAAATAAAAAAATAACGATTAAAAAAAATATAACAATTAAAAAAGGAAACAAAAGGAGAGAAAACGACTTCCAACAAATGTGTTCACAAGACGTTCGTTCATATTATGAAAAGCTTTTAGATTTTTCACAATATTTACATGAGTATGCATTAGAAACAATTCAATCAGAGCAAATCGTACACGATGCATGTTTAAACAGGTATGGAACATTGTTTTCCTTAATATTGTTATTCATATTCCTAAATCAAAGCTATTTTGAAAATATCGCAATGATGAAGTGTGAAACAAATGTGTCTTACCAAGATTATAACATGATTATAGATGTTCTAGATCGTTTAAAATATGATGTGACATTTGTAGAACGTTACAATTATGGGAAATATCGTTATATATTTTTTTGCACAAAAAACGTAGTTAATGTATTCGATCATGATGGTGATGAAAATATTGAAAAATCCAGTAGCGAGTGTGTCAAATATATTTGCAGATTACACTCATTCGCATCAAATTATTTCCCATATCATTCTAACGTCGACAACGACGATTAAAAAATGATGGTTTTATCGAAATACGAAAAGCATAAAATCCTTCTTTCAAAAAAATGTCATCTTTTTCCTATAATAATACGCACGATCATAGTACACAAGAAGTATTCTTTCCTTCGTTTGATGATGTGATAATTAGATATGTTATTACAAAAACGTAATATATATAAAAAAGAAAAAATTATATAAAAAAAAAAATAACATGAAAACCAAAATAATAGAATAAAAAAAAATAATAAAAAATAATTTTTGTTTTTAAAAAATAATAAAAATTATGATCAACGATTCCATGGAATCAAGAGCTTGGTTTCTTCGAAAGTCACTATGTAGAGCTAACGCAATCTGTGTGAACCAAAAATTTCCTGACGTTTTGTTCGAAAGGTGCCTCGGTTGGAGGAGGAGAAAGAATTTAATCACATTGATCATTCGTGTCTCACGATGGAATAGGAAGACACAAGAATTGGAAAGCATCCAACACGATGACATAATCGAATGTTGAAAGTAATCCGTGGTTGGCTTTGGTGAACCTGAACCTACTGAATTGGAAGAGTTGAAGCTAGCGCATCAAGGTCTCACCTCCGAAGACAGAGGACGCGTTTGGAAATATTTGTTGAAAAACGGGAGACCACCACCACGAAATGACGTTTTTTTTCTGAAATCCTTGTTTAAGGGAAGAAAACATTAAAAAAAAATGTTTTCGTTATATAATAAGGGGTAAAACATTTTTTTAAAAAAATAAAAAAAAATAAAATAGATATAAATAAATAAAAATAAAATGAAAATGGATCTCTGAAGGCAAAACATCTATCCATTGTTAGAGAAGTCGAGCGTTGAGCCCACAGCACCCCTTTTACCACCAGAAACTAGTGATTACGTGGCACAGAGGTATCGAATCGAACAGATTAATATAAATTTCAATCGTATCTGAAGAGAGAGAGAGATTCTCGTCGTTAACTCAATAAGAAATATTCGATGTTAGAGAAATTGGTGAGTGGTGTGGATTTGACTCTCATCGCGACCACTATGGATTTGAACGTTGCCAGAATCAGTCTATTATCGGCCACCCTCGTTGCTCTTCTGGTCGTGTTGGCCATAGAGGGATTGGCTTTGACTGCCGGATTAGTCAGTATGATCGGAAAATTTCTCGCTAAGAAATTATCGGTGAAGGGCAGGAAGCAGCGTTTTAGCCAATGCAAAGATCGACACCGTGTCGCAAGAGATCTCTATGGCACTGGAAGACGATAGGATTTTGGACGGTGTATTCATCGACTTATTGAATGAAAAACAAAAATACGAAGTCATGAAAGCGAAGATAAGAGTCAAGAGTTGTCAGATTATCAAGGAAGAATTGAAGGATTCTCTCGTGGAAAAAGGTAGGGAAGAAGCGAGACAATCGTTTCATAAATTATTGGATCCCACAAAGATTCCAGAAGCAACTGATTGAAAAAAATATATATATAATAGCAAAAAAATTATATATAAATTAAAAAAATATGAAAAAAATAAATAAATATATATACAAAAAAAACAAAATGTATTGCATCAAATGCAAGAGAGTTACTGATATGGTTAACATTAAAAAAGTACTGACGAAAAATAAAAGTCCCATGCTTCACAAAGCGTGTAAAGTGTGAGGTTTGGCCAAGATGCAATTCTTGAAACGTGGTGCCAGTCTGACGAATAAACTGATTAATAATCTACCCATCAAAATGAATCTGCCAGGATATCATTTCACGGGACCCGGCATGAAATTAAATAAGAGATTGAATCGAGATCTGACATCTAAATCTTGGAGCAAACCCATCAATAGGGTGGATTCCGCTGCTTACACTCACGATCTGTGCTACGCTAAACATCCTGATGTCGAGATTCGTAATCGAATCTGCGATAAAGACATGTTGACGACTATGAAAAATATACCGAATCCCACTAGGAGAGAGAGACTCGAATGTTCGCTGGTTGGTAAAGTGATCAGTACCAAATATCTATTCGGATGGGGGTCATAAAAAAAAAATATCCAGAACATATTATTAACGAATGCATTGGTGAACGAACTACACAAGCCTGTCACGCATAAATTTCGAAGGAGAAGGGTGTTCATGAAGGGCCAGGATCAGATCTGGTCGGCCGATCTGATCGACATGAAATTGCATTCGCATTTGAAATGGAATAAGGGCATTAAATACATACTGACGGTCATCAATGTGTTTTCGAAATACGGATGGATGAGATCTCTGAAGAATAAATTAAGAGCTTGCATGGCCGAGGCTCTGAAGAGCATATTCGCATCGTCTTCTCGAAAACCGGATAAATTGTGGGCGGACAAGTGAAAGGAATTATACAACAGTCACGTTCATCCATAAGTCGACCTCTATTCCGTCGAAAATGAAGGGAAAGCTAACGTGATCGAAAGTTGGAATAGAACCGTGAAGGAAACATGTACAAGTATTTCACGGCTAATAAGACCAAGAAATATATCGACGTTCTAGACGAAATGGTCGAAGAATACAACGACACGTGACATAGATCGATCAAGATGACACCCGCGGAAGCTAGCGATCCTCGAAACGAAAAACGCGTCTTCGCAAATCTCTATCCCGAAAGGATCAAGATCAAGAAGGAGTCCAAATCATCGAAATTTGCAGTCGTCAATCGAGTGAGAATCACTTCTCATAAGTCACTCTTTGCAAAAGATTACACTCCTCGATGGACCGAGGAAATCTTTAAGATCGTTAGAATATTTTACACAGATCCGGTGACTTACAAAATAGAAGCTTTAGAAGATGATGAAGATGACAGCAGAGAAATTATTGGAAAATTTTACGAACAAGAATTGCAGAAGACGGCGTTTTGAAAAAAAAAACCTTTACTTTTATTTTTTTCTACCCATATATATTAAAAGGAAAAAAAAAACAAATTAATAATTAAAAAAAACAATAATAAAAAAAGTGAATTAACACAGACAACACCCCCCCCCCCTCCCCCCCCCCAAAAAAAAAAAAAAAAAAAAAAAAAACAAAAAAAACATGACAAATATATTAGATATAAAAAGGTATATTGAGAGAGTCGAATGTTCGCTGAGTACAATGTTCACGAGTATGAACCAGTGACTGCAACCAGTCTGAACAATGCTGGTGAAATAAGAATCAACGCAGAGACTCAAGATCTGTTAGTTCATCCCAACGAAAGTTACACAGTGATACAGGGACGTTTCACCAAGGAAGACGGAACCCATTATGCCAATAATGGCATGATGCATCTGTTCAGTAATATAAAATACGTGCTCTCAGGACAAGAGATAGAATCCGTGTTTCATCCCGGACAAGCCACCACGATGTACGGACTCTTTGCATATCCGGACGACTTTTCGAAATCTAAAGGACTCAATCAATTGTGGGTGAAAGACACCTCGCCGACATGAGTGCAGCCAATACCAGTGTCGCCTTGAGGTTCGACTACGTCGTTAAGACGTCGAGACCCAAAGGAACGTTTTCGTTCAGGATTCAGTTTCTCTATGGATTCAAACACAATCTGACGTTGATTCGAAAAGGAAACAACGAAGCCATCATGAGACCAGCCGCGATCGAAAGTACGTCTCTACAAGATCATAGAATCGAAGAGTAAATGACCGGGGGAATTTAGAATGAAACAGTGCGAAACGGCTAGTATTCAACCATCCAGCAATCACTTTGATTGGAGATTGACCGTGAATCTGCTTCGGAAAGACCACGATTCAATGTAGTGGAATTTCAAACCGATAGGGACGGGTCTCAAGAGAAAAATCCTTCCCTGTTCGATCATTGTCACTTGAGAAACATGCAGGCATTTCTAAACACTACGAGATATCCGGCCATCGATTACAACGCCTCTTTCAATAAGAATGATTTCTACTGACTGTACGACGACGACACGGATTTCAGAAAGAAATATTATCGACTGGACGAATTGGTGGGTTATCCTAACATCACTCCTACTGAATACAAATCGATGTATCCCCTATTCGTATTCGACATCTGTAAACAGAGTGGGCTACTCAAGAGTAGCGTCTTAGACACTGCGATCAAGATGCAATTCGATAAGAATGTGCCGAGGAGAACCGAGGCCTTTGCCCTAGTCCTGTCTGATAGAGAGTTAGAATTCGAATCAGACGGACAAAAAATGTCCATCATTCGATGAAAAAAATAATAATAATTAAAAAAAAATATAAAAAAAATATCGATAAAATATAAAAAAAAAAGATATAAATAATAAAAAAAATGAATAATCAAGATGGTGAATGTTTGAGGCGAAATCGAAAGCATTTGGTAGACAACATAGATGAGAGCAATTTGTTAAATATATTAGATCGGTTGGAAATGACAACACCTGTAATATTGACTTCTGAAGTTGTAGAACGAATTAAAAGGGAACAACCACAAAAGATTGTGTGAGACATTCTTTAGATATGTTAACATATAGAGGAGAAACGGCTTTTGAAGAATTTATTATTGCTATGTTCGATTTCGGTTTAGACATGGACGAGCGTTTTAAGAATGTTAAACCAAAACAAATAGCAATATATGCAAGTTCGGAATGGCAAACCAAAACAAAATAAAAAAGTAATAAAAAAAAATATATTTTTGGATATTAATTTATTCTCTCTCAAAATCCAATTATATTTTTTTTTTGAGTTGTCTCCCCTACATCACAAAAAGAGATTATTTCACTCACTGTTTGTTCAGAGGATCAAGTTCGATCAACAGGGAGATCACTGAAGTGGCGGCTTCGGGATTATTGGTTTCGTCTTGAAATTATTCCTATCCCCATCTGCACCATGAGAGGTGTACCGAAGACGTAAGTGTTCGAGTGTTGTTCCTTCATCTTTTCGACTCTGTACCGCTTATCAGTTTCCACACCGTTCACCACGAGATTGATGACTGCTCTATTGCTCAAGTCCGTAGAAGCCAGACTCCTTTGAATGATATCGCCTCCCACAGGCATGGGATATCCTATCAGGCCGTGCGACGATCCGTTACCTCCGTTTCTGAAGGACCATTCGGCTTTTTCGGCATCTAACGCACCGCTCTCCTCGGCCCAGAGGGTGATCAATTGTCTGGCGTATTTTATCTTTTCTACGACGGAGATCAGACTGCAGGCATTCGTCATGTGCGTGAGATCCGACAGATTCGTGAGTGCATGCCCTCCCAGTCCAGTTTGCCTTCCATGATATCACCTTTTCTCCAGACACTATTTCGTCCAAGGTCTGTCTGTTGATCACGCTGGAAGCAAATTCCGGTTCGTCGTCGAGACCGAATAGATTGTGACCAGCCATGTCGATGCCGGCCTCCAAGGTTCCTCCAGATTGTTTGTTCAGATACAAGTCGTCGACTTGAGGCTCCAGATAGGTTTGAGAATGCTATATGTCAGATTCCACATAGCCTTTGTTGACCGCCGTCGAATCTTCGTCTATATCGTCAATCTGAGACAGATTCTATATCTTGTTGAATCCCGCATCCAGATCCGATTTCATTTTTAGCTCGTCGACATTATTCTTTCTCAGTTCCAAGTCTATGTACTGTTTAGTTGCCGCATCATTGGGATTCGTGGGAACAGGCACATTGATTATCTTGTTAGAATTTGCGTTCAATTTGGACTGCATCACTTTAGGAATGTAGCAATCTCTCACATGGTTACTGAATCTGGCGTGAGCATCATCTGCATATCTTTTAGTGGTGGCATCAGTCGAATCTCTAGGATTTGCTACATTCACCACTCATTTAGATTTCATGTCGAGATCGTCTATCAGGTCTTTATTCACGCAATTATCTCTCATCATCTGCCAAAAATTTCGTCTCCTCTATCGACGTATTTTTTAGTTGCGGCATCCGACTGATCGATCGGTTCAGGAAGATTGTAGATTTTCTTATTGTTTAAATTTGAAGGTTCTTGTCGAGTTTCGTATCTTTGAATGCATCATTTGTCCAAGTTGGCAATGTCAGTTGGCAATGCCACCAACAACTTCGACTGTAGCTCTTCTTTTCTTTCTAGATGGACCTTCATTATCGTCAGCGCGACCGAATTTATCGATTGTCATGTTTGTTTTGTTTTTTTTTTGTTTTTTTTTATTTAAAAAGTATATATATTTTTTTTATTATTTTAATTAATGCAACCAACTTTTTTTTATTTATATATCTCTCTATATATATCCAAAAATATTTTCTTTAATGTAAATCATTGAGAATATCTTGAAAGTGATCTCCTTTCAACCATCTCTTGAGAACGTAGGGGCACAGGTGACCGCAAAACACCCGATCCGACGATTGCACTCATTCGGTATTGTAAATAACTGACATTTAATAGTTCCTTACTTCTATCGGCGGTGAGATTCCGTAGCTATTGAAATAATAATTTTTATTCCGATTCGAAAACCACGTGACCCAATGCGTACCGTCACCTCCAGTATCGTCCAGATTTAAAATTCCACATTACGAATCGTCGTCTTTTTTTCTCAGCAGGGCATCTCTAGAAAACACACCTCGAAAATGTCTGATTTTTAAATATTTTGCCGCTTTCAACAGATCAATGATGGATAGGGGTTCGTTGGGTAAGACGACAGCTTCTACGGATATGTGTTTTATTTTCTTATTATTCATAATATGTTTTGTTTTATTTTGTTTTTTTTATTTATTATTTTTCTATTCTTTTTTTTTAATTTATAAACTCGTGAGTTTTTTTGTTTTTTTTTTTAAACTTACAACATTTCGATGTTCTCAGTCATACTCCATTCATAATCCTCTCGATTTTGTTGAAATATCGCGGAATAATGTCCGAGTGCAAAAGTGTGTGTTTTATCCTCGCATATAATTCTGTTATCATCATCAGCCGTCAACGCAATCTTATTGATTTCTTTGGTGTTAATCTTGTGCATTTCCCTTTGAATCAAAGTCATCTTTTTATACACTGTCGCTCTTAGCCTGCATTCTTAAATTTGTGTTGAGATCGATGTATTTTTTCATCCAAGGCTCCTCATCGAATCCAATGATTCGATACACGTCGATCAATCTCATTCCGCGATCGATTTAATGTTTCAGATTTTCACAATAGACCACGTACTTACATTTGCGATTTAAATTGGGAACGAGTTTTTCGACGCCGTTCATTTCTATTCGTTCGGGAACCAGTGGATAATCATTGTGTGAATCGTGTAACGTTTCCGGATAATCCAAATCAACCTATAGAATACAAGGATAGTCTCTCCATTTTTCTTTTCCTTCCAACAATTCGACCCATTTGAAATTTCTGATCGGTAAAGGATGACTACGGCCCAAACGTACAAACTATTAGCGTCCCAATATTTATGTATTTACTCGGTTTTTCCGAATCGAAATCTTTTTCCATGTAATAATTATTAGCTTTGGCATATCTGGTTGAAATCATAGAGACGCCACCCCTCATGGCCTTTTCGAACATGAGCAACATGTCGACGTCTGATAATAATTCCAATCGAGCCTCGGTCATTTTCAAGCGAGCACCCCAAGCGAGTCCGGGTGTAGTGAAATACCTAGCCGGATCTAGTTCGTAATGTCGACGATACACTCGTCGAAAATTTTTGAACACGTCGGCCAAGAGAAGCACGTCGTTTTTCAAATAGAAGTTGTGGTATTCTCTCATGTATTTCATGTCAAATAATGTCCACACTTTTTGCGCGTGTTTGTAATCATCGTTGGAAATGTGAGACTGGTATAATTTCGAATAAAAATCTTCTTTGGGAGGTAGAGCGATGTCGTCGAATTTCTCGAGATCGTTCATGTAATCGTAAGGATAGACGCCTTTCCTCAACATAACGTCCACCAATTCTCGTCGATCGTCAAAATGTTTACTTGTGATTTTAAATTTCTCCCTATTCAAACTGTTGACTAATTTTTCCAGACTGGTTGACATAAATTTATAACTATCGATGAAATGTATCTCTCTATGAATGGGACTCATTGTCTCAGTGAAACCATTGATGATTCTCTTTTTATCGACGACTTTACATTTAGTGAATGAAATGTATTTTTCATTGTTTTGTGCGATGCAGCTCAACTCCCCCTCGCTAACACCCATATTTTTTACACGGACAAGTGACTGTCGTAACCCGAGAGATTGTGAAAATATCACCAGATAGAATTGAGCGTCTCAAAATCTCAAATTACATTTGTTGTGAGCAGCGCCGCGAAACAGACCCATGTAGTGATCGTGATATCTAACATTTTTATTATTTCCAGACTGATTATCGAAAAATTGTCTACAGATATAACATTTGCTGGTTTTCATTTTTTTATTATTCTCTCTCGAAACCTTCTGCTGCTCTACCACGTTTCGTTTAACGGTCGTCTTCTTCTTCTTAGTTCCCTCCGCAGTCATGTGTTGGCATTGTTTTGTCATCGCTGTCTTCTCGTCTCTTTTTTTCATGATTTGAGTTGTTTTTTGTCGCTACCGCAGATCTTTCATCCATTCCCCTTCTGTCAAGCAAATGACCGATGCATTCGTCTCTTTTCATGTATTTGACCTGTTTCAATTTCAACGACTGATGTACTTTGGTTTGTAATTTCACCAGTGATAGATCAGAGGTCTCCTTGTGTATGACTTCGATCAATCGTTCTTTGTTTTTGTAACGGTTGTAATTTTTCATTCCTAGATTTCTACAGTACTTTTTCATCTCGGATTTGGTAGACAAATATAACTTTTTTCCACGATATACTTTTTGGTTTTTGGCATTTTTGTGTGTGTTAAACTTCTTATTTAATATGTATATATATTTTTATTTTAATTTTTACATTTAATCTTGACATTCGTACATTAATTCCAAGGCGGTCTCGTTCAATTTCAAAGGCAACGTATATTTGTCATATTCCTCTCTCAATCCACTGGTCTCCACGTCCTTCAATTCGATGGCGTTGCGATTTTAGTCTATAAATTTTACTATCGAACTTCGAATATCTCTCGACTCTCTTCAATTTTAATGCGGATTGTTTAGGTACTGACGATTTCATGAATGATTATTTTTTTAATGATAATAACTATTAATTGTAAACAATATTTTTTTTTTTATTTCTGATTATATATGTAAAAAATAACAATCTTTTTTTACAGTTTTTTTTCTTTAATGACAAAAACAGTTATTAAATTTTTTGTGTGTGTGTTTTTTTTAATGATAATAATTATTAATTGTAAAAAATATTTGTTAGTTTTTTTTTTACTTCTTATTATATATGTAAAAAATAACAACTTTTTTTACAGTTTTTTTTCTTTAATGACAAAAACGATTATTAAATTTTGTGTGTGTATTTTTAATGATAATAATTATTAACTGTAAATTTTTTTTTGTTTTTTACTTCTTATTATTTATATGTAAAAAATAACAACTTCTTTTTTTACTGTTTGTTTCTTTAATGGCAAAAACGATTATTATTATGACGTTTTTCTTCGGCTGTATCGGATAGAACTTCTTTATAATAATGGGAGATAACTCTGTTTGGTTAAGTGCAGGTTATGTGAATCAAACAATCTGATTGGTTAGTTAAAAAAACCTTCTTCCTACATAATCGCGGACCGGGCCCTCCTCACGCGTTTAAACTCCACGAGCGATCTATCTCTCCTTGTCAAAGACCTCCCTATACCTTCGCTGGCGGGTTCGGGCCCACTGATAAATTCCCCGCTCGATTCGGACTCTGTTTGTCCGCGGGAATTGACGTTAGATCGCTAGTGTTCCAGCTGCGATGGTAGTGTCTTTTGGGTGATATTCTGTCGAAAAAAATCACCTAAAATGGCGAGTCCGTGTTACTTCTGCGAAAAGGTGAGTGTTTTCCCGAGAACGGTCGTTGTCAGATTTGTCGAGCACACCTAAAATTGAATTTTTAAGAGAAGGAATTTTTTAGAGTTTGTTAAAATTCCGTCGAAATTTTAGTCAGGCCCACGTTAACCCGACAGAGAAATTGAAGTCGAATCCACGACACCTCATCTACTGCCACCACTGTAAGAAACAGGAAAAATGACGATGTGAACGCGAGCCTGTCGCGTCGAACAAGTCCATACCATTCGATCGTGACGAACGCAATTTGTTCGAAAAAACTAAGTTTTTGGTGTGACACGATCTGTGCCAAAAATTTGGTGTGCTCGTATCCCCCGTTTCACACTACTGGGTTTAAACGTCTCGATTTTTTTAAATACTTACTTACCAGTATTCCGGCAGATGTAAAACGAGATGGTACATAGTGCACCTGGCCAACATCCATTGTGATAATTAAGCCGGTGTTCTGTCCCGCCAATTCTACATGGTACTTTCGATTTTTGTTGAACGAAAAGCAGCGCCCAACGTCTGTTTCAGACGTTTGAAATATGTCAGTACATGCAACCGAAAACCCACGAAATTTACACGAAGTGATTAATTCCTCTAATTTGAAAGATGCATCATTGTGCCACTCTGTCATATTTATTTTGTTGATCTCTATATAGTCGGATTCATTCCAGCGAACAGTGTCCTTTAAAAGATAGCCTAGTGCAGACATTTGCATCATGTAGTTTTCCAATGGCGCGGTCATATTGAATTTAGTTTTGTTGTATGGCGATTTGTTGCAAACGGTTACAGCTGGAAAATCAAGTGCTTCTTCTATGTCTGTTGAAAGTCTGGTCACCGACGGGTATTCTAACTGGCCGAGTCTTATGGACACAAGAAGGCTGATGAGAGCGAATACCATCAGAGCGACAAACAGGAACCACAAAACACTGGAAATTAATAAAAACAAAACAATGGCAATCGTAAAAAGTCAACGTTCAATGAGCTACAAAAGTTATTCAGTGTTTCTGCCTTTGAAGTTTTTCATAGTTTATTTAAAACGTATAGCAGAAGCCACCTTTTAAAACCTTTTCTTGAGAAACTATACATTTCCACTTTTTGCATTAAGAAAATAACTTATGGGACCTCACTGGAATTAGCTAGTTGAGGAGTCATAGGAAAATACAGTACCGTAACTGTGGGCTGGTCGTAATCCATGCGTGGGCATTAACCATTTACCTAACGAATCGGCCGTATCCGCCCGCGTAATATGTAAATTCAGCTGTTGAAAAAATATTAATTCTCCGAAAATGACAACAAAACTATATCATGTGACCCCTCATTGAAACGAGCTCGTCCAGCTCGTTCCAATGAGGGGTCACATGATATGGATTTGTTGAAATATTTTGAAAATTTTGAAAAAATAATATTTAAAATCCTAAACTTTGATATCGTTGGCGTTGGGGAAAGGGTTAATGTCCACACATGCGTTTACCAGGTTATAAAAATCATCACAGCAAAATGTTAATGAATGAAGCACCGGGTTGTACCCGGTTCTTCACTAATTAACTCTTCAACGATTATTTCTATAATTAGTGATTGGAATCCAATATTTTGCCATTATGTTGGGTAAAGGTTCAAGCAACATAATTATTTTGGAATTGTACAGTAATCGCGAAAAAGGAAGGATTCAGATTGTGGCAATGATGTAAAAAAAACGTATCTTCGAATTTCGCTGTTTTCATTCACAAAGAAGGTAAGGTTCAAGATCTGAACCAAGTTGATAAACCAACATATTGTTCAGTATTGGCCTGTATGAAAAGTGGTTTGCATCTGCAACACAAAGGGGTCAATTCAGCACCCGACAGCTCTTTGATCGGGTGGAAATTTTGTTGTTTTATTACTTTCCAAAGTGTGATTTACTGGAATTTCCGGGTTTGATTATAAACGATAACTTCAGAAGTGGATTATGCAATCAACAATTGGGCCATGTATCCGTGCGCGCAAACGAAGACGCTTTGACGTGGGTGTAATGGGGACTTCATTTTTTTTTTAACCCTTTACCTAGCATGAAAAGAGGACGACACTTGCAAAACAAATTCTTGAATAACTATTATTTTCATTTTTTGTCTCAAAAACATAGGTTATGATCCCTCATTGGAACGAGCTCGTTCCAATGAGGGGTTACAACCTATGTTTTAGAGACAAAAAATGAAAAATAATTAAAATTAATTGTCGATTTTTGAGAACGGCGCTGGCCGGTTTTGGCCGTTACGTTAGGTAAAGGGTTAAATAATATAATTATCTTTTTTAATAATGAAAAGTAATAAACAGAGTAATCGCTTCACTGGACTGGTTACGTGAAATAATTCATTCGAGGCGAGGGACTATATTGTAAAACACTCGTGCGCATTCGCGCACTCGTGTTTGTACAACGTCCCTTCTCTCTCATGAATTATTTCACGTAACCAGTCCAGTCAAGCGATTACTCGCTATGTAATCCACCTTGCACACAGTGTACGTGTCAAACGAGGGGAGGATCGTGGAGCATTAGACTTCAAGCAGAAGTGGTCCACAGTTCAAACCTGACCAGCGGTAACTGCGTTTTATGCAATGCTCACCTATGTTAGTACATGTGATAAGCCCGTACGTTAAATTTCAGCTTTTAACCCCACTAAAGATGTGAAACGTCTACTGTGGTTAAAATGGGAATTCCATTACAAACAATTACACCTATAGTAAGAACGACATCCAGCTTGACCTTCGACATTACACAATTTGCTGACTTCGATACATTCACACTTCGCGATGTTTCATTAAAAATACGACGTTTCGAGGTACTATCTACTACTTGCAATGACTAATTAAATTTAAAATATCTACAATTAAATATTTATAATAAAATTTATAAATTGTGAATAATAATTTTACTGAAAAAACAAGGTAAATTCAATCAACTTTGAAGATGTGTCTAGCTGTCAATCAATCTTTCTGGTGCAGCCGGAATTACTGCCCACCAGCGCAGATGTAAACAAAACAAACCCATGTGTTTGCGATATACCGTATCGTTTTTTTTTCTCCATTCTAAGTGACAAAGTCGATTATTTATTAAGACCATGGTATAAATAAAGCAAACGGGTATAAATACCGGTAATCAGATTTAAACCACTCGTAGAATAAGAGTTTTAACCACTCGGGAGAGCCTCGTGGTTAAAACCCTAACCATTCTCATGGTTTAAATCTGAATACCTGCTCTAGTACCTATTTATTCTATATGTATCCTTAGACAAGCTAAAAATATCCAAATTTGCCACGTGGGGGGAGGGGGGGGGGCACGAGGTCGTTGTGTGCTAAGGTGTATTGCGCATAACCAACTCTAACCCTGCTTGTGCTGAGTTGGTCAATTAGTAAGTTTGGGAGTCGGATTGTTGCTAGCTGTTGCTTGGCTGTTATTTATGGGCACTCCGGCTTCCTCCATCTGTAACTCTGTCCGACACGATGTGTCACTGGCTGGTGAACGTGTTGTTAAACCCCAATAAAATACACAAACAAATTATCTCAACATGTCAACGAGGTTTAAAGTCTTATCAATTTGGCAGCATACATGCCAACAGATTTATTGATTTGATTTATAGTTCCGCAAAGTAAAATAACAGCTGAGAGGTAAAATCTAAAAAAATAACTTTCAACGAAAACAGGCGATTGTTTGACAACCGCGAAGTAAAAATTGCCTTTACGCCGACCTTTCCGGACAAAGATTCCATTCCAATTTTTATGAACCGAATCCACCATAAACGAATGAAAATTTGTGTTCTGAATACCATTCGTAATACAGTTATTTTTGCCTTGTCAATTGCGGCTTATATCATTACGAGATGAATATGTTCAATTACTGGAAAGGTGATAATCAGATGCATTCGTGACTAAAATACTTTTTTTATTTATTTATTTTTTATTTGTTTATTTATTTTGGTTGATATTTTAGATGTCGTCTTCTGGAATGTTGGGCATTAACAAGATGCAACGCGTTGATCTAGATCCACAGATATTTGGTCATTTAGCAATACAGAAATTCAACACACAGATTTATGATATTATCGTTCATCTACTTTATCAGCCCAAAGCATTAAATATAAATTAAAATAATTGTGCCATATTTCTTCCTCTATGACGCCATTCGCTGCCAATGATTAGAGGCAAATCTTACGAAAACCGTCAATGTTACAAGCAGGTAATATCAGTGAAGGGTTACGAATGTTGTTAAATGTCTAAATTTTGAGCATCCCAAGTAGTATAGGATGCCGAGATCTGCCCTTTTGACCAGGACCTCGAGGTCAGACCATGACCGGGGTCATTGACTCCGGCGCCCGAATCCGTTAGGCCTCCCCCGTCTACCTCCCTGCCCCGTATGTACCCTATTTTTAGGCCCCCTCCCCATCCCCGCCCTATATGTACCCTATTATTAGGTTCTCCATTCCCAAAGCCCACGTGGGGCCCAGTCTCAAAGCCCCATCCAAAGGGGCCCAGGCTATGTATAGCCCAACATGTATTTAGGCTTTCCCCACACTGTTTGGCTCTCCCTGTATGTGGGCTCTCCCTCCCCACCAAAGCCTTGGTATGGGCTGTGCCTCCCCACCAACGCCCTTGTATGAGCTTCCAAGGCTAGCCCAAAGCTGGGGGGGGGGGCGGGGCTTCCAAACTGAGGCGTCCAAAGAGTACTAACAAATAGTTCCCCCAGCCTTTCCCCACGTAAATGTCGTGCTTTGTTGGTGTATATCTAAGTAAAATGTTGCCAAGGACATGTACATGGTGTGGGGGTAATACAATGTTTTGTCAATAGATTATACATGTACGATCGAAACAGTGTTTATAGATAGGTAATAACATGAAAAGTTGTGTGACTTATCTCGAACCAGCGAGGGTAATAAAACAACTCGCAGAAATCTTGTAAATAAACATATGCTTTAGTGGGGTACTTGACTAACAGTTTGCGAAGAATGGTGTGTCTTACCTCCTCGAGATACAGAAACCTGCCCGTAATAACGACTATGTCAACAGATACCCGGTATTCAAGCATCTCGACAATTATATACTCCAACGAGGTCCTCGCCAATTCTATAAAAAAATACGTCGAACCGACAACCATTCGGTGTTTTGTTTGGTGCTCCGCCACTCCGATACTTTAATATACTTTAAATGAAATAAATAAATCAGGACCCCCGCCCAATTAAGGATTATACTAGAAACCTCGAGTGGCATAATTTCAAAGATAGCGTTCCCCCAACCAAAGAAGATTGGAAACCTTCTCCAATCCCCCACCCCTTTCACCCATCTAAATACCAGTCTTTTTTCAGCCTATATTAAATGTTCATTTTTCGATGTTTATAATAAACCATCCGTCTGAGGGAGGCCTCGCTATAAATACGAAATAACTGCCATTCTCCAACTCCCCGCCTAGGGCACAGTAGCGTTGTGTACTACGGCGTATTGCACGTCAATGGTGCAATTGTATTCAACCAATGCTAACCTTCCATATGTTGAGTCTGACGTTGGAGAGCCTGGCATTTGCTTGCTTTTGCTCAGCGGTTCTCTTTGGCTTCCTCCAACTGTCTGGCAGAAGGTGATCCTGACTGCCAAAAGTGTTGTTAAGACCCCAATAACTAAATAACTACCATTCTGTCATAAACGTTTTGATCAAATATTTATCATAACTGGCCTAGTCCCCTCCCATTGAACTGTTCAGTGACTTCGAAAATACCTCTTTGATCCATTATTAAGAAAATAGACGTTTTTGGGTGTGCAGTCAGCTTGAGATGATAACTAGAAAAAGTCCAGAAAAACGACAACAACAAAAACTGCCCTTTTTCAGGGCCTAAAGACGCTTACTGAATATATCATAATATTTATTGTATAAACTGATTGTAAAACCATTATATCAGACTGCAAATTCGGCGCAAAACCATTTTCGCTTTGTAAAAATTACTTGTAAAATTGTAAAACTGATTGCACATCCATTTTGCCTATTTGAAAATTCGTTTAAAACCATTTTCGCTTTTGTAAAAACTGATTTTGCATTTGTAAAAACAACTTAAAAATGGATTGTAAGATTTACTGCGACCATGTTTGGATAAAGTGACAATTTTTAGGGGAATGTGACCATTTCAAAACATTTAAACCATTTTATAGCACATATGTTGTTCAATAAGCAGAAGATTTCTGTAACATTGATGGGTGGGGGGTTGTTATCAACTTGGAGTGTAAAGTTTAGATGCACCATTCCCCGACTTGTCATTTATCCAACTTTTATCGACCTGCTGAACAGTGTCCCAGAATCTATGAAGAGGAGAGCGCATTTGTTGCTCCAGATAATAAACAGTATACCCAATTTATTCTGGGACGAGAAAAAACAACTCGTGTATACTGCGTCACAACTTTGTGATCAAATAGGATTGATCTTATAAATGACCTGCTGCGAAAAAGAAAAGCTTTCAACTGAAGGGGTGTGGTAGCTTGGCAAACATCCCAAATATCCCACAAGGCCCGAACAGAAATAAAGAACGCCTGGATTTTATTTGAGGAAACGAAACAGCTACTCTGCAATGCCACAATGGGCACGCCCTTAAAGAAAGCAACCGGGAAACACTGAGAAAGCAGAATGGAATTCATAAAAACAAGAGTGTAGAAAGAAAAGATGGACTAAAAACAAACAACCACAACAACAACAAAAATAAAAAAAATATAAAAGACCATCAATGCGTTAAATAATGAAGACGCTTTACCTGCCTCATTCCAGGATAAAAGTCAGAGAGGCGGTTTACACTATCAGGTAGCCCATAGGCACTTTACGGTGTTCGATCTATCAATCGATAGTGAGAAACACCAGCCAAGAAGTAGAAAAATCCCACTAACAAGCCGTAATGACAACTCGAAGCTCCAATCAATAAGCATAAACCTGGCCCAAGAAGCAGAAGCTCTCACCAATAGGGCGACTTTCCAAACAGCAGCCATTACAAACAACTAAAAAAGCGGCCAGCAGCATATACCCTGATTTCAGAAATGCATTGATTTGCCCTCATATTTCATACCGGTTTGTAACTTATTGACCAAACAATATTCATTTTATCAAATATCTGTTTGGAATTTATTGACCAACAAAATTGTCGCTTGGTTGCAGATTTCATATCAATTAGTAATTTATTAGTAATCAATTTGATTAGCCTTGATCTCTGGTTAGTATCGATTGAGAAAAAATGCAGTATATCTCAGATTTTTCATTGTTTTATTTGTAGTGTCTCGTAAACTGCAGAGTGCCTTTCTCGGCAATTATCACATTCGCCCACTTTCGTAAATCTACGTGCATCACTAAATGCAACTTCGTGAATATTCGGCAATTTTTGGCTATTATTCAAACCAAACACTACCCTCTGACACTGTGATCCAATAAATATTC
This sequence comes from Pictodentalium vernedei, assembly GCA_031216915.1. Classification (NCBI taxonomy): domain Eukaryota; kingdom Metazoa; phylum Mollusca; class Scaphopoda; order Dentaliida; family Dentaliidae; genus Pictodentalium; species Pictodentalium vernedei. The sequence continues at coordinate 136,858,100 of CM062297.1, read as the reverse complement.
GGTTGTTATTAAGAGCGTACATTAATAATATTCGGGAATGCGGCCTAATACCAGACTTATTTTATCAACAAAATGCAGGTACACAAGTTGTTCTCGTGTATTATCTTGTTTTTATCCTGGCATTTGTCACAGAAAGGTCTTGAGTTTTGTACAAAATAAGTGTTTACTCAAAATTACGCTATAGTCATAGTTGCTGCTAGCGGCACATAGGGATATACTTAAAAAATTGTATGCGGGAATTAATTTTGGCATGCGCTGTCGATTGGTTCAATGAATCAGATTTCATTTCGACATACGCTGTAATATGGTTTAAATTGTTTGAACATAACAATTAATTTCGACCCGTGCTGTACGGTCGATACAGACTGAAAGCGGAGAGAGAGAGAGAGAAAAAAAAGAGAGAGATAGAGAGAGAGAGACCCAATTGAAACGTTGTGTGTTGATTTCGATTTTGAGCTCATAGTGGGTAAAGGATGGGTCTGATTGGGGTGGTTAGATCCGTTAAACACGCTAGTTGGAGCGTCATAAAATCCATCATTGAAAATTTATCTCAACCGTGATTTCATAGGAACCAGCCTTTACACACCAATTCCTTTGTCTTCTTCGGGTTGGTACGAGACGTCAAATACCCGATAGAACAATAAACGTCACTTGAACACCTGTACTCACTTACCACACCTGGGTCCGTGCGTTCTGTGAATTGGTTTGTAAGTAAGTTACAAGTCTCACTGTCGATATTCGTGAATTTCAACAACCTGCCAACGTGCTGCAACACCTCGCCGCTTCGCTGCTCGGCGTCACATAACGCACGTTGTTCAAATTCATGAATACCCCCAGCTCAGTTAGTAACTATTGCTAACTCAATTGAACACGAAATTAAAATTTATACAGTTGTGTAAACCAGCCACGTCCACGTGAATAAATCTATGTCGGAATTTAACAGAGTGTCTGCAGAAAATACGCTATTTCAATACACCCGGACATCGAATCTTGGGTGAATATCGACGAACTTGCGATGTTTTATAATTAAACGTACACAGTTTACTCATGTTTTTGCCAGCGAAATCCTTAACTCAAAGTGTGATAAGTCTACTCGTGACCTGTAACTCGTGATCACAGCTTGTTGAAACTGGATTTATTATTAGTATCTCTTTTGAAGAAAACAAAGACGCACAAGACACCGACACCACTAAGTACCCTACCCAATCACTCCTTCGCCGCGCTTAGACAAGAAAACATTTGCATCGTTTGCGATAGTGAAAACGTAGGACTCGGAAATTTATGTTTACCAGGATTTCATGACTTTTATCCGATTTAAAACGAAATTGAAACAAATTTATGCAGGTAGGTTTGGGCAAGCCAAAAAGAACACTTTAAGCCAACAGTTTGTACATGAATAAATCTAATATGTGTCGGAATTTAACAGAATGTCTGCAGAAAATACGCTATTTCATTACACCCGGACTTCGAGTCTTGGGTGAATATTGACGAACTTGCAAAAAACTGCATTCATTATTGGTGTCTCCATCCAAGAAAAAACTGCACGAGACACCGACATCGCTAAGAACCTTTGCTATTCGCTCCTACGCCTCGAATAGACATGAAAAATGAAAGAAAACTGAAATAAGTCAATGCTGAGGGACAAAAGGGGCTTGCCCCACACCTTCCCCCTCACGCCTTCGGTACGCAGAAAGCATCATTTCACGTTGGCCGAGGAGGTTATTTTTTCCCCAAATCTGCAACTATCTCATTTTTGAGTGGGTAATGCAGAGTCGCGTATCCTATTTCTATTTTTGCGGCTAATCGGATAGCAGCGTTTATACCACCTTTACGGTGGGACGGGTAGGGGAGGCGGATACTGCCGATTTTCCCCCACAAATCCTCTACGATGGAAGGGAACTAGGCCTGTTATGATAAATAGTTGGTCAAAACGTTTATGACAGAATGGTAGTTATTTAGTTATTTGGGTCTTAATGACACTCCCAACAGTCAGGATCACCTCCGACCGGACAGTTGGAGGAAGACAAAGAGAAACACCGAGCAAAAGCAAACAAATGCCAGGCTCGCGAACGTCAGACTCCACACAGGGAAGGTTAGCATTGGTTGAAGACAAGTGCACCATCGACGTGCAATACACCTTAGTACACAACGCTACCGCGCTCTAGGCGGGAGTTGGAGAATGATAGTTCTTTCGTATTTATAGCGAGGCCTCCCGTTAGAGGGATGGTTTATTCTAAACATCGAAAAATGAATATTTAATATAGGCTGACAAAAGACTGGTATTTAGATGGGTGAAAGGGGTGGAGGATTGGATAAGGTCTCCAATCTTCGCTGGTTGGGGGACGCTATCTTTGAAATTATAGAACTCGAGGTCTCTAGCATGATCTTTAAGTGGGCGGGAGTCCTGATTTAGTTATTTCATTTGAAGTATATTTGAAGTATAAAGTATCAGAGTGGCGGAGCACCAAACAAAACGGTTGTCGGTTCGACTGATTGTTTATAGAATTGGCGAGGGTTCAAGGGAGGAAACTCTTGATTTATTTGTGCACGGAAAGATAACTCTTTTTTAAGAATTTGGTTCGCCCTTAGAAGGGCTGCTGTTTCGTCGTTCTGGCAGCTGTATATGCCGTAGTCGTCACCATTTTGTGGGTGTGTTCTCTATTAGCATCGTGCGAATGGTGTCCTTTTTCTGGTTCAGTAAGATAACAAGAATATATTTATCTGTTAGTCGAATACCTCGTTGGAGTATATATTTTTTGCTTGAATACCGGGTATCTGTTGACGTAGTCGTTATTACGGGCAGGTTTCGGTATCTCCAGGAGGTCAGTCACACCATTTTTCTCAAACTGGTAGTCAAGTACCCCACTAAAGTATATTTTTATTGACAAGATTTCTGCGAGTTGTTTTGTTACCCTCGCAGGTTCGAGGAGATAAGTCACACAACGTTTCATTTTATTACAGATCTATAAACACTGTTTCGTTCGTACATGTATAATCTATTGACAAAACTTTGTATTACTCCCACACCATGTACATGTCATTGACAACATTTTGCTTAGATATACACCAACAAAGTACGGAATTTACGTGGGGAAGAGGAGGGGTGAACTATTTGTTACTACTCTTTGGCCGCCTCAGTTTGGAAGTACCCCAGCTTTGGGCTAGCCTTGGAAGGGGGAGGAACATCCCATACAAGGGCTTTGGTGGTGAGGCACAGCCCATACAAGGGCTTTGGTGGGAAGAGAGAGCCCACATACAGGGAGACCCAAAACAATGTGGGGAAAGTCCAAATACATATTGGACTATACATAGCCTGGGCCCCTTTGGATAGCGCTTTGAGGCTGGGCCCTACATGGGCTTTGGGAAGGGAGAGCCTAAAAATAGGGTATATATATAGGGCGGGGAGGGGCGCCTAAAATAGGGTGCGGGACGGGGCGGGGAGGTGGCGGGGAGGGGGCGGGGGAGGCCAAACGGATTTGGGCGCCGGAATCAATGACCCCGGTTATGGTCTGACCTCGAATTCCTGATACTACTATCCCACAATATTTACATAATTTTGTTAATTTAAAACGTTTTGAAGTGATACCTCCAAATAAATAATTTCATCTTATAATAAATATCTATTTTGAGTCCGTAATTACCTGCAATCATCTCGCAACTGCAGTATACAAACGCGTTTTCATTACTGTTTGTTCACGTTACTATTTATAGAACAGTACACACTATCAAAGGGCATTTGCGAGAGAGGATATATACATTTCTATGTACGAAAGGGGAAAACAATCATTTCAAAGTAACATCATTAAATTATTAAACCATATTATCTTTATGTTTCTGTATCTTTATCATTGGAAGCATTCAAGTTGAATGCAATTTTGAACAAACGCACTCATTAAGTTTATGTTGGGTGCGGGGGAAATTTTAAGGCTGTCATACAAGTCTCTGGCGAACACACCTGCGTTTTAAGAGGGTGAAAATGAAATCTGAAACCGAAAGTCCAGTTAATTACGATATTGACGCTACAGATGAAAGTGTAAGGTAAGTATATTCTCTCCTTTACGTTTGTGAACAAAATGTTGTATCAAGGGGCTAGCCCTTTTTCTAATGATCTATCTCGACTCGCCGATGTCTGGTATTAGAAACAAGACCGAGACTTTGATACAACATTTTGTACATAGACATAATGGTAATAATATATGTATAATTGATACTAAAACCTGGAATCAGCATCCGTCTTAAGTCTGCATAATAGTGCTTGCTGTTCAAAAGTCTACTTTTAACCTTTTACCCAACATGAAAGGCAGACGACACTTGTAAAAAAAAATTGAATAACTAATTGGAATGAGCACGACGAGCTCGTACCAACGAGGGGTCATAACCTATATTTTTTAGACAAAAAATGAAATGAGATTTTTGAGAATAGAGCTTTCCGTTTTCGACCGTTACGTTGAGTAAAGGGTTAAGTCATCGCTATATAAATGGTTGTGCCATACACTTTTCGGAACTCTATTGTCGCACGTAACCTGGTTTTACTCTTCACGGTCGCTACTTTATTTTTCTCTACAAAGCGTAACACTTTATGATAACTTGAAATTGTGAATGTCGTGTACAACAGAGTGTTTTAAAGTAGGGGAGAGAAAGCAAACAGGCTGCCCTTTCAGAATTGTGAAGGTTTACAGCCGTGCACGTTCCTGTTGGTAGTTTGATAAACTATGTTATGTATACTGAAAGTGTCGTATTCATCAGCCAACTACTAACGGGTAACTCGCCCCATTTGAGGCTTGGTAAGCGAATACAAGAACCTGTGAAAATGTATCGGCATTGTGCGTGCTGTTTTCAAAACTGTGTTTGTCGTCTCACTCTGAAGCTGCCCATGCTGTCATTGCTGTGTTGTAGCATTTCAGTCCAATTTTGCAATAAGTGCAAATATGCTAGTATAAGAATGTTTCATAGTTAACTGCTTAATCTAGCCAGCGACGAGCAATTGTGAGACTCGCCAGGCCAGCTTACTAACCCGACGCAAGCAGAGTTAGCTGTGGTAGAAGGCACACACACCATCAATGCGCATTAATACTAAATACAATTTTGAGCCATGACTCCACGCAATGTGCTCTCAGGCTTTACCAAATTAAAATAAATAAAGTCAGCTCTCTGTTAATCATAAATTTAGAAGCACATTTTATATATAGGTTTTACCGAATAAGTGCGTCTTATGGTTAGTTCTGAAGGACTGATATGTTTGTGGTGATTTCAAGTGATCAGGCAGATTATTCCAGAGAAAAGCCCCTTCAACGGAGAAGGCCCGATTTCCAGCAGTTACAAGGTTGCTGTTCTTGCTGCACATTGCCACTGTGCCTACACGTGTACAGTTTCTATTAACTATTTTACCCAAGGAAACAATGCAAGTGTCGTGGGTCATAATCGAACCGTGGACCTGCCGAACTGTCGATTTAAAGTTCAGTGCTCTAACCAAATAAACACTGCAACAAGTAGGCCCCTGCGAAGCTTCCAGATTCGATTCGAGTTCGAATCTTAGAGATATTCTTTTCGATTAGATATCGGCTGTCCGATTCGATTCCTCTCGAAACGTTTTCACAGGGATATCAGCCATCTTCATCGTCGCACAAAACGTTCAATTCTGATGGAAATTGTACATCAATAATGTTGAAATAAAAAACTGAGTGTAACTTCCACTACATTAACATAAACAAAAAATATGTACTTGTAACACCAGCCATGCTATTACCAATACCACTAGCTACTACCACTGTTAACTTCAAATTTAAGGTTCTGAACAATACTGACGGTAAACTACATGTTTTATCCTATCAGGATAATATTCCAACTACATCATCAAGACATGCCTCCGACGAAGGCATGTCTTGATGATGAAGATGGACTATTTTATTAGTCGAACTTGAGGCCCACAGTCGGAACAGATCAGGTTTATAGCACACCAACCCCCTCGGTTTTCTTCAAGGAGACACTGATTCGATTCGAGGTTCGATTCGATTTTGAATAATGGACATGCTTCGATTCGAGGTTCGATTTGATTCCGAATAATAGACATGATTCGATTGGAGATTCGATTCGAATCGACAATGTATGATTCGCAGGGCCCTATTGAAAAGTTCTTAGTTTCATTGTCTACTAATGCCTTTAACCCTTTACCCAACGCAGTCGATATCAAAATTTATTATTTTAAATATCATTTTTTCAAATTTTTCAAAAAATTTCAACTAAACTATATCATATGACCCCTCGTTGGAACGAGCTCGGCGCGCTCGTTCCCACGAGGGGTCACATGATATGGTTTTGTTGACATTTTTTAAAAAATAATATTTTTTCAACTGCTGAATTTGCATATTACGCGGGCGGATGCGGCCGATTCGTTGGGTAAAAGATTAACATCACCTGTATTGTCCCCAATGCTACAGAAAGTTCCTTACAAAAAAGAAAACCGTGGTATAATGAGGGCAATACGTTGGTGTATCGTTTAACATTTTTAGAAAGAATCCTTAGGACCTCCAACTTCCGAGTAAATTAGAGGCTACTTACCTGTTTGGATCTAACAAACCTGGAAAATAAGAGAACAGCTTGAATAGAAGAGCTGTGCTCCAAATCAAAGCGTGTTCACCTCAGTGCACAAACACGGTGTCACAACGCTGTGTCCACCGGAAACACGTGCATTGCAATATTAAGTGAATAGAAGTTGACTTTCATTTCGCTTTTACCATCTAGTTTCAGTTGAAGTTAGTAAAAGGATATCTGCAATTGATTGAATCACTTCCAAAACGCAAAACAAATGTCAGAATTTACTATGGCCAATAGTGATTTAGGATAAAGATTTCTGTTCGAAAGGCGAATATTTGGAGTATTTGCGACTTAGCCACGACAATGCAAACGAATTGTCCCACAGGCCGCTCAGAACTATTTCCCCCGGTCATTTGGTCGTAGTCGTTATCCACAAAATGATAGAACTCACACATTATTTCAGTTTGAAAGCACAACGTTCTGAAACCATTGTCGTGTCATTCGACAGCAAACTGATGCCATTTTGCAGATCATTTATGCTATCTTATTAATACTCACCGGAAAACCACATGGATTTGTGAGTCACAAATGTTACGTAAGCCATGAATAGATGCATTACTGCAATAGGTGGAGAAAGATGTTTTCAACTCTGCCAAGAAGCTTCGAGAATCTTTTTCTTGTCTTTCATTTGTAGATCCCATCTCAAATAATGTTGAATGCTCATATCAATGAACCTTTGGCAACGATTTTCGTGTGCATGCTGAATGAATTGTTTCTCATGTATACCAAACAGTTCGTGAAAACCTATGCTTAGATGATATAAACTCGAAGAAATCGATTCGTATATAAGGATTGGATAGCGACAATGAATGACCAAACTCCTGACGTATATAAACATCAGGTTAGTAACGTCTATTCAAACGCCCATCTAAATCAATATATACAACAATTAGAGTTCAGTTTTCAACATATAAACCTTTCAGTCATCACCTATACATTGTGACACGAAAGAGACAGGCGTATCCACGCAACTGCCAATGTACCTATCGTGGGCTCGATCGTGATGATTACGGCATTTTCTTAAGGCTTAAACTCCCTTTGGGTATAGTCTTGTCTGTGTTCAATGCCCATTTGTTTTATATAAAATGTCCATAGCATATTCAGTTGTTGCCAATGACCAGACCACCCACAAGTATATCGTGCAGCAGATGGCGAGTGTTTGAACAAAAATGATGTCAAGCTGTCAAGTTTGGGTGCAAAATATCGGCAATGAGTTTTATGTGTGAGATGAGGTAATTTCATCACTGGGGCAAGAAATTTGTCTCATGTCTGAATCAAATATGTTATCTCCTTGGTTGAGACACACATCCCGACCCATCTACCTACCAAATCCATTGACTATTCTGATAATAATAATGCATGTTGTGTTTTCGTTTTAACCCCATCCTAAATGTATTACTTAATATCTATTTGTATTATCCTTTGTGGAACGTATACGTCTGTTCTCCATGTCATAATTCAACCCCGGGAAGCTGTTCAAGCAATCCGACATTAATACAGTACACGTGATGAACATTTACATCGGAAGCTATATGATCCATATTGAATCGACTGGATCATTATATTGACATTTTGATGCAAATTTCGTACCATGGTCATTTTATTCAGATGCCCCAATGCAAGACATTTATTAGACCAGTGATGTCCAGGCATGTGTTTTCCGTGTAATAAAATCATCAGGAAAACTTGAATTAATCGGTGCTTCATAAATTAAGTTTTTAATGATTATTCCTATAATTTGTGTTTAGAATTTAATATTATTGCGTCCGTGGAAATATTGCCCATCCGGAGAAGTGACCAGTACACGATGGCTTTACTGTACATAACAGACATGGTCATTATATTGGCATGCTGATGATAAAAATATCGTACCATGGTTATTTTATTCTGATGTTCTAATGCAAGGCATTATTAGCCCTGGTATGCACATATACATGCGAGGTGCGTGATGTATTATCTCGTCTTACAAAAACACATAATTTTGATCACTGAGATGCGTCAGCTGCATTATTGTATAACACTTATTCAACCACTTTCGCCTCTAAAATACTTCTATTTGACTACACAATCTATGCTAAGTTTTCTGATGTTCAATGAACTGGTACCCGAGTTAATCCGCGTGAAAATTCCTAGGTTTTCGCCCACCCCCAGACCATCTTAGTCATTGCTACACACATTCCTAAGTCTATATTTATATAAGAATAACATTCGTGCAAATAATCAGGTTTTGATACTGGTTTATCACCTTCAGAGCTTTAAATATTGACCCAAGAGAACTATTTTGATAGTCGCCTGTAACATTTATCCTTCTAATCAACATCAGCACTTAACATACCTCTAATGACGCTATCCAATTGTCTGGAACTGCAGATATTCACTGTGTGACACCAGCAATTATTCTGAATGCTTCTGAAGCGCATACGTTTCAACATATAGGAACCCGGAAATAGCTAGTTGATCAGAATGGGCCAAAAACGTAAAAAATCAGGGTGTGGTGTAACACCTTATCGCAGGTAGTGATTATTTGGTTATGAAATATACCAGCAACAACAGTTTTGCATGGATATCCATAACAAGTAATCATTTTTTCAATGCCACCAGCCAAGAGCACAAAACTTCCACGACTTCCAGGAATGACTTGTTTAGTGACCACCAGTGGTGAAGTGGTCATTAGGTAGCACTTCTGGTATGTCTACATTGATCCACAGACTGAGTTGGCCTATGTAGCAAAACCCCGATGGTACCATGTAAACAGAAACGCGTGGGGTGCATACGGTAAATGATACTGAAGAATGTTTAACAAAAACAATACTTAAGAGTCGATGTAGATGCGGCGGAGCCATGGGACACATGGGACAAGCGCCCCTCCACTTTTGTCCACAGATATGTTTCGCGGTTACACAAAGAGTTAAATTAGGCGCATACAAGCGTGTCAATATAAGGCATTCCTGTAACAATATTTGCAAATCCAACCAATATTTAGCCAAAGAAGCCCCTCTTTTGGTCGCTTCCGTCAGTTTCTTCTACTTCAACTATCTTCCAACCCGAAAGATGGCCTTCGGGGTGGAAGATTTTTGAAGTAGAAGAAACGGACAGGCCATTGACCGCACAGCGGCATATTCATCTAAGCGAGAGAATATAGCGAGTCATAGTACATTTACCGATATACCATAGTGATTCTTTTTATAACAATTCCAAATGGACAGCATCAATGTCGGGAGTTACTCTGTTTTGAGCTGACTTTTACGGAGGAATGAGAACTGCATGCTTTGTCTACAGGCGACATGAGATTTTCACAAATGTACACTCAATACAACCCAAATAAGTTGAAGTGTAAACTTCAAGAAGAACTTGAAACATTTCGCATTATTGTTTTACTGTGTTAATCACTTCAAGTTCTTGAAAAGATACCAGGATTTTGTTTTATCAATGTAGAACTCGTTTCACTTCATCGTTACTCTGTAGCTGCAACTTTGGAAGTGTTGTTACTATCTCATAAGGTATGCCCATCTATGAGGAGATGTCTGGCGTAATATCTGCCCACATTGGGGAGATATCCGCCATCACTGGGGAAATGTCCGCTGCCGATATCCGCCTGAGGTAATGGCAGCTGGGGAAATGACCGCCGAAGAAGTGGCCAGCGTTCTTTAAAACACCATGGCTAGCGTCAGTATAAAATTTAAGGAAAGGATTTCAAACATGAAAAAAATTAGTTTCATAATTTAAAATGTAGCAACTAAATGTTTCTCTTTCCTGCAAATATTGATTTACTTCTGAAGAAATGGATAAAAAAGTTACCAACAACTAAAACTGGTTTTAATCCACAAAATGAAAATGCAATTCAAAACAATGGGTAGATGATATGAAAATAAACGTTTCACTGTAGATCCATGTGAGATGGATGCAATAATTTGATCAGTGCATTGAACTAATGTCGGACAATTTTGAGCAAAAAATGAAAATACTAACTAGTGGCCCGTATAGCCAAAGCACACATCTAGTACCAGTATCGTTTTTCTCTTACTCCGATGGCAAGACGTAGATTGTAACGTGTATATAAGGAATGATCGTTTGTATCTGTCTATTTCTTGAGCAGTGAACCCCAAAAAACAAAGGTCAAACATAACGTAAATGGGCTACAGAAACAAACGATCATTCCTTATAATTAAACTTGAAAGGCAATAAATTTAAATACTCGCTAATTTGCGGGAGTTGAAATAAAAACCAGGTCGCATCACGCTTCCCAGTGATAACTGAACAAAAAGGCATAGTTTTCTAAATTTCTGTTTGAAATCACGATACGTTTCACCGAAGCATGTTCTTGTGTCATTAAATATTTCATTGAGCAACGAATTGCGTAAGTTCAAAAGAACGTCATAGGCCACGCCCACACAAAATTTCAATCTATTTTTCCACTTGACGAGAGGGTGCTGTCATTCAAAGCAACACTGAGTTGAATTTAATTCTGATTTTGACCACTTCCTGAGAAACTGAAAACACAGTTTGTAAATGTGGAGTTCGATATAAACCCAGATGACATGAAGTTGGCTGAAGTTTGTCCCAGAAAGAGTTCATTCCGGCTGTTTGGTGATTGGAAAGTTTTGTTGGCGTGAGTTTCTTTTGTGGATTATTATGACTGGCAATTGTTTACGTTTGATTTGGGTAAATCTATGCACGCAGATGAGCATCTGTTGCATATAAATAAACTGAACATGGAATAAAAAGCATGATAAGGATTTTATCGGTAAATTTTATTTTGAAAGTATTTTTAAAATGATGAGATAAATATTAATTACTTTTCATATTGAGACAATGTGAGCGTGCAGGGGTTATTTTCCATTTATACTCTGCAAGGTAATCTTAAAGACAGACAGTGAGGGGCGTGGTTTAGAGCTGGCCTAAATGCGTTTGTTCGGTTCATTGTGTTATGAAAAAAAAAGAAATACTTTCGCCAATCATTTTGCCTGAAAATGCATGAACGGAAAACAGGTTTAATTATAAATGATCACCTGTTAAGAATATCCATGTCAAAATATAGTTGTAATTTATTTATTTATTTATTTATTTATTGGTGCTTAACGCCTCATGAGCAGATAAGACTATATCGTGGCGAGAAAACAGCGAAATAAGAAATGACAATTATGAAGTAAAAAGGAGTGAATGAAAATGTGCACAAATTACAAAAGAAATGTCAAAGACAATAGTGGTCTGAACAGTAATGAGTGATGTTACAAGAAAAGTGAATACTTATAAATCCCCCTGGTGATTTTTAGACTTGAAGAGTCTAGACTGAAAGAATAACAACAATTTTAAAATTTACTAATTCGAAGGTGACCCTGTTATCATTGCCCAGTAATAAAAACATATATATTGTACAATACTTTCCATGTTTTACTTTCGTTTAAGTCAGATTTGTTCAAATTGCCATTTTTCGCGTGCCTAAATAAGAACGATATATACTCTGGAGATATTCTGATGCCAAGATCTGAACAACTGAAGTGATGATTAGTAACTATCCGCAGCTATAGATTCTGAGATAGCTCAAATACAGATTTTCGTGTTTCTGGATCTGTTAAACGTGCTCCTTTTCTCTTCCCACTTCCAAAATAGGGTTGCAGGACCAACATGTAAAGCCCTGTATATGCTGTATAACCAAATGGGTTGATTTATTTATTGGTGTTTTAGGTCACATACTTATGCACAATTGCTAACTAAATGAGTTTGGGATCTCAAAATGGTGCATGCTTACAACACACACTTGTTTATTAGATATGGTTTTCTTTCCCATAATTGTTCATTTTCAAACTCGGCTGATCAGGCTTCAAACTTGTCTGATACGACGCCGATCTCGGCCGATATGACCCAGGTTAGCGTTGTTCCCTTGATGTGTTACAAGACCTAATCAATTTCTTAACGTCGAAATGGTCATTATTTGCTGAACGCAATCAGCAAAATTGGTCTTACCAGGCATTGTGGAGTGGTTTGATGCAGTGTTGTGCATGATGAGGAATTAATGACAAGGTAGTTGAAGAGAACAAAGAAGAGAGTTATAAAGAAAATTCACAGCAAACTAAGATTCCTAGTCGAAAGCGAAGGTTCGTCGAAAAGTGAGAAGAGATAGTTCAGCTATATGAACGGCGCTGCTTCTCCGTCGGAGAAGCCGAGGCGTTCTGTTAGCTCAACTAGGACAAGAAGAAACTTCGGACTTTGTGAAAATAATTAGATACACTAACACTGTCAGAAAACTGTAACAGATCTGAGAATATGTTGTAATTATTTAGTCTCTGGATGATATTAAGTTACCTCGGGCTGATAAAGGGGTCGATATGAAACTAACCAAGTAATAACCTCTAAATGACTTTATGTTCCAATGAGACTAACATCCTCCTCCTCTGATTGGACGAGAGCTCGCTTAGTATATTCTATGTTTACGACTCAAGTGGCAACTGTTACCGTCTGACGTCACAACGCGAAATATTTGCAATGACGTCGTCCGTTTCGTAACTACTTCATCAACGGAGTGACTAGCAAGTGCTTCCTTTTTTCTGGATGTTTCACGTGTGCAGCAGACTGTATTCCTGATGAGGTGATGATTAAATTACAAACAGATTTATGATTTGAACTAAGATGGAATCATTTTATCTGCTTTATTGATTATTTATCCAGTGCCGTCGTGGATACACGAGAGGTTTAATTACTAAACCTGTGATCGTTAAAAGTTGCCTTGAATAAGGCAACTTTTAACGATCACAAGTTTAGTAAATAAGCCTCTCGTGTTTCACCATGCAGGTTTTGGGCTATGGGTAGTGTCTGTTGGAACATACACGTTCGCGTCTCGATTGAACATAAGCTCCGAGCCGCAAACCTCAGACCATGTTGCCGTCAATTCATCACAATAACTTATAAAGGTTAGATTTATTCTGGGGCATATCTGAGCAATTCACCCTTGAAGTCTTTGGTAACTTAGTATTCAATGACCCGCCTGCCAAAATCTGAACCCAAATCTACACTAGTATATCGACAAAATATCCGAAGAGATAGGAGTATAGAGGAAGAAAGGTTAAACTGGGGGTTATACACCCGCTCCCAATCTTTTTAGCAGTCGGGACATTTACATGTTGATTTGAGTCTCTTGCTAGTAATCATGCACTTCTTGTTACTCTCGTAAATATACCTTATACTACCCGGGGCATTTCCAGGTTCCCGGTCCTGAGTGTAATTTCACTCCCGGTTACGAGAACACCGGGAATATATTACACCCAAATAATCATGCAATTGCGCAGCAGTATTTACAACATATCGTCGCCTGAGTGCTAGAATGTTCTATGTCCCCTATGGGACATAGAACATTCTAGCATTCAGGCGACGATATATTGCTATCTTATTACGAGAGCCCTGAAATAGTTATTATGTTAGAAAGTGAATCGTTGAAACAAATGTGACAGATTCGATAAGTCTAGCAACTGGGGTGTTCTAACACACAGCCGATTGTATGAAAACGATACGGTGCGATTAGATCAACTTCCCCGAAATTCATTTAACACTTTTTATGCCACTCGTGAAGAACTCTTTAATTCATTTATGGCAGATCATAATGGTATATTCTGAAACATTTGGAACACCTATAAAGTAATTTTGATACATCGCATAATACGCGATAGCATTTTAACTACGTTTTCTCTATCAATTTGTTTGATATGATGGTACCTTATATAAGATAATGTGGTAAATGTCTGACAAATATCTAAGTGTTTTGGCGTTTCCTTGGAATTAAAACACCGCAAGGCATTTCCCTGTTTAAATTGCAATTAAAACATCGCACAGCATGGAAAAAACACCTAACATTTTTGGTAGTTCAGCCGCTCGTGAAAACTTATTATTCCCTGCCAAAACAAAGTTTTCGGGGAATATAGAAATAGGTTCAGTCCGCCCATCCGTCCGTCCGTCTGTCCGCGCTATAATGCGGGACTTACGAGTTTTTTTTTGTTGTCCGGAAAGGTATTATGAGCTTACCGAAATATTATGAGCTTATTTCATATACTATCAGCAAAATTGCTAAGATATGAGACTTATGGGGCAAATAGCGATTTTGGGGGGGGTTTATATTAAGGCTTAGGGTCAATTCAGGGTTGGGGCTAGCATTAGTTACTATCAAGCATTACGTTGGGGGTGTAACCATGTCTATACCTCCCCCCGATTTTTTTCAAAAAAACGAGGTTTTAACCGTTGTCCGAACGAATTAAAATGATCAATTTTTCCGTAAAAAATTAAGCGCACAACTCCCGTTTTAGGAACACCCGTCCGTCCATCCGTCCGTCCGCGCTATAATACGGGAGTTAATGGGTTGTTTTGCCCGGACTGGCATTATGAGCTTACTTTCATATTATAAGCGTAACTGCGAATAGTATGATGTTAATGTCTAAAATATAAGACTTATGATGCAAGTAGCGTTTTTTTAGGGGGTTTATATTAAGGGTTAGGGTCAGTTCAGGGTTGGGATTAGCTTTAGTTACTATCAAGCATCACGTTGGGGATGTAACCATGTCTGTACCCCCTCCCCCTCAAAAAACAATTTTACCGAAAAAACGAGGTTTTAACCGTTGTCCGAACGAATTAAAATAATCAATTTTTCCGTAGAAAATTAAGCCCACAACTCCCATTTTTAAGAACGTCCGTCCGTCCGTAACAACTATGGACCGGTGTATATATCTCTTGTATGCTTATGGACCACCACCTCCCAACAATTTTGTCCAATTTTTAGTAAACCACTTCTTGGCGAGAGATACCGGTGGCGTTGCACCTTATTTTTCTCTGCAGTCACCACACGAGATGATTCTGCTATCTACTTAAAAAAGTCGTGATTCTCTACATGTATGTATTATTTACCACCGAGAACTTGTTTTGCATGCCGTAGATAACATATTACATTCATGGCAGACCTCTGCCATTCAAGGGAAAAGCATTCCATTTATAATCACCTCAGTGCAGCAGTTATGCTATGTTGCAGTGAGTACAGGATATTTGTAGCATTTATCAAGAAATTGCGACAGGATTTCGAATGCCTTTGCCTAATGAATATATATATATTTGATAGTATATAAAAACATTCAGCCTCTTGAGTGGAACAACGCGCAATTTGCTGTGTTTTAGTATCGTAGATGGCACTTTATGCCACTGAAGGGACGATATGAACCCCTGTCAAGGTTGTTTTGTTTTTCAAACCGGAGACATTTTATCACATTGATGATTTGTGCATAACTTTTACGACAGATCATCACATTTATTACCAATATTTTATTACATTTTCAGTAGTTTATTACATTTATAATATACTACTTATTAGATTTATTTACTAGTGCTTAACGCCACATCAACAGTAAAGGCTGTGTCGTGGCGATAAAAGACGTTACGGGGAAAGCAGACCATCAGCCCTTCATGACGCAAAATATTCGATTAAAACCAAGAACACCTACCGTGGATAATTTAAATAGATTAATTTTGAGTGATATTTGGTACCATTTAAAACACGAAAACGTTATTACTTCGTGTTATTCCGCACCAGCAATCAGTATAGGAAGCAAAGAATACTTTAGTGTGTTATAGAAGGTTTATAAATATTATGGAACTTTATTACAGTTTTGGATCGTATATTACTTTTATGGCAGGTTTCTTCTGAGCAGCTGTATGTTTATTACATACACGGACGGTTGCAGGCCTGCCTTGGCCTCAAGCACAACGCACAACGGTGCCTCGGAAAGATCAAACTTGCCAAATGGCTTGCCCCATGTGGGGTCATAGATGTGCTCGAACAAATGCAAAGTCGCGGGTGCAACTAGCAGACTTTAATGTGAAACTACAAAACCAGAGGGCACTAACAATTATATTGATGTGTATTGGGACAGAGCACTCAGGTACCAGTTTAATTTTGAGCGATATTTGGTACCATTTAAAATACGAACACGTTATTACTTCGTATTATTCCACGACAACAATCTGTATAAAAAACAAATGATACTTTAATGTATTATGGAAGGTTTATAAAAAATATGAAACTTTATTAGAGTTTTGGGATTTCTGTTACTTTTATGGTAGGTGTCTTCTGAACAGCTGTATGTTTATTATTTAAATTGTAGATTATTACATTGACGGTTGTAAACCTGTCATGACCTCAATCACAACATATCACTTCGCAAGAGCAACCTTGCGAAATGGCCAGCCCCGAATGGAGTCGTAGATGTGCGCGAGCCACTTGAAGCTCGTGGATACAACCAGGAGACTTTAACGTGAAATGAGAAAACCAACAGGCACTAAAAGGACAACTACAGTACTTGGAGGATGTATTATTATTAAATCACCCGTAGAGAGGAGATTCCACCCAAGCAAAAATTTCAAATTTGTTGCAAAGCATAAAAAGAGCCCGCACAGTTCCAGCCAACGGACCTCCGGGTTTAAACGGAGGTCCATTGGCAGAAACATTGCTTGTATTTTTGTTCATATGTACAAAATTTGAAAGTAATACCTTGGGTGATAACTCCACTCCACGGATGATTTAGTTATAATCCACTCTTCACATACTGTATTGCTAACTATTCTATTGATGCGTATTGTGACAGGGCACTCAGGTACTAGTTTCAAAATGCACCTTGCATTAGAAGATATGTGCCTTCTACTAGACGAATTGCACACTAAGTATCGTCTACGTACATTTTAAAATGCATTCGACAACCTACTTGATCTATTCAGCTGACTGTCATTGTGAGACTTCTGAATCTTACATTGAATTCTCATCATTATGTAAGACTTGTTGGATGTGTGTTGAAGAATACATAAGGGGTAAATGATGAGGATATAAAGATTCCAGTTTCACTCTGTGGTGGATTCCATTCGTGAGAAAGAGATACAGAAAACATTGACAACAGTTGATAGTAGGGCCCTGCGAAACTTCGAGATTCGATTCGATTTCGAATCTTAAATAGACATTCGGTTCGATTCGAAATCTGCTGCCCGATTCGTTTCCTCTCGAATCTTTTTCATCGGGATATAGCTTGGTATCAGTCCTCTTCATCGTCTCACAAAGGGTACAGTTCAGATGGAAATCGTACATAAATAATGTTGAAATAAAAGAGTATAACTTTCGATACATTAACCCTTTACCTAACATGAAAAGCGACGACACTTGCAAACAAAATTCTTGAATAACTATTTTTTTCATTTTTTGTCTCAAAAACATAGGTTATGACCCCTCATTGGAACGAGCTCAACGAGCTCTTTCCAATGAGGGGTCATAACCTATGTTTTTGAGACAAAAAATGAAAACGTAATGAAAATTAATTGGCGATTTTTGTGAATACCGCTGGCCGGTTTTGGCCGTTGCGTTGGGTAAAGAGTTACATAAATAACATCTAAACCCATGCCACCAGCCATGCTTATTTCAATATCACTAGTCCATCTCACTGTTAAATATAAATTTAAGGTGTTCAGACAATGAAATATAATCCTTACAGTGTCATATTCCAACTACATCACCATGTCTTGATGATGTAGTTAGATTATTTTATCAGTCAGAACTCGAGCCATCTCAGTCGGAACCAATCAGGTTAATAGTACCCCAACCCTCATTGGTCATCTTCAAGACGCCTCGATTCAAAAATCGATTCGATTTCGAATGATATGCGTGATTCGATTCAAGATTCGATTCGAATAGAAAATGTGTGATTAGCAGGGCCCTAGTTGGTAGAGATGGGAACAAATGGCGGAGCGAATTGTTTGAAGAGATTCAGAAAGTGAGAAAGGGCAAGCGAAAATGTTGACGACTTTTGGGAGATATGGAGACAGATGGCGGATCGACATGGGTGGGAATAAAATAATGTAATACCCGGGTCGTAAGACGGAATTTGCTCAACCTCGAGTGGGGTGGGGGGGGGGGGAGTGGGTGTGTTTCGCAGTTTCCAAAGTAGAAAACAAATCGTTGTTGGCGACACGTGTTTTTTTGGGGGAGGGGGTACGAATCATTAAAGTCCAGAACAAATGCCATGAGCAGAAGTGTATGCAGGAATCGCACAAACCAACTGGCGTGACCAAAAATAAGAATCAAAATAAGTTTTAGGAAAGAATAACAAAAGTCTGAGTGTTTTTGGAGTGAAGTCACCCTCCAGTCAGGATGGGCAGTGATGTCCACGCATGCGTTTTGCAGGTAATAAAAATCAGCAATATTTCAATTAATGAAGCACCAGGCTGTACCTGGTGGTTCATTAATTAAATGTTTGATGATTACTCCCATAATTAGTGTTTGGAATCTAATATTATTGCGTCCAAATACGATGGCCTAAAATGTGAAGGAGGTAACAACCAACAGGCGTGGTATGGAAGATGTACCAAGGACTGACACTCCTAAGAGAAACGTATACAAACTGGAGATCTGACTTCAAATTAAAACTGACTTTAGACGAGTTGAATTACAAAAGCAAGGGCATTTCAGTAAAACCTAAATGACACTGTTGAGGGGTGTGGGCAGAGTTAGTTGTTCAAATTGAGGTACCCGTCACTGGGATTTGGGGTAAATTGGGAAAGAGATAGATAACTCGATAAGGAGTGGTATATGTATAGCGTCTGAGTTACGAAAACCATGGAATATTGTCCACCGAAATGTCAAAAGTACCAGTCCTGTAGAACAGGATCCACAGGAAGAAAAATGAGGGAACAGGACATGAGGAAGATGGATAGGTCAATAAGAGGAAACCAAGGAGAAAGTAAAGAAGCTTATTTTGTTTTTGAAAAGAGAAGTTAATGAGCAAATCGTTAGTGAGTGGCTGAAGTTGAAGTGGAATAGAATAGAGGTAGCGTTGTGATAAAGGCCTTCTCATCTAAAAGTTAAGACATTTCATTAATATAGCGAGGTGTTATTATCAATGTTGTGAGAGCAAGAAGCTTCGCTTGTCGAACACATACAGAATGTGATTATTTGTTTATTGTCGTCCAACGGCATTTTCGACGCCAAATGTCGTATTGAGTAGGGCAGTCATGTGGCTGGAAAAGGTGACAGAGCCCGAGGAAAGCCACCGAACAATGACGAGTGACAGACGGACTTTAAATCTTACTCACCTGGAAGAAGCAAAATTAGCATCCGTTGAAACGAACAGGGGACAGTCTATAGACCTTAGGACACACATTTGTATATCGGGATGAAGTTTCTTTCCAAAATGCAGAACGTAGATGTCGCAATTCAGGATCAAATCGGTGATCCTTCGATCTGAAGTTAAATATGCTAACCAATGATCACCGCGATCCTTAAAATGATTTGTGAATAAAGGATATGAACACTCTAAAATCAGTTGTGTTACAAATTAACCCAAATCAACTGTGTTTAGTGAATATGAACCCAATTGGTTTCATATTCACCCAACCCAGTTGATTTGGGTTGATTTTTAACCCAACTCATTTTAGTGTGTAGTCCATGTAGAAATTCCCACGGATATGTTTCAACATTAGGTGGGCACGGCACCTTAAAAATGAATATTTTATATATTCTGGGTAAAAACAAGATATGGATGTTTTTGAACAACCTCAGATGGGTATTGCATTTCGAGGCCGGCAGTGATCGGCTCACATTCACCCTACCCACCGATGACCGTCTATTTCATGTCTTGTTCCGATTCGAAAACTTAACCAAACTGGAATGCAGCAAGAAGGGTACATTGGCAAGGAACGTAAGCACACCATTCGAAACCTCTTATGCAAACCACTTGGCAGTTAAAAAATAATTATGACAAGAAGCTGTTTGCACAGCGTGTTCCAACGTGATATTGTCCTCAAATTTCTCACAGGAGATCTCGGAGATAATAGTACGTGACAAAAATCGATTAACATTCCCGCTTGGATATTTTAACAGCTGAACAGTGTTCTGCGTTTGCCGCTTCAACCAGAACTCATCATGTTCTATAATGTCCGAGAGGAAGTGTTAAACAAGCTTGACTACGTTAATCGTTCACTTACCCTAATACCAGCTCCATTTGCCTTGCGCCGACCAAGAAGAAAAGAAATGGAATCAATAAAGTGCTGTAATTAAAACCAGATGATAGACCATGTTTCCATTCTGTTCTCTACCATTAGCGACTTGTTCTACTCGGTGAATCATCGAATATTTTAATTGCCCTTAATGACTGCTTTAGAATTATACTTTAAGAAGCGACTCTGCAGAACAACATGTTAAAAGCATCTGAAAAGGAAGTACACTAACTCTTGTGAAAGAATCAGAGTCATGCGTGATTGGAACGCTGTGGGTGATTTCTTCGCACTTGAAAGTGGGACAAACGGGACATCCAAAACAAGTAGGAATTTCATCAAAGTACATAATTGGAGAAACATGAATAATGTTTGCATAAATGACTCATGCAGGGCTGCCCAGGTATCGGTGTGATTGATCTGATGTGTGACCCAGTGAATCTCAAATACGAGTCGAATCCAATTCTGAAACGAACCAGGAAGATGATATAAAATCCAACCGTCTCTCGAATCGAATCTCGGTGCTCTTCAAAATTTAATCTTCCAACCGTATCGTAAATCGCTTAAGTATGATATTTAACGCCGACTCGACTGTTTGTGCGACTCAAACCAAAAAGCGGAATATTCCAGAAGGCAATGGAAGTTGCTTCTGAAACCGAACTCCTTTGAACTCTTCTATCATCAGGTCTCCTCTCCGGGAGACCTGGTGATAAAAAAATTCTTGGTTGGATTTCAAGAACATCTTTACGATTCGATAATTTTCGAATCAGCACGATACGAAAGGTATCGGATCGAATTACCTTGTCGATTTCGAATGGATTCGAATTTCGAAGTACGCAGGAACGTTCGGGATGAGGTGACTTCACTTGAATATTGAGGACAGAAAGGGTCCAGGCTCATTGTTGTAGTGACCCATTCAGGAACATCGAGTCCATTCACTGATCCATGCCGAAGTTTCTACACAGAATAGCATTGGATGCCAAAAAAATAAATAGCTCGTTTTTTTTCGGACAGTGATGGACTACGGGTATCTGGGGACCTCAGTGCCAGCTAATATGTTGACCATAGTCGCCCCGTTGAACGAAATGGATAACGGTTCAAGTGGAAAGTCGCAAAATCTCCACTATAGAGACCTTAAAAAATAATTCTAAGTTGTCACCACATTTGCTAAGTAGTGGGTGATATTGCATATCCTAAAATGGTCTAAATACAACAGGCATACATGCTGATAAATATTTTTTTTTCTTACAGCGGAACGTTCCTTCTTAAAACTGACAGCAATGGTGCTTGTTGTCCGACAAATGGGTAGCAACAAGCGAAAATGTATAGGAACTAAATTCATAATTAGCGTTCAGCTGCGATGATGTCTATTTTTTATTTAAAATAAACACTAACCTGGAACATTATTCAGCAATATTCAGTCAAAAGCCGGAATATTACTCAATCAATTCAAGTCAGTCAAAACAAAATGAACCAACAAGGAAACTCTTAAAACAGAATTGACATCTCTGTGGAAATACCGCCACTAGACAAAAACGCAAATGTGGTAACAAAACTGTTGAAAGATCTCACCAAAGGCATCTGGTGCAGCAGGCATACCAAACATGATACTAAAATATTGCACTAAAGAAATCGCCCTATGTCTCTCAACACACTTTCTGAAGCAATACATGAGACCCTCCCTCCACCACCACACAGACTGGAGAAATGCGATAATTTTCAGTACATTAAAAACATGTCACCAAAACGCCTCGGAAACTACCGTCTAGTGTCACTAACATGGGTTCCATGCAAAATCCTGGGTCATATAATTTGTTAAAACACATACAACAGAACAGTGTAATTAACAGATGTGAATTTCGGCTTCAGAACGAGTGACTATTGCGACACACAACTCCTGGTAACCAGGAATGAAATGGTAAACACCTATAATGCAAACTACCAGATGGATGTAGCAATTCTGGACTTCTCTATAGACTCTTATGCTATTCACGATACGCTCATGCCTAAAACACATCAATATGGACTAAGAGGACCAATTCACAGGGTTAACAAACTCCCTCACCCCACTAGAAATTGGAGTGTTCCTAGACCGAGAACACTGATAAGTGTCAAGGGATTCCCCCAACGAAATAATTCCGATAATTATCTTTTTATGTCATATCAACGAACGATCTCCTGAACAGCGTAAAATCCCAATTTGGACTTTGCAGATAATTACCTATAATGCTACAAAATTAAATCATACGAGGATCACAGCACTATGTAACAAGACCTGCATAGCTCTGAAAAATGGGCAAACGCATGGAATATGACATTTAAAGCAAAGAATTGCTACATCATGTCCACCAGGAAGAAAGTCAATTTCTACAGCCCAGACATTCACATCCTATAAGAAGTTGACAGCAACACACATTTGGGCCTTTAAATCGCAAACGACATGACATGGGACACTTCATCAGAATAAATTAATGCCATTCATCAGAGTTATCTAAGAAAACACCCACACCTCTGATCGGGCATCTACCACCAAGTCCCCGTTCACCAGTATACAATACGTCCTGGCAAAATACGGGGTTGATAGGAAAGAGAATTGTATTCGAGACGACACAAAAGCAACGTTTGTATCAAAACACGAATTATGAATCAAACACGACTCCAATTGGAATTAAATTTCACGCGACGGTACTGCAACGCCTGTAACGGGCCTTAGCCCTGAGAACATCATTTATGCGCCTCTCTACTACACGGGCGTTGTATGTAATTGCAACAACCTGACCCTTTGTCTGGCTTACCCTCCAAAGTTGTCATATAACTCTTGCCATTCCAATATTCCAGCGTTCCTACTTCCACGTGATGAGTCGTTGTCGGTCCCACTGTCACATATTGGTTCCATTGACGTGTTCCGCGGCTCCCTACCACCCAATACAACAAACGTCGGTTATAGGGACCAGACTCGGCCCCCGAACTTCTCTATTATTACCGATTATATTCTCACAGATACCGATTTATTACTGTAAATTAGGTTACACTTACGATTAGGGGTAAAATACCCAGTAAGAAGCAACAAAGGCGCCAAAGAGATTTGGGAACCCAGAAAGGATGCTGAATGGGGCGCAGTTTGAAGAAAAAGTGAAGCCAAAGCTTGATAATATACACAAGGAGGCCATTGTTCAGCAAATGGGTCATAGTTGAGATCCTTGTAGAGACAAAGAAGGAAAGTACAAGAGAGATTATGATGCTTACACGGGAAGTTGGGTTCAGACTGAATGATGAAGTGAAAAGGCTTTAAAGGGTAGGAAAGTAAAATGTGCTGCGTACAGGAGGGGGTGGTGGGGGGGGGGGGGGGGGTGGAAAGCAACATGACCAGGGCAGCAAAAGAAGAATATCAAGAAGTACGAAAATAGTAAATAAGATTAATGACGACAATCTGAGAGTACGGGACTGCAATCTTAGTATGACAGCAACAATTACAGGTGCTCGAGTTCGAACATATTGAACAGTAATGACCCCCACCCCTCCACACACCCAAGGATGCCATCAAGGTACTATTCACAACCTGCTTTTTCGTTATAAAGCAGGGCATCCAAAGATCTCTTCCCTTTGACCACCGTCTCGCTAATTCCGGTAACAACCCTACAGGCCTATAAGCTATAAGCTTTCTGTCGAATCCCTTCTTTAGGTTAAACAATATTTATGCAATATCTTCAACCGAATATACAAAATACAACAAAATAAAAGGTGGATCGGACAGGAAGCTATATAGTTTATACTAGGTCGTTTCCACGTACAACACTTTCATAAAATATTAATACAGTAGGATCAATGACATATGCACAGTTGTATTTTTAGTTCAAACTAGGCCTGTTAAAGTAAAATACGTTACAATTGGAGCCAAAGGGGGGTATACACAAACGAGGAGAAAGGTCGAAAGAGGAAGCCAACCTGGGTGTGAAACTGGACCGTAAATCTGTCTGGTAGTGCTAAAAACATACTATCAGCATAGAATCACAGCATCACATATTACATATAAAGTTGTTACATTCGGCCGAAATGACCATATAGATACATGGCCACCATAACCGAATATCCACTACTGGAAGCACTTAGTTGCCATAATAAATTATTGAATGACATCGAAGACTGTACAATTTTCTTTATCGATTAGAAGTTCGGAACCATATAGTAATGTTGGTACATCGGGAGCAAATGATAACTGGCCAATAGTATGATCACGAATATTGATGAAGTTGGGCACAATAGCAGAACATGTTCAGTTGTCTCAATCTCACCACATTGGCAGTATGGTGATGGTAATATGTGATTAGCATACAAATATGAGTTGAGATTACTACATCCCAGGAGTAGCCTACAGTGATATATTTGTGCTGCACAGCAATTAGCGCTAATGAAGAATGACGGGGGTCGTCCATTATTGCGGTTTAGAAAGCTCTTAAAATTACTGTAGGATCTATTTTCCCTTACCGCCGATGGGTTTTGATTCCATAACTTAGTTACCTCTGGGATAAAGGACGAATGGTATAACTGAGTTCGACAGGAAGGAATCCCATGGTTACCACCAGAGCGGAGATTATGCCTCGTATTGATCACCGATATCAACGGTGGAACTTTATTAGCAATGTATGGAGGCGTTATGTGGTGGTACATCTTAAAGAACTGCATTAGCTTATGATTGCGACGCCTGTCTTGAAGAGGATTCCAACAGGTTTCAGAGTATAAGAAGGTTTTGCTATCGCTAACAGTTGCTCCAGTGACAACTCTAGCAGCAGCTACCTGGCTTTTTTCCATGTTTGCTTTCTCGGTTTCGGTACAGTTGTCCTAAACTGTATCTGCATATTCAAGAAGATGTCTTATAAATGCGAAATAGATTTTCTCCTTTCTTTTCTCAGCAATTAGACGATCGTCATATATCTTATATCGTATACTGTTGTATCTTAATTTACTATTTTTTACCATCTATTGTATTTGTTGTATACGTATAAAATCAATTTGAAATAATATTGTTTAAACTAAGTTGTAGTTTTGATGGGACAGGTTATTCAAGAGTCGGTTGGTGCTATTCAAGCGTGACATCTGGTTTGATAGGATTCCAGAGAAGGGTACTGTCAAGTCTTCGTTTCGACAGAGCTCAAATCTTTGCGATGCGGCCATGGTGGGGAGATTAGGGTAAGGGTAAGTATCATGGGGTTAGTTGATGATAAATTCTAAAAACAATATTTGAGTTTGCATTTCTCGCTCCGGGGTTTTAGTGGTTCCCTTTCAGTTTCGGCATAAGACAGAGTTCTACTGACACTTCGAGTTAATGACAATAATATTCACATTTATATAGCGCCAAAATTATAGAATTATAGAAGATATAGAACCATATTCTAAGGCGCTGTACATGTTACTGAGCTCGTCCAAATATCCAAACGGAATATATACAGTATCTTACAGTCCAGAACATCACTTATAGGCTTTTTGAAACAGGTATGTTTTGAGATCATTCTTGAAAAGGTTGACATTTGACAGTCTTTTTAGGTGTTCTGGTAAATTATTCCGCTAGTGAGGGCCAGCAAATGAGAATGACCTATCTCCAAATGTCTTACACCTATGTGTTGGAACATGTAGTAGCATTTTACCATCGGACTTCAGATTGTACTGACACACATTTTTGGTATTAAGGAGTTCTTCTAAGTAGGCTGGTGACATGTTGTTTTGTGTCATAAAAACTAATAATAACGTCTAGAAAATTATTCTGTACTTGACTGGCAGCCAGTGCATATCCCCCAGAACAGGAGTGATGTGTTGAGATCGTGATATCCTACATACCACTCGGGCTTATGTATTTAGTACCATCTACAGGCGAGAGTTCTGATATTGTGGAAGGTTGAACAGTAATGCATTACAATAATCCAAATGTGAAGTTACAAAGGCATTCGAATACAATCCCCGCGGCCTCACTTTATATTTATTCGAGATCCTCAATCACGGCGATAGTTGCTGAGCTAGAACAAGGGACGAACGAAGACAAAATTATTGTTTTCCAATATGTTCACCAGCCGTTATATTTACCAGGAATTAGTATAATAAACAAGTGATTTTTAGTAAAATCGAAAATCGTTAAACCTGTAGATTGCCGGCCCGTGATCTGTATACGTTTATCATTATTGCATGGAAAACAAACCAATTTAATGACGAGTAGACAATAAGACGAACTATTATACTGGAGAAAGAGATACGATTTAACAAATGAGAGACCCTAACACCAATAGACATATGAACTAGAGTACATTCAATCGTACATGGGCTCAAGCTTGCCTGTTTTAAAATCAGTATTAAATACAAATATCAGTAAACGATCGTCCGCTTGTATTATTTCAAAATGGGTTTGAATTTCAATTGCTGGATATGAACTACAAAGAATGAATTTCACAGAATGATTTCTTTTACAAGTGTTGAATTAAAAAAACACGCACGTGTCCTACCCTACGTTCCGATCCAGTGTTTTTGAATACCGTTTTCTGGAGTCAAAATAAATTGTGCCATAGTCATCACACGCCCATTTGACACTATAATGCGTCACTACGAGGTAGCATTGTCCATGGAGTAACGTGTTATTAGTTGTTGCCCCCACCAATCACATCTGTATGCGATTTAGTGCAATCTGGATGTTTTTTTTTGTTCGTCGGATATTTCCGATCATAAGGGCATTATGGAAGTCAACTCCATGGAACGGAAAGTAATATTTATAATAGCGATCTGGTCCAGTTCGTGCTAACATTACTACTACAGTTCGCAGAAACCCAAACCGAAAGAGTCTATTCGAATATGAAAACAGCATGTAATATTTCATCTCGTGCATATTTGATAGTTATCACTTGGTTAGCTTCATATCGGATGAGGTATCAGAAGATTCTCCTTCTCTTAGTTCAGCTATGCGAACGTCTCGCCCCCCCCCCCCCCCCAGGGGCGTAACGTTCGTATAGCTGAATTATCTCTTCTTCTACTTCAGCGAACCTCTGCTTACGTCACCTAATCGTAGTTTGTGCAGAATTTTCTGTTAAAATATCTTCTTTCTTCTCTTTGTCCACCCACCCCTTACTTATTGCCATCTCACCTTTCAAAAACTCAGCTTCAAAATACTCCGCCGTGCCTGTTAACCTCAGTCCTCCTGAGTGTGTTCCACGAATAACGGTTGACAATTTCAATGTAAACAAATTCGTTGTTTCTGGTAAAGCATCAAGGGGGACAACTCCAGCTTGGTTCGTATCGACCGATATCAGTCTCATATCAGCCGAGTTTGAAGTCATAATTTCCGGGCTCGATATTGGGCAATTCTGGGAGAGAAAATCACACCTCATGAATAACAAACACTAAACTGGTGTATTTAGCTGTTTTAACAAAACGAACCACCGTCTGTTTCTATAGCAATGTTTTGTATAAAAAATTCAGGCTGCTTTGAAACAGCCATAGCTTGATTTGACAATACACAAATACTGACCGACAGATTGTTTGGGTGATGGTTTGGAGCTGGGTTGGTAGGGAATTGCATAACAACGGTTACCTTATAACAAGTACGAAAAACTAAGCAGTAACTCATTGACCGAGTGCATATTTGATTGGGTGTTCACGCGCACATTTCATCATGACACGTCTCATAATACTTCCAACAATAGTAGATACACAAGTTTGCTATCCGAACGCTTCGCGCCTCCCACCCCCCCCCCCCCCGCCCCCCTCCGGGAAGTCGTGACCTTCCGATAGCTGAATTATCTCTTCTCCTACTTCAGCGAACCTTTTCTTACGACACAGAATCGTAGTTTGTGCTGATTTTTCTGTTCAACTATCTTCTTTCATCTCTTCGTCCACCTATACCTCACTTATTGCCATCTCACCTTACAAACTACTACGCTGAGCCTGGAAACCTCAGTCCTCCTGACTGCGTTAGACGAATAACGGTTGACAATTTCGATGTAGGAGTCAAGGTCTAACAGGGTCAAGCAGCCGCCTACCCCGCCATTGACATAGGAGTCAATGGCGGGATAGGCGGCTGATTGACCCTGTTAGACCTTTGTATACCCTCCGCTATGTACCCTCATAGCGGAGGGTACCAAAGTTCTAACAGGGTCAAGCAGCCGCCTACGCCGCCATTGACTCCTAGAGAAAATTTGTCACTTTTTAATGCGCTTGTAATCAAATTAAAACAAAGATAATTTTAATATATATATTAAGGTATTTTTATATAAAAAATGTCCCGTGTTTCGAGGTTTATAAACTGGATAATCTTTATTCCGTTTGTCTTGGTGGAAATACCAAACTTATTCATCAGGTTACTGTTTTGAATGAAATTCGAAGATGGTGTTCGGCTGTCTTTTTGTCACTGTAATGTCTAGGAAAAGTTTTAGCTGTCGAGTTATTTTTACATACTGGCTGCTTTATCTGGCACAAAACTCGACCTATATGGTCTACAAGAGTTTTCATTTTTCTCACTAACGTGATGGTATATTCCATGCCAGTCCAAAGCCATAACGGACAGAGTCTGTGTTCCATACTTGAGGGAAGACCAAGAAATATTTTCAACGTGCTTTGAAAATAGTGCTTTGTCCACCACACACATTCACTGGCCAACTATCTACTTAATGAATTCAGGCAGTATCATGATCCAGGCCAAGCCTGAAAATAAACAGACTGTCATCTGCAAAATGAGGTCCCCATAGGGTGAATTTGGTGATGCAACCCTGGCCAGCAGGGTAGCATCACAACACTTACCCTCTGTGAACCTCAGTCTGAATCAAGGTCTCAAGCCAAAACAGAAATATGTGCCTAGAGGATAAATTGGCCAACTGTATGGGATAGCATCAGCAAATTCGCCCTCAGGGAACCCCCATTTTGCAAATGACAGGTTGTTTATATTCAGGCTTGATCCAGGCCCGAAAAATAGGCCTTTCGGGTTCAACAAGTTAATATTTGAAAGCATACTAAACTTAATATTTAGACGTAAACGTCATCTCTGAACAATTATTTGTAAACAGAACTTATCTTCCTGAGGCTCTTATGTACCCCGACAAAACACAAAGTATCCCTAGATACCTTGGCTGGGCAGCCAATCGCAGTATTCTCTTTACGGCACGGTAGCATTTAATAATATAGGCCAAATAGCAGATACACATTTTATTTGGACAGAAACGTCTTCTCGACATAATGTTCATATTTTCTTTGGCGTCAAACAGCGTCGCGGGCTTTTATGTAAAAAGATAAAACTCAAACATAGCTGTCGGTTGATCGACAAGATGGACAATCTAATTCAACAGTTTTCGTTACAGTATGACAGTGTTTAATAACAAAGATTAAATAACACAAACACAAAAACAACATATTTTATAAACAACTAATGTCACTGGAGTACCCCCCCCCCCCCCCCCCAAATACAGCAAATGGAATGATCTTAATAAATGTTGGAAGTTAGATGATTGTAGCCACAGCAGTTTCTTGGTTATGACGTTATGACTTTCAGAAATACTCAAGTATGATATTTTTCTCGAAAATACACCAGTGAGTATAAGGCGCTGAAACATTTTGGCTGGCGTTAACTTGTATATGATGTTAGAAACTTGTCATTTGAGTCGTGTCTGAGTTGTGGACGAGAGTCTAATATGATCACTTAACCCTTTGAACTCTTGTGGTATCTTCCATGTCAGTTCAATGGCAGCAGTTGGGAGAGTCCATATTTATTATTTGGGGTTAGACTAATTAATATGTTCAACGTGCAGCCATTGGACTGCACGTTGAAAATATTGATTGGTCTATACCACACATTTACCTTATCGCCATCCCACTTAATGACATTATGATGTAGCTTGTGACACGGTCACAAAAAACGGCCTTTGGGGTTCAAAGGGTTAAATAGTTTTTGGGCAATACCTGAGACAAGATTGGGACACTTTTAACCTTTAACATATGGCATAGCCACTCTAGTATGATAATGATGTTGAAGACGCTCAACCAACTATTATAGGCGACACAGCTGTCTGTCTTTAACATTTGTGTGAAGTTTGATAATTTTAGTTTCGTTCTTGGTTCGTTCTGGGGTATAACCGACATACTTATATTGGCAGATTTCAAGCGTAGCCTTGACATTTGACCTTGAAACAAAGTTGTGGACGCATGGTAAAGTTAAGGCGCCACCTAAGATGTGACACATTCCTCTTTCCTTTATAATAGCCTGTAGTTGATCTTGCTTGTTTCGACTATGAATTATTGCTAAGACATAAATATCTACAAATTTTAATTGTGAACCACCCATGGTTTTTGCTCCCACCCCTTGTCATTTACAAATGTTCGAAGTTTGATGATTATAGGCCCATAAGGTTTTGGAATCACTGGTTCGGACTCCTCCACATCCTACACACATACACATACACATTCACACGCATACACTTAAATAACTATATGCCACCCAACATGAACAAAAATCAAAACATCTGGTTATCAGAGTTTGCATATTACTATGAATAATAATTAATAATTAATCAAAACTGTGAACTCTTGAATAGTGGCAATTAGTTTTCGTAGCTCATAGAACCTTTCTCAAACAATACAAGCCTATATAGCGTTTTTCAAGTTCTGTTGTCAGTAATATTCCCGTTGCAACACAAAACCACGCAACGCAGTCGACACTGGGAAATAGATCCATTCGTTTTAGTATATTCGCATGTCTGTTCATCATCAGGATATATTAATCCTGTTTACTTTGGTAGTAACAGTACTATCGTTTTTACACTTGAATGCCGTACAACATTTCCTGATTCCTTTCCATAAGATCGATAACACGAACTGAATTGTTTCAACCAGAGAAAGTAAGCTTGCGCCGAGAAACAGGCCCATGAATCCTCCAAGTTGAACTGCAAAAGAAGAACTTTATTCAAATGCCACTAAATTATGAATTTTATTAAACATAACCATTTATTATACACAAGAAACTTATGGAATATTATCATTCAGCTATTTCACAAATCTGTGAGTTTATCTTACAGCAAGAACGTATTTCACCCGATACAAGTAAACACGTATAGGCACAATACAAATCGGTGTTGAGGGTAGGAACCGCATGCGCGAGCATTCGAATAAGGATGATAACGTTTATTTTACCTGCACTCATTGAAAACTGATAACACACGACGAGACTACCGTTTTCATGGCAGCAATTAAATGATAAATAAATCACCAACTCAGTGAAATATATTAGAATATTATATCTCACGTGACTTCCTTGCATTCCGATTGGCTGAAAGATGATATCCTATTTCGTGTAGTTTGCATCCACAGAACTGACCAGGCACTACACCCAGGCACTACACGTTTTCTGCTGTTAGCACACTACTATATCAGTTTTCTTTTCATACTGGGCGAATAAAACTGATCAGGCAAAATTTAAAAATCGATTCACAGAGGCACAACATCCACAAAACGACCCGGAAAGAAATCTTTGTAGAAAAATGTATCGCTTTTCCATTGTTGAAGTCACATTTTTCGAGGCGTTCATTTTATTCCTTGAGAAGATGATCCATATCTCGTTTCGAAGAGAATGATCCATACCTGGGTCCAACTTTCATGAGAACGCGTCCGGATATGAAAAATCGTTTGTTTCGCTGCTCATATTATTTCGCTGTTTAATTGTATGTTTTGGGTAGTAAACGAATAAATAATGGAATTCAATTGAATCTTCGGAGTTTGTATCCCGTGCTGACCCATTCGGTAATGTATATGTGTGACAAATGTGTGGAAATTATCAAACTGCGTTGTCAAATTTCGAAAAGTTTAGTTTTCGTTCGCGAGTTGTGCGATTCTAGAATACACAGTTCCGTTTCGGGGAAATGTTTTGTTTACCCTTGCCGACCGATTCAAAATTTGTCTTCTGCTCATATCAATAATCCAAGTTAGCCGTGTTTTGGAAGAAGAAAATGTTTTTTAAAAACTATATGGTATTTTTTTCTATATAACGCTGGTTGGTAGGGCTGGTAATAGATTAACAAATCGGACAGATGTTTTTCTTGATGGGTGTTCGATATAATATAAGGATTAGTGCATGTCTTGTCGTGGACTACACCCATATAGTGCCCAGTGAGGTGGTGTAGTTCCCTCCGCTTCGCGGCGGGAACTACACCACCTCACTGGGCACTATATGGGCGTAGTCAACTCCAAGTCATGCACTATTCCTTAACTAGATCATTTTTTGTCATAGTGATATTTTTATATTGGCCCAACATGCATTAAATCTGAACAATACAAAAAAGAAACACATAGCTGAAAGTCTGCTATAACCTTCGGCGGCTATAAGGCAAGTGGAACAACGAATGGAGATTACGTCATGCACAGCTCAACAATGTAATACCATGACGTCATGATCTTCATTCATAAAAAAAATCAATTCATAGACACTGAATTATTGCCAGAATATACGTGAACAAATACGGAAAAGGAGGAATCGTGTAAGATAAACTGGTTATTACCACCAAGTGGGTTTCTGAGATAGTGTATTGAAGTCTCGACCTCGCCTCTGGGTCATATATTGACTCGGCCTAACGTACCTGTCTATATATGCCCAGAGTCGAGGTCCTGACCAGAAAAAAAACACATTAATGATGTAAAATCAAGAAAAGTGAACACATTGACGCCTGTAACAAAGGTTAAAATCCAGGTTTTAAAATTCTCCCGTTTTCTCAATACAACGATGGAAGAGCACTCCTAGCGAAGGACAGATTCGTCATAGATAAGTTCAGGCCCAGTTTAAATTGAGGCTAAAAGGAATTGCTCTGTCAGCTACAAAAACACTCACAGCCACCCACGACTATGAATCGATCCGAATTGAGGGCCGCCTGCTACCCTGATGCATAATAACCTCTACCTATGATGGAAGTAGGGGTAGTATTACGCTCCGGCGAGGCTTGGAGAATATCCAAGGCTGTCCGCATCGCGCTATGCCCGTAAACGACCAAATAAACCAAACCAATTCACCTCCATAACGCGACTAATCTAAATTAAAATTCACTTTGGGGGGGGGGGGGGGGGTGGGGAGGGTAAAACTGGCCTTTTGCAGACAAATTGCGAATTGTCTTGTGCCTGTTTTAGTCCTGCCTACGCGAAAATGCAACTAACCTAAATTAGAATTATTTCGTTTGGGAGGAGAACCCCAAGCATGTGTGTGTGTGTGTGGTGTGTGTGTGTGTGTGTGTGTGTGTGTGTGTGTGTGTGTGTGTGTGTGTGTGTGTGTGTGTGTGTGTGGTGGGGGTCAGTAATAGGGGAGACAAGCCTGGAGTTACCTTGTTTATACATGCAAATCCCACCTTACAATTACTCATTTAATACTTTGACACTTCCTGGGTTTCTCAGAGCTAGCAACCTCTAATTATGAAAACCTTGTTCATATACACAACTCTCGAAAGCAGACCAATGTTTATTTTGGAGATTATATACCATTATTCGAGTGTGACTGGATTAGAAAGTCTGACCTCTCTGAAAACTTAATGTTATCAGAAGAATGACCAGTAAATATTTTTAATCCGGCCCTTTATTCTGCAAATGTATAAAAGAAGGATCACTTGTAAATAGTTTTATTTCTGAAGAGATTATTATATATCGAAATTTATCACATGACTGTTGTAAAGTTCAATGAAAAAGTCCATCTGATATTCTTCTATATGAGAACACGTGTAATATGACCTGCATGGATTTTCATTGGCTGAATTTTAAGCCTCATCACCTAATTAATATTCATATTGTACCACTCCATTGTTTACAAACAAAACATGTCCCGTGTACTTAACTATCGAGTGAACGAAATTGTGAAAATAGATGGAAAAGGAGAAGGGAAAATTGTTAAGATCACTGATTCCACAAAAAGGCTTGTTATACACTGTGAAAATAAAAGGTATCGACTTAGAAGTGACTCTCTCGGTAGAACGTTTGAGCCCATTAGGCATTACACGATGAACGCTACCAGACGCTAGATTGCCAAGAAACTGTTGGCGTTGCTAAGCAAACGGACGCTACTCAACAGCGTCGTTTTGTTAATGTCAGCGGTGCAGATATAGATGGATTTGTTGAAAAAGAAACAAATAAAAACACTTTAAGCAAGACCTTTTATGATATGAAGTTAGAAAGAAAAGCAATGATATAAATGAGCATCGTGAAATTCCCAACATACCGCCCAGTGAACTGTGTGTTATTTTATGCAAATTTATCCTGTCAGTCAGAAAATCTGACGGCTCTGAATATGAACCAAGCTCGTTGCGTGGATTTATTTCCAGTATTGACAGAAATTTAAAACGTTTTAATTATGGTCACACAATAGTTAGCAGTGTAGAATTTGTGAAAGTGAGAGACATATTGAAGGCCAAACAACAACTGAAACGAAGTGGCTTGGGCAATCGGTAAATGAAGGCGGAGCCAATAAGTGACAATGAAATTGACATTTTTTGTGGCAAAGCGGTCAAATGGGTTCTTCGACACCCGAATCTATAATAAACTCCTTGTGGTTTTTAAACACTATTCACTTTGGTTTACGGGGCTCAGATGAGCACCGTAAAATGTGTTGTGGGGGGGGGGGGGATGTTAGTTTGTACAAGGATCCAAATGACCAGGAATATTTACAGTTTATAGAAAGACAAACAAAAACGCGCCCTGGTGACAATGTCAGAGATGTTCGAAGTGTGCCACCCAGAATGTGGTGTAACTTTGATTTACCTGAAAGGTGTCCTGTAAATATTTATAAAAAAGTACTCTCTTTTAAGGTCCCCTGGTTACAGGGACGAAAGTGACCCTTTTTTATATAGCAACACATACTAAACAAGATATTATGAATGTCGTTGATCAGTGGTTTAAAAGACAGTCGATTGGCATAAAAAAACTTACCTCCATCATGAAGCGCATGGCAAAAGCAGCTCGTCTGTCACCGGAAAAGAAACTTACAAATCACAGTGCTCGCAAACAATCATGTTCAGAAACTTAGTGAAAATAACATCCCTGCTCACCAGATTATGCAAATCACAGGACACAAGAATATCCAGTCAATTAACAATTACAGCCATACCAGTGAACAACAACACAAACAAATTGTCCGTGTGTTATCTAACTCCAATCTTCAAACTGAAAATAGGCCTCAATATCCTAAATCCATGGACACAGATGTCGTTTAATAAAACCAGTCAATTTCTAACACAAATTCCATTGATCGAAACACACAATTTGCGGGTAAACTACTAAATATGTTCACAGGCAACATTTATGGTGGGCACTTTGAAATACACATTCATAACCCAGAAACATCATCAGCCCAACCCGCTCAGAAACGTAGCCTAGGCGCATCAATGCCATCATTGTGTCCGACAGCGACTCGGATTAAAGTTTATAAAATATAGAAAGTGCAAATCCCTT
This sequence comes from Pictodentalium vernedei, assembly GCA_031216915.1. Lineage (NCBI taxonomy): Eukaryota > Metazoa > Mollusca > Scaphopoda > Dentaliida > Dentaliidae > Pictodentalium > Pictodentalium vernedei. Next base: position 136,822,070 of record CM062297.1, on the reverse strand, counting down.
CTTTGGATTTGCTTCTCTTATCGTTGACAATTGAATTACTAATGAGGGTTTTGTTGCAATCTGTTTATTAAATGTCAACAAGACCGTTTGTTTTGAGAACTACTTTGTAAAGCGGAAGTATTGAACGTATTCAGTCAACATGGAGAAAGTAGGTTAATTTTATTTTGCCATGTACGGGAACACAGACTCGTTAAAAATAAATCGGTTCAAGTTCGTTTGTGTGTGTCATGTGATAAAAAGAATCTGAAATTCGTTTCTCTTTAACATAAGATTTATGAAACTCGTTTCGACAATTTTATTTTAGCTCGCCAGAGGCTCGCTAAAATAAAATTGTCTACACTCGTTTCATAAATCTTATATCAAAGAGAAACTCATTACAGATCCTCTATATATTACGAGAAATATCTTTGACGACTACTTTGTGTTAAGTGTATATTTTCTGCATAGATGTTATTCATGTTTCTTTAGGATTATATATATATAGTCGCCCGGAAAACATTCTGGATCGAACAATCATGCACGTATAGACTATATGGTTTCAACAGAACTTCAAAGTCAAACTATTCTTGAGCAGGGACGAATCGTCCTCTCGGTTTCTACACGATGCATGTTGTTTTCTCCCGGTCTAGGTACTCGACAAAGATACGGAAGTGTCAATCAAGGATCGCAGTACTAATTCCGTAAATTCCAAGCAACTGCACTCAGCGTTCTGGACGCATTTTATTTTTGTCCGACGATACCTTTTTCATCATCTTCAGTGTCTTTTTAGGCTAGCTATTTACACCTTTCCCCCATGAATCCTATCGCGAAATCTGTTCACTTTTAACTTCAGGCGATCATCTAAGTGTTCTAGGCAGCGTTGGAAACCACTAGCACTGGTCTTGTAGATGCAAGTTTTACTTAGTCTCTTCCCAGCACCAGTAACAGCGAATAACAAGTCTTCAGTGGCACTATCCCATTACGGGGGCATTCCCAGCACATCCCCACGTCGTTACCAGATAGAAAAGCACCAAACTCTAAAATTCCCACCTAGCGGGCTACTTAGTGCATTTTAACTGCAAACTAATTTGATTAAATCATCCAGTTATCATACTTTCTTGTAAAACATGGAAGTATCTTGACATTTCTAAAATTCCAGTTCCTTTTAATTTTCGAAGGGTATATTAAATCGAGTTCCACCGGGGGTTGGGGCTTTCAAGAATACGTTTCAGAATTTGTCTAACAGTATTTTTTTTACCTTTTCCTTTCTACTTTTGCCCCGGTTTCCTTTCATTTCGGGTGTTATCACACATCCGTTCAGTCAGAACTTGGCTCACGAGAACTGTTATCGCTACATTTCATTTCTTTCGTCGTCTGTGTATATTTTTCCTTGTTGTGTCTATACCCCGAAGAAGGTCTTCATCAGGCGAAAAGCTAGGTGAAAATTGTCTTTTTCCTGTGTTGTTTGAACTTTATTTAGACGAATATATTATAAAAAGGAACTAGAATTTTAGAAATGTCAATACACTTCCATGTCGTCCCTTGAGTTCCAATGTGTTCTATGTGCCAGTAGGCACATAGAACACATTGGAACTCAGGGGAAGATGTATTACATGAAAGTAGAATAACTGGATGATTCAATTATTGTTTGTTTGCTGTACGTCGCCTTAAAATGCACAAAGTAGCCCGCCAGCAGGAAATTTTAAAGTTGTGGTGTTTTTCTTGCTGATGCTGGGTATGTGCTGGGATAGTCCCCAGTTCCTTTTACATACAAAGCAATACCCTGCGCCCACATCAATGCGTTAGTGATTGCAGTTAAAATTGAATTTGATCTCAAACACGGGGTCGTCATCTCATATTATAGCAAACCGCAAGCAATAGTAGGCATTATCATTATCAAGTATTTGAGTTATTTACCAAAAATACAAGCACTGCATATTCTTGGGCGATGTCAATTCCAAACACCAGGTATTCGGTTGTTATAAGAATGAGCTTAATGATGACGCCCTTTTAACATAATTGAATTACTTGATCCATTCGTGGCAAATAACGGTCAAGACGTAACATACGCAAGCAACAACCCACTCCATAAATCAGATACCATAGACCTGATTATCAACAGTAAATCACTAACCAGCCAAATGCAATACATATTTGTAGGGGCCGACGATCTAGGCAGTGATCACCCGCCAGTTCACGCCACTTTGAAATGTAATACTGGTCTCACAAGATATCCTTCCATTAACAGGAGGAACCTAGCAAAAATTCACTGAAACCTCTTCAGAAACAATATCGAAATAAAAATAAATACAAATGACCCCTTAAATATCCATGAAGTAGAAAAAGTCTGCACCCACCTTAACGAGGTGATCAAGAGTACATTAGATGAAATCTGTCCAAGCAAACAGTAAAGACGCGCGGATAAACGGAATAATCCAAACAACACAAATAATTTTTCCAAAAAGAATAGCCTTCCAGGCTCACCAATCAGAGAATGAACAAATCAAGAAATAAAAAACAGGACTTAAAACCGCGTATAATCGCCTGCATAGAGAAGTAAAAAAGGCCATAGCTAACGACAATCGCGGTAGGTGGGAAAAAAGCAAACCTAAATGGGATGAAAGAACCTCGGAGGTTCTGGGATACATTTAAAACGCTTACTGGCCAAAAGAGCAAAAGTGCCAATAATAATGCGCTGAAGCCTAGGAACGGACATATGACCCTGTACGACAAGGCAAACGCCCTCTCTTTCGCCGAACTTCTAATGAAAACCCATCGTCCACAAGAAGGGAACGCCTTTGACAACGATTTCAGGGTGAAAGTAAATAAATTTGTCCAATTTAACAACTGAATTTTCAATAAACCCAAATTCCACCAAAGACCTGAAGATGGGGACGACCATGAATTAACCGAACCAATAAGCAAAGAGGAGGCCATGGGTGTAATCAGAAAATGCAAGTCATTTTCGTCCCCCGGAGAAGACAAAGTCTCTTGCAAAATACTGAAACATAGTTCTTCTACTGTACACATACCTAACTCCTACTCTGCTGTCTCTCCTGTGGGAACATCCCAAAATGCTGGGAAGTGGCCACATGAGTCATGAGACCTAAACTCAACAAAGACTTTGCCAACCCTTCTAACTACTTCCCCATAAGCTTGCTTAGCTGTGTTGGAAAAATATTTAAGCAGCTTCTCACTATGAGACTGCGCAGCTATCTCGAACCAAACCGCCTTTTCAACAAATGGCAAAGAGAATATAGGAGCCAGAAAGAGGGAATCGAACAGGTATATAGACCGGTCGTTTATATGTGAAAACTGCGTTTAGTCAAAACAAAATATGAACAACGCTTTTCTCGGATGTAGAAAAAGCGCTCGACTCGGTATGGCATAATGGCGTGAGATGTAAAGTAGAGAAACTGGGATTTCCCACTAAAGTTCCGAGGATTATATCATCATTTCTATCTGACCAAAACATCAAGGTCAGGGTTGACCGCGATGTGTCAGAGGAAGTACTCGAAGCGGGCACACCACATCCCGCTTCTATTCATAATATATGTGAATATCATAGAAACAGTAAGGGAAAACTGTATCTGAACTACCTCAGTTCTCAGGCGATAAAGGCATGTGTACGACCAGTAAGTCCCGAAATATAATTAAAAATCGCCTGCATGATATCACTCGCGAACTTGATATCAAGGGCGAAATGGCGCATCAAGCTGAATGCCGCCAAAAAGTTACGTTCTTCAAGAATCAAAGAAAAAAAAACCTCCAGTATTGATCTCCCGTTATATGGTCACAAATTAAGCAAGCAACGAGGCGAAATTTTGGGATTTATACTTGATAGCAACCTCGGCCTAAACAGTCAAGTAAAACTCCTTTACGGTTAGAGCTACTAAACATATCAATTTTCAGAAGATGATCAGAGGTAAAAATTGGTGAGCAAACAAAGACGTGTTTCTGAACAAATCATTTATGCACCCGATAATAAAATACGATGCCATAATAACAAGTGGCCTGAACAAAACCAACACCCAGAAGCTACAGAGGGTTCAAAATCATGCCCTGCGTGTGGCACTATTCAAGCCCATGTGGACACCGACAAAAAAAACTTGATGAGCCAGCAAAAAGAGAAACTATTGACACGCGATTAAAAGACCTGCTAAACAAAACTATCAACAAACGTAATTAGGGAATTAATGGTAGAGCTGATCGAACACCGAATCCTTAACGGAGAAACAAAATAAGTCACAGAATAAAATTATACAACATAATTAAATTGTGTGGAGCCAGTGATGATTGCCTCGCTAAGTATTAAGACCTTTAGGATTCAGTCTGCGAGGACAGCCTCGCAACTCTGTGTGTGGGAAGGGGGCTACGAAGAAACCCACCATTCATCAATTGCAACCATCACACTATAGTCACAATATACAATAGCGGATCTCTATCTCTCTTTAATAATGACGCGGAGGAGTGAAGTCAGTGAGGATTGCCTCACTATTCATTAAGAAAATCTACGATCGAGTCTGTGAAAACTGTCTGGCAACACCAGGGGTAGTGGGCTCCAAAGAAACCCAAACCTCGACCCACCCATACCAACAATCACACAACAATCACAATATACAATAGTGGAGTCCTATCGCTCTCTACCTATAACCTTTCTAATTGAATTGCAGCTGAAATTGAATTTGATCTCAAACAAGGGGTCGTCATCTCATATAATAGCATACCGCAAGCAATAGTAGGCATTATCATTATCAAGTATTTGAGTTATTTACCAAAAATACAAGCACTGCATATTCTTGGGCGATGTCAATTCTAGCCACCAGGTATTCGGTTGTTATAAGAATGAGCTTAATGATGACGCCCTTTTTAACATAATTGAAGAACTTGATCAATTCGTGGCAAATAATGGTCAAGGCGTAACACACGCAAACAACAACCCACTCCATAAATCAGATACCATAGACCTGATTATCGCCAGTAAATCACTAACCAGCCAAATGCAATACATATTTGTAGGGGCCGACGATCTAGGCAGTGATCACCCGCCAGTTCACGCCACATTGAAATGTAATACTGGTCCCACAAGATATCCTTCCATGAACAGGAGGAACCTAGCAAAAATTCACTGGATTCTCTTCAGAAACAATATCGAAATAAAAATAAATACAAATGATCCCTTAAATGTCCATGAAGTAGAACAAGTCTGCACCCACCTTAACGAGGTGATCAAGAGTACATTAGATGAAATCTGCCCAAGCAAACAGTGAAGACGCGCGGATAAACAGAATAATCCAACCAACACTTCAAATATTTTTTTTAAAAAAAGAATAGCCTTCCAGGCTCGCCACTCAGAGAATGAGCAAATCAAGAAATAAAAAAACAGTACTTAAAACCACGTATAATCGCCTGCGTAGAGAAGTAAAAAGTGTCATAGCTAACGACAATCGCGGTAGATGGGGAAAAGCAACAGAAAACCTAAATGGGATGAGCGAACCTAAGACGTTCTGGGATACATTTAAAACGCTTACTGGCCAAAAGAGCAAAAGTGCCAATAATAATGCGCTGAAGTCTAGCGACGGAAATATGACCCTGTACGACAAGACAAAGGCCCGCTCTTTTGCCGAACTTCTAATGAAAGCCCATCGTCCACAAGAAGAGAACAGCTTTGACAACGATTTCAGGGTGAAAGTAAATAAATTTGTCCAAGATAACAACTGAATTTTTAATAAACCCAAATTCCACCAAAGACCTGAAGATGGGGACGACCATGAATTAACCGAACCAATAAGCAAAGAGGAGGCCATGGGTGTAATCAGAAAATGCAAGTCATCTTCGTCCCCTTCATCATCAAGTCATCGCATCAAGCTGAATGCCGCCAAAAAGTTACGTTCTTCAAGAAGCAACGAACAAAAAACTCCAGTATTGATCTCCCGTTACATGATCACAAATTAGAAGCAAGCAACGAGGCGAAATTTTGGGATTTATACTTGATAGCAACCTCGGTCTAAATAGTCAAGTAAAACTCCTTTACGGTTAGAGCTACTAAACATATCAATTTTCAGAAGATGATCAGAGGTAAAAATTGGTGAGCAAACAAACACGTGTTTCTGAACAAATCATTTATGCACCCGATAATAAAATACGATGCCATAATAACAAGTGGCCTAAACAAAACCAACACCCAGAAGTTGCAGAGGGTTCAAAATGATGCCCTGCGTGTGGCACTATTCAAGCCCATGTGGACACCGACAAAAAAAAACTTGATGAGCTAGCAAAAAGAGAAACTATTGAAACGCGATTAAAAGACCTGCTAAACAAAACTATCAACAAACGCAATTAGGGAATTAATGGTAGAGCTGATCGAACACCGAACCCTTAACGGAGAAACAAAATAAGTCACAGAATAAATTATACAACATAATTAAATTGCGTGGAGCCAGTGATGATTGCCTCGCTAAGTATTAAGAACTTTAGGATTCAGTCTGCGAGGACAGCCTCGCAACTCTGTGTGTGGGAAGGGGGCTACGAAGAAACCCACCATTCATCAATAGCAACCATCACACTACAGTCACAATATACAATAGCGGATCTCTATCTCTCTTTAATAATGACGCGGAGGAGTGAAGTCAGTGAGGATTGCCTCACTATTCATTAAGAAAATCTACGATCGAGTCTGTGAAGACCGTCTGGCAACACCAGGGGTAGTGGGCTCCAAAGAAACCCAAACCTCGACCCATCCATACCAACAATCACACAACAATCACAATATACAATAGCGGTGTCCTATCTCTCTCTACCTATAACCTTTCTAATTGAAAATTCTCACATTTTCGTGAAACACTCTTATCTGGAAGACGCATGGTAAAAGTGGACGAAGCGTAGGAGGAATTGGAACAATCTACCTTTCTGTCACTATTCACAGGAAACCACCAAATGCCAGGCAAGGATTGAAACAAGCTTGCCTGACTGGGACGAGTTTACATTTTAAATAAATAAACATATGAATAAAGATATAAAGACATCTTAAGGGCTTTTGGGCGTGTATCCATGAGTGTGTTCTTTCCCCTCATCAGTCCGTCATCTGTTCCCCCTGAAAACAAACCAGACGGCCACGGCTCAGCATGCACTGTCTCTTATAGGCTGACATTCAAAAACACAAAAAGGTTGATGTTTTTCCCTTTTTGTAACCTTTTTGGATAATATGCTGGGGCAGCTCCCAAACCAGCGACTGTTCGGGTTTATTTTTCTTTTTTCTAAAACAACCATCGAACTGCGGTTTCAGTATTACCCTAAATATGCCCATGTCTGTAAGCAAACACAGAGCAGAATTATTTTAGTTATGCACAATTCTTAGTCAGCTTCAAGTTCGAGGTTCTCGGGGATCTGAACCCACTACCCTACTGCCAGTGCGCACACTCAAACCAAATAAGATCATTGGCTCTCGCTACCTTGTGGATTCATAAGCAAATAAAGTTATTCGGGTCGCAAGGGATTTCAATCTCGCCTCGTCCATGTGCGCCTTCGGCGCGTGAAAACTTGTCATTCATTCATTCCAAGTTGGAATTATTTTCCTCAAGACTCACTGAAGAAGATAAAAGAAGCGAAACGCGTCGAGACGGACGGATTTCTTTCCACCTATTCTGAAGGGAATAACCAATCCAGATATCTTCTTCATTAGGTAAAATTCTATTGTTGTATTGTTTTGATTTATTGCACTTCATTTCTTCATTTTGTTTTTGTACATAGCTGGTTCACTTCTCTTACAATGGCTAGAAAAGACAGCGACACCAGGAACAGGGAGTTGTCTGACTAGGAAAAGGCCAGGAACAATCGTTCCAGGCCAATTCTAGGTTGATCAAGGCTATGTTTCAGGTGTTTCGGTGTTTGCGCCATATTGGACTCTTAAAGCAGCATTTGAAAAATCGGGATTTACCAAAGAAGTTGGAGAAGAAAGTGGATGAGCTAGGTGGCTTTTCAAATCCAGCACTTCCCACCCCACACATTTTTTTCTGTTTTTTGACAGATTAGTGTGGGATGGGCCAACCACCAACCAAACATTAAATACTTTAACTGAGCATTACACAAAAAATAAACAAATTGTAGTCTACGATCACTTTGGCAATGCAGCCACCTCCTGGTCTGGAAACAAATAGACTTCAACAGCGCTTCGGCACGTGCCTTGATCTGGGCTCGAAAAAAACTTTAAAAATAAGTTGACAGATAAGATTGTTTCGGCCTATGAGCCTCACAAACTCCCGACCGTGTTGTCCCTCTACCCTAACGGAAAAAAAGAATGATAAGAAAAGATCAAGGCAAACCAATTTTCCCTCTACTTTTCCTTCTACTTCTCCTCCTGCCTTCTCGGCAGAGTAAGCGCCTCAATTTGGAAACATATCCTGTCCATATTGTGACTAAAAATGCTCGCAAATTGAGTAATGCTGTATCGTCTCGTCTTGCTCCTCTACATCCTACTCCTCAGGCTTTTTTCTCTGGTTCTCATAGTGCTCGTACTAGAACTCCACCTGCTTCCTCTACTTCTCCTGTTTTCTATCCTGCTTCTGTTTCTTTTTTTCCTCCTCCTACTTCTCCTGTTATAGGATGGTTCAACCAAGTATATCGTACTCACAGAAAGATAAAGCACCGAACCGCAACCCAGTCCTCTCATTTGATTCTAAAGTCTCCCGATTTTGGCATAAGAGTGGGGTTAGTTTTGACAAAAACAACTAGCGGCTCCCCGATGTTTGTAAAAATATCCTGATGATTGGTAGTTCAAATAGCGCATTGATCGAGATCCCCACCCAGACATCCAGGCGGACTGTCACACTGGCGCCAAGTTCAATAATTTGCGCTCTATGTCATTATTAAATATTGGAGTGAATTCGCGAATTGATAATACTGATCTCGTAGTTAAGTAGTTGTGGAATATGTTCAGCGATATCAAGGTCAAGTTTAGATCATCAAACAATTATTTCGCTGAACTAATTAAACTTTTCGCAAAAAGTCCCATTGGTGGCTGAGAGGAGAACCCTGAACACCATCAACGTAACCACTCGGAAAGTGAAGGACGTTGATGTTATTCAAAAAATTGAAGGCGCGGATTTGATGTTATTCAGGATTTGATACCATTGTACCACGAGAACCGCCAGTATTATGTACAATCACTGGTTGGGCCATCCAGATTTAAATTAAGTAAAGGCAAAGGTAAAAACCGGCCAACAGACGTGGGATTAGGAACTTATGTGGATTAGGAAACATCTGGTTGGTCACCTCCAGATAGTGAAGTAGATCCCGAAATTATTGAAATTAACAAACAATCTTCCAAAAGGTGCTGAACATACTCTCCGAAATAGACAATTTAACAGCTGGTGAACGGAGAGCCCTCGCGAATCATTGACAAAATAAGAAATTGGTTACTAGACCAGACGACAAAGGTGGGCCGGTGGTCGTTCTATCTCGGGATAATTATATAATGGAAGCCACGAGACAACTCCTCAATACTAAACATTATAAAAAAATAGATTCACTTATTTGACCGAGTAATATCGAAAACTTCAATAAGATCTAAAAATTTCTTCTCGGCGAAGGTCACATTAACAAAGAACAATCGAACTATTTAACAGCTAAGCTCAGTGCTCAAAGAAGACAATTTTACATCCTACCAAAGATCCACAAGGAATGTTCTTCATGGACTGATGACTTTACTCCACCCGGGGGCCCAATTTTCTCTGATTCTGAATCTTATGCAATCTCGGAACTAACTGATTATCATCTAAAACCAATAGCTAATAGACCATCTCATCTATCACAAACATACACAGGCCTTTCTGTCAAAAATTTCTAAATTGAAAATTTCGAAAAATGCAATCTTGACTACTTTGGATATCGACAGCATGTATACGAACATTGATATTGATAAAAGGTGTTAAATCGATTAAAATGCATTTGAAAACTATCCGGACGCAAAACGCCCTGTCGAACACATTTTGAATCTTTTGGAGCTGAGTTTAAAAGGTACTGACTTTCAATTGAATGGAGAATATTTTTTACATATAATGGGTTCAGTTCTAACTTTGCAAGCATTTATGTAGCGGAATGGGAGGGAAATGCCATAAGCAAATGTGCAAAGCATCCTCTCGTATATCTCAGATATTTGGATGACATTTGTATTACTGGGGAACATTCACGAGAAGATTTTGATTATTTTTTCAGAATTTTTGAGCATTCATGATCCAAGCATTAAATTATATAGAGAGTAATCACCTGACTGGACTGGTTACGTGAAATAATTCATGAGAGGCGAGGGACGTTGTACAAACACGGGTGCGCGAATGCGCACGAGTGTTTTACAATATACTCACTCGCCTCGAATGAATTACTTCACATAACCAGTCCAGTCAAGCGATTACTCTGTTTAAAACTTTTCATTATTAACGATAGTTATATTATTTAACACTTTACCTAACGTAACGGTTCAAAACAGTCAGCGCTATTCTCAAGGATCGCCAAATAATTTTCATTATTTTTTCATTTGATGTCTCTAAAACATAGGTTATGACCCCTAATGAGGGGTCACAACATATGTTTTTTAGGCAAAAAATGAAAATAATACTTATTCAATAATTTTTATTTTTTTTTTGGCAAGTGTCGTCTGCTTTTAATGTTAGGGAAAGGGTTAAAAAAACAAAAGAAAAACAATGAAGTCCCCATCGTACCTACGGCAAAACGTCTTTGTTTGCGCGTACGGATACATGTACATGACACAATTGTCGATTGCATAATTCACTTGTGAAGTTATTGTTTATAACCAAACCCGGAAATCCCAGTAAATCACACTTTGGAAAGTAATATCAGTGAAAATTCTGTTGATTTTCTCGATGCGACCGTGTATAAAGGCAAGCAATTCCAGGCATCCGGTCGTTTACATTATAAAGTGTATTTTAACCCAACTGACGCACATCAATTGTTGCACACAACATCCTTTCATCCTCAGCATACATTTAAAGGTATCATCAAATCACAGCTCATTCATTTCCACCGAAATTCAAGTGATAAAATAAATTTAAACGAGGCTTGTTCTACTCTATTTTGCGCCCTCAGATCGAAGGGGTACTCACTGAGCTTTTTGCGTAGCCTGAAGTCTTAAACCCTGAAAAGCATCGAAAGTCCAGCAGAAATTACTGATTTCGAACCACTGAAAACGGAACACAACAGACATTTCACAACTGCAGTGGTGCGGTATTAAATTGTAAACAAACCTCGTTGTAAATTGCATATTTGGATACTTTTATGCCTGATCAGAAAGAGGAATTTTCCTCCGAACAAACGAAAAATCACTATCAGATCCGTAACCCTCTCCATTGTGATTCACCAAACATTATTTACCTTATCACATGTAAGCGCTGTCGGAAACAATATGTTGGTCAATGTCAAAATCCTTTCCGAGAACGTGCTACTAGACACAAACAGGATATAAAACATAATGCTGATGCCCCAGTAGCATAACATAGCAGTAGCATAACATTTAAAACTTCCTGGCCATTCTTTGGACGATTTCGAAATCCATCCTATTGAACAACCACCAATTAAAACAGATTAGAAGAAACGGATGAATTTAGAAAAAAAAAACGTGAAGCTTTTTGGATCAATACGCTTCAAATTCTCTGGCCATTTGGTATGAACATATCAGAGGGCGAATGAGAAAGGAGGTCCATCATTCCTTTCACTTTTACGTACAACAGAATGAATATCGAAATAGCAAAAATGTTAAAAGATGAATTCAATGTTACCAATGCTAAATTAAATGAACCTTTGAATCTTCGACCTATCATCGCCTATAAGAAAAACAAAAGCTTGCGTAACATCTGATTCATTGTAAGAACTAAATTAGAGCCCATGAATGAATAACATCAATTTTTGTCAGTCAGTTTAACCAGTTCCTAAGCTCATCACTTAGTTTAAATCAATTTTATGTACTTTTTTGTCATGTTTGAAACCCATCAGGTTTCAGTAAATGAAAACAATTTTTCGGCGGCATACTAAAAGAAAAAAACGTTTCAGTAGGAAATGTCTGTGCCAGTGCGATTTTTTAACCTCAAACACACACACACACACACACACACACACACACACACACACACACACACACACACACACACACACACACACACACACACAGTCTTGTCTACCCTACATACCGAGGTACCCCATTGTTTGTCCTTTGTGTGGACTAACGGTTTCAACCTCGTTTTGCCGGTACAGTTCTGGGAAAACAACCGAGGTAAAGGGTTTCTTTTGTCTTTTGTACCTCGGTAAGGCGAAACACGCAAACTCTTTTGTCTAGTTACCTCGTCAAGTTGGTAAGACAAACCCACACACACACACACACACACACACACACACACGCACACACACACACACACAGTCTTGTCTACCCTACATACCGAGGTACCCCATTGTTTGTCCTTTGTGTGTACTAACGGTTTCAACCTCGTTTTGCCGGTACAGTTCTGGGAAAACAACCGAGGTAAAGGGTTTCTTTTGTCTTTTGTACCTCGGTAAGGCGAAACACGCAAACTCTTTTGTCTAGTTACCTCGTCTAGTTGGTAAGACAAACCCACACACACACACACACCCACACACTCACACCACACACACACACACACACACACACACACACACACACACACACACACACACACACACACACACACACACAAACCGTCTTGTTTTCCCTACATACCGAGGTACCCCATTGTCTGTCCTTTGTGTGGACTAACGGTTTCAACCTCGTTTTGCCGGTACAGTTCTGGGAAAACAACCGAGGTAAAGGGTTTCTTTTGTCTTTTGTACCTCGGTAAGGCGAAACACGCAAACTCTTTTGTCTAGTTACCTCGTCAAGTTGGTAAGACAAACGCACACACACACAGACACACACACACACACACACACACACACACACACACACACACACACACACACACACACACACACACACACACACACACACACACACAGAGTCTTGTCTACCCTACATACCGAGGTACCCCATTGTTTGTCCTTTGTGTGGACTAACGGCTTCTACCTCGTTTTGCCGGTACAGTTCTGGGAAAACAACCGAGGTAAAGGGTTTCTTTTGTCTTTTGTACCTCGGTAAGGCGAAACACGCAAACTCTTTTGTCTAGTTACCTCGTCAAGTTGGTAAGACAACCCCCCCCCCCCCCCCCCCCCAGACACACACACACACAGAGTCTTGTCTACCCTACATACCGAGGTACCCCATTGTTTGTCCTTTGTGGTAGAGGTCTTGATCCGAGATACCTGGAAAATCTGAAGTAGTGCTACAAGTCAGTACTAATCGTATAAAACTGTAAGGGTGGTAGCAACATATAGTTGTGGGTGACTACAAATTTATTGAAGAGGTGGATTTCCTTGAGAAACGACTTAATTGTTCCGGAGATCGTGTTGTAAGTCTCTAAGCAGCACTGCATTAAAATGCTGACGTTTGACATGATTAAATCTGTACAGTAGAAAGGAATGCGGTCAACACATTGGATATAGATTCGCTCTCGCTAGTAATCATGGGATCACGGTGGCTCAGTGGTTCCGGCATTGCACTCCAAACCGAAAGGTCCACGGTTCGATCTCCTGCAGAAGTACAATGTCGTTGTTTTCACACAGCTGGTGAGCCGACAATCTCGAACTTTGGACGGACTTGCATTTCTACGAAGCAATTCTTAGACTACCCATGACTGAGCCACTTATTAGTTCCATGTCTCTGGCGCCCCTGGTGTAAATCTGGACATATAACTTGGAAGGACAGATTTTTTTAAACATACTTTCCGACTAGAACACCTTTGGCCATACCTCGGGATTCACCAAACCAAGTTGTTGCCATCCTGTTATAACAATTTAGTTATCCTGTTATTACAACTTACAGTTAAAACTGGAAGTACTGTCCTGAAATGCGCACAAATAGCGCGTTGATCTGCGCGTTAATTTACGCGTTATGGCTATAGTAAGACTATCAAATTTTGTACATATGGTCTGTGTACATGCAATGTTTCAGCCAATGGACCTCCCGGTAACCCGAAAGTCCAAAAAGGGCAGAAAAATTGCCCGTGTTTGCTATGAGTAACCAGGAGAACCTGCCGTGCTATGGATGCCATTCGATATGGCAATTGCGCGCAATTCCTGCGCGCAATTAAACCTAGATAAGCGCACAGTTTGTGACGGAACTTCTAGTTTTAACTGTATCTCGGGACCACCAAACTACCATGTGTTCCGCGGTCACTAAGTTCTGGTCGAAAAGAGGAAAACGACCAATATTTTGTCGTCAGTTTGTCAGAAATAACATGACTTTGTCGGGCATTACAGTGTATCAACGGCTCAACAGAAATGGTTAACAGCCCTTAGCTTATTAGCGGCCCTCGACTTCGTCGCAGGCCGCTAATAAACTCCAAGGCTGTTAACCATTTCTGTTGAGTCGTTAATACACTGTAATGCCCTTCAAAATCATGTTATTGTTATATTAAAATTCAAAAGCAAAAACAGAAAGGAGAGAGTGCAATACCACTCACTGTATCACAGCGCCATAATATATATTATCCCCTCGAAGAGTATCTTTTTATTTTTCATAATAGCACAAGAAACACTTGCAAACTTCCATCACATGGTCCACCGGGTGCAGGTGCTTCCTTTGCGTTTTGTCCTCATCAATCATGTGTATGTATTTCCTAAATAAAATTATTATTTATTTCTTTATATATTTATTTATTGATTATTTTTAATTGATTATTTTTAATTTTTTATTAATTTTTATTTATTTATTTATTTATTTATTTATTTATTTATTTGATTCATTTATTTGATTCATTTATTTAAATTATTATTATTATTTTTATTTAATTTTTCATACCTTTCACACAATGTAGAGGTTCAGAAGGTAAAACACACAATTTCTACGTGGTGTAAAATATTTTCCGTCATAAACCTCCGTCGGGGGATATTCATTCCAACTGATAACACTCGTGAGGCATCATGATCTTTGGCGTTATTTTTTCATTTATTTCTTTAGTCACAATATATTTTATCAAACCATTTTTTCATATTATTTTAACATACTTCTGAAGCCAGTAAAGCAAACCGCTCCCGATTGGTTTTACTTAAATCAAAGCCAACCAATGGGGCTTCATGGGGTCAGTAAAACAAACCACTCACTGACTGATTAAAATTCAATGGAAGCCAATCAATAGGGCTTCATCTAATTTGTTTGGACCACACAAACTGAGTTGTGAAAAACAAACTTGGGACATCTCAGATTGAAAAGAATTAACTGGATGAGTGACATTTGTCAGCTTGTTACTGAGTTTAATTATGTACTGAGCTGTGAAAAACACCCCCAGCCCACATTTGGATATATACCATGCATGCCCTCCCAAAGTTGGATTCATTTTCCTCAAAGTCTCTTTGAAAAAGCCAAACCAAGCGAAACGCGTCGAGACAGACGGATTATTTTCTACCTTTGCTGAAGACTACAACCAATCCAGGTATCTTCTCTAATAGGTAATATCTAGATTTCATTTTAATTTATTTCATTTCTTCATTTTAATTTCATTTTATTCATCTACCTATTCTTCAAATGGCTCAAAAAAGACAGAATCATCAGGGAAAGAGAGTTGCCCAGTCTGGAAGGGGCCAGGAACAATCGTTCCAGGCCTATTCTAGATTGGTCAAGGCCCTTTTCCAGGTGATTCAGTGTATGCACCATATTGGGCTCCTAGAGCAGCATTTGGCCAAACGGGATTTCCCGAAGCAGTTGGAGAAGAAAGTAGATGAGTTAGGTGGCTTTCTAAAGCCGGCTCTTCCCACCCCACACATTTTTTCTGTTTTTCGACAGATTAGTGTGGGATGGGCCAACCAAACGTTAAATGCTTTAGTTGAGCATTACAAGATAAATTTAAATCAGTTGAAGTCTAAGATAACTTTGGCTATGCGACCACCTCCTGGACTCGAAAAAATAGACTTCAACAGCGCTTCGGCGCGTGCCTTGATCTGGGCTCAAAAAAACTTTAAAGATAAGTTGACAGATAAGACGATTTCGGCCTATCAGTCTTACATTTCGGAACTTCGCCCAGCGTCTGGAGTAAGGAACAATACGGGAGGGAGCAAGCAAACTCCGGCCCGTGTTGTCCCTCTACCCCAACGCGAAAAGCAAAATAAGAAAAGATCAAGGCAAAGCACTTCTCCCTCTTCTTTTCCTTCTACTTCTTCTTTCTCTCAGAGTAAGCGCCTCAATTTGCAAACATCTCCGGTCCATATTGTGACTGAAGATGCTCGCAAATTGAGTAACGCTGTCTCGCCTCGTCTTGTTCCTCTACCTCCTACTCCTCCTCAGCCTTTCTTCTCTAGTTCTCCTAGTGCTCTCACTAGAACTCCTCCTCCTCCTTCTGTTTCTTCTCCTGTTTCTGTTTCCTCTCCTGCTTCTGTTTCTTCTCCCCCTTCCCCTGCATCTAGTGTGGTTCAACCAGGTATATCGTACTCAGAGAAAGTCAAATCACCGAGCCGCAACTCGGGCCGCTCATTTGATTCTAAATTCTCCCAGTTTCGGCATAAAAGCGGAGTTAATTTTGACAAAAGGAATTGGCGCCTCCCCGATGTTTGTAAAAACATCCTTATGATTGGAAGTTCAAATTTAGGACGCATTGATCGAAATCCCCATCCGGACATCCAGGTGGAGTGTTACCCCGGCGCCAAATTCAATCATCTGCGCTCTATGTTTAAAGGGCACAGGGGCCAGTCCAGTCCCCAAAAAATATTATTAAATATTGGCGTGAATTCTCGAAACGATAATTCTGATCTCGTAGTTAAGCAGTTGCGGAATATGCTTAGCGATATCAGGGTCAAGTTTAGATCAGCAAAAATTTATTTCGCTGAACTAAACTTTTCGCAAAAACTCCCTCAGGCTGAGAGGAGAACCCTGAGCATCATCAACGAAACCATTCGGAAAGTGAAGGACGTTAACGTGATACCAAAAATTGATGACGCAAAGTTTGATGTTGCTCAGGATTTAATCCATTGGACCACGAGAACCGCCAATATTATGTACGATCACTGGTTGAACCACCTAAATTTAAACTAAGTAAAGGCAAAGGTAACAGCCGCCTAACAGATGTGGGATTAGGAACTAATGTGGTTAACCTGTCTGGCACCAATGACCTAACAACCCAAGAGAAATCTCTTTTAGATCGCGGTTTAACTTTTGTACCAGCACCAAAGCCTAAAACTGATAACCAAACAAATTTACCATCATACAACTGTAATTTTCTTAGGCAAATGAAATTAGCCGACCGCTTTAGAAACTCCAGCGGTCGGAAACTTCCTTTTACAGAATCATCTGGTTGGTCACCTCCAGATAGTGAAGTAGATCCCGAAATTATTGAGGCTAGCAAACGAATCATCAAAAAGGTGTTCAGCATGAACATACTCTCCGATAAAGACAATTTAACAGCTGGTGAACGGAGAGCCCTCACGAAACTTCGAAAAAATAAGAAATTAGTAATTAAACCAGCCGACAAAGGTGGGTCGGTAGTTGTTCTATCTCGGGATAATTATATAAAGGAAGCCATGAGACAACTCAGCAATACTAAACATTATAAGAAAATAGATTCACTTATTTGGCCTAGTAATATCGAAAAATTCAATAAGATCTTAAAATTTCTCCTCGACGAAGGTCACATTACCAAAAAACAATTGAAATATTTAACAGCTAAGCTCAGTGCTCAAACAAGACAATTTTATATCCTACCAAAGATCCACAAGGACCGTTCTTCATGGACGGATGACTTAACTCCACCCGGGAGGCCAATTGTATCAGATTGTAATTCGGAATCTTATGCGATCTCGGAATTAATTGATTATCATCTTAAACCTATAGCAAATAGACATCCGAGCTATCTAAAAAACACACAGGATTTCCTGTCACAAATTTCGAAATTGAAAATATCAAAAAATGCAATTCTGGCTACTTTGGATATCGACAGTATGTATACGAACATTGATATTGATAAAGGTGTTAAATCAGTTAAAAATGCATTTGAAAAATATCCGGATGCGAAACGCCCGGATGAACAAATTTTGGATCTTTTAGAGCTGAGCTTAAAAGGTAATGACTTTCAATTCAATGGAGAATATTTTCTACAAATAATGGGTTGTCCTATGGGTAAAAGATTCAGTCCTAATTTTGCAAGCATTTATGTAGCGGAATGGGAGGAAAATGCCTTAAGCAAATGTGCAAAGCATCCTCTCGTATATCTCAGATATTTAGATGACATTTTTATTATTTGGGAACATTCAAAAGAAGATTTTGATGAATTTTTAGAAATTTTGAATAATCACGATCCAAATATTAAATTGAAAGCTACTATCAGTGAAAATTCTGTTGATTTTCTCGATGTAACCGTGTATAAAGGCAAGCAATTTCAGGCGTCCGGTCATTTAGATTATAAAGTATATTTTAAACCAACTGATTCACATCAATTGTTGCACACTAAATCATTTCATCCTCAACATACATTTAAAGGTATCATCAAATCACAGCTCATTCGTTTCCACCGCAATTCAAGTGATAAGGTAAATTTCAATGAGGCTTGTTCTACTCTATTTGGCGCCCTCAGATCGAGAGGGTACTCGCTGCGCCTTTTGCGTAGCCTGAAATCCCAAACCTTGAAAAAGCTCGAAAGTCCAGTTGAAACTACCGATTTCGAACCACTGAAGATTGAACACAACAGACCGTTGCAAAATAGTAGTGGCGCGGTATTTAATTGCAAAAAGCCTCGTTGTAGACTGCATACTTTTATGCCTGATCAGAAAGAGGAATTTTCCTCCGAACAAACGAAAAATCATTATCAGATCCGTAACCCCCTCCATTGTGATTCACCAAACATTATTTACCTTATCACTTGTAAGCGATGTCGGAAACAGTATGTTGGTCAAAGTCAAAATCCTTTTCGAGAACGTGCTACTAGACACAAACAGGATATAAAACATAATGCTGATGCCCCAGTAGCACAACATTTTAACCTTCCTGGCCATTCTTTGGACGATTTCGAAATCCACCCAATTGAGCAACCACCAATTAAAGACACATTAGAAGAAACGGATGAATTTAGAAAAAAACGTGAAGCTTTTTGGATCAATACGCTTCAAACCCTCTGGCCATTTGGTATGAACATATCAGAGGGCGAATGCGAAAGGAGGTCCATCATTCCTTTCACTTTAACGTACAACAGAATGAATATCGAAATAGCAAAAATGTTAAAAGATGAATTCAATTTTACCAATGCTAAATTAAATGAACCTTTGAATCTTCGACCTGTCATCGCCTATAAGAAAAACAAAAGCTTACGTAACATCCTTGTAAGGACTAAATTAGAGCCCATCAATGAATAACATCAATTATTGCCAGTCAGTTTAACCAGTTCCTAAGCTCATCACTTAGTTTAAATCAAATTTGGTGTAATTTTTTGTCATGTTTGAAACCCATCTGGGTTCAGTAAATGAAAACAATTTTTCGGCGGCATATTAAAAGAAAAAAACGTTTCAGTATGAAATGTCTGTGCCAGTGCGATTTTTTAACCTCAAACACACACAGGCGAGTGCCAGAGTTCATTATGCCCAAAAACAAAATAGGTTCTAATTTCAATCATGTGTATGTATTTCCTAAATAAAATTATTATTTATTTCTTTATATATTTATTTATTGATTATTTTTAATTGATTATTTTTAATTTTTTATTAATTTTTATTTATTTATTTATTTATTTATTTATTTATTTGATTCATTTATTTGATTCATTTATTTAAATTATTATTATTATTTTTATTTAATTTTTCATACCTTTCACACAATGTAGAGGTTCAGAAGGTAAAACACACAATTTCTACGTGGTGTAAAATATTTTCCGTCATAAACCTCCGTCGGGGGATATTCATTCCAACTGATAACATTCGTGAGGCATCATGATCTTTGGCGTTATTTTTTCATTTATTTCTTTAGTCACAATATATTTTATCAAACCATTTTTTCATATTATTTTAACATACTTCTGAAGCCAGTAAAGCAAACCGCTCCCGATTGGTTTTACTTAAATCAAAGCCAACCAATGGGGCTTCATGGGGTCAGTAAAACAAACCACTCACTGACTGATTAAAATTCAATGGAAGCCAATCAATAGGGCTTCATCTAATTTGTTTGGACCACACAAACTGAGTTGTGAAAAACAAACTTGGGACATCTCAGATTGAAAAGAATTAACTGGATGAGTGACATTTGTCAGCTTGTTACTGAGTTTAATTATGTACTGAGCTGTGAAAAACACCCCCAGCCCACATTTGGATATATACCATGCATGCCCTCCCAAAGTTGGATTCATTTTCCTCAAAGTCTCTTTGAAAAAGCCAAACCAAGCGAAACGCGTCGAGACAGACGGATTATTTTCTACCTTTGCTGAAGACTACAACCAATCCAGGTATCTTCTCTAATAGGTAATATCTAGATTTCATTTTAATTTATTTCATTTCTTCATTTTAATTTCATTTTATTCATCTACCTATTCTTCAAATGGCTCAAAAAAGACAGAATCATCAGGGAAAGAGAGTTGCCCAGTCTGGAAGGGGCCAGGAACAATCGTTCCAGGCCTATTCTAGATTGGTCAAGGCCCTTTTCCAGGTGATTCAGTGTATGCACCATATTGGGCTCCTAGAGCAGCATTTGGCCAAACGGGATTTCCCGAAGCAGTTGGAGAAGAAAGTAGATGAGTTAGGTGGCTTTCTAAAGCCGGCTCTTCCCACCCCACACATTTTTTCTGTTTTTCGACAGATTAGTGTGGGATGGGCCAACCAAACGTTAAATGCTTTAGTTGAGCATTACAAGATAAATTTAAATCAGTTGAAGTCTAAGATAACTTTGGCTATGCGACCACCTCCTGGACTCGAAAAAATAGACTTCAACAGCGCTTCGGCGCGTGCCTTGATCTGGGCTCAAAAAAACTTTAAAGATAAGTTGACAGATAAGACGATTTCGGCCTATCAGTCTTACATTTCGGAACTTCGCCCAGCGTCTGGAGTAAGGAACAATACGGGAGGGAGCAAGCAAACTCCGGCCCGTGTTGTCCCTCTACCCCAACGCGAAAAGCAAAATAAGAAAAGATCAAGGCAAAGCACTTCTCCCTCTTCTTTTCCTTCTACTTCTTCTTTCTCTCAGAGTAAGCGCCTCAATTTGCAAACATCTCCGGTCCATATTGTGACTGAAGATGCTCGCAAATTGAGTAACGCTGTCTCGCCTCGTCTTGTTCCTCTACCTCCTACTCCTCCTCAGCCTTTCTTCTCTAGTTCTCCTAGTGCTCTCACTAGAACTCCTCCTCCTCCTTCTGTTTCTTCTCCTGTTTCTGTTTCCTCTCCTGCTTCTGTTTCTTCTCCCCCTTCCCCTGCATCTAGTGTGGTTCAACCAGGTATATCGTACTCAGAGAAAGTCAAATCACCGAGCCGCAACTCGGGCCGCTCATTTGATTCTAAATTCTCCCAGTTTCGGCATAAAAGCGGAGTTAATTTTGACAAAAGGAATTGGCGCCTCCCCGATGTTTGTAAAAACATCCTTATGATTGGAAGTTCAAATTTAGGACGCATTGATCGAAATCCCCATCCGGACATCCAGGTGGAGTGTTACCCCGGCGCCAAATTCAATCATCTGCGCTCTATGTTTAAAGGGCACAGGGGCCAGTCCAGTCCCCAAAAAATATTATTAAATATTGGCGTGAATTCTCGAAACGATAATTCTGATCTCGTAGTTAAGCAGTTGCGGAATATGCTTAGCGATATCAGGGTCAAGTTTAGATCAGCAAAAATTTATTTCGCTGAACTAAACTTTTCGCAAAAACTCCCTCAGGCTGAGAGGAGAACCCTGAGCATCATCAACGAAACCATTCGGAAAGTGAAGGACGTTAACGTGATACCAAAAATTGATGACGCAAAGTTTGATGTTGCTCAGGATTTAATCCATTGGACCACGAGAACCGCCAATATTATGTACGATCACTGGTTGAACCACCTAAATTTAAACTAAGTAAAGGCAAAGGTAACAGCCGCCTAACAGATGTGGGATTAGGAACTAATGTGGTTAACCTGTCTGGCACCAATGACCTAACAACCCAAGAGAAATCTCTTTTAGATCGCGGTTTAACTTTTGTACCAGCACCAAAGCCTAAAACTGATAACCAAACAAATTTACCATCATACAACTGTAATTTTCTTAGGCAAATGAAATTAGCCGACCGCTTTAGAAACTCCAGCGGTCGGAAACTTCCTTTTACAGAATCATCTGGTTGGTCACCTCCAGATAGTGAAGTAGATCCCGAAATTATTGAGGCTAGCAAACGAATCATCAAAAAGGTGTTCAGCATGAACATACTCTCCGATAAAGACAATTTAACAGCTGGTGAACGGAGAGCCCTCACGAAACTTCGAAAAAATAAGAAATTAGTAATTAAACCAGCCGACAAAGGTGGGTCGGTAGTTGTTCTATCTCGGGATAATTATATAAAGGAAGCCATGAGACAACTCAGCAATACTAAACATTATAAGAAAATAGATTCACTTATTTGGCCTAGTAATATCGAAAAATTCAATAAGATCTTAAAATTTCTCCTCGACGAAGGTCACATTACCAAAAAACAATTGAAATATTTAACAGCTAAGCTCAGTGCTCAAACAAGACAATTTTATATCCTACCAAAGATCCACAAGGACCGTTCTTCATGGACGGATGACTTAACTCCACCCGGGAGGCCAATTGTATCAGATTGTAATTCGGAATCTTATGCGATCTCGGAATTAATTGATTATCATCTTAAACCTATAGCAAATAGACATCCGAGCTATCTAAAAAACACACAGGATTTCCTGTCACAAATTTCGAAATTGAAAATATCAAAAAATGCAATTCTGGCTACTTTGGATATCGACAGTATGTATACGAACATTGATATTGATAAAGGTGTTAAATCAGTTAAAAATGCATTTGAAAAATATCCGGATGCGAAACGCCCGGATGAACAAATTTTGGATCTTTTAGAGCTGAGCTTAAAAGGTAATGACTTTCAATTCAATGGAGAATATTTTCTACAAATAATGGGTTGTCCTATGGGTAAAAGATTCAGTCCTAATTTTGCAAGCATTTATGTAGCGGAATGGGAGGAAAATGCCTTAAGCAAATGTGCAAAGCATCCTCTCGTATATCTCAGATATTTAGATGACATTTTTATTATTTGGGAACATTCAAAAGAAGATTTTGATGAATTTTTAGAAATTTTGAATAATCACGATCCAAATATTAAATTGAAAGCTACTATCAGTGAAAATTCTGTTGATTTTCTCGATGTAACCGTGTATAAAGGCAAGCAATTTCAGGCGTCCGGTCATTTAGATTATAAAGTATATTTTAAACCAACTGATTCACATCAATTGTTGCACACTAAATCATTTCATCCTCAACATACATTTAAAGGTATCATCAAATCACAGCTCATTCGTTTCCACCGCAATTCAAGTGATAAGGTAAATTTCAATGAGGCTTGTTCTACTCTATTTGGCGCCCTCAGATCGAGAGGGTACTCGCTGCGCCTTTTGCGTAGCCTGAAATCCCAAACCTTGAAAAAGCTCGAAAGTCCAGTTGAAACTACCGATTTCGAACCACTGAAGATTGAACACAACAGACCGTTGCAAAATAGTAGTGGCGCGGTATTTAATTGCAAAAAGCCTCGTTGTAGACTGCATACTTTTATGCCTGATCAGAAAGAGGAATTTTCCTCCGAACAAACGAAAAATCATTATCAGATCCGTAACCCCCTCCATTGTGATTCACCAAACATTATTTACCTTATCACTTGTAAGCGATGTCGGAAACAGTATGTTGGTCAAAGTCAAAATCCTTTTCGAGAACGTGCTACTAGACACAAACAGGATATAAAACATAATGCTGATGCCCCAGTAGCACAACATTTTAACCTTCCTGGCCATTCTTTGGACGATTTCGAAATCCACCCAATTGAGCAACCACCAATTAAAGACACATTAGAAGAAACGGATGAATTTAGAAAAAAACGTGAAGCTTTTTGGATCAATACGCTTCAAACCCTCTGGCCATTTGGTATGAACATATCAGAGGGCGAATGCGAAAGGAGGTCCATCATTCCTTTCACTTTAACGTACAACAGAATGAATATCGAAATAGCAAAAATGTTAAAAGATGAATTCAATTTTACCAATGCTAAATTAAATGAACCTTTGAATCTTCGACCTGTCATCGCCTATAAGAAAAACAAAAGCTTACGTAACATCCTTGTAAGGACTAAATTAGAGCCCATCAATGAATAACATCAATTATTGCCAGTCAGTTTAACCAGTTCCTAAGCTCATCACTTAGTTTAAATCAAATTTGGTGTAATTTTTTGTCATGTTTGAAACCCATCTGGGTTCAGTAAATGAAAACAATTTTTCGGCGGCATATTAAAAGAAAAAAACGTTTCAGTATGAAATGTCTGTGCCAGTGCGATTTTTTAACCTCAAACACACACAGGCGAGTGCCAGAGTTCATTATGCCCAAAAACAAAATAGGTTCTAATTTCAATCATGTGTATGTATTTCCTAAATAAAATTATTATTTATTTCTTTATATATTTATTTATTGATTATTTTTAATTGATTATTTTTAATTTTTTATTAATTTTTATTTATTTATTTATTTATTTATTTATTTATTTGATTCATTTATTTGATTCATTTATTTAAATTATTATTATTATTTTTATTTAATTTTTCATACCTTTCACACAATGTAGAGGTTCAGAAGGTAAAACACACAATTTCTACGTGGTGTAAAATATTTTCCGTCATAAACCTCCGTCGGGGGATATTCATTCCAACTGATAACATTCGTGAGGCATCATGATCTTTGGCGTTATTTTTTCATTTATTTCTTTAGTCACAATATATTTTATCAAACCATTTTTTCATATTATTTTAACATACTTCTGAAGCCAGTAAAGCAAACCGCTCCCGATTGGTTTTACTTAAATCAAAGCCAACCAATGGGGCTTCATGGGGTCAGTAAAACAAACCACTCACTGACTGATTAAAATTCAATGGAAGCCAATCAATAGGGCTTCATCTAATTTGTTTGGACCACACAAACTGAGTTGTGAAAAACAAACTTGGGACATCTCAGATTGAAAAGAATTAACTGGATGAGTGACATTTGTCAGCTTGTTACTGAGTTTAATTATGTACTGAGCTGTGAAAAACACCCCCAGCCCACATTTGGATATATACCATGCATGCCCTCCCAAAGTTGGATTCATTTTCCTCAAAGTCTCTTTGAAAAAGCCAAACCAAGCGAAACGCGTCGAGACAGACGGATTATTTTCTACCTTTGCTGAAGACTACAACCAATCCAGGTATCTTCTCTAATAGGTAATATCTAGATTTCATTTTAATTTATTTCATTTCTTCATTTTAATTTCATTTTATTCATCTACCTATTCTTCAAATGGCTCAAAAAAGACAGAATCATCAGGGAAAGAGAGTTGCCCAGTCTGGAAGGGGCCAGGAACAATCGTTCCAGGCCTATTCTAGATTGGTCAAGGCCCTTTTCCAGGTGATTCAGTGTATGCACCATATTGGGCTCCTAGAGCAGCATTTGGCCAAACGGGATTTCCCGAAGCAGTTGGAGAAGAAAGTAGATGAGTTAGGTGGCTTTCTAAAGCCGGCTCTTCCCACCCCACACATTTTTTCTGTTTTTCGACAGATTAGTGTGGGATGGGCCAACCAAACGTTAAATGCTTTAGTTGAGCATTACAAGATAAATTTAAATCAGTTGAAGTCTAAGATAACTTTGGCTATGCGACCACCTCCTGGACTCGAAAAAATAGACTTCAACAGCGCTTCGGCGCGTGCCTTGATCTGGGCTCAAAAAAACTTTAAAGATAAGTTGACAGATAAGACGATTTCGGCCTATCAGTCTTACATTTCGGAACTTCGCCCAGCGTCTGGAGTAAGGAACAATACGGGAGGGAGCAAGCAAACTCCGGCCCGTGTTGTCCCTCTACCCCAACGCGAAAAGCAAAATAAGAAAAGATCAAGGCAAAGCACTTCTCCCTCTTCTTTTCCTTCTACTTCTTCTTTCTCTCAGAGTAAGCGCCTCAATTTGCAAACATCTCCGGTCCATATTGTGACTGAAGATGCTCGCAAATTGAGTAACGCTGTCTCGCCTCGTCTTGTTCCTCTACCTCCTACTCCTCCTCAGCCTTTCTTCTCTAGTTCTCCTAGTGCTCTCACTAGAACTCCTCCTCCTCCTTCTGTTTCTTCTCCTGTTTCTGTTTCCTCTCCTGCTTCTGTTTCTTCTCCCCCTTCCCCTGCATCTAGTGTGGTTCAACCAGGTATATCGTACTCAGAGAAAGTCAAATCACCGAGCCGCAACTCGGGCCGCTCATTTGATTCTAAATTCTCCCAGTTTCGGCATAAAAGCGGAGTTAATTTTGACAAAAGGAATTGGCGCCTCCCCGATGTTTGTAAAAACATCCTTATGATTGGAAGTTCAAATTTAGGACGCATTGATCGAAATCCCCATCCGGACATCCAGGTGGAGTGTTACCCCGGCGCCAAATTCAATCATCTGCGCTCTATGTTTAAAGGGCACAGGGGCCAGTCCAGTCCCCAAAAAATATTATTAAATATTGGCGTGAATTCTCGAAACGATAATTCTGATCTCGTAGTTAAGCAGTTGCGGAATATGCTTAGCGATATCAGGGTCAAGTTTAGATCAGCAAAAATTTATTTCGCTGAACTAAACTTTTCGCAAAAACTCCCTCAGGCTGAGAGGAGAACCCTGAGCATCATCAACGAAACCATTCGGAAAGTGAAGGACGTTAACGTGATACCAAAAATTGATGACGCAAAGTTTGATGTTGCTCAGGATTTAATCCATTGGACCACGAGAACCGCCAATATTATGTACGATCACTGGTTGAACCACCTAAATTTAAACTAAGTAAAGGCAAAGGTAACAGCCGCCTAACAGATGTGGGATTAGGAACTAATGTGGTTAACCTGTCTGGCACCAATGACCTAACAACCCAAGAGAAATCTCTTTTAGATCGCGGTTTAACTTTTGTACCAGCACCAAAGCCTAAAACTGATAACCAAACAAATTTACCATCATACAACTGTAATTTTCTTAGGCAAATGAAATTAGCCGACCGCTTTAGAAACTCCAGCGGTCGGAAACTTCCTTTTACAGAATCATCTGGTTGGTCACCTCCAGATAGTGAAGTAGATCCCGAAATTATTGAGGCTAGCAAACGAATCATCAAAAAGGTGTTCAGCATGAACATACTCTCCGATAAAGACAATTTAACAGCTGGTGAACGGAGAGCCCTCACGAAACTTCGAAAAAATAAGAAATTAGTAATTAAACCAGCCGACAAAGGTGGGTCGGTAGTTGTTCTATCTCGGGATAATTATATAAAGGAAGCCATGAGACAACTCAGCAATACTAAACATTATAAGAAAATAGATTCACTTATTTGGCCTAGTAATATCGAAAAATTCAATAAGATCTTAAAATTTCTCCTCGACGAAGGTCACATTACCAAAAAACAATTGAAATATTTAACAGCTAAGCTCAGTGCTCAAACAAGACAATTTTATATCCTACCAAAGATCCACAAGGACCGTTCTTCATGGACGGATGACTTAACTCCACCCGGGAGGCCAATTGTATCAGATTGTAATTCGGAATCTTATGCGATCTCGGAATTAATTGATTATCATCTTAAACCTATAGCAAATAGACATCCGAGCTATCTAAAAAACACACAGGATTTCCTGTCACAAATTTCGAAATTGAAAATATCAAAAAATGCAATTCTGGCTACTTTGGATATCGACAGTATGTATACGAACATTGATATTGATAAAGGTGTTAAATCAGTTAAAAATGCATTTGAAAAATATCCGGATGCGAAACGCCCGGATGAACAAATTTTGGATCTTTTAGAGCTGAGCTTAAAAGGTAATGACTTTCAATTCAATGGAGAATATTTTCTACAAATAATGGGTTGTCCTATGGGTAAAAGATTCAGTCCTAATTTTGCAAGCATTTATGTAGCGGAATGGGAGGAAAATGCCTTAAGCAAATGTGCAAAGCATCCTCTCGTATATCTCAGATATTTAGATGACATTTTTATTATTTGGGAACATTCAAAAGAAGATTTTGATGAATTTTTAGAAATTTTGAATAATCACGATCCAAATATTAAATTGAAAGCTACTATCAGTGAAAATTCTGTTGATTTTCTCGATGTAACCGTGTATAAAGGCAAGCAATTTCAGGCGTCCGGTCATTTAGATTATAAAGTATATTTTAAACCAACTGATTCACATCAATTGTTGCACACTAAATCATTTCATCCTCAACATACATTTAAAGGTATCATCAAATCACAGCTCATTCGTTTCCACCGCAATTCAAGTGATAAGGTAAATTTCAATGAGGCTTGTTCTACTCTATTTGGCGCCCTCAGATCGAGAGGGTACTCGCTGCGCCTTTTGCGTAGCCTGAAATCCCAAACCTTGAAAAAGCTCGAAAGTCCAGTTGAAACTACCGATTTCGAACCACTGAAGATTGAACACAACAGACCGTTGCAAAATAGTAGTGGCGCGGTATTTAATTGCAAAAAGCCTCGTTGTAGACTGCATACTTTTATGCCTGATCAGAAAGAGGAATTTTCCTCCGAACAAACGAAAAATCATTATCAGATCCGTAACCCCCTCCATTGTGATTCACCAAACATTATTTACCTTATCACTTGTAAGCGATGTCGGAAACAGTATGTTGGTCAAAGTCAAAATCCTTTTCGAGAACGTGCTACTAGACACAAACAGGATATAAAACATAATGCTGATGCCCCAGTAGCACAACATTTTAACCTTCCTGGCCATTCTTTGGACGATTTCGAAATCCACCCAATTGAGCAACCACCAATTAAAGACACATTAGAAGAAACGGATGAATTTAGAAAAAAACGTGAAGCTTTTTGGATCAATACGCTTCAAACCCTCTGGCCATTTGGTATGAACATATCAGAGGGCGAATGCGAAAGGAGGTCCATCATTCCTTTCACTTTAACGTACAACAGAATGAATATCGAAATAGCAAAAATGTTAAAAGATGAATTCAATTTTACCAATGCTAAATTAAATGAACCTTTGAATCTTCGACCTGTCATCGCCTATAAGAAAAACAAAAGCTTACGTAACATCCTTGTAAGGACTAAATTAGAGCCCATCAATGAATAACATCAATTATTGCCAGTCAGTTTAACCAGTTCCTAAGCTCATCACTTAGTTTAAATCAAATTTGGTGTAATTTTTTGTCATGTTTGAAACCCATCTGGGTTCAGTAAATGAAAACAATTTTTCGGCGGCATATTAAAAGAAAAAAACGTTTCAGTATGAAATGTCTGTGCCAGTGCGATTTTTTAACCTCAAACACACACAGGCGAGTGCCAGAGTTCATTATGCCCAAAAACAAAATAGGTTCTAATTTCAATCATGTGTATGTATTTCCTAAATAAAATTATTATTTATTTCTTTATATATTTATTTATTGATTATTTTTAATTGATTATTTTTAATTTTTTATTAATTTTTATTTATTTATTTATTTATTTATTTATTTATTTGATTCATTTATTTGATTCATTTATTTAAATTATTATTATTATTTTTATTTAATTTTTCATACCTTTCACACAATGTAGAGGTTCAGAAGGTAAAACACACAATTTCTACGTGGTGTAAAATATTTTCCGTCATAAACCTCCGTCGGGGGATATTCATTCCAACTGATAACATTCGTGAGGCATCATGATCTTTGGCGTTATTTTTTCATTTATTTCTTTAGTCACAATATATTTTATCAAACCATTTTTTCATATTATTTTAACATACTTCTGAAGCCAGTAAAGCAAACCGCTCCCGATTGGTTTTACTTAAATCAAAGCCAACCAATGGGGCTTCATGGGGTCAGTAAAACAAACCACTCACTGACTGATTAAAATTCAATGGAAGCCAATCAATAGGGCTTCATCTAATTTGTTTGGACCACACAAACTGAGTTGTGAAAAACAAACTTGGGACATCTCAGATTGAAAAGAATTAACTGGATGAGTGACATTTGTCAGCTTGTTACTGAGTTTAATTATGTACTGAGCTGTGAAAAACACCCCCAGCCCACATTTGGATATATACCATGCATGCCCTCCCAAAGTTGGATTCATTTTCCTCAAAGTCTCTTTGAAAAAGCCAAACCAAGCGAAACGCGTCGAGACAGACGGATTATTTTCTACCTTTGCTGAAGACTACAACCAATCCAGGTATCTTCTCTAATAGGTAATATCTAGATTTCATTTTAATTTATTTCATTTCTTCATTTTAATTTCATTTTATTCATCTACCTATTCTTCAAATGGCTCAAAAAAGACAGAATCATCAGGGAAAGAGAGTTGCCCAGTCTGGAAGGGGCCAGGAACAATCGTTCCAGGCCTATTCTAGATTGGTCAAGGCCCTTTTCCAGGTGATTCAGTGTATGCACCATATTGGGCTCCTAGAGCAGCATTTGGCCAAACGGGATTTCCCGAAGCAGTTGGAGAAGAAAGTAGATGAGTTAGGTGGCTTTCTAAAGCCGGCTCTTCCCACCCCACACATTTTTTCTGTTTTTCGACAGATTAGTGTGGGATGGGCCAACCAAACGTTAAATGCTTTAGTTGAGCATTACAAGATAAATTTAAATCAGTTGAAGTCTAAGATAACTTTGGCTATGCGACCACCTCCTGGACTCGAAAAAATAGACTTCAACAGCGCTTCGGCGCGTGCCTTGATCTGGGCTCAAAAAAACTTTAAAGATAAGTTGACAGATAAGACGATTTCGGCCTATCAGTCTTACATTTCGGAACTTCGCCCAGCGTCTGGAGTAAGGAACAATACGGGAGGGAGCAAGCAAACTCCGGCCCGTGTTGTCCCTCTACCCCAACGCGAAAAGCAAAATAAGAAAAGATCAAGGCAAAGCACTTCTCCCTCTTCTTTTCCTTCTACTTCTTCTTTCTCTCAGAGTAAGCGCCTCAATTTGCAAACATCTCCGGTCCATATTGTGACTGAAGATGCTCGCAAATTGAGTAACGCTGTCTCGCCTCGTCTTGTTCCTCTACCTCCTACTCCTCCTCAGCCTTTCTTCTCTAGTTCTCCTAGTGCTCTCACTAGAACTCCTCCTCCTCCTTCTGTTTCTTCTCCTGTTTCTGTTTCCTCTCCTGCTTCTGTTTCTTCTCCCCCTTCCCCTGCATCTAGTGTGGTTCAACCAGGTATATCGTACTCAGAGAAAGTCAAATCACCGAGCCGCAACTCGGGCCGCTCATTTGATTCTAAATTCTCCCAGTTTCGGCATAAAAGCGGAGTTAATTTTGACAAAAGGAATTGGCGCCTCCCCGATGTTTGTAAAAACATCCTTATGATTGGAAGTTCAAATTTAGGACGCATTGATCGAAATCCCCATCCGGACATCCAGGTGGAGTGTTACCCCGGCGCCAAATTCAATCATCTGCGCTCTATGTTTAAAGGGCACAGGGGCCAGTCCAGTCCCCAAAAAATATTATTAAATATTGGCGTGAATTCTCGAAACGATAATTCTGATCTCGTAGTTAAGCAGTTGCGGAATATGCTTAGCGATATCAGGGTCAAGTTTAGATCAGCAAAAATTTATTTCGCTGAACTAAACTTTTCGCAAAAACTCCCTCAGGCTGAGAGGAGAACCCTGAGCATCATCAACGAAACCATTCGGAAAGTGAAGGACGTTAACGTGATACCAAAAATTGATGACGCAAAGTTTGATGTTGCTCAGGATTTAATCCATTGGACCACGAGAACCGCCAATATTATGTACGATCACTGGTTGAACCACCTAAATTTAAACTAAGTAAAGGCAAAGGTAACAGCCGCCTAACAGATGTGGGATTAGGAACTAATGTGGTTAACCTGTCTGGCACCAATGACCTAACAACCCAAGAGAAATCTCTTTTAGATCGCGGTTTAACTTTTGTACCAGCACCAAAGCCTAAAACTGATAACCAAACAAATTTACCATCATACAACTGTAATTTTCTTAGGCAAATGAAATTAGCCGACCGCTTTAGAAACTCCAGCGGTCGGAAACTTCCTTTTACAGAATCATCTGGTTGGTCACCTCCAGATAGTGAAGTAGATCCCGAAATTATTGAGGCTAGCAAACGAATCATCAAAAAGGTGTTCAGCATGAACATACTCTCCGATAAAGACAATTTAACAGCTGGTGAACGGAGAGCCCTCACGAAACTTCGAAAAAATAAGAAATTAGTAATTAAACCAGCCGACAAAGGTGGGTCGGTAGTTGTTCTATCTCGGGATAATTATATAAAGGAAGCCATGAGACAACTCAGCAATACTAAACATTATAAGAAAATAGATTCACTTATTTGGCCTAGTAATATCGAAAAATTCAATAAGATCTTAAAATTTCTCCTCGACGAAGGTCACATTACCAAAAAACAATTGAAATATTTAACAGCTAAGCTCAGTGCTCAAACAAGACAATTTTATATCCTACCAAAGATCCACAAGGACCGTTCTTCATGGACGGATGACTTAACTCCACCCGGGAGGCCAATTGTATCAGATTGTAATTCGGAATCTTATGCGATCTCGGAATTAATTGATTATCATCTTAAACCTATAGCAAATAGACATCCGAGCTATCTAAAAAACACACAGGATTTCCTGTCACAAATTTCGAAATTGAAAATATCAAAAAATGCAATTCTGGCTACTTTGGATATCGACAGTATGTATACGAACATTGATATTGATAAAGGTGTTAAATCAGTTAAAAATGCATTTGAAAAATATCCGGATGCGAAACGCCCGGATGAACAAATTTTGGATCTTTTAGAGCTGAGCTTAAAAGGTAATGACTTTCAATTCAATGGAGAATATTTTCTACAAATAATGGGTTGTCCTATGGGTAAAAGATTCAGTCCTAATTTTGCAAGCATTTATGTAGCGGAATGGGAGGAAAATGCCTTAAGCAAATGTGCAAAGCATCCTCTCGTATATCTCAGATATTTAGATGACATTTTTATTATTTGGGAACATTCAAAAGAAGATTTTGATGAATTTTTAGAAATTTTGAATAATCACGATCCAAATATTAAATTGAAAGCTACTATCAGTGAAAATTCTGTTGATTTTCTCGATGTAACCGTGTATAAAGGCAAGCAATTTCAGGCGTCCGGTCATTTAGATTATAAAGTATATTTTAAACCAACTGATTCACATCAATTGTTGCACACTAAATCATTTCATCCTCAACATACATTTAAAGGTATCATCAAATCACAGCTCATTCGTTTCCACCGCAATTCAAGTGATAAGGTAAATTTCAATGAGGCTTGTTCTACTCTATTTGGCGCCCTCAGATCGAGAGGGTACTCGCTGCGCCTTTTGCGTAGCCTGAAATCCCAAACCTTGAAAAAGCTCGAAAGTCCAGTTGAAACTACCGATTTCGAACCACTGAAGATTGAACACAACAGACCGTTGCAAAATAGTAGTGGCGCGGTATTTAATTGCAAAAAGCCTCGTTGTAGACTGCATACTTTTATGCCTGATCAGAAAGAGGAATTTTCCTCCGAACAAACGAAAAATCATTATCAGATCCGTAACCCCCTCCATTGTGATTCACCAAACATTATTTACCTTATCACTTGTAAGCGATGTCGGAAACAGTATGTTGATCAAAGTCAAAATCCTTTTCGAGAACGTGCTACTAGACACAAACAGGATATAAAACATAATGCTGATGCCCCAGTAGCACAACATTTTAACCTTCCTGGCCATTCTTTGGACGATTTCGAAATCCACCCAATTGAGCAACCACCAATTAAAGACACATTAGAAGAAACGGATGAATTTAGAAAAAAACGTGAAGCTTTTTGGATCAATACGCTTCAAACCCTCTGGCCATTTGGTATGAACATATCAGAGGGCGAATGCGAAAGGAGGTCCATCATTCCTTTCACTTTAACGTACAACAGAATGAATATCGAAATAGCAAAAATGTTAAAAGATGAATTCAATTTTACCAATGCTAAATTAAATGAACCTTTGAATCTTCGACCTGTCATCGCCTATAAGAAAAACAAAAGCTTACGTAACATCCTTGTAAGGACTAAATTAGAGCCCATCAATGAATAACATCAATTATTGCCAGTCAGTTTAACCAGTTCCTAAGCTCATCACTTAGTTTAAATCAAATTTGGTGTAATTTTTTGTCATGTTTGAAACCCATCTGGGTTCAGTAAATGAAAACAATTTTTCGGCGGCATATTAAAAGAAAAAAACGTTTCAGTATGAAATGTCTGTGCCAGTGCGATTTTTTAACCTCAAACACACACGCACACACACACACACACAGTCTTGTCTACCCTACATACCGAGGTACCCCATTGTTTGTCCTTTGTGTGTACTAACGGTTTCAACCTCGTTTTGCCGGTACAGTTCTGGGAAAACAACCGAGGTAAAGGGTTTCTTTTGTCTTTTGTACCTCGGTAAGGCGAAACACGCAAACTCTTTTGTCTAGTTACCTCGTCTAGTTGGTAAGACAAACCCACACACACACACACACCCACACACTCACACCACACACACACACACACACACACACACACACACACACACACACACACACACACACACACACACACACACACACAAACCGTCTTGTTTTCCCTACATACCGAGGTACCCCATTGTCTGTCCTTTGTGTGGACTAACGGTTTCAACCTCGTTTTGCCGGTACAGTTCTGGGAAAACAACCGAGGTAAAGGGTTTCTTTTGTCTTTTGTACCTCGGTAAGGCGAAACACGCAAACTCTTTTGTCTAGTTACCTCGTCAAGTTGGTAAGACAAACGCACACACACACAGACACACACACACACACACACACACACACACACACACACACACACACACACACACACACACACACACACACACACACACAGAGTCTTGTCTACCCTACATACCGAGGTACCCCATTGTTTGTCCTTTGTGTGGACTAACGGCTTCTACCTCGTTTTGCCGGTACAGTTCTGGGAAAACAACCGAGGTAAAGGGTTTCTTTTGTCTTTTGTACCTCGGTAAGGCGAAACACGCAAACTCTTTTGTCTAGTTACCTCGTCAAGTTGGTAAGACAACCCCCCCCCCCCCCCCCCCCCAGACACACACACACACAGAGTCTTGTCTACCCTACATACCGAGGTACCCCATTGTTTGTCCTTTGTGGTAGAGGTCTTGATCCGAGATACCTGGAAAATCTGAAGTAGTGCTACAAGTCAGTACTAATCGTATAAAACTGTAAGGGTGGTAGCAACATATAGTTGTGGGTGACTACAAATTTATTGAAGAGGTGGATTTCCTTGAGAAACGACTTAATTGTTCCGGAGATCGTGTTGTAAGTCTCTAAGCAGCACTGCATTAAAATGCTGACGTTTGACATGATTAAATCTGTACAGTAGAAAGGAATGCGGTCAACACATTGGATATAGATTCGCTCTCGCTAGTAATCATGGGATCACGGTGGCTCAGTGGTTCCGGCATTGCACTCCAAACCGAAAGGTCCACGGTTCGATCTCCTGCAGAAGTACAATGTCGTTGTTTTCACACAGCTGGTGAGCCGACAATCTCGAACTTTGGACGGACTTGCATTTCTACGAAGCAATTCTTAGACTACCCATGACTGAGCCACTTATTAGTTCCATGTCTCTGGCGCCCCTGGTGTAAATCTGGACATATAACTTGGAAGGACAGATTTTTTTAAACATACTTTCCGACTAGAACACCTTTGGCCATACCTCGGGATTCACCAAACCAAGTTGTTGCCATCCTGTTATAACAATTTAGTTATCCTGTTATTACAACTTACAGTTAAAACTGGAAGTACTGTCCTGAAATGCGCACAAATAGCGCGTTGATCTGCGCGTTAATTTACGCGTTATGGCTATAGTAAGACTATCAAATTTTGTACATATGGTCTGTGTACATGCAATGTTTCAGCCAATGGACCTCCCGGTAACCCGAAAGTCCAAAAAGGGCAGAAAAATTGCCCGTGTTTGCTATGAGTAACCAGGAGAACCTGCCGTGCTATGGATGCCATTCGATATGGCAATTGCGCGCAATTCCTGCGCGCAATTAAACCTAGATAAGCGCACAGTTTGTGACGGAACTTCTAGTTTTAACTGTATCTCGGGACCACCAAACTACCATGTGTTCCGCGGTCACTAAGTTCTGGTCGAAAAGAGGAAAACGACCAATATTTTGTCGTCAGTTTGTCAGAAATAACATGACTTTGTCGGGCATTACAGTGTATCAACGGCTCAACAGAAATGGTTAACAGCCCTTAGCTTATTAGCGGCCCTCGACTTCGTCGCAGGCCGCTAATAAACTCCAAGGCTGTTAACCATTTCTGTTGAGTCGTTAATACACTGTAATGCCCTTCAAAATCATGTTATTGTTATATTAAAATTCAAAAGCAAAAACAGAAAGGAGAGAGTGCAATACCACTCACTGTATCACAGCGCCATAATATATATTATCCCCTCGAAGAGTATCTTTTTATTTTTCATAATAGCACAAGAAACACTTGCAAACTTCCATCACATGGTCCACCGGGTGCAGGTGCTTCCTTTGCGTTTTGTCCTCAGAAAATGTAAATGACTGCTTTGTGAAAACTCTATTTCACAGCAATTTAGTAGTGAATCACCCTTCACATACAGTAGTCTCAATATTGTTTCCTGTTTGATCTGTTCATTTCGTTATTTCACTACTAACCTCACTAATAGCACATTATCTTTTGCATTGCATAGCGCAAACGTTCTTGTTACCCCTGGCGAGGATCGAACCGTGGAACTTTCGGTTTGAAGTTCAATGCCACTGTGCTCCCCGCTTGAGTTAGAGGCAGTGAAAATGCAAGACACGAGAAGGTGGTGTTTGTTCCACGTGGGCTGAATCCCACTTTATGTGCCCAGCAATGATTGGATGGTACACACGTGGGAGACGGGATGACTAGAGTGGTCATTTTGACACAGAGAGTGACTAACATTTGACGCGCCTTATACATACCAGTTATAATTTCCCAGTCGTATTCAGGTTTATGTTCAACTGTATTTACTGTCAGAGTCTCAAAGTAGACGTGCAGCCTCACATGTTCTCTGAAAGGTAAACAAAACGTGTTCAAGCAAATACACCAATAAATACCTAAGTATGAGGTCTCATTGTGCATAGTAAATCGAATGAGGAATATTTAATGGAACCTTTTCGAGTGAGGGACGAGAGTGTAAAACTACCGCATGCATAATTTTATGTCACTTGCATCCGTGCGTTTAAACATTTGTTGACAAACTGTTATCTAACACACAAAAGATGTACAATACGTACATTATTATTATAGTGTTCAACTGACAAAGCACGTAGCAATGGAATCATGTTCAAAAAGAATATCATTTAATTTGTTTTGAGTGAACTGGTGACTTTAGGTAACTGTATTTTACCAACATACGTTCGGGTTAAACCAAATATAAGCGATTGAAACTGTCAACAAAATGTGTTTTAGTGGTCATCTTCACGGTCTTCCATATTTTCAGAAGATAAAAATTTTCCTTCATACATATTTATTGACGTCGTCAAGAAGTTTCATGGCAAAGTCGTATAAGATTCCATTACACTGTTCTTATTGCCTATAAACACAGGACGACACGCGTGTGTGAATAGGTTAATCCATATGGCACGAGTTCCAGCGCGGAAGGATAGAACGAGAGGTCGCAGGCATTTTTTTTACCATCTCCAAGTGTCATATCGATTAACCCATTCACAGACGCGTGTCGTTTTGTGTTTATTACACGCCTTCGCGTCTTTTAAAAAACATTATTAGAAGGACACTCAGCAATTCACTTGCAGCTATAAACAAAAATAACACATTTTATCGCCAACACAATTTGCGAGGGGAACCCGTGTTACTATTTCATCCCCTACAGGCACATAGAACACATTGGAACTCGGGAAAGATTTCTAGCTGTCGCTAGCGATTCAAACTGTGATTGCGGTGCACGATTTGTGGAAAATATTCTAGTGAAGTTTCGCTTCTTTATAAAAAATAGTCCGTTCACGATATCCCTTCCGGGAGCGCGGTGGCTCAGTAGGTAGAGGTGCAGGCTGCAAACCGAGAGATCCTCCTGCGGCAACCCCACCTGCGGCAACCGCGTTGTGTACTTGGGCAAGACAATTCACCCCATTGTCCATGTGGGGGCACGGTGGCGCTGTGTACAAAGGGGTATACTGCACGTCGATGGTGCACCTGTCTTCAACCAATGCTAACCCTGCTTGTGTGGAGTTAGTATATTTTGGGGAGCTGACAGTTGCTCGCCGTTGCTCGGTGGTTCTCTCCGGGTACTCCGGCTTCCCCCACCCGTAAAACTGTCGTGGTCATGCTTAGCCATTGTGCAGAAATATGTGACCTTAAACACCAATAAATAAATAAATAAGTAAATAAATAAATAAATAAATATCCGTTCCGGACATATGTGCCGAACAGATTTTCATTTTCCGCATGGCTTACTGTTGCAGATGGGAATTATATAGAACATGCGAGTAATAAAAAGTCGTTCTGATCTCGACCGCTGATTCGTCCGTCTGAACACAATCACCGATAATGCCAAGAAACGTCCATAGATGGAGGACCTGTAAGTGAATTAGAGGGTGGGTGACTACCCGTCTTCCTGTCCAACGCTGAGTTTGATCTCTACGATATCACAGAAACAAGGCATAACATAAAGGCTCAGACATGAAGGGAGTAATTTGGCGAGAACACAAACAAAACATTTATTTATTTATTTATTTATTTATTTATTTATTTATTTATTTATTTATTTATTTATTTACTTATTGGTTTATTGACTGGCATTAAAGGACACTTTCGACAGCCAGAGTGACCTCGTGCCGGGTAGTTTTATGGGTGGAGTAAGCCGAGTACCCGACGAGAACCTCCGAAAAGCGGCGAGCAACTATCAGACTTTCCAACGTACTTAATTCTATACAAGCTGGATTAGCCTTTTCTCAAGTCATGTGTGCCACGATGTGCAGTACGTGCAGTGCACCCAAGCACACAGCGCCACCGCGCCCCACTCCCTTCCGTGGGCAATCGGGATTAGATGTGTTGCCCAAGGACAAACGCAGGTCAAGATCGAACCGTTAACCACCCGCTTTGAAGTTCAATGCTCTAATCATTAACCATTTGACCAACGTAACGGCCAAAACCGGCCAGCGCTATTCAGAAAAATCGCCATTTAATTTTCATTATTTGTTTCATTTTTTTGCCTTATAAACATAACTTATGACCCCTCTTTGGAACCAGCTCGTCGAGCTCGTTCAAATGAAGAGTCATTACCTATGTTTTTTAGGCAAAAATTAAATAAATTGGTTATTTAAGAATTTTGTTTGCAAGAGCTGTCTCTTTTTCGTCTTATGTAAAGGGTTAAGCCACCGCTCTCAAACAAAACTATCACCTGCGCAAGTAGCGAAGATTGAAGCATAGTCTACGGATCATATTTTTGACTAAATGAATCCAAAATCAAAATTATGCTCAGTGATTGTTTGTTTTACATCGAACTAGTCCTCCCCGTTCGACAACAAGGCTCAGATTAGACGCAGCCCAGGGTCAATGCACGGTGTGATACGACTAACTTGAGCCTTGTTTTCACAATACCTCTAGATTGCAGGCGGAAGACAAACTTTACCCAGAACGTTATCGCTTTGTTCGCAACGAGCTCAAAGTCCCCAGTATGTTGGGGAGCATGACATTTCTCCTGTGCACAAGGTATCAGAATATATTATTTTAATTTATTTTTTAATTTTTAAAAAATGTCAACAAAACTATTATGCGACCCCCACATTGGAACTAGTTCGACAAGCTCGTCCCAATGAAGGGTCACATGATATGGTTTTGTTGAAATTCTTCGAATTTTTTTAAAACTGTTTAATTTGTTAGGGCGGACGCGGCAAATTCGTTCGGCAAAGTGTTTATCCCCCTGTGAGTAGATGCGTTCCAGAATGTTGCTGAATTTAATTGTTGTCAGACAATGTGGAAAGGACCTCCACATACCCCTAGCTGTGGTAAAGCCATTTTTTTAAAATTACATTTATGTATATTATAAATAAGAAAATGTCTGACACCGAAGGTAACTTCGTAATTCAAGGCGTGACGATTCTGGAATATAGAATCACTTGGTAGGTCTATATAGACCTAACGAGTACAACCCTCAGTTTTTAATATCTTTTTCTCCAAAATGTGAAGATATCAGCAATAGCTCAGGCATAATAGGTGTTGGCTGACCCCATAAATTACGAATTATATACTTTGATTTACAAAAACAGGAACAGGAAACAAACAAAAAAAAACAACATGAACAACACTAGAGGTGTTTTAAATCGCAAAGCGAATTTCCAGAAGTCATCCAACGAATCACAGCCAACGTCGAATCGACCAGCAACAATGGGAAGGTGTCTATCGTTCAATAAAGCTTAAGGCGTGGCTCTTTTTAATGAAATATTACAAAATAGCCTAAAGTTTGAAGTGATGTAAAAACATCTGTAATGGCGGTAAATCACTGGATAAATCAACTACAAAAATGAAAAACAAAAGCAAAAAAATCAGCTGTATCCTATTTTTTTTTTTTTTTTTTGATCTGCACAACAGATAAAACTTTCATGAAAATTCCATTTATTTTATTCTTTGACGATATGCCCTCCTACACTGTCACCTCAGATTATTCGACCATAACTGTTGGGGATTTTCTATGACGGCACCACAGTAATATATATGGCTTAGATTACATTCCAAAAAGTTTGAAAGGCTGAAGCTGAAAATGAGATTGAAAATAAAAGGTATAGAAAAGAGGTAAAATGGGCATCGCTGGAGTCGGGTGTCTAAAACAGAAATGAAAAAAAAAATCAACTTTAAATGACTACAGATATTTATGTATTTATTTATTTATTGTGGTTTAACGACATTTTCGACAGCCCTGGTCACCTCGAGTCGGACAATTTTACAGGCGGGGAAGCCGGAGTACCCAGAGACAACCACCGAGCAACTGCCAAACTCCCAAACATACTAACTCCGCACAAGCAGGGTTAGCATTGGTTGAGGGCAAGTGCGCCATCGACGTGCAGTACGCTTTAGTACACAGCGCCACCAATGCCCCCACATGGGCAGTCGGGTTGATGTGCCCTGTCCAAGGTCACAACCCAGTAACCACTGGTGGGGAATGAACCGTGGACGTTCGGTTTGATGTTCAAGCCGTAACCACTGAGCCACATTGAATACAAATAGGTGTAGAAAGTTCATACATGTGTCCCGCACAAACAGGGCGTAATTAACTATTTTGGCGCGACAGGCGACTAAAGTCGACAGACGGCAGACCGCGGAAAGGTACTGCAGTAGACATTTTAGCCAACTCTGTGTGTCCATTTCCAAATGCTGTTAACCCTTTACCAATGCAGACGATATGAAAATTTATTATTTTAAATATCATTTTTTCAAATTTTTTGAAAAATTTTAACAAAACCATATCATGTGACCATTCGTTGGAACGAGCTCAACGAGGGTTCACATGATATGGTTTTGTTGAATTGTTTTGAAAAATAATACTTTTTCAACTCCTGAAGTTTCATATTACGCGGGGGAGGAGGGGGGGGGGGGTGCGGCCGATTCGTTGGGTAAAGAGTTGAACAAACATACGTATTCCTATGCTTCATGCACCATTTATGTCCTATCCTTGAACGACGGTACCATCCCTTGAAAGTATAAAGGTGTCATTTAAATACAGAAAATCATTTGATAAACTGTCAATGAGATCATTAGAACATCTTTTAAAATAATAACGCTTTAGTCTAACAACCTATACGTTTTGTAAAAATCCTGATGAATATTAGGCGCTATGAATTCTGTTTCTCAGATTATTCAACGCCAAAAGAGTTAAACTCATGAGAGTAGGGTTTTTATTTGAGAATGTGGACAATATGCCAAAATTCTAAGTGAACAAGAAATGTCACAATTGCGTTAAGCCGTAAAAAAACAGAAAAAAATCCATCTATTAATTTGTTCACAGTACAGTCGCCGTGGACTGGTCGTAATCCACTTGTGGCCGGCAATGTTCACACAAGTGTTTATACCAAGTAATAACAATTGTCATCAGCAAAATTTTAATTAATGAAACAGCGGGTACTACCCAGTGCTTCATTAAGTAAATTTTTGATGATTATTCCTATAATTAGAGTTTGGAATTTAATATTGTTGTGTCTGTGGAAATATTACAACCCGTGGAAAGTTACCAGGCCACGCCAGCCTTACTGTAGCTCTACAGCATACTAAAAGTTCAAACAAAAATCTGACGCATTTTAATCTTCACTTTACCTTAAATTTGGAACCTCATTTTCAGCCTCAACTTTACAAAAGTTTGGGAATGTAACCTCCGAAAAAAATATCTCAAAATGTGTTAACATCCACGGAAATTCTCAACCCTTACATCCGAACGCCGAGATGATGTCATAGGGGCCATATGGCCAAAAATTAAAATGCGTGGATTCTTTAAATTTCAGACTGTTGTAGAGCTAAAAAAAAAGTAATAGTTGTTTCATTTTGTTTTTCGGTTTGCGGCATTTGACTTTTCTCCGTCACTTCAAGTCTAGCCTTTTTTGGATATATTTCACTGAAGGCGCTACTTTGTGATTCGTTGCTCGGTATCAATAAATGATGGAGCTACGAAACTTTAACTTCATACTCTGTCTTCTCCTTATCTGAAATTGTTCAATATTATTTTTTTCAAAAACAAATTACGCGCCGGATGCCAGCGATGTCAACTTTGCGTTGTTTCTAATCCTTTAAT
The DNA here is from genome assembly GCA_031216915.1 of Pictodentalium vernedei. Lineage (NCBI taxonomy): Eukaryota > Metazoa > Mollusca > Scaphopoda > Dentaliida > Dentaliidae > Pictodentalium > Pictodentalium vernedei. The sequence goes on along the minus strand of CM062297.1, from coordinate 136,778,961 downwards.
TTTTAACGTCATTTTCAGACACAGCCTTTCAAAATTTTCGGGATGTACTCTCCACACAAAAAAAGATATCTCAAAATGTTGTTCCCTAGGAAATTCTCAACTGTTATGGTCGAACTCTGAGGTGACACCACATGGCCATAAGATCAAAATTAGTATATACGGCATTTTCATGAAAGTTTAATAGGTTGTACTACCCAAAATAGAAGAAAGCTGACTTAAAGTTCACCGCTTCATCGCCATTGTTGATGGTTTTACTTTTGTACGTCACTTCACACTTTACGCGATTTTTGTCATATTTTATAAAAATGAGCGACGGGGTATTCTTCATCGAGCATCTTAGTACTTTAAAGGGCGACATACACCTTCCCCTCACTGTTGTGTGTTTCGGCGGCACTGGCCTTGCTTCGTTGGATGACTTATGGTAATTCGCTTTCAAAACGATCTATTTAGGCTTTTCCCTCTGGAAAAGACTATTGTTTTTCTACGGATTATTATTATTTTTTTTTTTTTTTGGGGGGGGGGGGGGGGTTTCACACATTTTGTCCGCACGATTCAGAAGTCATTTTCGAACCGATTTTCACGAAATTTTGCACACGCATAGCGGGGCACAAAATCTAAAAACGTACCGAAGCGGAATTTTCGATTTAACCCTTATGTCGTCAGAATCGACAAAAAACTGCCAAAATTGGGGTTTATCGGCACTTTCTCGAAACACGTCTTGTAGATTTTTTTATACATTCGTCATTGCTAGACCTGTCTGTGACACGCCCTTTGATACACACGACATATCAGGCGATGCATATGGTAACCCTCCGCAGGCTGCCAAACATGGAAATTTTGATGAAATAGGCCGGTTTCAGGCCCCCACTGCACCCAAACAATACACGAGAGATAAACATAACTTCCTTTACTGGGAGTGGAATTCACCAAGGATCATTTATGTCAGTAATAAGGGTGTTCAGAAAACCAAGCGTTAACCCGTTTTGGGCTGGTTAAACAGCAATACCCCCATAAAGCCTCAAAAATTCGTATTTTCCGTGGATTTCTCTAAACGAGTCTTGTAGATTTTCAAGAAAAATTTCTCACTCCCAGGCCTTGGTATTACAATAGAAGTTGAATGGACAGAATACTGCGATGAGCATTTGTTAACCCTCCACGGGCTGCTAAAAGTCAAAATTGTGTTAAAATGGGCTGTTTTTGGACACCAACAGCACCCACTTGGTGTACCACCGAGAAAGGTTCCTTCTTTTATCGGACGCAAAATTAAAGGGGAAACATTTTTAATAGTGGTAAGGGTATTCAAAAGTCGAAGTATTAACCCATTTTGGACTGGTTAAAGAGAGATACCCCATAAAAGCTTAAAATTCCCATTTTCTGTGGATTTCTCTAAAAGTAACTTGTCGGTTTTCAGGAAAAAAATGACTATCCGCAGGTCTTTATATGACATTACAAGTTGCATGGACAACATATTCCGGTGATCATTTATTAACCCTCTACAGGCTGCTAAGCATCGTAATTTTGTTGAAATAGGCTGTTTTCAGATGCGCACAGCACCCAATTCATACCAGAGAGATAAACGTAATCGACTTTGTTGGAAGTGGAATTCACCGAGGACCAAATTTGTTAGTAATAAGGGTATTCAAAAAACCAAGCATTAATCCCTTTTGGGATGGTTAATAGCAATACCCATCAAAAGCTTAAAAAATCATGTTTTCTCTAAATTTCTTTACAAGCGTCTCGTAGGGTTTCAAGAGAAAAAGGCCATTGATAGGTCTTAGAGTCACATTACCAGTTGCATGGATAAAATATTCAGATAAGCATTTGTTAACCCTACATGGCCTCTAAATGTCAAAATTTCAAAAAAATAGTCTGTTTTTAGACACCAACAACATCAAATGTGAATGCTGCAGAGAAACATAACTTTTTTTACCGGACGCAAAACTGACAGGGAAATTTTTTAGTAAGTTGTAAGGGTATTCAAAAATTGAGGTCTTAACCCATTTTCGCTCGGTTACGGAGATGTACCCCTTAAAAGCTTGAAATTCCCATTTTCTGTGGATTTCTCAAAAAAATCTAGTAAGTATTCAAGAGAAATTGACCATTTGCAGGTCTTGGAGTGACATTACAAGTTGCATGAACAAAAGATTCCGGTAAGCGTTTGTTAACCCTCCAGAAGCAGAAAATTGTGAGAAAATGGGCTGTACTTGGCCACCCATTACACCCAATGTGTACCTGCGAGATGAACATAACCACTTTCATTGGAAGTGGGATTCACCGAGGATCATTTTTTGTAAGTAATGAAGGTATTCATAAAACCAAGCATTAACCCGTTTAGAGCTGGTTACAGGGTGATACCCCTCAAAAGGTTAAAAATTCATGTTATCGGAGGATTTCTCTAAAAACATCACGTAGATTTTCAAGAAAAATTGGTCATTCTCAGATCTTAGTGTGAATTACAAGTTGCATGTACAAAATATTTCAGTAAGCATTTGTTAACCCTATATTGGTTCTAAAACATCAAAATGTTGAAAAAGTGTGCTGTGTTTGCATACCCGCAGCACCCAAAGTTAAGAGTTGAAATCAACATAAGTAGAAGTAGAATTCACTGAGAATTATTTTTATAAGTAATAAGCGTATTAAAAGAAAACAACCCTTAACCCGTTTTGGGCTGGATAAACAATTATACCCATCAACAGCTTAAAATTCATGTTCTCCATGGATTTCTCTGAAAACATCTCGTAGATTTTTAAGCAAAAATGGCCATTCACAGTTTTTGGTGTGAAATTACTAGTTGCATGAATAAATATTCCTGTTAGCACTTGTTAACCCTTAACAATTTGCCAGACATCAATATTTTGGATACATTTGAGATAAAACGGACCATTTTCAAAAAGATACAGCACTCAGTGGGTATGTGTCAAACAAGCATAACTCCTTTTGTCGGTCATTAACTTGTTGGACGGCGATATTGATATTAACCCTCTCCACCGTTGATGATGGTTTTTACCTAAACATTTTTTTTATCAAACTGAGTCATTTGAGACTTCTGTACTCACCCTTCTCATGACATCAATGAAGGAACTTCAGTGAGACAGTCAAAAGCAATACATCATACACTGTGGGGTCATGACAAATCATGGAATCTCATCGGGAAAAGCCATGATTCTCCAGAATCATAAAGTCTAGTGTCTCTTAATTTCATGTAGTGAAATGTAATGCAGAAAGCTTTCCGTTCTTCGATCGCCGATAACGTCATTGTGTTAACAATTGTCCTTCCATTTGATTGAAACTGCTCAGTTTCTCTTGTCGTGTATGAAAATATTGTTGTGGTATGTTACAGTACGGCAGCCGTGGATTGGTCACTTTCCACGGGTGGGCAAGATGTCCACGGGCGCAATAATATCAGATTCCAAACACTAATTATAGGAATAGTCATGAACAATTTAGTTAATGAAGCACCGGGTACAACCCGTTGCTTCATAAATTAAACTTTTCCTGATGATGATTTTTATTACCTGGTAAATGCCACCGTGGATTATGACCAGTCCACGGCGTTTGTACTGTATGCAGTTTGTGTGGTAGGGTTATGGGCAGATTATGAGGTAACTGCTGTCGGTAGTTACGTAATATCTCAGGTATTTGATGTGCGACTACTTCTTGCTGGATGATCAGCAGCAGTAAAAGTTCCATTGATTTAAACTTTATGCAGTGAAATTTGATTCTGACGTTTCCCAACCCTGGGTCGACAATAACACGATATCGTTAATACTTTGCCGACAACTTAGACAAAACCGCACAGTGCTATTGTATGTATAGTACAGTGACATGGACTGGACGTATTCCACGCGTGGGCAGTCATGTTTGTGCATGCATTTACCAGGAAATGAAAATCGTCATCAGCAAAAATGTAATTAATGAAGCACCGGGCTGTGCCCTGTGCTTCAATCATTAATTTGTGTATGATTATTCCTATAATAAGTGTTTGGTATCTAATATTATTGCGTCCGTGGAAATGTTACACACAGGTGGAAAGTGACCATCCTCGACGGCCACACTGTAGTGTATGGGGGAGGGTTGTCGACAGATGGGATTGGTAACGTCATTCACGTCACATCTGCATTATTTGCTTTTGGATTTAAAAAAAAACAAACAACTAGTTATTCATCACGTTGAGTTAAAAAAAATCCCCTTGATTTCAACTCTCTGCAGAGAAATTTGATTTTGACATTTTCCGACCCTTGATAATCAATATTGTTATAGTGTTATCTATTTTTTGAACTTCTTATTCGGGATCATGAGAACTAAAAGTTCCCTTGATTAAAACTTTATGCAGTTAATTTAATCTTGATCTTTTCCGAGCTTCGATCGACAATAAGGTCATAACGTTTACAATTTTTCGACAATGTGTGTGCAACTGCCCAGTATTTGAGCTAGACTGTGACCCTGGCAACAGGATATATTATTACGGTGCTATGTTCACGTAGTTGAGGGCGGGGCAGGACTGCCATCAAATATGAGGATGTGGCGTTTACATTGACGTCATATCTCCGGTATTTGATGTTTGATTTTGAAATTCAATGGTGACGTTTTCCGAGAATTCGTACAATTTGGATGGAACTCCACAATATTTGAGCTACACTATTTGTCTTGACGCATGGGATATTATTTTCGTGGTATGTTATACAGTATTGACGGTAGGTATGCCGCCACATGATAGGAGGTAATGGGTATTTTGCGGGAGATTTTCAAATTTTTCACCTTGTTATTCGTGACCATGGGTAGTAAACATTTCCTTAATTTAAGCTTCATGCAGCGAACTTTAATTTTGACGTTTCCCGACCGCGGTCGCCAGTAACTCCAATAACAATTTTGTGACAATTTGCACAATACTCGACTTCAGCTACTCGTTGTTCCGTTGATGATATTATTGTAGAGTTACATTATGTTGTTTGGTGCACATGGCTGTCACCAGAGAGAAGGGGAAGGTCAAAACTTGAAATGACGCAAAACACTGAAAACGACTTGAATATAAAAATTAAAGAAACAGCTACCTCGTTATTTTTTAAGCTGCACAACCTACGATAACGTCAGGAAATTTAGATGAAATTTACTTTTTGTGACGTTGGTATGAAAAGGGTGACCCAAAAATCTACCAGAGCTCCTTAGAAATTCCCATGTTGCTACCACAATGTTAGATATCACTGGAGGTGACCGGGGCTTAAAAAATCAGTTCGTTTGCTACTTCAGGTCGGATTCGTTCGTGATTTTTGCGCAGATTCTGTCCAGTGTTAACAAGAAGATGCATGCGTGTTCATCGACAACAAGTGACATAAATATGGCGAGTTTTTAACCAGAAAAGAAAACGGGGCAGTATTACAGTTGTTTTGGGCCGACTGAACATCTCCAATTACAATATGAGAACGTACTTTATTTCCATTCATGTGGAAACTGACACTGATCAGTCCAGTTCTCGAAGATTTTCCATAATATCTGATTCACGCATAATATTGTTGTATGAAAAACAACAGAGAAATACACTTACTCACGAAATCTTCAGTTCTATAACGCATAAGTTCAACATAAGTTTAAGTTAAATAGTAATAGTATCTTACGTAGTTTTGAAGCCAATGGGGAAATTCTGTGACATGCCATGGGCGCTGATTCTTTCCAACCAATGGCGCAGATTCGTAGGCAGGCAGATCAGATGGGTTCCGATTCGTTGTAAAGCAAATCAACGAGACTTCTCGGAACAGTTCTCCCAAAATGATCAGTATCACATATAACTTAGTACGGTAGAGAACAAGAAATATTTTTCCTAGCAATACTATGCCTAGAAAATTATTATAAGGCCAAAAAAAGTGTTTTGATACTCAGGCAATGCCTCATGGAATTTGAACCCCCTCATTGGACATTTTTATTGCCTTTCAGTATCTTCCAATATTAGTACAAACTCGGTGATACCCGAAACCTTTTACATGTTTTGATTGATCCTTATTTAGTTAGTTGCGTCTTCAGTACGTTTACCTTGTTAAAATGTATGTAGGCACTCTCCCATAAATTGTAATGAGGCAAATCCCCATAGATTAAATAGTTTTGCTTCAAAGATAATATGAAGAATATGAAGCTTTTGAATTGCAGTACCTTCAGTTTGTTTTAAGAAGAATGTTTTATTTTTCAAACTAAAAATGAATTTGTTTGTATAAATTCACAGTCTATATTTCTGTGTGTAAAAAGACAGCCCAAATCCTCCCCATATTTGCTCACATGTTTTGCAAACGAAAAATAAAATTAAAAATAAAACTCTCCCTCCTTCACTGATTTGAAAAACAACTTGCTTGCGAATCAATTCATTTATTTTGTGAGGCCTAAGTATATATATTTTGACCAATTTATGAAGTATATCAGTTCGAGTCATTGGCATATTGGTTGATTGGTATACACGTCCACTCTATCACATATTATTGTATTAAACATAAATATGAAATATGTGCAAATAAAACTTCCTGTGCTAATTACTGTAGGTGTTTCGTAGACAAGGAATTACCCAGCTGAGTCTCTCCAGAACAAACACACGAGGCGAATTTGTTTTCGAATAAACATGCAATGTTGTTCTGTTCCACCATGTTAATACTCTGACTCCCACTTACCCCCTTTAAGTAACTGCAAACTATGGGTGTAATAATAAATGAATGGCCGATCCATCGGGGGGAGTTTTTAATTTAATTTTTAATGTCTTTTTTATATTATAAATTTCCTGCAATGGCCATCAACAAGAAGTTTCCTTGATGTTTTCATGCGAGATCTGAATAGATAACTGGATAGAAATGTTCTTGTTGCTAAATAGTACAATGTACAAAGCACATCTCTGTGCAACAGAAAAAGTCGAGTTATCATATCCAAATCTTAAAATGACACCGAATGATCTTTGCTTCGGCTAACTCTGAACCTACAAAACACATTGATCAGCAATTTCAATAATCAAAAACTGAATCTAACGGAACACCTAAAAGGTAGCCCATGTTTAAGGTGCTGCGTTTGATAATTAAAATTAGTGATATGCTTCAGTTTGAATGATTTAGTATGTAATTACACATTATATTCAGTATCACATGAGCCAGGATAACTATTCAATAGTTGTATATTTATATAGATATTTATATTTATTGGTGTTTAAGGTCACATACAATAGTTGTATAATCCATGGTAAGCATTCCCTGATACCTTGATTATCTTTTTTTGTTGATTATTTAATGATGTGCTACAGATTTTCATATAACATTTTCCCCAAAATACCAACAAAATTTGCAAGCACTCGGAAAAAATGATTTTAGACCACCCATCCAGGCATCAGTGACTGTATTTGTCTTTAAGATCCCCCTTTGTAGATCCATTCCATTGCGGTCATTGCATTTTGACCGACAGAGAAAATTCAACACAGAGTGTACATTCCATACGGGGCTTAGTATAGGTCTATCCAATGTGATGTACAAGTTAGCTCCAAACGTAAATGAATCGCATCAGCTGATAAGTAGATCGCGTCACTGATTTAGATGTGCACAACGCGGGAATAATTCATCATCCGCGCACTTCATTGATTTACTGGTTAAGTGATTGATTAATTGTTTGATTGATTTCCAGTGAGTGTACGGGCCATTGGGAAATGAATGGAAAGTGAAAGAAAAAAAAATGAACCCCGAAGTGGCCAAACGCTTCATTTAAACGACTAAAAGGCGGTATTCTATACTACATTCCCACTCGAAATATGGTACCTTTATGGGGGAGGGGGAGTATATATAAAATACTTTTTTCAAAAGATGCATGTAATATGTACATGTAAGATAACATATGTTCACTATTTTCCCATCCGTAAATAAAAGAAGTTAACTGGAAAAAAAATTGTGTATTATATTGTATGCCACGCATATTTATTATCGACCATAACCGAAAACTATAAGAAGTTTAGAGAAACAATATTAACAATGAACACAGTTATCCATGTACAGTACGCGGAGGGTGGTTGCGACTCGGTGGTCCATGAGATGAAATGTTGCTGGTGGTTCTTGTATTTTGACGCAGAATTATAGAAATTTTACGAGTTGAAAATCTACATCATCACGATTTAGTGACAATCCACTCCCACGCACTATACTGCAGTGTCGTGTTGAAATTTAGCACCAGCGGGTAAACCGGCATCAACATAGCTCTTCCATATATAATGTATTAATAAAAGCAAAATGTATATCAAGGTCGGGATTGTGGATTTTTATCCATATCCTTCTATTCTATAAAGATTACCAAATGAAATTAATGTTGAATCGCCAACGAATCGGCATTTAGAAAGCACGCACGGACGTGGTCGGAACCATGAAATCGCAAATGAATTCGCGCGTTCATCATGGTAATTTCAAACGCTTCGTACTCATAAAACTGCTGATTCGGTCACAATTCTTTCAATGTTTACAGATCTACCTGAGCGGGAGAGAATACAATTTGTGTAAACTGTGTATGTGCTGGAAATTCCCAGCAACCACCTTGACTATTTCCCAAAGGAAAATGCGCACATTGTGTTCGTGGCTGTTTTCTATTCCACAAATTATTCTAGGACACTACAATAAAGTTATTACCATAATTTATGCGATTCAGTGGTCAGACTAACCGAAATCGTCTCCACAGCTGGAATTTGTACGCTCGACGACCTCCAATAATTCACGTTTGACTGAACGTCACATCGCAGCAAGGCGTAATTGGTATGGAGCATGAAGGCGCTGAGACATTTCGTCAGTGGAGCAATGTCATGTTTTCAGATGAATTGAAGTTCTCTCTCGACTTCCACGATTGTTGAAACAGAGTATGGCGACGGCGGAACGAACAATACCATTGCGTAACCGTTAGGCAGCACGATCTTTTCGGTGGTGGATCGGTTATGATGTGGGGAGGCATAACCATGACAAGCAGAACAGCATTGCATTTCATCCATGGGCGTGTGAAAAGGCAGCTCTACCGTGACAACATGTTAGCAGCTCATGCGGTTATTTGCGCGACGTCACGGCCGTCGATTTATTTTCCAAGATGATAATGCAAGAGCACACAGGGCCCGTGTCGCTGCAGAGTTCCTCCAGGAGCAGACCTTCACTACACTGCCTTCAACAGCACTAAATCGAGACCTTTCACCAATCGAGCACGTCTGGGATATGCTTGGCAGGCGCCTATGACAACTGGAAGCCCCCCTACCAATGTCCAGGAACTCGCCACTGAACTGCAGGAAGAATAGAATAACATCAGTCAAGCTGCTAATGGACGTCTGGTGACGAGTATGCCACATAGGATCCGCGCTTGTCTCGCGAAGCGAGGAGGATTTTCAAGGTATTGAGGTATTGGACTGAATGTGGTAATTTCTCTGACTGACCGTCAGTGTCTTCTACAGCTCAGTGTATGGACTGTGTGCTTATCAGACACCCAACTATCGCTGAAATCATTCACCAGATGCCACAGTGCAAAGCCTCAACCGTCTTTTTGATGAAAAGATAAATATATTTCTTCACATACCTCACTTTTATCAAATATGCCCTATTTGTTTTTAAATAGTAAATAAGTGTGCCAAACTTGAAACGGGTTTGTTCAGTGATGAATTCCACAGCATTGCTGACTCACAAAATAAGTTTAAAAAAGGCTGACGATCGCTATAAGTCATTTCAACATCGCCTAATGGCTCGACCCTTTGAACCAAAGTGGTATCTTACATGTCAGTTCAACGGAAGCAGCTGGAAGCGTCCATATTTAATAATTGGGGGTAGAACAATGAATATTTTCTTCGTGCAGTCTTGGGGCTGCACGTTAAAAATATTGGATGATCTACCCCAGACTTTAACAAAGCAGCCAGCTTGCTTAACGAAAGTATGACGTATCATGTTCCTGGACCGGAGATGCGGCCTATCTGGTTCAAAGGGTACATAACTATTAGTAATAAGAAGAACACACAACCTGCCCTCAATTATTCCCCTTGAAAAGTTTGATATTTTTATAGCACTGTGTGATATAGCTTGGGATCTAGTGCTGCCACCAAATGGGAGAGAGCAACAACTGTCGATAATGAAGTCATATCTCCGGAAGTTAAAGTCGGATTTTCATTTTTTTTTTCAATCGGGACCGTAAGCAATAAACGTTCCCGTGATTTTAACTTCTTCAGTGAAATGCAATTATTTCGTTTCATGTCTCCATCGGCAATAACGTCATATAGTTAACAATTTGGATGAAACTCCACACAACATGCCCTGAGCCATTCATCTTGCTGTGTGTTATAGTATTAGTATGTCATGCTATGCAGTTTGCAGGTAGGTCTTTAACTAGATGGGAGAGGGTATGTAAATACGTAAATTATGTTAAAACGTTGAAAACGACGTCAATTGAAAAATAAAAAAAAAATGGCAACATTTGGCAATCGCTTTGTTTAAACTTCCCGGCTTCCTTGATTGTTGATCAAACGGAAATTCCAAGTAAGCGGGGTTATGTTAAGTTTTGACAGATGACGTGAGTCCAAAAATCGTCTGTCACCGATTTCCTCCTGGCACATATGTGCGGAACTTCTTGTGATATCAGACAGTGGTAACATATATTTTATCGGTCAGTGCTCACACTGAATGCTTTGAAAAAGAACTGAAAGAAATTAATGATAAAAAAATAAAAGGCGGGATATTGAGAACAAAACCCAGGTGGAAATCGAGGGCGAAAAAACGTATTTCTGCAATCTTAAAAAACGACACTACACTGATAAATGAGAGCAAAACTAATTTTCGGACAAATCTGAAACAAGTGACATGAATGAACTATGGAAACCAATATTTCGCTAATTTTGACAGTTCTGACAATAATAACCCCCAAACTTGAAAATTCTTGATGCAGATGAAAGTCAGTCAATAGAAGATCCGCTGTCGGCACATGAATGTCTTAGGACCCTAAACATATGAATAATAACAAAAGTTCTGGCTTGGACGGTTTTACAGCAGAATTTTACATTGTTGGGAAAGATATTAAAATCCTTCTGATTAATTCCTTAATTACGGTTATGATTCAGGAAAATTCCCAGTTGTCCAAATGTGTGGCATCAGAACATGTATCCCTAAGCCAATCAAACCCAAAACTGTACATAAAAAAACAGGCTACCAATATCATTTATTAACTTAAACGTGAAGTGAGGTCCAATAGTAATCGCAAGTCTTATAACGACCGTTTTGCCAAAGGTAATATCAGATGCTCAACTTCATTTCATGAAAGCTGGATTTACTGCTGAATCAGCGCTTTTAGCATTCAATTTAATTCAAAACATGTGAAGATCTAGACATACCAGGATTGTTAATTCTGGTCGATTTTTATAGTGGCCCTTTATCGAGAAAACATTAGGATTCTTTCCGTTTGGCCATTGTATTCTTAAATGGTAGAAAACATTTCACAATAACATTTATAATTACGTACGATGATAAGTGGTCGAAAAAGATTAATAGACAACGAGGTGCCAAACAAGGCGACCCTCTATCTCTTTACTTGTTTATGCTAAAGTGCAGAATTATTGCGCACTGCAATACAATTCAACACTGATATTATAGGAGTTAATTTTAACGGTTCCACATACTTCATTAGCAGTATGCAGACCACTCATCGCTTTTTTCGGCTATGACCCTCACCTCCTTAAACGATTCTTTAGAAAGTGTAAACTCACGTTCGTGGTGTTCCGGTCTCAAAGTAAATTTCTCTAAAACTCTGGTTATACGGAATTAGATCAAAATGGGGTAACGTAATACCCACTAGGGAAAAATGTACTGGGATTATGGTAATACTTTTGCAGTACTGGGCAGTGAAAATAATTTATTCAACAAAAACTACATATAAACCAATTAATAGAACAAAATAAAGAGCATTGAGAAATTTTCAAATGACTGGTCTGTTATAAACCTCTCTCTGATCGGAAAATGCGTTGCTATAAAAATGCTTGCCATACAAATATTAATCCACTGTTTATCTGTACTTTCAGATCCCTACGAGGGGATCTTCCGAAAAGATTCAAACCCATGTTTCAGCTTTATATGGTGTCATTTAAAGTATAAGATCAACCAAGAAATTATTATCAACACGATCTCATACAAGAAGCTCTGGTCACCCAGTTAAATTGTCAAGGACTTAAGAAAACCCAAACATAATGGACCCATGGAAAATGCTTGCTTTATATAATTTTAGAGTATTAGGAAGCTTCGAAATATGGTACCTGCATAAAGAAGGCGTACGAGCAGTTGGGAAACGCACAAATGATTTCTGGAAAAGTGTTCTAGATGCTACGACACAGCTGTTTTATAAAGTTTCCCAAACCCCACTTAAATTGTTTTTACTAACAATCTTTGAAAGCAATCGCATAAATAGCAATAATAAAACAATGTTTTACAAAAAATGTGGAGCCACGAGGGTGTTTACTTCACAGATGCAAGCAAAAGCTTTCCAACAAAAAGGGAAATATCCTCAAAATACAATCTTAAATCTCCATTTATCGTTTTCCAAGGAATAAAAATCTCTGTACCAACAAAATGGAAGGATATAATAAAACGTACACAAACTGCAAAACTATATCCCCTCAAAAATGTTGAAAAACGTACATACAGTACGTGGAGAGTGTATTATGACTACATCACTCGCAGAATGGAGATTCCACCCAAGCAATAATTGCAAATTTGTTGCAAAACCTAACCAGAACAAGCAAAGTTTCAGCCAATGGACCTGCGGGTTAAACCCGGAGGTCCATTGGCTGAAACATTGCTTGTGTTTTTGTCGATATCTACAAAATTTGAAGTTACAGCTTGGGTGATGACTCCACACCACGGGTGATTTAGTTACAATCCACTCTCCACGTACTGTATTGTCAAAAATCTTGTAAAACCTTTTTACCCAATCCTTCAATAGGTGTCTGCGAGACCAACAACACATATCTAACATAAATGGAAAGCCAGTTTAAATATTAATCTCCACCATAAAGACTGAGGAGTGATATATAAAAAGTCATTCCACCTCACAGATGGCACTTATCTGCAAACTTTATAGTACAACATTTTTACAGAGGGTCTTAAATTTACGAAATTCGTTCCTACATAAATGCAAATTAAACGAAACAGACCCCTGTACGTTCGGTAATGAGGAAAAAGAGAGAGAGGCACATCCCCTATTTTCCATTGCTCATTGGCAAAAATAAGTTCATTGAATCTGGCTCAACTTCTGAAAGACAAATGCAATATATTATTCTTGGCTTATGATCATGAATGCACCCTTTTCTCCCAAAATACCTTTATTCCTGTAAAGTGAGAAATTTTGATGGATATATCGATCAGCTGAAGAATTCCCGAAGCCTCAAAATGTCCACCTCATCTTGTCCAGACAGAAAATCAACTGTCTTAGGAACAATGTGGACTGCAGTGGATGGCTTAATTCATCGATAACTTACACACAGACAAATCTACAAAGAAAAACGTCTTCCCTCCTGTTGGATTCTGAAGTAATGCGCACGAAAACTTTAATTTTTATAGCACAAATTTAAAGACATGCGAGACTTCTAAATTTCAACAACGCAAAAAACAAATGATAATAATATTTTATTGTTACAAGAACAAAACGCGCCATTACCTATGCAGCATGTCAACTTTATTACAATGTCTATACAAAATATTAAGTATTGTTCTATGTACACTGTGCGTTTATGTATGTATATGTATTTGTAAGTACTCACGACTATATCTAAAATGAAGAAAATTATGAAAAAACAATCTCAAATAGTGTATATTAACATACGATTCGACACTTGAGATTAAATTGGATATCGTTGACCCAATTCGGTTCAAGATTTGGCAGAAGGCACAACTGAGATTCGCAGGGACAGAGTCTTATTTCACAAATAATTATTTCCTCCTTCGGAACATACACTGTATGGGATAGTTAAACTATTGTCATCCCCATAGGATGTTATCAGCAGATTCTTTTAAGAAAGCTTTATCGGCACCGTGTCTGAATTCACCCCAGTACTGACTGCTATATACTTGCTTTCGTCTTCACTATTTAAGTTGTAGTTACACCTTGAACCCCCGCTCCAAAAACAGCCACGGCACTTGGTGACTCTGTTCTTGATTGTTCATCCAACCTTCAAATCTATTCAACAATATACATATACAATAGACGAAACTATGAAAATATAAATGACACCGTTCAGAGAGGAGAGCACAGTGGTTTGACTTATAATTCCACGGTGGTCAAAGAAAAGTATTAAAAGTGAAAACAAAAACAATTGTATTCTGCGAACATGTTATTTTCAGCTTGCGCTTACAGTGGATGCAACGTTAAACCCAAGCGATCAAACCACCAGTCACATTCCTAAACAACCTGGCGCATGTATGAACTGGAACCAGTTTATTTTTTAAAACGTTCAATTATTGAATATTCAGCCGGATAGCGAAGTTCAAATGGAGCCAATACTTTAAAACATTTACAATTGTATTTTCTGAAATTAGATTTTCTAACTATTAATGTAACTGACTAAAATGAATCATTAACATTTTAATACATATGGCAATTTGCCCAGATCTTTGAAAATGCTAATGGTTCGTTTTAACCGATTTAAAGTCATACCTAAAAATACAGTTCTAGAAAATACAATTGTAAAAGTTTTATAGTATTGGCCCCTGGACATGTTAGTAGGCCTATTTCTGGTAACACCAGGACGGACAGTGCGGTAAAACAGGCTTAACCCTTTACCCAACGTAACGGACAAAACCGACCAGAGCTATTCTAAAAAAAATCATCAATTAATTTTCATTAATTTTTCATATTTTGCCTCAAAAAACATAGGTTATGACCCCCTCGTTGGAACGAGCTCGGCGAGCTCGTTCTAACGAGAGGTCATAACCTATGTTTTTGAGAAAAAAAATGAGTTATTCAAGAATTCTTTTTGCAAGTGTCGTCCGTTTTTCATGTTAGGAAAAGGGTTAAAGAAGTATCAGTCAGCTAAGTCATCTTGAAAATCGTATAGTTCAGATGAAAATTGTACATTAATAATGCCGGAAATAAGACCGAGGGTAATTTCCGCTATATTAACATGAATAACAACTGCGCCAATGCCACCGCCATGCTAATTCATATTAGTCCTTACTATTCACTGCCACCGTTGAAAACAAATGTAAAGATTCCAAACAGTGTCGATGATGAACAGCTAACAACGAGTCCCGTGCGGTGCCTTGTACTGAAAGTTTCGCACCCGTTCCTGTTTTGAACTATAAACATTTCTTGTCAAGTGGCATATTATATCAATCTAATGGTTAATTTCAACCCATTAAAAGTCACAACAAGAAAATGCAATTCTAGAAAATATACTTTTAAAAGCTTTACAGTATTAACCCCAAGTCAGAAAAAGTGAACCTTACACTTTTCCGACGAGCTCAAATATTTGACTCGATTGAATTTAAAAATACCATAACCATCAATTTACATTTAATCAACAAAAATAAATTATTTTTTTCAACCCGACTTGATTAAACCGAATCTTCTCAGACATTATAAATATTATTCGACTTGTGTGCTTGCTATGTATGATCAGGGCGAACTAAACCACTATTAATTGGTATGTCTGTAACTGAAGGACGAATGAATAACTGTATATAATGAACATGAAAAACAATTGATAATATCTTACCGAAGATTATTTTTGAACTCATCGGCGGATACATCATGTACGTTGAACACTTTATTCATAATATCAGCTGTATAATCAGATGGGTAGAGACTTGTTGATATAGATGTCTCGTAGTGTGTTAAGGTACAGGATGGCGTACAGTTGTCACATTTCATGAACTCCCCGATGGTATGATACATTAGAATTTCGTCTAGAAAATAAAATATTTGCATAAGTAATAATAATCACGGAGAATTGAGCGCAAAACCAAAAAACATGGACCGAAAAGCTGAAACAGGGCATAAGAAACGACCAGCTGAAAAACAAACAATCAAAAACAAACAATCAGAAAATTTACACGTTCCCCGAGTTACTCAGTATAGTAGACACTCCACCAGTAAGGTAACATGAAAGTGGAATGTCGTACTTTGTGATAATATACAGACAGACGATTTTGACTTGATGCAAAAATAATATCTTGACGGATAACAGAGTTTTGCAAAACCTACAATTTAAGATCAACCATTCAATACTGTACATAAATTCCATGCGTTATAAATATGCATTGAGTGACAACGAACGTAGCACATTTTGTACAAACATAAAAGCGTCCAGAGCAGATGTTTTGTTTCACTGCTCTTTCTCTATATCCGTTTTATTGAATATTTAGTGCAATATTGATGAAAAGTATGATATCCATATCTCATTGAATGCGCAATATGTTTTTGGTAGGACAAGATGTGAAACAGCCGTCGTTTGCGTGCGTATGTGCCAAAACATATGTATACTCGCCTAAAAAAGAAAGTGTTCATTGCAGAAATTAATCAAACTCCAAAAAAATAATTTCGTAGGTGTAAAGAGTGTTAACCTGTTCATGAATAGGTTATATTGAATACAACAACAGCTTTACCCGTTAAAATTGCATTAACGTTAAATGACGTGCTGCACGTTTGTGAAAGGCATGTTTTGTACGTGGAGAGTCTGAAAATTCATGCAGCACTGTGAATCCTTGGGTATTTAAACACTAAAGTAAGGCCTTCCTATCGTTCACATTCAAACTTGCGCTGTTGTTAAAACGACTCCACATTAGCATGCCAAGATTGACAATGAATCAACGTCTCCTTGCCCTGGGTATGATTAGAGCTGGCAGAACACACAGTGAGGGGTTGCCCAGCATTTGAACTGCCACCGTAACACTGTAGACAGGCTAGTCCATCTACATGCACAACATGATGACGTTCGAGACCGACCCCGCTCCGGGAGACCCCGAGTTACCACCCCTGCACAAGATCGGTATATCCGTGTCGTCCATCTCCGGAACCGGCAACAAACGGCAACGACGATAGCCAGGAACATCCCTAACCTGAGACGGATACATCCTCAAACAGTAATCAACAGTAGGTATAAATTGAGAGTTCCAAATCACTTGTACATGTACGTGTACAAAACACGCACACGATGCGTTCACCAACGTGGAATTCGGTGTTAAATCACACGCTTGTTCACAAAAACTGTACACTGATTTAGAATCCCTCATGTACAGTCAATGACTCCTAGATCGCGCTTTTAGCGTCAAACACTCGTGGTGAACGCATCGTGTGCGTGTGTTATACATCTTCAGTTGTATCGTGTACGTGATTTTTGGTCTACGTTCGCATCTCAGATCAGACCCACCGATCCATCGTCGGCGAACGCGAGCGAAGGCATAAGATTCTGGGTCATCATCAAAAAACAGCTTTGGGAGTTCTAAATCAGTGATTTAGAACCCTCAATTGCTTTGGTACAGATGATTTAGAACTCTCAATTGCTTTGGTACAGATGATTTAGAACTCTCCCTCGTTTTTGAGGCGGTGGTGGGGTTTTTTGTTCAAACAGAGTCGATTGTGAATATATAGCTTGTATTATAGACATTGATGTTTTCCGGTGATGGGATGGATAAAAATTGAGTTTTGGGTTTTTTTGGAGAATTCCTCCACTATGAGAAAATTCTCAAAAAAAAACCACTCAGCTGATCGAGCGATCGAATCGCTCGATTCTCGTAATAAAAACTCGATCTGAACGAAGAGTGTCTGTGTGTTTGGAAATTTGCAAACCCAGGTTAGAGCAATGTATACCAAAAACCAAAAGCTCGAAGAGCTTGAAATAAGTAATCACCCAATCACTTCACGTTCCTAACGCTAATTAACCAATCAGATTGCTCGATTCTCATAAACTTAATCATACCAAGTTATCTCCCCTCGTCGTGGGGGTGGGGGTCACGCCCATCATAAAAATCGAAGTTTCGAGAAGGTGGTCACGTGACCTATCAAATTGAAGGTCTCGACGAGTGGATTAAGAAGATCGTAATTTTAACCCTCGTCGTGGGGTGGGGTCACGACCAGAGCCGAAAAACGTCTTCCTTTTTACATATCCAGACATGTGAGGTATTGATGTGAAGGGCTCGATGAATACATTACAAAAATGACGTTTTTCATTTTATGTGGGGGTGGGGGTCACGCCCATCATAAAAATCGAAGTTTCGAGAAGGTGGTCACGTGACCTATCAAATTGAAGGTCTCGACGAGTGGATTAAGAAGATCGTAATTTTAACCCTCGTCGTGGGGTGGGGTCACGACCAGAGCCGAAAAACGACTTCCTTTTTACAAAGCCAGGCATGTGAGGTATTGATATGAAGGGCTCGATGAATACATTACGAAAATGACGTTTTTTCATTTTATGTGGGGGTGGGGGTCACGCCCATCATAAAATCGAAGTTTCGAGAAGGTGGTCACGTGACCTATCAAACTGAAGGTCTCGACGAGTGGATTAAGAAGATCGTAATTTTAACCCTCGTCGTGGGGTGGGGTCACGACCAGAGCCGAAAAACGACTTCCTTTTTACAAAGCCAGGCATGTGAGGTATTGATATGAAGAGCTCGATGAATACATTACGAAAATGACGTTTTTTCATTTTATGTGGGGGTGGGGGTCACGCCCATCATAAAATCGAAGTTTCGAGAAGGTGGTCACGTGACCTATCAAATTGAAGGTTTCGACGAGTGGATTAAGAAGATCGTAATTTTAACCCTCGTCGTGGGGTGGGGTCACGACCAGAGCCGAAAAACGACTTCTTTTTTACAAAGCCAGGCATGTGAGGTATTGATATGAAGGGCTCGATGAATACATTACGAAAATGATGTTTTTTTTTTATTTTATGTGGGGTGGGGTCACGACCAGAGACGAAAAACGTCTTCCTTTTTACAAATCCAAGCATGTGAGGTACTGATATGAAGGGCTTGATGAATACATTACAAAAATGACATTTTCCACCATCGCCGTGGGGATGGGGTTAACACCGATCAGAAAATCATAAACAAAAAGTTTCGAGAAGATAGTCGTGTGACCTATCAAATTAAAGCTATCGACAAGGATATTATGAAACTCATAATCTTTCCCTTCTTATAACGGTGGAGTTGGGACCATCTTGAAATCGAAAGTATTAAGAAAAGGTAGTTATGGAACATACTAAACTGAAAAAAAAAACAAGTTGAATCTGATGCATCATTCATTTTTTTGATATCTGTGTTTAAAAACGTAAAGAATGTTTTCCAAAAAAAAAAATATATTTGATTGTTATGCGAATTAGAGATGCACTCGCTTATTAACAAGTCACGCCTTAAGATGTTTCCTTCAATAATAACTCTGTTTACTGAACCATAGATTTGTTAATACAAAAATTATAAGTTGATCTTCTAACGTTTCTACATATTGAGGATAGCCTATTTCACCATTTCCGAAAAAAGTGTCAATCCAAATATTTTTTAGGAAACAATGCCCACGTCGAGAAGACATTACAAACCGAACCAGTATAATCTTGAATGAATTCAAATAATATACCATTTGTCACGTGTTAGGAAAGATTTGTAAACAAACACACGTGTGGAAAAGTTGTTTTGTTTTGTTTTTTACAACAGGAGTTAAAATATTTTAAGATAGGTGGCGTTATATAAATACAGCAACAACAAAAAGCAGTGTTTACAGTGTGTCAGCGTGTGACTGAATGAAAATGAGAAAAAGGTCTTTTTCTAACCACCTGATAGCGAAGCATTACATCAGTAGTCGCGATATTTGATGTCATCCAACAGCAGCCAAGACATTAAGCTTTTTACGTCGACATACCACTTGTCCAAAACGATTCTCTTTTAACCCTAAACGGGTGGAATACATCTCGGTAACGACTCCCTTTTTTTTTTCTTGATCAGACAAAGTTGTTGGCGGAAAGTTGACTGGAGGGTCGTTCAAAACAATTGATCAAATATATCGAACGAAAACGAGTCATTTTTCAACTACGATTGTCGCCGTATTCTAAACGTCATCGATTTACCGAAATGAGCACAATATCTCATGGGTTTTTTTTTTAGTTGTTTTTAAAGATTTTTTGATGACATAAAAAAAGGTTGCATGCGCAGCAAAAATAACCAGTTTATCTTTCTTGTTGTTTCTCACGTTTTCGAGTTGTAAGAATCATTTGTTTCTGGCCAGTCTGTCTTGAAAATCGAATATGTGTTTGGTAAACGGATCGAACGATTTTTTCATCTTTTTTCTTTTACCTTCCAGAGGAACTTCGAATTCTCCTCTTTCGCTCACGAAAACCCGTTGATCATTTCCAGGTTCGATCCAGGTGAGCAATATACTGTAACACATCGCGCTATCCTAAGGACAATTCTGCTTTTTGTAAGGATTTTATAACCTACATTAGGTAGGGATACGGACCCTCTAGAATTTCAAATTCTCGACATTATCCCTATCTTTTTTTACACAGTAGAGTAATACGACCTAATCTCTGAGACTCTGACAGATTTTACCAGAGATAAAACGCTCGGGTTGAGATACTTCCACTTCATGTTCTAATGATACTGAAACGGGAGTTCTCTCTCTGAATACTACTATGGAAAACTGTGATTATAACCCTCAACTAAATTATCCAACACAAAAAAAATATATATATATTTCCTGTACATCTCTCTAACCGCCGGCCCCCTCCGCTCCCTTCCCTAATCCCCTCCCCTCCCGAATTCCCCCTCCCTACCCTTCCATACCCCGTCCCCTCCCCGTCCCTTCCCCGTCCCCTCCTCCTTCCTCCTCTTCCCTAATCCCCTCCCATCTTCGCTACCCCCTCCCTCCCTCCCTCCCTCCCTCCCTCCCTCCCATCCCCTTCCCTAATCCCCTCCCCCCTCACTACCCCTCCCCTCCCCTAATCCCCTTAACCACCACTTCCTACCCCCTCCCCTTTGTTACCCCCCCTTCCCTAATCCCCCTCCGTCCCCTAACCCCTCCCTCCCCTATCCCCGCCCCCTCCCCTCCCCTTCCCTACCCCTCCCCCCCTTCCCCCTCCCCTAATCCCCTTCCCCACCACTCCCTAACCCCTCCCCTCCCTTAATCCCCCTTCCCTAACCCCCCTCCCTCCCACTAACCCCTCCCTACCCCCCCTCCCCGGGCCGGCGGTTAGAGAGATGTACAGGAATTGGAGTTAGTAGTAGGGTTAAAAACCGCGCTTCACGTGAGGGGTACAGACATTTCTCTACAGGGATATGATGCACAAGAATGTTCAAGGAAAACCAAGGTGACTTGTTATGTTTGGGGCATGAACATTGGAAGGAGTTATAGTGGGTGTGTCGAATTGAAAGCCATGTGAAATATAAAAAGAGAAGTTTCGATTCGACAGTCTACGGTCAAACAACAACGATGATGATTGCAACGATCGGGTCAGATCACGTTAATGAACAATTAACTGTGTACTGACAGAATTCCACTGCCAGCGGGGCTACAAACTGTGATATCAGTATATGCCTATCCCCCGTGGGAACCTTGATGAGTAGAGTATTGCTTGTTGACGGCGGTAAACAACCTCTGTTTTGCTTGTAAATTAGGACTCGGACCTCGTAGTTTTCGACGAACGGCTAAATTGACTTCATACCGATGTTTCGGTCATGATGGAGCCAAAAATGCTGGAAATGACTTTTAAAATCTATAAATAAATAAACAAATAAATAAATAAATAAATAAATAAATAAATAAATAAATAAATAAATGTAAGCGGATGTTTGAACTCCTTGGACCTTTTATTTAGGCTGAGTGGTGTGGTGAATGGCAACTCCACCTGTGTATGATCAGGTCAGCTTGTAACAACCTACAAAGTCTATTCACATCTATTCGTCAAAGATTAACAACTTCGAAAGAACAATTCGAGATGTGTTCAGACTGTTCCTGACTGGAGACTAGTTTGGGTATAATGATAGCCGATTCTGGAGCGGGTTGTCATCGGATCCGGTCATTGAAAAAAGCATTTGGTGAGGTGCCCCAATGTAGTTGGTTGCTTAACTATAGATTTTGGCTTTACTCAGTCAGTGAGATGCTTGGTATTTTCCGGTCGGCATGTGTCGAAATAAACGATGTCATACAAAGTAATCTAACATGGCATATATATTTTTTTTGACAACAACCTAAATTTCACTTCTCATATAAAACAACTAAGGAGCAAATGTAAAAATACACTTAACCCCCCCCCCCCCCCCCCCAAGGTTGTTGGTAGCAGTGATAGGGGCGCTGACCAAAAAATCATTACTTCATTTGTTTAGATCACTTGTTAGATACACATCAGATTACGGTTTTCTGGTTAACGGTTCTGCAAGAAAGTCGTACTTCAAACATCTTCATGCATTTTAGAATAGTCGTATTAGAATCAGCCTGGGTGCTTTTAGAATGTCACTAACAGATTCAATGCTTGTTGGTGAAGAAGAGCTTTCTCTCGAGAAGCATATAATTAACCAGACACCAGACACCTGCTTCTCCACTGGGGATTCGAATTAAACCCCATATAGAATTGCCCCGTGTTGAATTTTATTCAATAAAATAGAATCGTAGGCCACATATTCCTCTTTGGCATCTAAAAACACCTGATGTTATTTTAAACCTTGCCCGTTTCAGAAAGTCCGAGACAGATTCTTTACAGTTTAAACACAAACTGTATGCTGAAATCAAATCCAAGTATAGTGCCTATGAAAGGATCTATACAGATGGATCTAAAGATAATCATCTCAGACGTCAGTGAGTTGTGTAACGCAAGTTGTCCAGTGTGTAGCACTTGCTAGATAACTAGACTTTTAGAAATTCGTCTGTAATAGATTATATTATATTCTCACTGGATGGATATACAGTACGTGGAGAGTGGATTGTAACTAAATCACCCGCGGAGTGGAGTTATCACCCAAACTATAACTTTCAAATTTTATACAAACGGACAAAAAACACAAGCAATGTTTCAGCCAATGGACCTCCGGGTTTAACCCGGAGGTCCATTGGTTGAAACTTTGCCTGTGCTTTGTATGCTTTGCAACAAATTTGCAATTATTGCTTAGGTGGAATCTCCACTCTGCAGGTGATTTAGTGATAATACACTCTCCACGTACTGTACAATATCAGACGATTTGAAAATTACTGGTCTTACAAATCTATTTTCGGATGGACATAGACTTTTGAATTGTAAAATAATGGTTAATACTGATAATAGTAATAAAAATGTAAAACACAGGCCAATTAAAAGTAACAATCCTAGATGGAATGATATGCAGTCTAATGTTTATGTGAATAACATGAATGGTGATAATGTCGCAGAAGTAATTTGCGAAAGTGGAATAATTAGATAAAACAATGCCAATCAAATTAATATTGATAATGTAGCTTCAAAACTAGCCAGTATATATATTGACAATACTAATAAAACTGTTCAGCCCACAAGCAGATATATCATTTCTACAAATAAAAATCATAAACCATGGTATGGGCAAGAATGTAAAGAAAATATACAATAAAACACGGAAAACATACTCAAACCATACGTCTGAAGAAAATAGATTATCACTGAAAACTGCTTGTAAAAAGTATAAAAATACTATGATTAAATGTATGAATAAGTATATAAAGAATGATGAGATAAGACTGTGGAGAATGCAAATTAAATTCCATAAAGATTGCCGGAGATACTTAAAGTTAAAAGAGAAAAAGAAGTAGAACTCCCAAATTTAGAACATTTTAAAGAAACAAATAGTAATGAAGACGATGAAAACAATAACATTGATGTTCTGAACGACGTTCACATTAACGATGATAATGTTGTGTTCAATTCACCAATAACACACAAGATATATTAACTAGTATAAACTTGCTAAAAAGTAACAACTCTTCGAGAATTGGCAAAATATTAAACGAGTACATTAAAACCTCAAACACTAAAATGCTACCACTTATACAGTTAAAACTAGAAGTCCTGTCACGAACCGTGCGCTTACCTAATTGCCATATCGAATGGCATCCGAAGCACAGCAGGTTCTCCCGGTTACTCAGAGCAAACACAGGCAATGTTTCTGCCAATTGACCTCCGGATAGTTTCATGACAGGACTTCTAGTTTTAACTGCATGTTCAACTGTTTAATACAATGCTAGAGTCGGGCACAACATCCACCCAGTGGGCGGAAGGAACAATTGTACCAATCTATAAAAATAAAGGCGATCCAAAATCCCCGGAAAACTATCGATAAATAACTTTAAGTTGTGTTAGTTAATTATTGACATCCATTCTCAATAATAGATTAAATTATTTCCTAGCAGAGAACAATATTCTTCATGAAAATCAAGCAGGTTTCGGAAACAATTATTCTATCATCGATCACATTTTCACATTAAACTCTATCCATGAGATTTTCAGACACTCCAAAAAGAAATTATATAGTCTCATTATTGACTTCTCTAAAGCGTTTGATACAATGTGGAGGGTTGGCCTTTGGTGTAAACTACTTAAGAGTAATATTAATGGAAATTCTTTGTTTTGATTACAAATATTTATGCCAATATAATGCCCTGTATCAAACAAAATAATGAAATGCCAGCTTTTTTAATTGTAAACGCGGGGTCTGTCTAGGGGGAAAATCCCTCACAGATACTTTTTTCCCTATTTCTGAATGATTTAGAAGAGTGTCTAGGCCAATAAGGATACTTCTGGAATTCAGCTTTGAAAATATAGGAAATGAACTTGATATCTTTCTTCAAATAATTATACTTTTGTAAGTGGATGGTACTGTTCTAATTGCTAACCACCCACTAAACTTCAAAGATGTCTGGATGACTTCGTCAATTATTGTAAATTATGGCATTTACATATCAACATAAGTAAAATAAAAGTCATTATTTCCGGTTCAAGAACTGAAAATAAATTTATATTTAAAATTAATAATAGTGAACCGAAAACAGAAAACTCGTAAAAATAACTAGGGGTGTACTTTTCGAAATCGGATAGTTTTTTAACTGCACGAAAACACCAAGCTGACCAAGCCAAAAAAGCAATCCACTTATTTTACACTAGAATTAATAACCTCAATCTGCCGATATTCCTTATATTAAAACTTTTGAACCATACTATTTTGCCAGTCCTTTTGGACCATACTATTTTGCCAATCCTGACATATTCTTCTGAGATCTAGGGGCACGAATACCACGTATTCACTGCCAGTTTATAAGAAATCTATTTTGTCTAAAAAAATACGCCATTATATATGTTATATGCTGAGTCAGGTAGATATCCTTTAAACATAACAGTAAACTGTAGAATGATATAATTTTGGAACAGACTGGTAACAGGCAATAAAAATAAAGTAGTGTACAAGATCTACCAGTATATGCTCCAACGTCCACATTTTCAATCCGTATTGATAAAACACATCAAAAACATATTAAATGAAACCGGCAGACAAGACATTTGTTATTATCAGAATGAGCTTCAAGGCAAAAACATTAAAAAAAATTCAACCAATTTCAAATGATCGTTATTACCAAGGCTGGCATGTAGATTTACAAAAATCTAAAAAAGAATAAATTATTCCATTATCAAAGATAATATAGCACTTGGAAATTATTTTTAACGTTATATAAAATAGATTATATATGTCTGATTAAATTTCGAACCGGCAATCACCCCGTCGAAACATGTGGGTGGGAGGGTGTAGAATAATCAGAAAAATATGTTTTTTGTGTACCGTAGGTGATGAACAGCATTATTTGCTTCAACGCCCTTACTTTAAAGACGAAAGGGAAATTCATGTTCCAAAATGGTGGTCTGTAAGGCTAAATATTTTAATTCAAAGTGCTCACAAACAAATCCTTAAGGGGCTGTATAAGTAATGAAATTTTATTTATTTTGAAAATTCTCACCTCTGATATTCCTTCAATTCAAATTAAATATACACAAAATGTACATCAAAATGAAGATTGAGATGTATAGAACTCGCAACACGTGTGTAATCAACTCATCGAGTCGACCGTAAGCACCACTGGTTCCTGGAAATCTGCTACCGTATTCGTACCAGAGCTGATAATTTAATAATATTTCACGAGAACAACATGTGGACAAATGTGCGTCACATATCCAAGAACAAAGCTAGGGTATTAGAATTCTTCAAGACACAGCGACAGAGCTGCATAGGGGTAAATTCCAAAACCTTTGCTTTTGTTTACATATGAATTTACTTTTGATTTCCGGTCGACGTCATCGGACGGAAAAAAACATTTATATACAACGCCGTCTAAAATCAAATAATGAGAAAGATCGCCTTAAAACAGTATACTGTTATTAGAGAGAGACTGCACAGTTGTCATATTCAATGCAAGGTATCATAATACCTGTTGAAATTTCTTAGAATTATGATTTTGTTTTTCAATGGAAATTCGTGGTATCGAGTGATTTGCGCATGTCTGTCGAGCATGGAAACCATCTTCAATAACAAAAATGCAGTCAGTGTTGTCCTTTTCCGAAATGCAGTCCTATCACTGCACTCAGAAGTGTTTTGAATACCTTTTTATTGAATATCTGAAGCACATTCGGCCACGTTTTGTTCTTGCGAAATATTATTTTATTATCAGTTCTGGTACGAATACGATAGCAGAAATCCAGGAACCGGTGGTGTAAGTTGATTACATATGTGTTTAGTGTTCTATACATCCTAACCTTCATTTTGATGTATAATTTGTGTATATTTAATCTGAATTTAAGGAATATCAGAGGTGAGAATTTCAAAATAAACAAAATTCTATTACTTATATAGCCCCTTAACTAAACTGAAAGGTTCGTGCAAATTTATAAAAGTAATAATTGCAAGTCTAAATATGATTACATAAGTCTGATGTTACAATAAATGGTTTGTTAGACTTTTATTAAGTTAGCCTTTCGACTTGGGCATATGCGCATTGTTGGTGAGAAATGCTGTATTTAAGGGGGGGGGGGGGGGGGGTGAAGTTATTGAGTCAGTTGTAGGATTAGAGGCATCATTTATAATCGAGTGGCTAATCTTGACTTCAGCCCTATAATGTGATGATGACATCTCTGCAGATGCTGAAAGTGATCTGAAAAGCCAATAGGTACATCAATAAATAAATACATGATAGCGGGTGGAAATATGACTAATATCAAATCGGACATCCCCTTGATGCAGATAAAACATACACCGTGCAAATGTAAATAGTGGAAAAATCTGATTTAATGAATAAAGACACAGAATTGCAGACACAACACGCGAAAGTAACAGATATGCGTGGACTGCTGGAATATCTCGTGGTGCAATTTTGTCTGTTTAGATATTGGTGTCGTGAATTAACTTTCCCGATATGACTAATTGTTTGTTTGGATCAGTAACTCACTGTTTGCCACTGCGTATTTCTCACAAGTATGTTGTCAAATAATGCTGACACGCGTGCAAATACAGCTGTTTCTGCTTAGAGCTATGGATTGGTGGTACCATGAATCCACTGTCGATAACCCTCTTTTTTTCTCGTCATTATCGCATAACAGTATTGCTGTAAAATGAGATATTTGACACATGACATCCGTTCGGAGAATAGTCTCTGACTTTGTCTATGACCACTGTCCGATCGCGTGTCATGGGCCACTTATATTATTTAACACTCACGTGATCACGGAACGGATGTGAGTCTCACAGAAAAATACCTCATCGATTTGGATGATTGGATGGGCTTGGTCGCGGCCTTTGATGTCTGGGCATGACCACGGACGTCAACATCGTCACAAATTTGAATAGCAATTGCCGTCCATGGCCGAGTCCGGGCACCGAGGCCATGTGGATGGGTTCGTTCGGTTATCCAAATTGACATTTTCCCCTAATCTGGTCATACATAAGGCAAAAGTTTTATTTCATCAGTTAAACATTGTTTTGTTTTTCTTTTTTCCCTCTCTCACAATTGTTCCACCATGTCAAAAATATATTCAACATCTGGACTTTATACCAAATACCTTTGTATCACTGATTTGATTAGAGCGAATAAATGTATTTATTGATTGATAATGCACACTCAGTTTATAGTCAATATCAGCCAGTTCACGTTAAGAGCGAGCCTCGCCTCTGCAAAACCTTCATCAAGACGCGAAAGTCGTAATCCAGGTACGGCAAAATAATCATAAGAAACAAGAATAATTGACGACTTGCGTGACGTTATGTTAGTCACTCGATTCGCTAATCGTTCAAGGGCCGATGATTACATGTTTGGTTGAACTACCATTTTCAACATCAGTTAAGCTGAATTTAAAATGCATATCAATTATCATTCACTGGTGATGAAATGACAGCGTATGTGAGATTTCTCCATACAACCCCATCTTAAAGACATAGTTTGAGTAAGTATTTATTTATTGGGGTTCAACGACCCTTTCGACAGCCAGGGTCACCTCGTGTTGGAGTTTGAATAGGTATACACGTCCAACACCACTTTTCATGGAAAGCAACGGTGTCACAAATTATGTTCATACCAATGGTATTAACGGTCCGATCTCCCCAATTTAGCCTACGGATTTACATTGAACTGCCTCCAGTGTCACTTCTGATAATGACGCGATCCTTTGACTATCTGTATTTGTTAATTGCATTTCCTTTCCTGTCCCTCCCGTTAGTGTTTTTTCCTCCTTTAGTGATTTATCCTACTTTATTACTTATTTGTTTATATACTGTCCAAGTTACCCCCCCCCCCCCCCCCCCACACACACACACCCATAATACCTGTGGGTGGGTATACGAATAGCTTATATTGTGACGTTCTGCATTCATGTATCGGATCGGGCATGCATCCTTAAAACAGGTGAATATTTGCTGGCTACTGACCACTTCACTGCCGTGTGCTTATAGAGAAATGAGACAACATCACAGTGAGAGAAATTCGGAAGGTCATGGACAGCATGCCACGCCGATTAACCCTTTATCCAACGTAACGGTAAAAACCGGCCAGCGCTATTCTAAAAAATCTCCAATTAATTTTCATTATTTTTTTCATTTTTTAGTCTCAAAAACATAGGTTATGACCCTCGTTGGAACGAGCTCGTCGAGCTCGTTCCAACGAGGGGTTATAACTTATGTGTTTGAGACAAAAAATGAAAACATAGTTATTCAAGAACTTTGTTTGCAAGTGTCGTCTGCTTTTCATTTTAGGTAAACGGTTAAGATGTGTTAGATATTATCGAGGCTGTTCCACCGGGTACTGAACACCGTGACGTTTTTTAACGTTGTGATGACGTCCGCGGTGCTTATTATTAATTCAATAAAAAAGAAATCTCAAGAAATCCTTCCTTCACTAATAAGGCATATTCCCCCTCTGCAAATAACAGGTTTTCTTGGGGAAATTTACCCATTTACTGTATACCCACTGGTATTATAGGGAGGTGTCGGGGAAGGGGGTTGGGGGGGGGTCAATGGGAAGACAACCAATCTGGATACGTTGTAACCCAACAATATACATGTGGGAATCTTGAAACGTGATTGCTGTGAAATTATTGTGTTCTCATATAGATGTATATTGTAAAATAAATTCAGTTCAGTTCAATTCAGATGGTGACAAAGTATCATCAGCCGCTATCAGATCACCTCAACCAGTATTCCAAACAAAAGTTCAATTTACTCAGCTGTAGTTAAAGCTTTACAACTAACCCTTGTATACATTAAAATGTATTGGAAAGTAAGTCGATTATCTTTGCCAATTCTCCTCCCTGAACTTCGTGAGAAGTTAAATACTCTCATGTATGGCCAATATGATATCGTGTTTTGCACGATACTTGGGCATGTTGGTATCTCCGGTAACAACAGTGCAGCGAACTAGGCCTTACACAAGCCTCTCACTGTTGTTAAACATTCTTGTCAGTGATTTTAGACAGCATATCAACCAGTACGCCAATTCTGTGTAGCAGGTGAAATGAAATGATGCAACATGTAACAAGCCACTGTGATGTTTGGTGTAATTTCCCAAATGTATTTTTGTCCAGGTATTTTTTTTTTAGCTGTATTAACGCACAGACACAGTAACATTCATCATTATTACTAGTAACACGGGTAGATTCGAGTACATAAGTGTGTAAGGACGATTTAGACGCCGAACGATGCGAGTTGTCTCACATTTTCGTCGCAGAACACTGCGGAGGTTTAGCTGGGAGTAACTCGAAATTAGGAAACACCTTTTTTATTTTGTCTGCTGCATCGATAAATAATACGAAATATCTGTAATCACCTATGTTGCAGCGATACTTTCTATCAACTAGGAAAAGTGGGAAACTATCAATGTTTGGCAATACCGCATTATGCTTTATTCGAAATTCTGTTCGAAAGATGTTCTATGTTTTGGAAGTTGATTTATGAGAAAACGGTTTCTGGCATGATTAATGTCGTTCTTGCGTTTGGGTTTCATTTGAAATTCAGTTTGAAGCCAAATGACACATTACGGCAGAAATATCGTATTTAAAATGTCAGTCTTATTATATAGATCAATATATGTGCACGTTTGGGTGATTTAATCAAAAGGTTTGGGTCGAAATTATTGATTTTATTGAAGCTCCTCCCATGATTGATCGCGTGACATAAACAATTGTGAAAGTACATCCTTATAAAAAGTGCCGTGCAAATCGAACCGTCGGATTGACTGGGTTGTTTCTGGAGCATTCTAAGAGTCTGTTGTAGCTGTATAGAACTGTGTAGAAGTATTCTAACAGTCTGTTACAGCTGTATAGAGCTGTGTAAAATTGTTCTAAGAGTCTGTTGTAGCTGTATAGAGTTGTGTGAAAACATTCTAAGAGGAAAGGTAACTGCCTAGCTGAATATATATAGTTAATTCAGTGTAGAATTAAGTGATATTGGTTATAGTTACTTGCTTTGATTTGTGCATTTCATTTGACTCTTCAAAGTTATTTAATTTGTTTGAGTGTTGAATGAAATTGAATTAAAGTCTAGTAATATACAGAAGTATATTTACTTGGTAAATTAAATTTTCTATAAGTAATTACAGTGAATAAACTGCATTACACAAGCTGTGTGTGGGGGTACCACTATAACAGTATGTGTTGAAATTAGTATTAACAAACTTTTGCTAAATACTGTAGGTGATTAGTTCACTAGCAGTGCATGTGGTAGTTCTGGTGCGGATACCACCAGTATCAGTAAGTGTGAGTGATAGCACTAACAAATTGTGTCGTACACAATTACTGTAGGTGATTATTTCACTAGCAGTCCACGTAGTGTGACAGTTCTGGTGGGGATACCACTAGTATCAGTAAGAGTGAGCATAAGCACAAACAAAGCTGTATGTTAGACAATTACTGGAGGTGATTATTTCACTAGCAGTGCATGTAGAGTGACAGTTCTTGTGGGGATACCACTAGTATCAACAAGTGTGTGTGTTAGCACTAACACATTGTGTTATACACAATTACTGTAGGTGATTATTTCACTAGCAGTCCAAGTAGTGTGACAGTTCTGGTTGGGACACCACTAGTATCAGTAAATGTGAGCGATAGCACTAACAAACTGAATTATAAACAATTACTGTTGGTGATTATTTCACTAGCAGTGCATGCTGTGTGACAGTTCTGGTGGGGATACCACTAGTAACAGTAAGTTGTGAGAATAAATATCTGTGACAGATACTGTAGGTGATTATTTCACTGGCAGTGCATGTAGTGTGACAATTCTGGTGGGGATGCCACTAGTATCAGTAAATGTGAGCGATAGCACTAACAGACTGAATTATAAACTATTACTGTAGGTGATTATTTCACTAGCAGTGCATGTAGTGTGACAGCTCTGGTGGGGATACCATTAGTAACAGTAAGTTCTGAGAATAAGTATTATTAACAAGTCTTGTGACAGATACTGTAGGTGATTATTTCACCAGCAGTGCATGCAGAGTGGCAGTTCTTGTGGGAATACCACTAGATAGGTAGGATTAGATTGTTGAATGTAAGTAATAACTGACTACAAAATTTTGTACGTGGCCACTCCACTAGTAGTGTAGAACGTTGAATTAAAGGGTGTCGATTTTGATGATATTGCAAGATTTTATTTAGTTGTTGGAAATAAGTATAATCAATATTTGACATGTCAGCTCCATTATAGATTTTGCTGATTAAGATTTGAATAGCTATAATCATTTATTTTTATATATCTGGGTTATTATAAGAGCTGAATTGTTTGGTGCTGTAGTACTGTATGTATAGCAGATATTTGAAATCCACTTGTTTTTTTATTGGGTGCCGTTTATACTGAGTTTTAAGGGCATAAACTGCATAATTATAGCATTGGGGTCAATAGTATTAAGTGTTATGATTCATTGAGTTATGATTTGTGGTTTTGGTGTTTGTAATTATTAAGGAGTACTGTGTGGTGGATAGGGTGCCCAGAGACACAGTTTGAGTTATTGAAGTCTATAAGTGCATGTTATACTGGTTATAGTGTGGTGCAGACTGCAGATAG
Organism: Pictodentalium vernedei; assembly: GCA_031216915.1. NCBI lineage: Eukaryota > Metazoa > Mollusca > Scaphopoda > Dentaliida > Dentaliidae > Pictodentalium > Pictodentalium vernedei. Next base: position 136,746,448 of record CM062297.1, on the reverse strand, counting down.
CGCCGATACATTATATTTCTATGTTGTGTAGAGGGCACATAAACGCAGTTTATTACCAGTTAGTGTCATGCAGGTAGCACAGGTACACTTTGAGGTGTTTGGGCCTTAACGCTGTGCATGCTAAGTCGCAGCTACTGAAGTAAGTCCTCATTTCGCACAAGTTAATTAGAGTTAAAGATTTGAGAAGACAAATACTGAAATATTTGTGGTAACATTGTGTTGTGCAGAGAGCACAGCGACACAATTTTAGTGAGAGTTTTCTAAGTTAGTAATTGGTGTTAATTTATATTACTTGTGGGTGAAACTTGTTTTGTTTGATACTGTTCTGTACGGGCAAGAGCCTAGTACTTGTTGTGCTAAGTTGAAATTCACTGGTTTGAACTTCATTGCAATGTAAAGTTGAGTCAACTGTAGTGAAAGTCATAGTAAAATTGAGTTGAACTCATCAAGGGAGATTACTCTACTGTGTTGCTCATTTTATGTCAGCTTGGATTCTAAGAGATTTCAGCTTAGGACAAACTTAGAGATTGAGAGCCATAAAGATAGAGATATATTCGTGTGTGCCAAATTTTGCTGTTGTGTTATATATACATATATAGATATAGATATATTTATGCAAGTCATTGTTGGCTTTTGAGCTCCCAATCATATTGAAGTGTTTATAGATTGTTTTCCCCAAACGTGGGGTTGTGCCATCCTGACTGTGACAACGCTGATTCACTATTCGCCGTATTTTTATGTATCATTGGTTAACTGGTGACCCATAGGGATATTGCGAATAAGAAGTAGCAGCCTTATGGGTCCTTTGGTCGCTGGGGTTCCATCAGGTCTCCCAACTCCTATACCCAAGGGCTCCTGGGCGTCACATATTTTGTTTGGTGTCAGAAGTGGGATCCATCTTTTTACTTTTGGTTCAACTTATCAATAGATATTTGGTGTTTTGTTTGGTATGTTTAAGTTGAGGCACTGGTATCTTGATTCACATAGGTGGAATACACATTTTGTAACTTTGTAACTTATTGAATTCAGTTAAGTGGATCATGTGATACGGACATGTTTACTTTTTCATTGTGTTGGGAGAGATCTGTTTGTTGTTTTATTACTGTGCTGCAGTTGGTAATTGTCACAGTTTGTTATGGGTAGAAACAGAAAGATGATGACCAGAAGCAGTATGTCCAATGCTTCAAATTTGCACGGTTCTGCTGCAAATGGTAGTGATATTGATGAAGACATTAATAATAGTAGAATGAATGGGTTAGATCAGACAGAAATATCTGATGAAATGAGAATAGAAGCAGGTGGGCATGAAATGCTTGAAGATGATGAGAGGGATGACATTTTGTGTTCTTCGGACATAAATGATGTTACTTTACAAGATACCACCGAGAATCGAGATGAAACTAATATTCAGGGTTTGGTTTCAAGTCTACAGGATAATGTGACTAATTTTGCAAAAGACAATCAAGAGATATTGCAAATGCAGAAGAACTTACAGAGCAATTTATCCTCCACCATAACTGGAATTCGAGGTGACCTTGCTAAAAGTATGACTAGCATACATGACTTAATTGAGAAACTTACAGAAGTTCCAAAGGGGAACATGAGTAAAGGGGATAGATCAGACACAATTAGGAGTGCTGATAGTAGAATTGCAAATCCAAAACGTACTCGTATAAATTATAGGAGATCAAGCAGATTCAACACAAGTGAATCTAGCTATACAGATGCATCTACAAATGACACTGATGAGAGGTTATCTCATGCATTAAGCGATGACAATAGTTATTCCAGGTGCCAGCATAAGCTATGCATGGATACCATAAAAATTCCAGCCTACTCTAAAAAAGAAATTGGGATGTGTGGAAAAATAGATTTGACATAATTGCAGAGCGTAGAAAGTGGTGCTCTGATGACAAATTAGATCAATTGTTACCCAGATTACATGGGACGGCTGGCGATTTTGCATTTGGACAACTACCCAAGAGGGTACGTTCGGATTATAAATTGCTATGTAGAGAATTAGAGAGTAGATTTCACATCGTATAAACTAGAAAAAGTTATTGGGCAAAATTCAGTCATCGAACACAGAAACCAGGAGAAAGTGCTGTAGACTTTGCTTCAGAACTTAAGCGCCTGTATGATAAGGGTTATGTAAAAAGAAATGCTAGAACCAGGCAAGATTTGCTTAGACGGTTTTTAGATGGATTATCAGATGATAAAGCTCGCTTTGAAATTGAATTTCATAAAGAGCCCGATTCAATCGAGGAAGCAGTACAACATGTGTCATTTTTGGAGACAAGGAAGAAACCTGCTAATTATGACGATTATGATAAGAGAAATAGACAAGTAAATCGTTTGGCTGAAGGTTCTTCAGATAAGGATTCCGAGTCGCCAAAGTATTATGATAAGTTACATAAAAGGAAACCTTCGGTGAGAAATGTTAATAAGAAACATTTTAACAACAATGGTAACAGGAAGAAGGAAACTGAAGTGAATAAGACCCAAGATTCTGTGTCAGGAAAGTTAGATAAGATGATCGATGCACTTGCCATGTTACAGGAGAATGTTACTAAAATGCCAGCTCATCAGTCGAGGGGCATTTCTAGGAATTTTTCATGTTTTAAATGTGGTCAGCCTAACCATTTTGCAAATCAGTGTCCGAATGCTGGGCAACATACTCCGCCTCTTGGAATGCCTTTCAGGCACCCTAGTCAACATGACAAACCCACCCAATTTCAACCGAGGCAACCATTTGAACCAAGAGCTCATAAGCAAACTGAGGATGTGAGAGACTGGAATCATAGAAAATCCCATGATTTTAAAAGTGAAACTGGTAATTTTCAGCCAGGAATGAACAAAGTGTTTAATGGTAATAGGGAGCTGACCACTGGACTGGTTCAGTCCCCAGGCTGTTCTCTGTTGTCAAACTAGAACGGATCAACTCAGATGGCCAAGGGCTGGTCCATGAGGATTCTGGCCATATTGATGAGTGTCAGAAAATTTGTACAGACACTGAAAATTTAAGTGATGTAAATAAATTATTAATTAGGAGAAAAGTACCAACCTCAGATGGTGTTTATGTAAAAGTAACCATCCAGGGGGTTAATGTAATATTCACTATGGATACAGGAGCTTCTAGAACAATTATATCAGAGAGAGTTTTTAATATAATTCCTGTTGAGAGAAGGCCTAAATTGAGGAAATTAGTTGGTTACAGCCTTGAAAGTGCAAGTGGCTCTCCAATAGTTGAATATGGTGAAGGTGAATTCGAAATTTGGTTAGGCTCATTCAAGTTGAAGAAGGAACTTTTTGTCGCCAAAATAGCAGATGAAGGATTGCTGGGTATAGATATACTCCAGAATGGGAGTGTTTGCCCAGCAGACATACTGCTAAGCAAAGGTATTATACAGATAGAAGGACACACCATACCATGCGTTCGAGTTGGTATACCAGACAGAGTGAGAACAGTGAGAGCAGCTGATCATTATGTTGTACCAGGTTATTGTGAGACAATAATTGATGTTTTGACATTTTGAGTATACCTCTATGCCCATGGGGTTGGTCAATAGCCCATCAACATTTGAGAGGGTGATGGAAATAGCGTTACAAGGGTTACAATGGACAAAATGTATTCTATATTTAGAAGATATAATTATATTTGGGAGCTCATTTACAGAACATATTGAACAACTGGAAGAAGTTCTGAGAGAATAAGGCTAAGTGGTCTTAAACTTCAACCAGCAAAGTGCTAGTTATTGAGGAATGAGGTGACTTTTCTAGGGCATGTAGTAGGGGAGGAAGGCATAAAGCCTAATCCTGATAATACTGTTAAATTAATGCAAAGGAACGAACCTAGGAATTCATCCGAAGTAAGAAGAGTTTTGGGACTTGCTGGATATTACCGACACTTTGTGCAGAAGTTTTCAGAAATAGCTAGACCATTAGTAGAGCTTACGAAGAAAAATAAAACTTTTGAGAAGTGTCAGATATCATTCGATCAGTTGAAGAATTGTTAACAAGTCCATCTTTGACGTCACACCCCTTAGAGGCTGATGAGTTCATCCTAGATACAGATGCAAGTGATCATACTATAGGTGCTGTACTTAGTCAGATACAAGATGAAAATGAGAAAGTTATTGCTTATGGCAGTAAGTCTATGAATAAGTCAGGGAAAAATTACTGCATCACTGATAAAGAACTATTAGCAGTGAGATATTTTACGGAGTACTACCGACGGTACTTTTTGGGAAGAAGATTCTAAGTGAGAACACACCATCAAGCAATAGTATGGTTGTTCATGCTTAAAGAACCATAAGCTAGAATAGCTAGGTGGATTGAAATCCTATCAAGTTACAATTTTTATGTAGAATATAGGTCAGGAAAGAAACATTGCAATGCCGATGCAATGTCCCGATGCCTCACACCAAGACAGTGTGATTGTATGGAAATCGATAATTTGGAACTACTTAAGTGTAGTCCCTGTAAGAAGTGCTTAAGCCGAACAGAAACAATGAGTAGTTCTGACAATGTGCAAACAATTGATAAAGCAGATGTTTGCAAAAGTGTGGATAAATTGCAGAAAATGACCACTAGGTCAAGTGATAAAGAAGGCAAAAATGAGACAATGACCATGCGGGATACCTGTAAATCTAGTGGAAATGCATTAAGAAAAATGCAGATAACTGATGCATATATTGGATATATTTTTGAGAAATTCGAGAAACAGGTGAAACCAGATTATTCAGAAATTATTTCCATGAGTCCAGTCATAAGGTACTACTGGCATATGTGGCAATCACTTGAAGTTGAACATGGATTGCTATATAAGAAATTCTATAAGAAAAATGGGACAGGAGTATATCTTCAGATTCTTGTTCCTAAGGGGTTGCAGAAAGAAATCATGTATGCTATGCATAATAATTTACTTTCGGGATATCTAGCAAGTAAGAAAACAAGAGATAAGGTGCTACAGAAATTGTATTGGCACGATATTCGAGAGGATATTAATATATGGGTATCAAAGTGTGATATTTGTGCGCAAAATAAACCACTTCTGAAGACACCATGTGCACCACTTGGGTCCATGAATGTTGGAGCACCACTTGATAGAGTATTGACCGATATATTGGGTCCATTACCCAAAACAGAAAGAGGCAATAAATACATTTGGTTATTCACAGATTCTTTGACAAAATGGATAGAATTTTTTTCTGTCCCAGATCAGACAGCTATAACCTGTGCTGATAAATTGCTAAATGAAGTCATATCCAGATTTGGATGTCCGCTCATGATACATTCAGATCAGGGAAGGAATTATGAGAGCGATATATTTCAAGAACTTTGCCAGTTATTAGAATTACGGAAGTCTCGAACAATGGCATATAATCCTAAATGCAATGGTCACGTTGAGAGATTTAACAGGACTTTATTAAGGATGATAAAGGCATATTTAAAGGGTGAACAGAGAAACTGGGATTTAAACCTAGGTTGTTTAGCTGCAGCTTATAGAGCTACACAGCATGAGTCAACTGGTTTTACCCACAACTTACTGATGATGGGTCGTGATGTTCGATTACCCACTGAACTTATATATTGGAGTCACACTAGTACGAATGAAGAAATATGTAGATACGGTCAATACATAGAAAAGTTGAAAGAGCGTATGCAACATACACACAGCATTGCTCGAGAGAATCTTGAAAAGGCTGCAGTTCGCAGGAAGGAGCATTATTTCACAAAAGTTAGTTTACATTGCTATAAAGCTGGTGATTCTGTGTGGTGTTTAAAAGAAGGTCGAAAAAAAGATGAAAGTAGAAAATTGGCACCTGTGTTTATTGGACCTTGTGTTGTGTTGGGGAAATTAAATGACCTTTCTTCCAGAATACAGCTAGATAATTCTGGAACACTGAAGGTAATTTCGCACAACAAGTTGAAGCCGTATGTGGGTGATACTGTTCCCCAGTGGCGAAACAAGGCCCTGAAGAAATTCAAATCCGGAACTGATTTAGGGAAAAAGAAGTATTAATTATTTCAGTGTTTATTATTCATGTGTTTAATTGGATGTGCTTATTATTCTGGTGTTGTAGGGGATGTGCTGATATCACATTTGTGTTTGGAAAGCAATGTGTTTATTATTCTGTGTACTTTAAAAGAATAAAGAAATTTTGAAACAATTGCTTTGTTGGCACAGAATATTTTTTTCTGAAGTGGTTTAAAAAGGTTTGAATAATTTCTAGGGCACTCAAAATATTTTTTTTTCTCTTTTTCATTACAGTTATGGCTAAAGTCAATTCAACAAGCATAACAGAGAGAGGGAGAGCATATAAATGCTTGAGATGTACAAGCAACACTACATTGCAGCTCGGAACAGGGTTATTGCTCACCTGTACAAAGTACACTTACAGTTGGAGCCATCACCAGTCTACTGTGCACTGTGCAATTTTAGATGTTTGAGGGAGAAGGACTTCTTCAGACACCCAACGTTCCATGCAGTGCACATACAGAAGGCTGAGTTCTTAAAAATGAGGATCATTGCAAAATATTAAAGATTACAAACAAGTTGCATCGAATGTCTACAGTTTCTCAGATGATGACTTGATTCGTCTCACGAAGGATGAATAATGAGATGTGTTCCTCCAGTAGTGTAACACTGGAGGGAAGACCAAACTCCATGTATAGATGTGGATGGTGGTGCTGAAAATATTCTACCAGCATTACTTGGGGAAACATGTTCCCTGTTCAACAGTGACAGTGTTTTTTCAATCATTGACACTCCAGTTATTGATGAAAATGTGGACACCCCTGTTGGGGACGAACTGGTAGTTACGCCACCAGTAATGTGCGCCCCAATGTATGAGCCGATCACACCACCATCATCAGTTCTTTCATCATCATCATCATCAATATCATCATCATCATCATCATCATTGTCATCACCATCTTCATGTTCAAATATGATGGCAATACTTTCAGTGTTGAAGGATTGAAGAAGAGTGTTGACTCTCTGGCAGAAGTTAGTCGAGAGACAAATCGAGAAAGTCGTGAAACCAATCGGTTGCTTCGTGACATTCGGGATCTATTACTACAGCCTGTCCATCCTACTCCATATCAATCATTTAGATCTTCCAGCCGACGTCGTTAATAGTTTCTTTTGTTATATTTTATTTTATTTTTTTTTTTTTTTTTTTTTTGGGGGGGGGGGGGGAGATTTGCAAGTATATAGTGTGTGCAATATTTACCAAAATTCTCCTAAAAAGTAAAAATCTGGTCAATTCATAACAGCATTATTTTTCAATAATTTATATACTAGTTCATGCTTTGTGACAAATCACAGGTTTTGTGATAGATATTTATTTTTTGGGTATACTGATTTAATTTTGAGTATACACTTCACATTCTATAACATGGAGTAAAATATTATTCTTGGCTATGGAATAGAACAATAGCATGCCCATAACCCAAGAAGTCTCAGATTTATTGTTACTGTCAGTGTTTATTTTACATGTATAAAGTTGTTCACATCCTAAAGTTGTTCGAATAAAACAGTATTCTATGCTGTGGAATGGAACAATATTATAACCATGATCAGAATTAAAGTGTTCTAGTCACAACAATTTAAGGTATTGTTTAAGGTATTGTAGATTGTAGATGTTTTTTGTGTGTTCAAGGGGACATTGTGTTAAGCCACAGAAACATTCGTCATTATTACTAGTAGGGTAGATTCGAGTACATAAGTGTGTAAAGACGATTTAGACGCCGAACGATGCGAGTTGTCTCGTATTTTCGTCGCAGAACACTGCAGAAATTTGGCTGGGAGTAACTCGAAATTCGGAAACACCTTTTCATTTTGTCTGCTGCATCGATAAATAATACGAAATATCTGTAATCACCGATGTTGCAGCGATACTTTCTATCAACTGGGAAAAGTGGAAACTATCAATGTTTGGCAATACCGCATTATGCTTTATTCGAAATTCTGTTCGAAAAATGTTCTGTGTTTTGGAAGTTGATTTATGAGAAAACGGTTTCTGGCATGATTAATGTCATTCTTGCGTTTGGGTTTCATTTGAATTTCAGTTTGAAGGCAAATGACACATTACGACAGAAATATAGTATTTAAAATGTCAGTCATATTATATAGATTAATATATGTGCACGTTTGGGAGATTTAATCAAAAGCAGTATAGAGTTTTGTGAAAACATTCTAAGATGAAAGGTATCTGCCTAGCTGAATATATATATAGTTAATGCAATGTAGAATTAAGTGATATTGGTTATAGTTACTTGCTTTGATTTGTGCATTTCATTTGACTCTTCAAAGTTATTTAATTTTAGAGTGTTGAATGAAATTGAATTAAAGTCTAGTAATATACAGAAGTATATTTACTTAGGTAATTTAAATTTTCTATAAGTTATAACAGTGAATAAACTGCTTTACACAAGCTGTGTGTGGGAATACCACTTTAACAGTATGTGTTGAAATTAGTATTAACAAACTTTTGCTAAATACTGTAGGTGATTATTGCACTAACAGTGCATGTTGTGTGGTAGTTCTGGTGGGGATACCACCAGTATCAGTAAGTGTGAGCGATAGCACTAACAAATTGTGTAAAACACAATTACTGTAGGTGATTATTTCACCAGCAGTCCACGTAGTGTGACAGTTCTGGTGGGGATACCACTAGTATCAGTAAATGTGAGCATAAGCACTAACAAAGCTGTATGTTAGACAATTACTGTAGGTGCATGCAGAGTGGCAGTTCTGGTGGGAATACCACTAGACAAGTAGGATTAAATTGTTGAATGTAACTAATAACTGACTACAAAATTCTGAAGGTGGTCACTCCACTAGCAGTGTAGAAAGTTGAATTAAAGGGGTGTAGATTTTGATGATATTGCAAGATTTTATTTAGTTGTTAGAAATAAGTATAATCAATGTTTGACATGTCAGCTCCATTATAAATTTTGCTGATTAATTAATAAGTTATTGAAGTCTATAAGTGCATGTTATACTGATCATACTGATTATAGTGTGGTGCAGACTGCAGATAGCGCCGATACATTATATTTCTGTGTTGTGCAGAGGCACATAAACGCAGTTTATTACCAGTTAGTGTCGTGCAGGTAGAACAGGTACACTTTGAGGTGCTTGGGACTTAACGCTGTGGATGCTATGTCGCAGCTACTGAAGTAAGTCCTCATTTCGCACGAGTTAATTAGAGTTAAAGATTTGAGAAGACAAATACTGAAATATTTGTGGTAACATTGTGTTGTGCAGAGAGCACAGGGACACAATTTTACTGAGAGTTTTCTAAGTTAGTAATTGGGGTTATATTATATTACTTGTGTGTGGAACTTGTTTTGTTTGATACTGTTTTGTACGGGCAAGAGCCTAGTACTTGTTGTGCTAAGTTGAAATTCACTGCTTTGAACTTCATTGCAATGTTAAGTTGAGTTAACTGTTGCGAAATTCATAGTAAAATTGAGTTGAACACATCAAGGGAGATTACTCTACTGTGTTGCTAATTTTATGTCAGCTTGGACTCTTTGAGATTTCAGCTAAGGACAAAGTTAGAGATTGAGAGCCACAAAGATAGAGATATATTCGTGTGTGCCAACTTTTGCTGTTGTGTCATATATACATATATAGATATAGATATATTTACGCATTCATTTTGTTTGTTGTGAATAAATTAGTAGTAGTTGAGATTTGTATTTTATTTTCTAAGTCATTGTTGGCTTTTGAGCTCCCAATCATATTGAAGTGTTTATATAGTGTTTTCCCCAAACGTGGGGTGGTGTCATCCTGGCTGTGACAACGCTGATTCACTATTCGCCGTATTTTTATGTATCATTGGTTAACTGGTGACCCATAGGGATATTGCGAATAAGAAGTAGCAGCCTTAGGGGTCCTTTGGTCGCTGGGGTTCCATCAGGTCTCCCAACTCCTATACCCAAGAGCTCCTGGGCGTCACACCCCCTCGTTTCTGACCTAATATCAACGACACATATACGTCAAGTAACCTCTGTAGAAAAGACCATGAACTAGTGCTATGTTGCCGCACTGGCCATACACGGCATACACATTCTTTTTTGTTAGAGGACAATATGTGACTGGAATGTGCTCTCTGTCATCATATGTTGACAGCGGAAGACATCCTTTTGCACTGTTCAGACTTTAATCTAATTAGACGGCAGTACTTTGCTGTAGTGTCTCTTAGAGATTTACTTTACAACAGAAACTCCCATACAATTTTGGCATTTCTCAAGTAAATCAACCCTTTGAATCAATTTTAAACTGTTTGTATTCTTATCAACTTTTATGTATTCAAATCTATTCAACAAGTTGTCATATCTAGAAAATATCTTAGAACGGTATCTGCACCGACCTGGTAACATTCGACGATGGTCATGACATAAATGATAAAAGAACTGAAGGTCTTCTATTTTGATACCTTTCGCAAAAAAAGTACCCGGATATACATGTAGTGTGATGTACCTGAATATAGAAACCAGTGGTGTATACGACTAGTATCCTCCAATAGTTATCCCAAAATCGCCATAGTCTTCAGTCCCCAACTATCGAGATGCGTCGTAGAGTAGTATATGGAGTCACTCGATCGAACAATTGCTCTATAGTTCAGAGTCTCAATAGCATTTGCTCATGGTGCATCTGCTCGATAGCTCATTTCATCGATGGGATTCGAGTCGTTCCAGCAATGATTTTTCAGTAACTGCTCGATAGTGCATTAGTCGAAATAGGAATAGGCATGAAAATGTGTTCAAACATGTATTATATAGTGCAAGTGATGTGAACTGCGGCATTAGCCACATTAATGTACCAAAAGTCGTAGTAGTGCCACAAATTAGTAATGGTTGAGACACAAGACAGAATAGTTGTAGCCAATACTAGTGGTACAAGGCATTAATGGTACATGACTGCAAGGTTGGTAGAACACCATACTAAAGGCGAATACAACAAAGGCTAATCGAAAAACAACATAGTTCAGAACAAAGTGGAAGCCGGTGGTAAGGCTACCAGGAGCTGTATAGGAGCTTGGAACCCACTAAGAGAATCATTTTTTAAACCACTCTGGCTAAGCAATCCCTTTTTCCGAGATAAGGACACTCGTCGTATGCGGAGTCACTCGTTCGAGCAAATGCTCGATAGCTCATTTGCTCGATCATATTCGTGCCTGTTCGAGCGATGCCTGGCTCAGTTACTGCTCAATTGACTCTTGAACTTATTCTTGTATTAGAGAACGATGTGACAGTGGATGGGGTTTAGATGAATGGAGCGATCTGATTGATTGGTCAATTGCAGTACAGTGAACTGATTGGACGAACTGGATAAATGAAACATGTTGTTCGAAACAGGAACAAGAGTACCCTGAATAGGGTTAGAACTTGCCAGAACAGAGCACACGAGCTAAATACAGTAACAATAAGCAAAACTGTTCTAACTGATAGGCTGTACTGAAGTATACCCCAGAACAAACGAACAGGGTTGGATGGACCGAAACTATAGATTAGCTTATAGATACATAGGTAGAAGCAGGGAATTCCAAAATAATCCGAATAACAGGTAAAAACCAATGGCATGAGGAAACTGCGAACCAGAAAACTACTCTTATTTAACGGAACGCGCCTTAGAGCACTACGTGCTACTCTCATAACCCCAAAATGGGGCTTCACTAAGTCCGTTTCGGTAGTTGTAGACAGTTTCGGATGATTTGAGGGGATTGTCGGGTTGTTTGTGGTAATTAGATGCACCCCTATTCAATCGATCACACCCTCCAAACATACCCCCATCCAATTACACGGGTTTGGGTCACATAACAAACACGTGATACCATAGCAACCAAGATTGATGCCTCTATTATACAAAATGGACAAAGGAAACACATATCACTTTAACAAGACGCGCTGCGCATGCGCACTGACACCACGTATCACTATGGCAATAACGTCACAACATTACCGTGACAAACCAACGCCACTGGGTTACGTGACTATGACGTCACATGAGATCCACCATATGAGGTCTATAAGATAGAGCACGCTCGGGTACATGATATACTACTCACCTTGTTTTATTTGACTAATTATGAATGAACCCCTTTATCAAACTTCCCACTGCACTCAAAACTAGAGCTGGGAGGTTTCGGTTTTTCAAATTTGGTTTCGTTTCGGTTTCGGTTTTTCTATATATTAATAACACCTCACCTAAGACTCCATTTTATTGGGATTTAATGACAATATCATCATCCATGATCACATCGTGTAGGGCGGCTCAGTAACGAGGAAAAGATCCGCAATAGTTTGTATGACACCTCTTATCACAAGGAACCCATTTGTAAGTATCTCCATTGGGTTCAACTGGGGGTGCAGTGGCGTTGTGCTAACCGGTTCTCGTCAGATCACCGAGGTTACGCAACGTCGAGCCCGGTTAATCATTGGATGGGTGACCGTCCGAGCGATCAATTCAGATTCCTGCGTTCTGTCCTTGGGCAAGGCACATAACCCCAATTGTCCACATGGGGGCACGATGACACAGTGTACTAGGGCGCACTGCACGTTGATGGTACGCATGTCTTCAAGCAATCTAACCCTGTCTGTGCTGCAGTGTGAAGTTACGATGTTGGGGAGCTGCCAGCTGCTCGTCATTGCTCGGTAGTTCACTTCGGGTACTCCGGCTTCCTCCACCCGTAATAATGTCACGGTCATGATTAGCCATTGTGCATAATTATATGACCTTAAACACCAATAAATAATAATAATATATTGGGTTCAACTTCCCTTTGATCATTCTTAGAGAGTCAATGGCATCAGTTGCTATGCCTATGTGTCAGACAAAAAATCATAAATCAGTGTAACAAAATAGAATGCATTTACTCTAATCTATGTTGTGTTCTCGTTGTCACATTTTCTCTCTTATTGACTCACCCGGTGGGTGAGTCTGTAAGGGAGAAAATGTGACAATAATAACACAATTTATCTCACAATCTGGGCGTTTTTGCACTGTTACGTAACTAAAGTTTAATGTATCTGGTTCCTTGATCCGAATCTGTATCAAGGGCCCCTGATAGAAGTGCGTGATTCTGCTGTTGCATTAATATCATTTTTTCGATCGCTTCGCGTTTCTCCCTTCAGAGAAAAACAATATTAGGTGAGGCGAAGCCGAACCTAATATTGTTTTCTCTGAGCCGTATATGACACTGTATCTGCCAATTAAACGCCCTGTAACGTATTTATTATGCACGGCATGCTAAAATGTCAATGGGGAAGTTAACTCAACGAATAGTTAAATTATGCGCACGTTTCGGCATCTTGGGCTGATTTGTAGCCTATTATCGGGATTTTCCTGAAAGCTTGAGTCGAGGCGTCTCTCTTGAAGTTAAAGGATTAGCTTTCGCTATAAAATGTGGAAAACTCCACCTCAATAAACGATGGACGGCATATTTTAAAATATAATAAACCTTTACACAAAGAGGGATATTTAATTCACCAGTAATTGTTGCAAAAGAAACATCCAAATTCAAGTTGACGAACCACACAGTTGCTCCACATCGCAAGACAGTATTCAGTAAAGTGAATCCCAGTGACGTAATTTTCTCTGAAGTGTAACGTCATCACTGACCTCAATATGGAGATCAATGAACGCTATTCTATTTTCAATTTGCGTCTTTAAATCGATAACGCAAATGAAAAAGTTCCTCTTAAAATAGCTTTATAACACATTTTGTGGTCAATATTGTGAGATAAATTTATCATCACCACAGTGTGTGTCTCCGGATATTCTGATCAAGTCTCGTTGTAGGCACAGAATCGCATTTCGACTCGCCCTAATGGGCTCGTCGAAATACTGTTCTGTTCCAACAACTCGACTTCATCTGACTTTCCGGAGACACACACTTTGGTGATAATCTGTATATATTCGCCACTTTGCCGGATTGCCTAAGCCGGTCCATATTGGCCACTCATTAATATGACATGACAATCAGAATCAGCTTGTGCACTAAACATCACTCGAAGAGAAGTCGAAACAGTTGATAAATTTGTCGTAATTGTGGCACACAAATATGGCGTTAGTTTGTCACACACTTACGCCCGCAGCGGAAGGCTTTTCCATTTGTATGATCACAGTTTTGACAACAGTATTCAGTATCATCACAATGTAAAGCTACGCGTTCCCTGAAACAAAGAATTCCTCATACCACTTAGAGGTAATTCATATTATAGTCGCCACGGCGCAAAAGAGTTCATGGAATCAGGTGCAGATAAGTTATTTATTGATATAGGCTATACGGCCTGTTAATATTGATCATTATGTAACAGAAAAAATCTGGTAATTTAATTGGCTAAAACACTCGTAAGAAGTGTTGATATACACACAAGCAGAATTGTTTGCTATCAGATCGAAAATAGAATACTGTATATGCCTTTTGAGAAGTTACAAAATAGTGGATATCACCGTAGAGACTACAACGGATTACATCATTTTGAGAGCCATATCATTGTCAGTTTTTTTTTCAGCGGCAGTAGGGATGAGGGATGCGTGGTGGCACTCTCGCGATAGTGAATGTCTAACGCACAAACTCATTATGCAGACCTATTAAAACACAACTATCTACCTTCCTGGTTCCTGAAAGTATGTGGGGATTGTCGGTCAGTGGAACGGATGGGTTTGGGGTTTATTTATTTATTTATTTATTTATTTATTTATTTATTTATTTATTTATTTATTGGGCTTTAACGACACGTCCGATTGCCATGGTCAGTTTCACGAGTTGAGGAACCGGAATACACGAAAAGAAGCACCCATTCGCGGCGAGCAACTACTGTCAGACTGTCTAACGTACTAACACCACAGAAACACGGTTAGCTTCGATTTAAGACAAGTGCGCCATTCACGTGCAGTGTGCCTTAATATATAACGCCACTGCGCCCTCACGTTGGCAAACGGGGTTAAGTTCCATGCCCAAGAACACAACGAAGTTACACCTTGTGGGATCGAATTGTGAACCTTTCGGTTTGAAGTCTAAATCCGTATCCGCGGAGCTACCATGGTCCCGGGTTTTTGTGCTTCGTACCCTGAAACTACAGAACATTCTTGCACAGTTAGAGATGCAGTTTGGGCTTCTTGGAATTGTTGATGTTCAGTTAGAACAAGTAAATTTTGATAGAGGAAGATTTCACCTATTGATGCACAGATGTGTGAAAAAGCGGCGACGTGTTTCTTTGTGCCCAACGTATAACTTGAATCCCAACATGTTTCCATGGTGTCCTTAGATTAAACATACTGGGTGTAGACCTTGCCTCAGACGTTTCATACGTCATGTATTCACAGCACGTTGATTACGCATGGTCCTATGAAAGGCTGTGAAAGTGGAGAATTGAAATCTCCAGATGAATTATTCGTGTTCACAGAAACTAAAGTTTTCAAAAATCGTAAGCTTGTACGGTTATTATAAATAGCGGTCATTGGGCAAGCAACTCGCATTCTGAGTTCTCACATCAGCTCTAATGCTAATAAAGGTGAGTGTGTGGGTTTCTCCGGACGTGCATTCGGGGGGAGGGGGGAGGGGGTTGCGTTACTCATGATGTGGGCATTTGTGTGTGCAGGGGTCTGAGAGTAATGGTGTGTGGGTGTGCGCGTGTGTGTTTGTGGGGAGGGCGTGAACAGACAAGTGTGTGATTTGCGACTCGTTTTAAGGTGCATGAACGTCCGTGTGCGAGTGTTACTGTCCTGAGTGTTTGATTAAGCGACTTACTGGCCAATCGGTTATAGAAACATTCATCTGAAATTTCCACCTTTTAGTGTCACCGGTTATCAAATTGTGAAAGGAGTGTTAAGGGCGGTCTTGAAGATGGCGGTAGGAATTCAAGCCATTATTTATTTATTTATTTATTTATTTATTTATTTATTTATTTATTTATTTATTTATTTATTTATTTATTTGTGTTTAAGGTCACATACTTATGTACAATGCCTAATCGTGACCGTGACAGTTTTGCGGGTGGAGGAAGCCTGAGGACCCAGAGAGAACCACCGAGCATGGACGAGCAGCTGTCAGCTCCTCAACATTCTAACTCGGTTCAAGCGCCGCTCAAGCAGGGTTACAGCGGTTGAAGACATGTGCATCCTCGGCGTGCAGTACGTCTTAGTACACAGCGTCATCGTGCCCCATGTAGAAAGCCGAGATAAAATGCCTTGCCCAAGGACAAAACGCAGGTTGTCCCGGACGGGGATCGAACTCGGGGTTGCAGCGGTTGAAGACATGTGCTCAATCGACGTGCTGTACTCCTTAGTACACGATGTCATTGTGCCCCCATGTAGGCAACTGGGATAATGTGCCTTGCCCAAGGACACAACGCGGGTCGTCCCGGACGGGGATCTCTAGCACAGAAGTCCAACAGTCTACTACTAAGCCACCGAGCTCCCCATTCAAGCCATTAATGCAGGCCTAAAACGTGATCGGAAATTTAAAGACGGATTGCCTTAGTAAGATTGCAGTAAAGAAACTACGAATCTGCGCCTTCAGGTCGTTTCGAACATGTTCGTAACAGACCAAGTACTGAACATTACCTACATTCAACAAAACGCTATATCCCCGAAAATTGGTAAGGGATTTTGATAACATCTGGACTGTGGACAATGCAATAATTGTAGAGTTTTCTGATCTATCACTCCGTATGGGGAGTGGGAGTTGGAGGTCGTGACAGGAAGGTAGCTTACTGATCGTCTCAAAAGCTGAAAAACTCAACAATTTTGAGAACTAAATTTATAAATGAATTTTTGGCATCCATATTAATGGTACGCGGAGCTATACTACCATAAATTTCCAGGCCAGCCTTCTCAGAAATTGTGGACCTCCAAAGGAAGTCCTTGTATTGGAAGAAATGCTGGTGTGCTTTTGCGTGTTTAAGTTAGATTATGTGAGGGTATGTGTGAACGAAAATGTTGCGTATGGGAGAACTATAGTATAATTGTTAAATTCTTAATATTAAAACAACAAACCGACTGCTGGTTGAAAACATTCTTTGAAGTGACTCCTATTACATGCCGGCCTTCTCCATACAGCTGAAAGTGAAGAGATAATAATACAGTTTGATGATCAAAATGTGTATAAATGTAATGAGAGTTTCAAGACAGATAAATTTTGTTTCTTATAATTCATGGTGTCATCCGATAGAATAGAAGGTTAAGCTGTCTCCCTCTGATCGTAACATATTCGTTTCGTTCCATCACAAAACGAGGTAAGGTTTACATGTAGATCAGCACAGTATAATTTAATATTGCCCTGAATGCTAAAAGAAGAGAATATATATGTTGTAATTTCATAATGACCGTCAATGAAATTCAATACAAAGAGAGTACTAGGATGGAAGCAGTACAGAAAAGGTGTGACCCTCGTGAATAATCGAAGGCAAGTCAGCATATGTTACGTTAGCAAGCTTGTGACGTTCGACCAGAATGGTGCAATAGACCTTATGATTTCGACAAAACACTCGGTTATTTAATTATATATTTTGTGTGCATCGCATTAGTTTATCAAATGAAGGGCGGCTGAGTTTTTCAGCAGAATACTATTAGTTTTTCTTGTGTTTTCTAAGGTGTATGGGAATTTACACCGGTATGGGAACTCATACACCCTGGGGCGAAGCCGAAGGGTGTATGAGTTCCCATACCAGTGTAACTTCCCATACACCCTGGAAAACACAAGGATAACAGATTTATTTCCAGGAATTTTGGAGTACTTAAAGCTTTAACCTTGAAGGCCTATTTCTGAATTGTCCGACCACGGAACACGTGCCCTTAGCATGCCATCACGGGGAGGTCTTGCTGACAATACACAAATTACCTAAGCGGTGGTTTCTAGCCAAGTATTGGCTGCCTTAACAGGCAGCCAAGACTTAACTAGAAATCACTTCTAAGCCATTAGACGTATAGAGAATGTGGAATGGTGGGAATTCAATATACTTGTCCAGGCCCTTAAGGGTTACCCTAAATTGTGGGAATAAACTGACAGAAAATTTGTACTTTGTAAGTTTCTTAATAAAACCAGACAGATATGCATGTCATTGGAACTTGCTCAATGAAGGTTAAGCTGTCTTTCTCTGATCATAACATATTCGTTTGATTCCATCACAAAACGAGACAAGGTTAACATGTATACTATTCAGAAAAAGTAGGAGCTATCCAAACTGATGTCGGTATTTTCGGAAAATGGTATTGGATGCGCGTGATTGGACACATCAATATGTTACAAGTTTAGTGTGGATCATGAATGCCACCGGCCCACGTAAACTTCGTGCAGGTTCTTCGCACGAGCGCCGTGTTAATGTCTGTGGGGTACGTTTTGAAATTTTCATTTGTACTATACGGTCTTTTTGGGGGTCGCATAGTTCTTTTCTTGGTATAAACTCGTTCAGCAATAGTTTCTGGTCGAAACGTAACTTTTGAGATATGCGAAGACTGAAACGTGACGAACGTTTACGTGCCGTTGGCATGTTGAAAGCGGGCAACAGACAGACTGCAGTGGCTCAAATGCTCAACGTTACTCAATTGGTGATTAGCAGGTTGTGGTCACGCTACCGTCAGACCGAAAATGTTGATGACAGACGTCGGTCAGGTCGTCCAAGGGCGACAACTGCTAACCAGGATCGTTTCATTCGAACCACAGCATTACGTAACCGCCATCAAAGTGCCTCAGAAATTGGACAGCAGATGCACCGTGCGACAGATGTGCGAGTCAGTGGTCAGACTATCCTAAATCGCCTACACAGCTGGACACTGTACGCTCGTCGAACTCGAATAAGTCCACGTTTGACTGAACATCACATAGCAGCAAGGCGTAATTGGTGTGCAGCACGACAGCGCTGGGACAATCGACGGCGGAACAACGCCATGTTTTCCGATGAATCTAGGTTCACTCTCGACTTCCACGACAGGCTAAACAGAGGGTGGCGGCGGTGGAACGAACGATACCATGACGTAACCGTTAGGCAGCACGATCGTTTTGGTGGTGGATCGGTTATGGTGTGGGGAGGCATAACCATGACAAGCAGAACAACATTACATGTCATCCAAGTGCGTGTCACAGGGCAGTACTACCGTGACAACATGTTAAAAGCTCATGTGGTGCCGTTTGCGCGACGTCACTGACGTCGATTCATTTTACAAGATGACAATGCAAGAGCACACAAGGCACGTGCCGCTACAAAGTTCCTATAGGTGCAGTAACTTCACTACACTGCCTCGGCCAGCACTAGGTCCAGACCTTTGACCAATCGAGCACGTCTGGGATGGTCTTGGCAGGCGCCTACGACCACGCCAACAGCCCCCTACCAATGTCCAGGATCTCGTCCCAGCACTGCAGGAAGAATGGAATAACATCTGCCAAGCTGATATTGGACGTTTGGTGAGAAGTATGCTACGTCGGATCCGCGCTTGTCTCGCGAATAGAGGGGGGTTTACAAGTTATTGAGGTCTTGGACTGAATGTGGTAACTCCTTTGACTGACCGTCCATGTCTTCTACCGCTCAGTGCGTGGGATGTGTGCTTGTCAGACATCCAACTATCGTTGAAATCATTCACCAGATGTCACAGTGCAATGACACCAACTGTCTTTTTGATGAAAATATAAATAAATTTCTTCATATATCTCACCTTTATCAAATATAGTATAGATCAGCACAGTATAATTTAATATTAATCTGAATGCTAAAAGAAGAGAGTATATATGTTTGCATTTCGTAATGACAGTTAATGGAATTCAATACAAAGAGAGTACTAGGGTGGAAACAGTACAGAAAAGGTGTGACTCTCGTGTATTAGCGAAGGCAAGTCAACATATGTTACATTAGCATGCTAGTGACGCTCGACCAGAATGGAGCAATGCATCTCATGGTTTCGACAAAGCACACGGTTATTTAATTATATATCTTGTGTGCATTAGTTTATCAAGGAAGGGCGGCTGGGTTTTTCAGGCAGAAAACTGTTCATTAGTTGGTGATCCTTAATGCGACATTCAATATAAGGTTTCGAATCCTGATAAATAAATGGTGTTCGAAAAAGAAATAAACAGTTGGAACAATTTTACAGACAGACGATATATAAAACCTAGGATCCGGCTTGATGGGGACCATTGCGTATTGTCTTCCCGAGAGATATGGGTTTCGTGGGACTCATCCTGCAATCTTTCTCTCAATTTCTATTCATAACCATTTTCATTATACTGAAGAAACATGCTTTTATCGAGCCTCAATCCATATACGTTGGTGCGCTACATTTTCCAATTCAAATTTATTTGGTTCAACATTTTAAACAGTCAGTTTTCATTCAGTTGACAACTATTTAGTTTCAGTTGCATGAAGGTAATGCATGCACTGTAGCCTCAACAATCACAACACATTCTACGTGCCCTTTCATTGGCATCTTCAGGACGCCTTGTCGCAGCGTATATCATTTCGGCAAATGATTTCGGGCAATGCAACACTTCAAGGAAATTTTGCGAAATGAGTAACAACAGCGTATAGCAAAATAGCATTGTGTCTATCATGAGGTATTATTTTTATTGAACTCCTGTTAACCGTTTGAACCCGAGAGGCAGCTTTTCCGTCCAGGAACATGATATGTCATACTTTATAAAGTGCGATGGCTGCTAAGATAAATTGTGGGGTAGACGAATTAATACTCTGGCAGCCCGGGGCTGCATGTTGAAAATATTAATTGGTCTATCCCCAAACTATAAATATAGACTCTTCCAATTGCTTCCATTGAACTTTCATGTAAGATACAACCCGAGTTGAAAGGGTTGTAAAACTGGACAGATAATGTCCTTTTTTATCAATCCAAAGAACGTATTGACATTTTTTGCCGACAAGAGCATAGGATATCACTCCTATCCCTTTCCAGTGATTTCAAATACCTGGTGATATATTTGTCTGCCAAACACCTAAAGGACATCAACAAAACACCCAAGGGAAACATAATTTTCCCTTTCCGGGACAAGAAGGCAATTGGCGAGCTTTTGAGATTAAACGTACATGTGTGGAGTTCATATTTGTCCGGCAATTCATACAGTTCAGTAGAAGGCATTTACATGAGAGGCTTGGAACGGCAACATTTCCTACAGACCATAGAGATACAAAGCTAGACTGAGACCTCGACTCCCATTTTAACACACGTAGCCTCTCTCTCTGTCTTGGAATACATTGGGAGGAAACAATTTATAAAGACGTTATCTCTGGACGTGTGACTGGTAATTTCCAAATATATTAGCGCCTATGTTGTAAATTAACTCTGACGGAACTCTAAATTTCCAACATCATTGGTTGGTCCTCCCTAACCCCATATCCGCCCGATATGTATACTATTCAAAAAAGTAGGGGATATTTGATAAAAGTGAGATATATGAAGAAATATGTTTATATTTTCATCAAAGCGACAGTTGAGGCATTGCACTGTGCCATCTGGGGAATGATTTCAGCGACAGTTGGGTGTCTGACAAGCATACATTCCACGCACTGTGCTGTAGAATAATGAACGATCAGTGAGAGAATTTACCACATTCGTCCCAAGACCTCAATAACTTGTAAATCCTCCTCGGTTCGCGAGACTAGCGCGGATCCGAAGTGGCATACTTATCACCAAACGTCCAATATCAGCTTGACTGATGTTATTCCATTCTTCCTGCAGTGCAGCGACGAGTTTCTGGACATTGGTAGGAGACTGTTGGCGTTGTCGTAGACGCCTGACAAGCATATTCCAGACGTGCTCGATTGGTGAAAAGTCTGGAGTAAGTGCTGGCAAAGGCAGTGTAGTGATGTTCTGCTCCTGGAAGAACTTTGTAGCGACACTGGCCCTGTGTGCTCTTGCATTGTCACCTTGGAAAATATATCCAACACCATTTTCCGAAAATATCAACATCAGTTTGGATATCCCCTACTTTTTTTAATAGTGTATTTATTTTTTGACATAGCCACGGAATCAACGTAGTTGACTGATTGAGACGGATTATGATGTCGGCAAAAAATGGAAAACAAATATTTACACAGCTTCCTCCTAGACGTCATAGTGATGTTGTTAACCTTTTATATAACCAACGGATCCGCTCATTGCCTTTCGCAAAAAAAATACCATTCGATTTTCTTTTATCAAAACCATATCTCATGAGCTATGGCCCCTCACTGGAATGAGCTCGCAGTCGCATTATAATGGGGATATGTGCTATATATTTGAGACATACTTTAAACTATATGTTATTCCGGAAAAGTGTTTTTATGTGCCGTTTACTTGTCGTTTTTGGTAAATGTTAAACCCAGCAACAAAATGAGAGGAGATATATTGTATGCATTCCGTTTAAGAGTAGCTTGGTGTCTTTGATTACCAATTTATTAGAATTCAAAATGTCTGGGTGGAAATAGCACACATCCATGACATGTATCGTCATGAAAATCGACTTTCGATAAAGGTATCCCCCTTCAAATTATTATTCAAATCTCGGAGCTGTCTGTTGTTTTGGTATATTAATAGTTACAAAAAGGACAATTGTATTGTTATGACAAGCTAATTAGAACCAAATACCCCACAGACAATTCGTCATTAAGAATATATATCAGTATCACACCAATCAGTACTAAATGTTCACCCTGGTTCATTGTTTAGCGAATGTTTTTTTACAGTAATGTGCAAAAAATATTCTTCCCAGGAACAAGAATTAGCAAGTCACACCTTCTAGATTTTTTACATAAATGGAAAGGATCGTGTCTGTATTATATGCCACGATGCGCACACTGTTGATGTAATGAACGAAAACAGTCAAAAGATGTTGAAAACGCCGTCGTCTTGTGTTTAAATGGGTTTCAGGATAAATAGACAATAATTCACTGCTTGGAGTAACATCGTACGTTACTCCAAGCAGTGAACTATTGTGTTAATTATATTTCCCTGATAATATCTGCAACACCAATACCCCTCTTGCGTCATCCAAGAGCAGTTTCCCAAGGTCGCTCAATTTGCTTTGACGGTTAGAAAAATCGGCGCATGAACACAAAAACATGAATGAATGAACTGATAATATGACGTCATCAGAAAGGAATGCAATGGCGCTCGTTTTCAAATGGAAATTCAAGTGACGGGCGATATGAACTTATGAAGGAAATCAACACATTTTAAAGAAATAATTCAATCAATCACCATGAATGAGCAGTCATGTTCAGCTTCTTATAACTTTGTGTGGGTGTGTACATAGTTATTGTTCGCTGTCAGTTGGTTGGATATCAAGAGGAATAATTGTCGAAGTGGATTGGGTGTTATCGCTGGATTTCGAGGCGGAACAACTGCAGTGGTAAAAGTAGTCCGTCATGGCTGGGAGTAGG
Source organism: Pictodentalium vernedei (assembly GCA_031216915.1). NCBI lineage: Eukaryota > Metazoa > Mollusca > Scaphopoda > Dentaliida > Dentaliidae > Pictodentalium > Pictodentalium vernedei. The sequence continues at coordinate 136,723,063 of CM062297.1, read as the reverse complement.
ATATCGCCTTGGGAGTTGGATAACACTTTCGATGTCGTGGGAGTAGGATATAATTTTTATTTACATAGGAAAAAGCTGTAGAAATGTAATAATATTCAAATATCCACACTGATTGGGGAAACCAATTGTAAAAAAGCCAATTTCTGTATTTTTATACTAATCTGCAGAAAAAATGCCCAAAGTTTGTAAAAGGTTGCGCACATCGATGATATAAATTCTCTAACATTTCTAAATTTCAATTGTTTTATAAAATTCCCCTTACACTTAGTATTAAATTTACTGACATATTTCGGAAATGAAAGGTAGCTAACTTTTCTGTAAATCTCTTCCGATGACGAACACTGTCAGCCATGCAAATAAAAGTGTGCATCACAGAAATGAATGGACTAGTGGATGTATTTATTATAAGACAGTGAATACCTTCTGTTCCAGGTTTGCAGCAACCACATTTTTCCAGTACTTCTTCATACAAGCATTCTCTGAAGCACATTGGTTCGCTATACTTGTCGTGGTATTTCAATGGATTAGCATCGTTTTCATCATCAAAACAGTATTTGCCTCTCACTTTGTACGGTTTGGGCAAATAGTCAGTCTGCAAAATAATGTTATTATGTGTTATAATGTGAATCACATATTGTACGTCCGCCGGGGACTGGTCTCTTTCCTCGGGTGGGCAATATATCCACGGATACAATAAAATTAGATTTCGTACACTAATTATTGGAATAATCATCAAAAGGATTAATGAAACTGTGGGTACAATCCGATGGTTCATTAAATAAACTTTTACTGATGACGATTTTTATTACGAGGTAAATGCATGCGGGGACATCATTGCCCATGCTTGGATTACGACCAGTCCACGGCGACTGTACGTATGCCAACACTTCATTTGAGCAAATTGAAATAACGCATTGGGTCCCTTTAAAGCCAACACACAAATAAGTGTCACTTTAATAACTGTTGATTTTCATGACATATACGCGAAGGGCCGTGCAGAAGACGTCGTAGTTATCAAAACATAATCAAATTCAAAACATGATCAAACTTCGCGTGTACAAAAACTGTTTTTTTTTCCATCAACTGAAATGCAGACATTGAAACCTGTTGTGACGTCTTCGTGTTCAGCTATTCTATTTCCTATGACAAAAACTGTATATCGGTATGTATGGTTTCACGGCTTATTATTCCTACACTTGTTTTAAGCGTAAAGGGACCACATCGCAAATGAAAACATGATTTTAACGAAATGCATTGAAGCATACTTTTCGTCCTTTGAATGCGTCAAACTGACATATTCAGTGCACTCAAGGGTCGATTTCAACCCGTTCTACGGTGAATTAACACAATCATCAAGGGGCAACAAATGTCACTGTGATTAATTCTGTACAGTCAGGTCTACACCGTGCCCGTGTCACTCGTTCTCTGAAGAAAAAGCACAACTCAAACCAAACGAGAGGCTAAATATCGGGACCAATGACGATACACAGACTATCTGGCAAATAACATTGCGGATTTACATCACTGGGGTGTATACAAAATAAAATGAAAAACAAAGAAAGCAATTAAATTCACAGATGCGTGTCGCATATACGTTGAGAAATAACTATTTTAGTGCAAAACATAAAAGTTATTTCGAATATATAGATAAAAAACAATGGAATATAGATTTCACGAAATAAAGGAATAATTATTTACAAAAGCATACGGTCATTTGCACTTTTATAGACAAACTTGATTTCGTCAAAAGTTCATCTGCCGATGTTTTACATATATTAGTCTGAGCGACGCCCTATTTATTTATTTATTTATTTATTTATTTATTTATTTATTTATTTATTTATTTATTTAACGACACTTTCGACAGCCAGGGTCACCTCGTGTCGGACAGTTTTACGGGTGGATGAAGCTGGAGTACCCGGAGAGAACCACCGAGCAACGGCGAGCATCTGTCAGACTCCCAACGTACTAACTCCGCACAAGCAGCGTTAGCACTGGTTGACGATAAGTGCACGATCGACGTGCAGTACTCCTTAGTACACAGCGCCACCGTGCCAACACATGGGTGATCAGGATGGAGTGCCTTGACAAGGGATAAAACGCAGTTGTCCAGCGGGGATCGACCGGTGGACCTTTTTCTTTGAAGGTCAATGCCGTCAGCACCTAGCCACCATGCTCCCATACGTTCGTGTTAATTGTAAGTAATATATGTTGTTAATTAAGTGTAGTTACAGCCAAGGGGTGCTGTGGCGTTGGGGTAACCGGTTCTTGTCAGATCACGGAAGTTAAGCAACGTCGGGCTCGGTTTGTCGTTGGATGGGTGACCGTCTGGGCGATCGATTCGGACGATGGGTGACCGTCTGGGCGATCGATTCGGACTCCCGCGTTGTGTCCTTGGGCAAGGCACTTCACCTGATTGTCCACATGGGGGCACGGTGACGTCGTGAACTTGGGCGTACTGCAAGTCGATGGTGCGCATGTATTCATCCAATCTATCCCTGCCTGTGCTGCAGTACGGAGTTACGATGTTGGGGAGCTGGCAGCTGCTCGTCGCTGCTCGGTGGTTCTCCCCGGGTACTCCGGCTGTAAATGTGTCGATAAATAAATACATATAAATATATATAAATACGTAGATACAGCCACTTAAGAATGTCAAATATCTTCGTGTTTTAAATACTCGTCACTGTGTTATTAGTTCATTGAAAAGGGTTATAAAATGACATCAAGAATTACATTCGTTACTCTGTGATTAAGTCACCCTTATCTTCCGCTACACTTATGTTTTCGGGATCTGTTTTTGGACGGGAAAATTAACTTGACAAAGGACAATGCGAAGCTTCTAATTTCTATTCAATTCGATCCGACGTTGTCTCAGTGATTCGATTACATTCGAGTCACGGTGAATCGAAAATTTTTGAATCATCGGCACGTTTTCTAAATCCTTTTCCATGTGTCTCTTCTTAAATTTTTCTTCTGTCATCAGGTCTCCTGTATACAGGATGGAAGAAGAGTTCAAGAAGATTCCGCTTCCGAACCTATTTTGACTCCTTTATGGAATCGTCTCCGACGAATGCACTACTCAAGTGGAGCACTATTTACTGGCTGTAAGAAGTTTCAGTATTTGGAACTTTAATTGCTCCGAGATTCGTTTCTATTCGAGATTCGATTAGGCTCGAAAGTCTCGTTCTGATTCGATTCGACAAGAAATTTGTGATTCGCAGGGTCCTAAGTAGAAAGTAAATACATATGTAAAATATACAGTACAATGAATTTTAGAAAAATACGAAACCACTTTGGAGAAACACTGTTTTTAGACCACTGCTGTCATGAAGTCCACGCAAACAGTACCCACTTACGTTTGTGCGACTGTTAAAAGCTGCAAAGGTTTTGAGGAACACGGCTCCAGTCGTTCTTATATCTGATTGATTATTTCCTACCCTTTGAGGTAAAAAATTACTTAGACGTAATGTTATTATCAATGAACAGGGTTCGCATATCACTTGTGAATCCTTACAATAAAAAAACGGCGTAGCCTTGGGGAGGGAGGATTCGAGAGATTGAAACATGTTAACCATATATATGAACATATAAGCATATAGCCGTGCCTGAAATAACATTTATTTATTTATTTATTTATTTATTTATTTATTTATTTATTTATTTATTTATTGTGCTTGATGCCACATCATCAACTAAGCTATATATTGGCGATGAAAAGTGATGTAGAGTAAAATGTTTCTTTCATAAAGTAAAATAAATGAGAAAAACATGAAACATATTGACATGATCGTGACATTAAATTAAATAGCGAGGGAAGTATTGAATAATGATACCAAAAGCTGAACGAATTATTTATTAGTGCTTAGCGCCACATCAGTGACAAGACTATATCGTGGCGATAAAAAGTGACGTCGAGTAAAATATATGAGGAAAACATGAAAAATGTACAGGACTGTGAAATTGAAGTAAATAGCGAGGACGACAATGAATGATAGCCTAATGCTGAATGAATATCGTGTCAATCAATCCAATCAAAGGAAATGGTTTCGAAAAATGGCTTGCAGAGAAACGATTAAAAACAACTAAAACTTATTAAGAAGGTTGATTTCTTTGAGAAAGGAGAAAACCTGCTGATAAGTTATTGTGTCAAACAGTTCTCTCAGAGACAGTACACTATAAAATCACTAAATTCAAAACAATCCAACTGAACGTGTGCGGTTGTCAACGGACATTGTCAGGGAACACATTATGTTCGCATATTACCCTCTAGCAAAAAGGAATGTGTAAGTCTTGTATAACCAATACGACATCGTGTCAGAATGACGCGATCTTTTCTGCAAAGGATATTTATCAGTAATAGTAGTTCAAAAGCATTGGAACTTATTATTTGTCGCCACACCCCAATGCGCCTTCAACACATATTAGGTGTACTTATTGGTATGCGGCTTAAATCTCTTTAAATAATTTAAAATCACTGAACGGCTTTTTTGAAGCCTGTTTTACTGCACTGTCTGTCCTGGAGTTACCGAAGCTATGAACATGTCCAGGTAACCAGCAAAATGCGATATCATACTGGCCAGGCCTGAGCAACTTCTAACGTAGATCCAAAATGAGAGGGTTCTTCAACTTGAGGTTGCGTAAAGCTAATAAAGAGGAAAGAGAGTCGGAAAAGATAAATGGACTTCCTTTCCCGTACATCTGTACATTCTCGATGTGTTCAAGCGATTGGTGTATTGATTTGACCTCCGTCGTGAAACTAAAACTATTATTTGGTATTCTCACTGAGATGACGTGATCACCAATAACAACAGCTGATGATACCTTGTCACCATCTTTAGATCCATCTGTTTTGATTCCGTTATATGCACTAAACTTAGACTTTGTTTCGGCATATTCTTTTTGAACTGCGGAGAGTTTGTCTCAGATTAGTTTTTGATGAAGCAAGATCCAAAATGAAAGAAGTTTTCGGAGAAGCTGGAAAACTTCTCTCATTTTGGGATCCTGCTTTGTTGCGACTGTCTTTCATTTGCACGAAAATAGGTGAAAATATGTTGTTCACGGTTCTCTTTTATCGCATCAGATTCAAGTGTTGCGGACTCCATATGGGGTGTAAGTCTAATTCCCAATGGAAACCTGTTTCTGGTTCCTGTTAAGACATTGAACATTTTTGGGGTCTGGGACACAATTATAAGCAGGGTTTGACGGAACCTGAAACCCTTAAATCTCATTCGTGTACTCTCGCCATGATATCCCTTGGATCATTTTGCAACTGGTATTTCTTCACATTTTTGGGTACCCAAGCCTTAAAATGGTCAGGGTGCTCTAAAAGGGCACGGACATTTAGTTTTTTTTTATGGGAAAGAACCTGGGCTTCACCTATGGAACACAGCGCAAGTTTAATAAAATGTGAGTAAAACCTACCCCCCCCCCCCCCACACACACCCCACCCCCCCACACACATATACTTTATTTAGCTTGAGTAGACAACTGCAATAACTGTTTTGTTCTTCACACATTAGGTTTTAGGATATTGTGTTACGTATACATAAAAACATTAGTAGTCATTTTTAACATTTATATTATAACCGATTATAATTTCAAACCACAGATCGCATTTAAGTAATCATTATCAACATTCATTAACTCTTTGTAAATCCGTTTATATGCACAAAACTTTGCCTTTGTTTCGGCATATTCTTTTAGAACGGCGGAGATTTTGTCTCAGATTGTTTCTTGATGAAGCAAGATCCAAAATGAGAGAAGTTTTCCGGAGAAGTCGGAACAGTCTTTTATTTGCACGAACATAGGTGAAAATATGTGGTTCACGGTTCTATTTTATCCAATCAGATTCAACTGCGGCTTTCTCCATACGGGGTGTAAGTCTAATTCCCGATGGAGAAATTTGTTTAGGTGACTGATAAGAAATTCACCATTTTGAGGGTCTGAGACAGAATTATTAGAAGGGCTTGATGGAGCCTGAAACACTTTAAACTCGTTCATGCACTCTCACCATGGTATTTATTGGGACAGTTTGTAGCAGTTATTCCTTTACATTCTAGCTACCCTAACCTTCAAAGATACGCAGGGTGCTCAGTTGGGGCCGAGCAGTTAGTTTTATTCATAGGGAAGACCCCGGACTTCCACCTATGGAACACAGCGCAGAGAAAATGGGAACAACTATCCCCTACTTCATTTCGCTTGGCAAGACTCCTGCAATAACCGTTTTGTTCTTCATACCTTAGTTTTTAGGATGCACTAGGCATGTCAACCGATACCTCTACCGGTACCGCCGGTTCCCTCATGCTCCTACCGGTACCGGTACTGAAGGTTTTGTCCTACCGGTACCGGAACAAAATTATTTTATACGGAAATTCCTAACTGGACGAGAGTAAACAGACTGATAATCGTGTATGGCACACTTAAATACTTTCAACTTATTTGTGAATAAACATATCAAGACACTCTAAAGATGCATGTTCTGTCTACACAACGACCTCGTTAAGGTCGACCATTTTGACTTTTCAAACGTGACATCAAAGACAGTGAAAGCGATGTTCGTGCTTTATGATTACTTTGATGTCGTCACAGAATAATTGTACGATGCCATGTTTGTCTTTGCGATCTTGGGGACTGGGTCGGTTTAAATGCGAATTTCTCCCATTTGATTGTGATATGTCACCCAATTGTAGATTTGCCCGATACCGGTACCGGTTTCGGCGGGACAGGCACTGTCCCGTCCCGGTACCGGTTATGTTCGGTACCGGTGGTACTTTGACGTGCCTGGGATGCACACAGAACGACACACGCGTGTGAATGGTTTAATCGATATGACACGAATGCCAGCGCGAAGGATAAAACGAGAGGCCAAGCACAAGCCCCATATCGATTAATCCATTCACACGCGTGTGTTGTCCTGTGTTTATTACACGCCTTCACGTCTATGAAAGCAATTATTAGAAGAACACTCAGCAATTAATTTTACAATTCTTCCCCTGAGTTCCAATGTGTTCTATGTGACAGTAGGTACATATAACACATTGGAACTCAGAGGACGAAGTGTCAACAAAAAGAACACATTTTATCGCCAACCAAATTTGCGGGGAAACCCGTGTTACTATTTTAAAATATCGCTAGAAATTCAAATTGTAATTGCAGTGCACGAATTATAGAAAATTCAATTGAAATTTCGCTTCTATTTAAAAATAGTCCGTCAACAATTTCTGTTCTGCACATGTGTGTGGAACGGATTTTCAATTTCAGCATGGTTTAGTGTTGCTGTTGATGGGGATTTCATAGAACAGATGTGTAATAAATTGTGCTACGTACAGTGTGGACGCCATGGACTGGTCGTAATCTATGCGTGGTCAGATAATACAAATCATCACCAGCAAAATTTTAATTGATGTTGTACACGGTGCTTCATTAATTAAGCTTTCGATGCTTATTCTTATCATTTGTGTTCAGAATCTAATATCATTGCGTGCGTGGAAATATCGCCCACCCGTTGAAAGTGACTAATCCACAGCGGCTGCATATTATCAATAAAAACACTGAGAGTCGTTTTTAATATTTTGTATTATAACCGATTATGTTTTCAAACAGCAGATTACGTTTATTCAATCATTATCAACTTTCATTAATTTTATCAAAACGCATTTTCGGATATGCTCTTTCATATGTATTACATTTGGTTGATATCATATGGTTTTCAATGAGCAAATATATGTTCAAATAGAAAACCGACACTGTTTTACGGCCTCGTTTTCAAAAGATCATTTTTTTAATTATGTTTTTAATTAAGTACAACATAAAATGAAGGGAAGCTGCGTTTGAAATGGGATACTTTACTTTTGTCTGCTTTATGTTTGTTTTTTTATGGGGGATCTTGCCACCCTGAAATTCCCAAGGAACACATGGGGTGTGCTTCGTAGCATCCTATCTCTCTCGATAACGTAAAGGATGACTCCCAACATGCACAGAGAATACTAGGGTCCTGTGAATACAAATTTCGAATCGAATCAGGCGGAGAATTTCGAATCGAATCGAACCCCGAACCGAATCTCACCGTTCTTCAAGTTGAAGCTACTACACGTTCTTTTCAACCACCTTCTTTCAACCACAAATATTGCCAGTCTTCACTCAGGTATTGTACTGCAACTCGTCTGTTTCTTTGGAAAATCATTCAAAAATGTGGAATAGCCCAGAACGGGATCGAAGTAGCATCGAACGCGGAACCTCTTTGGATAGTTCTTTTATCACCGGGTCTTCTGTACAGGAGACGCGATGAGAGAAGACGAGTCCAAGAGGAGATACTTGGTATGATTTTGAGAACTTCTACACGATTCAAAGTTTCCGAATCAGCGCAACTCGAATCGAATCGAATCATCGAGACATTTTCGAATCGAATTTCGAATCTTCTCAGGACCCTAAATCATCATATTGGTGAAGTTTGTAACTTTTTGTACTTGCTATTGACAGATGATGGGATTGATCCCAAAGCAGCGTTACAATTTGGATTTATGTGGCGTGATCGCCAGCCAAAAACAGGCTGACTCCCCGTGGAATATATCACATCGACAGCGATCCATCGAACCTGCGGACGGCAACTAAAGGCAAACAGATGGAAAAAAACTCTAATACCGAAAACGGAATTGAATGTTGGTCTCAACATTGTGAGCAGATTCCATCCCAAATAAGTAACAACAAATGATGATATGCCACAGTAAGGCCTGGTGAAAATTGGGACCGGGGTGCTTCATGGTAAGACAGCAGGCCTCAAATACCACAGCTATGAGGATTTTCTACTTACAGCAACCCATGAGTAACATTTTTCTATCCCCTAGGTAAGCATGACCAACAATGCGAGCTGTGTGAATCTCAAAATTTATTATAGCGTTCTTTGGAGAAAATAATTAAAGTTGACAACGATGGTTATTTGGAATTCAATTCATAATTCATGACGGGCATGGCAAATGCTTCCCAATGATGTATGATTTACACCGCCAGTGAGATTTTTTTAACTTTCAATTTCATTTGAAGTTTAGCAGCACTTTTCTTCCTGTAGCCTTTTACGTAAATTGTTAAAAGAACGGCTCACCAAGCCTTGTAAAAATTTAAATTGTTATATTTGCGGTCGTCAGAAAAACCTGGCTGGATATCGTTTCTAAAATCAGCAGATTGACCTTTTTTCGAACTGAAATGAAAACAACAAAAACCTTTCTTTTCTGACTTCCTTTTCACTTTGAAGAGTAGTTTACTTTTACTTCATTCAATTAGAATAACAGATGGGAAGTTACGTGCTGATCACTCTTTAGCAAAAGAGAACACGAAAATATCCCAGGATGCCCCACCGCGATCACCTCATCCTCTTATCGGGTCTGAAGAGTGAAGATGGCATCGTTTTAATGTCACCTCTGCTTTCTCATCACGTCAGCTGGAAACCTTCATAAATAAAACTCAGATCCGAGACACCTAGTGGAACATGTTCTCGGGCCTTTGACCTCCAAACCGTTTCTAAATTTAACACCAACATTAAATTAGCGCGCCCTTTACTCTTCATCAGCTACTGGCTCTTTCCGACTTTACCAAAAAATAAAACTAACCGACCCTGTGTGAGTCTTCAGCGGAAACTTCAATTTTCACGCTGGCTAAGACTATTCTTTTTCTTCACATCTTTGTTGACTCTTACCTCTCCCATCTCTGAAACGTCATCTTCACGATTGTATGAGGAATTATCGTTTGTGTCTGTCGATGGCGTAGCCCATTTACACTATGTTTGGCCTTTGTTTTTTTTTTGAGGTTCATAACTCAGGAAATAGACAGAAACAAAGGATCATTCCTAAAAAATTAAACTTGAGGGGCAATAAATTTAAACACTCTCTACTTTGTGGAATTAAAATAAAAACCAGTTCGCATCACGCGTCCCAGTGATAACTGAATAAAAAGGCATAGTTCTTTTAAAATTCTGTTTGAAATAACGATACATTTCACTGAAACATTTTCCTGTGTCATTAAAAGATTTACTAACGAATGAACTGTGCACGTTAAAAGGAAAGTCATAGGCCACATCCACACAAAACTCCTTTTCCACTTGACGACAGGGTGCTGTCATTCAAAGCAGCACTGAATTAAATTTAATTCTGATTTTGTCCATTTCCTGAGAAACTGAAAAGTTCGATATCAACCCAGATGACATTAAGTTGGTTGAACCTTGTTTCAGAAAGAGTTCATTCAGGCTATTTGGAAATTGGTAAGTTTAGTTTGCGTGAGTTTCTTTTGTGGATTATTATGACCGAACATTGTTTACGTTTGATTTGGTAAAACGGTGAACGCAGGCGATCACCCATTGCCTAAGAAATTGAACATGGAATAAAAAGCATAAGGCTTTCATTGTTTTCTAAATTGTATTTTGAAAGTCTTTTTAATATGATGAAATACATATTAAATACTTTTCATGTTGAAAGAATATATGAGCGTGCAAGTGTTCTTTTCCATTCTCACTGTGCAATGTAATTTTTAAGACATATATTGGGGGCATGGTTTAGGGTGGGCCTAAATGCATTTTTTTCGGTTCATTGCGTAATGAAAAGAAAAAAAAAAGAAATACTTTAGCCAATCATTTTGCCTGAAAATGTATGAACAGAAACACGGTTTAATTATCAAGGAAGGAACGAGAAAAAGATCGGAATTAAATCTCCCGACCACCTCTACCAACTGACCTTCAAACGCATCCCAAGGATCGAAGCAACCTTTGAAGACTTGGATTGGGAAAGAAATTCAAGTACAAGATTACACAATGGAAAAGGAAGGACGGGGGCATTAAACACTTCCCAGATCCCCAGCTGAGAAATGGAAATGAGAAATTCACACATGACGCACTGCACAAAACCCAAGTGGAGAGGAACAAGGCATAGTTATGCTCTCGGTGTTTCTCAAAATCTGTCGGCAATTTAGTCTAGCCAGAGCGTTAACCTCTTAGGTCACATAAATCCTATGGGCACATTTATTTCTAAGGCCGCACATATACCAAGTGGGCGCGGGTAATGTGCTTTTGATTTTATTTCTTACCTTCATTTGTTTTTTCTCCCTCTGGCTTTATAATCGTTATGAGATCACTGGAACGTTCTCCAGTCTGTATACTCAGGGTACTTGGTTGGACCTTGGTGATAGCTACATACCCCAAAGTCGAACAAGTGGAGCCTTCTCAGAGATACTTGGTACTTTGGCGTCGCGTGCGACGCTCTCTGTCGACTCGGGTGCCGACAACAGAAGACCGGTAGCAGATTATACTTGCCTGGGAAGGGCAAAACTCAATTCATAGTCGGAGATTAATAATTACCTGAAGATTACATTCAACACAGACAGGTGCCTCCGAGGTTTTGAGGTTTCCTTTAACACACCATTTTTGAAAGAAAGAAACACACCTATCTGACATTATACTCGATGAGGAATATTTGATACATGTAGTAAATAAAAAAAAAAATAAAATAATAGCTCAGTGTTCTGCATTTGAACCAGGTAATGTTTTCATTCCACTGGGACACAGAAGTCAGGCGCGTAGCCAGGATTCTATAATGGCCTGTTTCCTAGACAGTTTTCTTTGGGGAGTGGGGGTGGGGCAAGGTTGGTATTTGAAAGGTTTCTGAGTGGGGATTCTGGGGGGGGGGGGGCTTCCCTACTCCCATCTAGGTCTCCCCGGCCGTTGCGCCTATTCCCACTTCCCCGAAGATACGTGAGCGGGAGAGGGATAACGATCGGAGGGTTCTAGTTCGGATCTATCGATATTTCCATTCGTTTCAGCATTGAATTGATGCATGAAAGTAAACATTTCATGCGCATTGATACGCGGAAGTGATTTGATCGATACTCGGAACAGGTAGCGTCTCGCGATCTGATTCAAATGGCTGGTTTCATGCATCAATTCAAGGTCAATATGTGTTGAATTATTGCTGGAAATGATCGGTATCCACTCAAAAACAATTTATTTTCTTTTCATTATACGTTTTAGAACAAATTGATTATTTCCAGTGATAATTTAACTCTTATTCACCTTGATGTGATGCTTTGAAAGCCGCCATTTTGATTGATACCGTGAAACTGAACATGTCAATATCATCACAGTGAGGGATACGATTTCTATTTTTCCGCATTTTTTATGATAATCTATCGTTTAGCGTATAACAAATATTAATATCAGAACGAAGCGATTCAGTACAATAGGGGGAAGGAACGAAATGACTCGGTGTGCGAGCGTGAAGAAAGAACGAAGCGACCCAGTACCCTTTTGAGTTGAACGATTCGTATCACGACACCAACAAAGTGAGTACATTGTCGTCGAGAAACCCAACCAATCCGTCAAACTTCCAGGCTGCCCGTCTAATTCAGTAAGGAATTCGATGATATTATTGCCTGGAATCAGTCTGCCCATTAACCCTTTACCCAACCTGAAAAGCAGACGACACTTGCAACAATAATTCTTGAATAACTAATTTTTTTCATTTTTTGTCTCAAAAACATAGGTTATGACCCCTCGTTGGAATGAGCTCGACGAGCTCGTTCCAACGAGGGGTCATAACCTATGTTTTTGAGACAAAAAATGAAAAAAATAATAAAAATTAATTGGCGATTTTTGAGAATAGCGCTGGCCGGTTTTGGCCGTTACGTTAGGTAAAGGGTTAAATAGTTCGTCGTCAGTGCCCAGACCAACTGAAATATTACAGGGGATTGAATTTAAAATACCACCAACATTCATTTTCTTTGAATCATCGGGAGAACTGTCGATCAGTCGAGACTCGATTTGACAGATTTTTTTTAAAACACTACAATCAGGAATGAAGACTCACCACAGCTGCACAGTTAAAACTAGAAGTCCTGTCATGAACTGTGCGCTTATCTAAGCTTATTTGCGCGTAGAAATTGCGCGCAATTGCCATTTCGAATGGCATCCAACGCAGGTTTTCCTGGAAACACAGGCAATGTTTCTGCCAATGGACCTCAGGGTTACCCGGAAGTCCATTGGCTGAAACATTGCTTGTGCAAAGACCATATGTACATAATTTCATAGCATTACTATGTTCATAACGCGTAGATTAACGCGCAGATCGACGTGCTATTTGTGCGCATTTCATGACAGGACTTCTAGTTTTGACTATAGTTTATAGTTTAAATGTTGATGCTTTCAAGGTAAATTAAATACTTATTTATTGGAGCATCTATCACTAGAGCACAAATAATATTTATTTACCTCTTTGAGTGAAGTAACATTAAATTGCACCAATGGTAATCTGTGAGCAAACAGCGCGAAACGAGGGCAAGCAAACAGGACGTAAACTTGCCGAATTCCTTACCGGTGGCCTGAGAGCTTGACAACTCGTGTCTGATTGAGAATATATCCCAGACAAACAAGAACAAATGACAGTCCCCAAAAGAATAAGTGATACATGTCATGATTAAATCTGCCACCATTCCATGTAAATATTACCCAAAAGACATGCATTGCACTGGGAACCCTTTTAAGCCCTTTAATCTCCATGTATATTTCTGTGTTAAGGACAACAGACAATGAATGAACAGAGAGCATAATGAACAACAAATCGGTATTCAGGATCAGTAATAATTTAATCCTTCATCTTTGTAGGGTTACTTTTTCCACGAACCTCCCTATAAATAATGTAAAGTGAATCCGTCCACTTCGTTATATACAGTATTGAATAAGGCGATACCATCCAGGGTTTCTGTGTTGAAGAGGTTGTTAATCGTATAAGTCGATATTAAAATACCTTGATTGGTCTGACACTGACATACACATCCGTTCCTGGAGACATGTGTGCTGCACTCCTTGTAACAATGCTGGGATCGACATCAGCATCATGCACTCCCAGCTAAAATAAGAAGACATAGTAATCACACAATTAATATCAAATAGTCCATTTGGGAGATATCGTTAGCAACACATATATGGAACACGTGACGACGGAAGTCAAAGAGACGCCGCAGCATGGTGTGCGAGTTGGTAAGTGGAATATAATTGAATTAACTCCCTTAGATTTGTTTAAATGATAATTTCTCAACTAACAATATTTCCCGAATGACTAAAGCATATTCATTTTTGTCTCAAAAACAAAAATGATGACTATTAATTTGAGCAAGCTCATCAAGATCCGTAGCTGAAATCTCGTTTCTTCGATAAGCTTGGAGTATTCCGAGCATTGCCTTTTCCAGTCACCGCCCTTGTTACTATTTGTTTTTTCCAGCTGCATTTGCCGCATCCAAACGACTGATAATGTGTTTGGTCACTTGTAGACCAAGGATGATAAGTCTGGAAGTGCAGCTACACGAGCAGAGTAGTACCAGAGGGCAATTATAAGACTGAAGGGTTAGTATTGACGGGGACAGGAGTAAAGTATTAGAAAACACTCGCACACAGGAAACTGGTGATGCAGCTCTGGCAAAACAACAATTTCGTATTGAAGGCACAAGGCGGCAAGGGTAGTAGACGACTATACGCTCTAAAATCAGATGGATTAAAAATTAACCCAAAATAACTGGGTTGAGTGAATATGAGCCCCCATGGGTTCATATTCACTCAATCAAGTCGATCTGGGTTGATTTTTAACCAAACTGATTTTTGTGTATAGTACTGTATGTTGACAGTGGACAATCGTCGCCGTAATACAGAATTGTCCACGCATGCGTTTACCGGGTAATAAAAATCGTCATCGGCAAAATTTTAATTAATGAAGCGCCGCATTGTACCCAGAGTTTCAGAAATTAAATTGTTGATGATTATTCCTATAATCCTTGTTTGAAATCTAATATTATTGCGTCCCTGAAAATATTGTCTACCCGTGAAAAGTGACAGGTCACGGCAGTCGTACTGTTTAATCCGATAACTATCATGCAAAATGTATTCTCCAAAAGGTATCCTCCTAAAGGTTTCCTCCAATAGTATATCATCTTTAATAAGTTACCTCATATGCCGAAATGAGTCGACAAGTCGTACGTGGAGTCACTTGTTTGAGCACTTCTCCGATACCTCATTTTATCGGTAAGTTTCACTTCATCAGGGCTATACCTTTCCTAGCCATTACTCGATAGCTCAATTACTCGAAAAGTTTCGAGTCGTACGAGTAATGCCTGTCCGAGCTACTGCTCCATTGACTTTCAGACTGAACATGAGGAACCACAAGGGCCTGCTCTACAAGAAATGTAAACCAGTGCAGGACGCGACTCGAGGTTCAGCACAAACATCCGACTTTTCGTACTAGTATGTGAAGGAAGTGTCAATATTTACAGCGCGATGGAAAATCAGGACGCAAAGACGAAAAGGTGGAGAGAGGGGGTACGGGTTTGTGTGTGTGTGGAGGAGTGTGCGTGCGTGCGTGCGTGCGTGCGTGCGTGCGTGCGTGCGTGCGTGCGTGCGTGCGTGCGTGCGTGCGTGCGTGCGTGCGTGCGTGCGTGCGTGCGTGCGTGCGTGCGTGCGTGCGTGCGTGCGTGCGTGCGTGCGTGCGTGCGTGCGTGCGTGCGTGTTTCAAATGACACAATCATGTTTTGAGAAATTTAGAATGTTGTTTTCTGAAGTCCCGCCGGTATTCGGACCCTCGACAACTCCGCCTGGCAATCAGGAGTCCAACACCTAAACCACTAGACCATTTCACACCATCAAAAACGATGACTGGAAACTAGCTTTTTAGATGAACTAGATTAGGTGGTTCACCTTCCTGTTGGCTGCAGCATGAAAGTGTGGAATGCGCTGGCTACAGTCCGCCAAAAGTGCTGTGGGTAGCCTCAGAGGAAGTCTGGCACGGGCTTGTGTTTGTTTTTCAAATGACACAATCATGTTTTGGAGGAATTTAGAATGTTGGTTTCTCTCGTGTGTGTGTGTGTGTGGGGGGGGGGGGGGGGGGGGTTGTCTTACCAACTTGACGAGGTAACTAGACAAAAGAGTTTGCGTGTTTCGCCTTACCGAGGTACAAAAGACAAAAGAAACCGTTTACCTCGGTTGTTTTCCCAGAACTGTACCGGCAAAACGAGGTAGAAACCGTTAGTCCACACAAAGGACAAACAATGGGGTACCTCGGTATGTAGGGTAGACAAGACTGTGTGTGTGTGGGGGGGGGGGGGGGGGGGGGGGTTGTCTTACCAACTTGACGAGGTAACTAGACAAAAGAGTTTGCGTGTTTTGCCTTACCGAGGTACAAAAGACAAAAGAAACCCTTTACCTCGGTTGTTTTCCCAGAACGGTACCGGCAAAACGAGGTTGAAACCGTTAGTCCACACAAAGGACAAACAATGGGGTACCTCGGTATGTAGGGAAGACAAGACTGTGTGTGTGTGTGTGTGTGTGTGTGTGTGTGTGTTTGTAGGCAACTACGATCGGGCACACACACCAGACATTGTACCTACTAACCGGGCTCGGCCCAACAAATGGGGTGAGCCCGGTTGTAATAACACCACAACAGGCATAACCAGGCCGAATTATCAAAGAAAAATCGAATTTTGAGGGGAGCCCTGTTGAATGTTTTCTGGAAAAGTGTATGTGGGTATCTGTGTCTCTGTGTGTGGATTTGTAGACACCTACGATCGGGCACACACACCAGACATTCAACCCATCAAGTGGGCTCGTCAGCACAAAACGGAGTGAGCCCGGTTGTTAAACAACTGGTATCTGAGGCCGTTCGTAACACAGTACAAGACTGTGTGCGTTTCAGGTTAAAAAATCGCACTGGCACAGACATTTCCGACTGAAACGTTTTTTCTTTTAATATGCCGCCGAAATATTGTTTTCATTTACTGAACCCTGATGGGTTTCAAACATGACAAAAAATTACATAAAAATGATTTAAACTAAGTGATGAGCTTACGAAATGGTTAAACTGACTGGCAACAATTGATGTTATTCATTCATGGGCTCTAATTTAGTCCTCACAAGGATGTTACGCAAGCTTTTGTTTTTCTTATAGGCGATGACAGGTTGAAGATTCACAGGTTCACTTAATTTGGCATTGGTTAAATTGAATTCACCTTTTAACATTTTTGCTATTTCGATATTCATTCTGTTGTATGTTAAAGTGAAGGGAATGATGGACCTCCTTTCGCATTCTCCCTCTGATGTGTTCATACCAAATAGCCAGAGAGTTTGAAGCGTATTGATCCAAAAAGCTTCACGTATTTTTCTAAATTCATCCGTTTCTTCTAATGTATCTTTAATTGGTGGTTATTCGATAGGATGGATTTCGAAATCGTCCAAAGAATGGTCAGGAAGGTTAAAATATTGTGCTACTGGGGCATCAGCATTATGTTTTATATCCTGTTTGTGTCTAGTAGCACGTTCTAGGAAAGGATTTTGACTTTGACCAACATACTGTTTCCTACAGCGCTTACATGTGATAAGGTAAATAATGTTTTGTGAATCACAATGGAGGGGATCACGGATCTGATAATGAGTTTTCGTTTGTTCCGAGGAAAATTCCTCTTTCTGATCAGGTATAAAAGTATGCAGTATACAACGAGGTTTGTTGCAATTAAATACCGCGCCACTACCATTCTGCAACTACCATTCTGCAACGGTCTGTTGAGTCCAATCTTCAGTGGTTCGAAATCAGTAGTTTCACCTGGACTTTCGAGCTTTTTCAGAGTTTGAGATTTCAAGGTACGCAAAAAGCGCAGTGAGGGCTCGATCTGAGGGCGCCAAATAGAGTAGAACAAGCCTCATTGAAATTTACCTTATCACTTGAATTGCAGTGGAAACGAATGAGCTGTGATTTGATGATACCTTCAAATGTATGTTGGGGATGAAATGATTTTGTGTGCAACAATTAATGTGAATCAGTTGGTTTAAAATATACTATATAATCTAAATGGCCGGATGCCTGAAATCGCTTGCCCCTTTATACACGGTCACATCGAGAAAATCAACAGAACTTTCACTGATAGTAGCTTTTCATTTAATGTTTGGATCATGAGTATTCAAAATTTCTAAAAAATCATCAAAATCTTCTTTTGAATGTTCCCAAATAATAAAAATGTCATCTAAATACCTGAGATATACGAGAGGATGCTTTGCGTATTTGCTTAAGATATTTTCCTCCCATTCCGCTACATAAATGCTTGCAAAATTAGGATTGAATCTTTTGCCCATAGGACAACCCATTATTTGTAGAAAATATTCTCCATTGAATTGAAAGTCATTACCTTTTAAGCTCAGCTCTAAAAGATCCAAAATTTGTTCATCCGGGAGTTTCGCATCCGGATATATTTCAAATGCATTTTTAACAGATTTAACACCTTTATCAATATCAATGGACGTATACATACTGTCGATATCCAAAGTAGCCAGAATTACATTTTTCGATATTTTCAATTTCGAAATTTTTGACAGGAAATCCTGTGTATTTTTAGATAGCTCGGATGTCTATTTGCTACAGGTTTCAGATGATAATCAATTAATTCTGAGATCGCATAAGATTCTGAATTGCAATTTGATACAATTGGCCTCCCGGGTGGAGTTAAGTCATCCGTCCATGAAGAACGGTCCTTGTGGATCTTTGGTAGGATATAAAATTGTCTTGTTTGAGCACTGAGCTTAGCTGTTAAATATTTCAATTGTTTTTTGGTAATGTGACCTTTGTCGAGGAAACATTTTAAGATCTTATTGAATTTTTCGATATTACCAGGCCAAAAAAGTGAATCTTGTTTCTAAGGCAAGTAGAAGCCGGTAAGTACCTTGTTTTGGGGTGTGCTATATAACTGACAACAAACGAACCTACATAATTATGCTACTAAATCCCAAGAGTGACTTTCTATGAAATTCGTGTATTTTTAAATATAGATCTATACATACACTTTGGTGTATGGAACACGAACCAGGCATGGGTGCTTTTGACACTTACATCATATGTAGGCTTGTAGGTATCAATAGTTCCTGAAAATCTGCCACAAAATTCGTACCGAAACTAAAGGGCTTCTAAGTATCCTCGACCAAGACCCAAGAAAGAGCATCCAGGGGTAGGCCAACGTATCCCGAAAGTGAGAGGAAGGTGTGTTGGGGGAAGGATTGTTGGCAGGGGTGTCCATCTTGTTGGTGAGGGTCCGTAGGCCATTTTAGAACCTATTTTTCTCAGATTTTTGGAGATCTGAAAACTACTCTGGCGTATCCTGTAAGAGTGGCCAGAAATGTGTTTGGGGACAGTTGAGTGCTGGAAATCCTAAGTGCAGAATTTTGGGGCGTCCCACGTCGGCTGTTGATAGATGGCGCGTGTGTTCTATCGGTAAAACTGTACTTTCGATTTGACCAGTGGAAGATATTTTTGTTCATGAAAATATTCGCATGCTTGTTATCGCAAAAGCTGAAATATTTTTCGATGAATATGTCGAATCACGAGAATTACACCGTTAAACGTCTGAAAATTTAATTTGACAACAGAAGAGCCATTATAACCGGCTAAAAGACAGATCTGATAACCAGGCGAGTGTCTTGTTTTCGTGTAGTGTAACCAAATTTCGCCCCATCATTGGGAATGAGATATCGCATGTAGTTCTCAGTCGCCATCCGATTAATTATGAATATTTATGTTACACACCACAAGTGCCTGTATTTAAAACAGAAATGCAAGTTAACTGAAGATGTGTTGAAAGCATTACATTTGAAATACAAACTTAGCTGTTAGATTTCATTTGCCTTGTTGAGGGCATATTTGACACGAATTGTTATTGGTAATTAGACGGTTCTTCAATTCCACAGTACTTTGTCATTTTATGTAGAAATGGGTCATGTTATACACCACAAGTGTTCACAATAATAGAAGAATGCATGTTTAGTGTAGAAATGTTGATTCTATTACTTTGGATGAAAAAATCTAGCTGCAAGCTGTTCCCCAGTGTCTTTAAAATTGGAGACATTGTGTTAGTAACTTAGTTATACATGGACATGTGTGTATTTACAATGTACAAAGAAAATCACAATCAATCAGTATGAGATGAACACTGTTTTATGTACAGTATGGTCATTGAGCATTGATTAAATTCCACACAAGGTTTTTTTTATATTCATACAGGCATTGGAAATTCATCGTAGAACATGGAACTCAAATACAAAATTTCCATTAATGAAGCACCGGTATAACAATTTATACACCCCCCTCCCCCGGATGAACTAATTTAACTTCCCACACCCTAATTACCCCCCCCCCCCCCTCCACACACACACAGCGACACACATACCTATTTTTTTTGTTTTTGCCTTTCCATGTTATGAGACTTTTTAAAAAAAAAAAAAAAAAAATGAACTCGCAAATGTTTTTCTGCTGGAATCAATATTTTTGAAATACATGTATTTTTTGAAAATATCTATTTTATGACTGTCATGTAAAACAGTTTTGAAGACAACATTTTAGGAAGTGGCGATGACAGACACATGTCACATATGGATACTCATGGCAATGAGCGGTTGACTTAATTGTATGTACATGTACCAGCATCTGTATTGACAATGGCCCTAACTGCTTTCAAGCAATATATTCCTGATACATGCAGTTTAATGAAACCTGAACATGATTGGGGACTGGGTTCCAAGCTAACACTTACTTTGGTTTGTGTTACCCCCACCTTCAAGTCCTGATACTCTTGGCAATGATGGTTGACTTAATTGTATGTACCAGTCAATTTGTCCATTCTCCCAAACAGAGAAACATTTTAGCATCTGTCCCATGCTTTGGCGTGAGTACACAGGTTGCAGCATACCTATTGGCACTTACCTAAACTTTACTTCCCAAATTGTAACTTGTAACAATAAAAGTAAGAGGCACAAGATGGTGCTATGTCTGTCAGTTCATTTGTTTTTATTTTTGTGTTGGTTGGGTAATTTGCCAAATACACACAGAATGGGGGGGGGGGGGGGGGGGCGTGGAGTGAAGAGTGGAGGGTCACACGTCCTACATTGTAGTGCGTGGAGGGGTGCAACATATTGGTTTAAAAGTAGTGTAAAAGTAATTACATGTAGTACCATTGTTAGTAGATTACAGTCATTTACAGATATATGCAACTAAGTCACTCATCATTTTCAACTTCATGTCAATAGTATTAGGACTTGAAACCAAATGTCGGTGTAAGTGTGGAACCCAGTCTCCAATCATGTTAAGGTTTATCTGAACTGCATATCTGTTAATCAAATGTCTAAGTTTAATTCTAAATAAATTTCAACATCCCTGTTGGATACATACATCTCTTCCGGATTACACATTGTGCGCCCCCTATTGGATACACACATCTGTTCCCGGTTGCGCCTTGTGTGTCCCCCATTGAATACACACCCCTGTTCGCGGTTGGATACACAATTCTGTTCCTGGTTGCACCGTGTGTGTCCCCTAATGGATACACAGCTCTGTTGCCGATTGGATACACACGTCTTCTGGGTTACACCTTTTGTGTCCCCTATTGGATACACACATCTGTTCCCGGTTGCACCTTGTGTGCCTCCTATTGAATACACACCTCTGTGTCCGATTGTCTCATACGTGTGAATTTGTGAAAGAAGGCGTGCCCTATTAGTATGTATAAAACTTTAGTCCTATTATTGGCTAACTTTCTATTCAAACAGAAACCGATTCGAGTCCGAGTACTTTTGTCATTCACAAAGTTTCATTCGGTTTAACCCGAAGGTCCATTGTTTGAAACTTTGCATGTGATGTTTTTGCTTTGCAACAAATTTGCAATTATTGCACGGGTAGAATCACCACCTCTGTGGGTGATTTAGTGGTAATACACTCTCCACGTACTGTACAAAATCTGTAAAAAATATTTTTTTCCTGCATA
The DNA here is from genome assembly GCA_031216915.1 of Pictodentalium vernedei. Classification (NCBI taxonomy): domain Eukaryota; kingdom Metazoa; phylum Mollusca; class Scaphopoda; order Dentaliida; family Dentaliidae; genus Pictodentalium; species Pictodentalium vernedei. Next base: position 136,701,253 of record CM062297.1, on the reverse strand, counting down.
CTTTTCCCTATATCTGACGTGAATGGATGCGATACTACTTTTTATCTTTAGTGATAAAATACAAAACCGGGATAAATAAATGTACTGTAAAGAAATTTAATTATAATCCCCGGGGGATTTTTACAAAAAAGTTTACACTTCTACCATCTCCCTTCAACATTTTTTCTTACCACTACACTGTTGATATTAATATTTCATTTAATAATGTTCTATCCTGATAAAAATGATATAAACGCAACAGCAATATCACTTTTTATTTAGTGCTGATGTAACTTGTCATATTTGTGGAGTGAACAGTTCATTCACCCATTCATTCAAGAGTTATTAAAGAAAGTGCCAAACAAATTGGAGTCGGTAGGGCCACTGGGAATAACACCTTTTTTATTTGATGCATGTATATCCTTCACTCTCTTTTATCATTTACCAGAGTAGGAATGTGTATGTGATTAATTAACATTTCCCTTTTTTTACTATTAACTCCCAGCCCCTTCACCTCACCCATCTTTGTCCCATAACGCAACCAATGAAAGTATTTAAAATGACAGGAGTGCATGGATGAAGATTTAAAATTATTTCTAAAAGTAAATCTATTATTTAACTGAAAAAACTAATAATCAAAGCTCAAAATATTTTTTTTTACCGGTGCAGGTCAAAATGTTCTGCTCCAATCAGTTGGTACAGGTCATTTTAATTTGGTGCAGGTCATTTTCAACATATTGCTTTACACATTGTAAATTAACATATGGTGATTACAGTTAAAACTAGAAGTCCTGTCATGAAATGCGCACAAATAGCACGTTGATATGCGCGTTAATGTGCGCGCTATGACCCAATTAAAGCTATCATATTCTGTACATATGGCCTGTGCACAGGCAATGTTTCAGCCAATGGACCTCCGGGTAACCCGGAGGTCCATTGGCAGAAACATTGCATGTGTTTGCTATGAGTAACCAGGAGAACCTGCCGTGCTTTGGATGCCATTCGATATGGCAATTGTGCGCAATTCCAACGCGCAATTGAGCCTAGATAAGCGCACTATTCGTGACAGGACTTCTAGTTTTAACTGTACTAAATGAGGAAATGACTTGTTAATTCACAATGGAATTTACGTTTATATCGCATTACCATTGCTTTTTAAACTCAGATTCTAAAATTGAGCACAATATTGCATCGGTTACAATGTCCTATGGATTTCAAAGAGTGTAGGTCAAAGTAAGTGTGGTGTCGGTCATTGTCCTTGTCTCGCCACTTATTTCAAGCCTTTGCTGATAATTTATTTTATGTTGACATTTACTTAGAATTAAGCTTAGAGATTTGATTAACAAATACATGCAGTTCAGGGAAACCTTAACGTGATTGGAGACTGGGTTCTAAGCTTACACCTACTTTGGTTTGTGTTACACCCACTTTCAAGTCCTAATACTCTTGGCATTAAGTTGAAAATGGTGAGTGACTTAGTTGCATATATCTGTAAATGCCTGCAATGTCCTAACAATGGCACTACATGTAATTACCTTTAAACTATTTTTATACAATATGTTGCACCCCTCCGCACCTTATAGTGTAGTGTGTGTGACCCTCTACTCTCCACTCCATCTCCACCCCCTACTGGGTGTTTTTGAATAAATACAAATGAACTGACAGACATGGTATAATCTTGTGCCACTTACTTTTATAGTACACAAGTTTCATTTTGGGAAGTAAAGTTTAGGCAAGTTCCAATAGGTATGCTGCAACCTGTGTACTCACGCCAAAGCACGGGACAGGTGCTAAAATGTTTCTCTGTTTTGGAGAATGGACAATTTGACTGGTACGAACAGTTGAATAAACCATCATTGCCAAGAGTATCAGGACTTGAAGTTGGGTGTAACACAAACCAAAGTAAGTGTTAGCTTAGAAATCAAGTCCACAATCATGTTCAGCTTTCATTAAACTGCATATATCAGGAATAGATTGTTTGAAAGCAGTTAGGACCATTGCCGATACAGATACTGGCGCATGTACGTACAATTAAGTCAACCCTCATTGCCATGAGTATCAGGATTTGAAGTTGGGTGCTACAAATCGAAGTACAATACATGGAGGGTGTATTATCACTAAATCACCCACAGAGTGGAAATTCCACCCAAGCAATAATTGCGTGGGAATCCCGGGAGGTAAAGCAATGCATGTTTACTGTGGTAAGCAAGCTCGGTTTTCCTGGTGAAATAGGACCCAGTGATCAATGCTTGGGGTGGAAGCCCTCTAGAATGGGCAACTTGGATATTAATGATTGGCTCGACATGAGTTGATCTCCATGTTGTGGTCACGATTAGCCATTGTCCAGAAGTATGTGACCTTAAACACCAATAAACAATAAACAGATGCATTTGAGATAAAATGCTGGTAGGTACATATTCGGATTTCCATTGGATAAATCTGACGCCACTCTCTCGGAAGGAGAGGGGCTAGCCCTGCCAGTACTCTCTATGCTGTTGATATTTGGGCAGATTGTGAGTCCACTATTGAATACACACCTCTGTTCCCTGTTGGATACATACATCTCTTCCGGATTGCACATTGTGCGCCCCCTATTGGACACACACATCTGTTCCCGGTTGCGCCTTGTGTGTCCCCTATTGAATACACACCTCTCTTCTCGGTTGGATACACAATTCTGTTCCGGGTTGCACCTTGTGTGTCCCCTATTGGATACACAGCTCTGTTGCCGGTTGGATCCGCACGTTCCCGGTTGCACCTTGTGTGCCCCCTATTGAACACACCTCTGTCCCTGGTTAGATACACACGTCTTTTGGGTTACACCTTTTGTGTCCCCTACTGGATACACATATCTGTTCCCGGTTGCATCTTGTGTGCCCCCTATTGAATACACATCTCTGTGTCCGATTGTCTCATACGTGTGAAAGAAGGCGTGCCCTATTAGTATGTATAAAACTTTAGTCCGATCATCGGCTCACTTTCTAATCAAACAGAAACTGATTCGGGTCCGAGTACTTTCGCCATTTACAAAGTTTCAGTCATGTGAATATCGTGCAAAGTATAGAACTCAGATAGCAGAAAATCTCCTCAGAATCATACAAGTGGGGAGGGAGTTTGATTGCATGGGTGTCCTCATTTGTATTTCCACTGCACTGCCCACGACAAAAGACCAAATTTCCGCGTTCCCATTTGCAAAATGCATTTGTACCGCTCCAAGTTAAAGTTTCCTTGTTGAGACTCGAATTTGTCAACTTCGAGAAAATTTTAATTAAAGCATCATCCTCGGTGACAAAAAATTCCCGCTCGTGCAGACTCGTGGTCTTAAAATTTCAAGGTTTTGAATAAAACGTAAGAGACTTTCTGTATTTCTGACTCCAAATCCCAGTGGGATCCTCGAGGAGTGGAGCACTGGTTGTTTTCAGCGGTGAACAAGTCCTGCTTTCATCTTTCCTGCTAAAATGAGACCTACGCATCGGCTGGAAGTCCTCAAAGGGGGCAACATTGACGAAGGGTGGCTAAACATCATTTCATACCTATGTTGCAGACATGATACAGCTATAGATGTTTATAATGACCTTAAACGCCAAGAAATGAATACATTGGCACAAATTGTGTATTTTTGACAGCAAAATCAACTTATTTTATTGGAAACACGCTAAAAAGGAGAAGTATTCCAAAAAAATATTTTTTCTCTCATTGCTTAAGATATGATTGTTTGGCCGTCAAACTCCTATTTCCGCTCATTATTGTTGGGATAGGAGGGTACATAATATCCCTCCAGCTACACCCAGCACACGAGGACAAACAATTAAAAGAAACAATAGCTGGGTGGGTGTTTGAGATAGAGATAGTAAAGTTTAAATTGTCATATCGTTTTAAACTACATAACACCAACAGAGACACCGGGAGCAGGAATATTCGGCCTGAGAACATTCGGCCGTGGGAACATTCGACCTCCAATTAAGGTGATACGTGACAAATGTATCAGGTGCTTTTTTTCTTGTGTGTGTGTGGGGGGGGGGGGGGGGTGGACAAATGAGAAGATCACGGCGTGGATGCTGGTAAACTGTTGGAGTAACTAGGGCTGTATTTGCTAAAGGTCCTCGCATGGACGGCTGTAGCCATATCCTTTTCGACCAGGGACACTGCCTTGCAGCCGAGAACCCTTTCATCAAAACAGGGACGGTGCTTAGCAGGCGCCCCTCCACCATCCATTCAAAAAGCGGACGACATGAAGGCACCTTGGTAGAACACAGATCGTGCTTTGCAGGTGAGGTCCCTGTAGTCACAGCTGGTTTTAATTGATCGAGACCCCCCCCCCCCCTCCTCTCCCCCAATCGCGACTCAACTTCAGCGGTAAGCTGCGTAGAAAGGGATTGATAAAATATGGACAGGAAATTGCAGGACAAAATACATTCAGTAAAACGTGGACAAACCTTCGGAGGTAAGGGAACCCTGGCCAAAAACGCTTGGTACGGGCGAAACTCGAAAGATGGTGGTACAAAAATATGCTTGTTAAAGCCTGCGCGGTGTATTGGAGGAACCCTTCCTCACCAAAATAAACAGCGGGCGGTGCAATGCAAACGCCCAACCCACCTCAACACACTCAAGAAGATAAGCGGACACTGAAGGCAGCCAAACCCCCACCCTTCGATAAAAATATAAACTGGACAGTGCAATCAACCGAGCCACCCTTCGCCTGTGACCTGACTGCAATAAAGTGAACGGTTCATCGAAGACACGGGCACCCTAAAACCGGATGAAAACATAGGGGTGTTTTTGTTCTTCTCCCACATATTTCAGATACAATTTTGGTAGAAACATCATTTGTCGTTGTATAAATTTGACGACCATTGTTCGAATGGGTGGAGCGAGCCCGGTCAGGACACTCTGGTGTTACCCGTCGCCACACATGGGGTACCTTGTGTGACCCCTATAGAATACATGTGTACATCAGTTCCTGGTTGGATACACATCTGTTCCAGGTTGAACCTTGTCTGCCCCTATTCTATACGCATGTTCCCAGTTGCACCTTGTGTGTCCTCTATTGTATACGCAGATTTATTCCCGGTTGTACCTTGTGTGTTCCTTCTTGTGTTGACATATATGTTTCCAATTGCACAGTGTGTGCCCCCTATTGGATACATACACCTAGCTTCGGATTCCCACACGTGTAAAATTATTATAATTATATATAAAACTCAAGTCCTATTACAAGTCCTATTATGGTAGAGCCACGACAGCTGGGTGTTCAAGGTAGAGCCAGTTAAGTAAGTGAAGCTTAACATTAAATTTATTTCTAAACTACTTACTACCAGAGACGCAGAAGCGCCTCATCGAGGTCATCCCCAAGGTCGTTCGCTTGATACTAGAGGTGGGTGGTGGTTTCTACAAATGGCGGGGACGTAATCGACATTTTGAACTGAACAGCGCTGTCATGGAATTCCCAGTTCATTCGGAATAATTACAAGCCCCAAAACAAACCATGGCAGGAAGAAGGTTTTGTGTTTTACCAAACCGTTTTGAGTCGGAGTAGCAGACGTGCAGATCCCTTCAGTGAAGTACACATGCTTTGATCAAGACCCCTCTTCAGTTGAGCTGTTTGCTTGGCTCGTACAAGAAAAGTGCAATGTCTCCGGCCGCTATATCGGCGGAATGACCGCAACACAAGTTATATCCGTACAATGGAGAGAGCAACAGTACGAACCGCTAACAGTGAATTGTAGGACCAGGGTACCTCGTCTGAAGGTAAGGGCCCCTCTCTTCAAAAAGTATCCAGTGCGATTGGCTTCCCTTAATTGGACGAGCTCCCCGCGGGAACCCTGAGAAGTGTAACAGTGCTCATTAACTGCAGTAAACAAGTTCTGTTTTACTGGTAAAATATGACCCGGTAACCTATGTCTAGGGAGGAAGTCCGCTAAAATGTGCAGCATGGTTATAAACGATTGGATAGACTTGACTTTATATCCATGTTGTGGTCACGATCAGTCATTGTGCAGACATGTGACCTTAAACACGTAACAAATAAATTAATTGGACCAGTATCCCCAGCATCCCCACTCCCCCGGCTTGTCAAAGGCAAACAGACAAACCACCACAGGCAATGAGGCTTGTATGGTCGAAAGGAGGTGGTAAAAGCGGATGCTAGTTAGGAAAAAAAACGTGCCGGGCATAGCCCCCACCCCCCCCCCCCCCCCTCCACACACACACACACACACCTACACCACCACCACCACGACAAAATAAAATACGGACTGCGCAATGCAGATGAGGTGTTCGATATGTATGACTTAGTGTGCTGTGCTCACAGTTTTTCTATTTTGATCTTTCCTGGTGTATTTGAGATAAACCTTTGACATTTACGTCATCGTTTTGTCGTTGGATAAATTTGCCCCCCCCCCCCCCTTGGAATGAGTGCGGCGAGCTCTGCCAAGAAACATTGTGTTGTTACCCTTCAGGGCGCATCGGGTATCCTGTGTGTCCCCTATTGAAAACACACATCTCTCCTCAGCTGCGTCTTGTGTTCGTACTCCCATTGGGCACACGCATCTGTTTCCAGTTGTCACGCTCGTGTGAGTGTGAAGAAGGCGAGACTAGTCATAAGGTAAAAAACTAATTTCCTTCTGTTAATGCTGGACAATTCATTTTACAGAAACTGATTCGGCTTCTCTTCATTTCGTAATTTATGAAGTTTCATTCGTCTGGCTAAAGTAGAAAGTGGAGAACCCGGTTGTGTGTTTAGAGACAAATGAGCCCGGTAGTTACACATTATAAGTAAGGGTGTGTGTGTGTGGGGGTTTGTCTTACCAACTTGACGAGGTAACTAGACAAAAGAGTTTGCGTGTTTCGCCTTACCGAGGTACAAAAGACAAACGAAACCATTTACCTCGGTTGTTTTCCCAGAACTGTACCGGCAAAACGAGGTAGAAACCGTTAGTTCACACAAAGGACAAACAATGGGGTACCTCGGTATGTAGGGTAGACAATACTGTGTGTGTGTGCGTGTGTGAGTGTGTGTGTGTGTGTGAGAGAGAGAGAGAGAGAGAGAGAGAGAGAGAGAGAGAGAGAGAGAGAGAGACAGAGAGACAGACAGAGAGAGACAGACAGAGAGAGAGCACTTTCATGCTCAAGAACAACGTATGTCTCTGGCTGAATTTCCTAATTGATGACGGGTCTGGGGGCTCTTAGCCCTTCAGGTTTCAGCACTGAAAAACTAAGTTGCCAGAAAAAAAAAGAGCGTTCCAGGCTCCAGTCGGAGTTTGAAAGTCTCGATTTATTTTAATAATTACTTACCAGTATTCCGGCAGACGTAAACTGAGATGGTACATAGTGCACCTGGCTAACATCCATTGTGATAATTAAGCCAGAGTCGTGTCCCGTAAATTCCGCATGGTATTCTCGATTTTTGTTGAATGTATAGCAGCGCCCAACGTCTGTTTCAGACGTTTGAAATATGTCGGTGCATGGAAACGGAAACCTATGGAATTTACACGAAGTGATTAATTCCTCTAATTTGAAAGAAGCGTTATTGTGCCACTCTGTCATATTTATTTTGTTGATCTCTATATAGTCAGATTCGTTCCAGCGAACAGTGTCCTTCAAAAGATATCCTAGTGCAGACATTTGTATCATGTAGTTTTCCAATGGCGCGGTCATATTGAATTTAGTTTTGTTGTATGGCGATTTATTGCAAACGGTCACAGCAGGAAAGTCAAGTGCTTCTTCAATATCTGTTGAAAGTCTGGTCACCGACGGGTATTCTAATTGATCGAGTCTTATTACCACAAGAATGCTGATTAGAATGGATACCATCGTAGCGACAAACAGGAACCACAAAACACTGGAAATTAATAAAAACATAACAATGGCAATAGTAAAAATACACTGTTTGTTTAGCAGCAAAGGTCATTCAGTGTTTTTGGCTTTGAAGCTTTTCATTTATCTAACACGAAAAGCAGAAGCCACCTGCAAATCTTTTTCTTGAGTAACTAAACATTTCCACCTTTTGCATGAAGAAAATAACCTCACTGGAACTAGCTCGTTGAGAAATCATATGCAATGTTCTTGAGGCAAAAAATAAAAATAAAAATAATATGTCACTGGCGATAATTTGTGAACAGTTCGTGTTTTCGTGTTTACCATTAGGTTGGGTAAAGGTTTAAGCAAAACAAATATTCTGTAATTATTCAGAATTTGCGAACAAGGAAGGATTCAGGTCGTGGCAGAGAAGTTACAAAAAACGTATTTGGAATTACTCTGTATTCGTGAAGGTAAGGTTCAAGATCTGAACTAAGTTGATAAACTAATAATAAATTATTGTAGAACTATTCTGCATTGGAGAAGAAGGTAAGTGTCGGAAACCGGGCTTTGACGTTGCTGGGGGAAATAAATTCACGCCGCGTATTCAGCCCAAACTCAAGGAGTGTCGCCTGAATCAGTGCGTGAACGTATGTTTCACCATGACGAACCCGTCCGTTTCATTTTTGCTGGGGTGGTTCTAATCCTGAAGGGATCAATGACTTTTCCTCAAAAAAACATAAACCAACAGGAGTTCACTGAAATTCACAATTTTAATACATATAAAGAATATAACTAACTTGTAGCCTACATAAAATCCAAATGAATAAAACAAATGTCAAGCACACCCCACCCACACAGTTTTTGAGTCACTTTGCGGACCCGCGTTCTTCGTTGTCGCAGGTTACTTCTTCCGTGTCGCTGGTGACTTCTTTCTTGGCTCGATGCAGTGCCTTTGGACTCTAATCGCCTTTCACGAACATACAACTGGAACTTCACTCTATGACTGCAGTCGAACGGCCACTATCGTATTGCCAATTTACTGGACACCTTTACTCTAAATGTGACGGAATGTCACTGTACCACTGTCGTCACACGTGCACTAATATATCGATACTTTGCTGGAATCTTTTTCCTCGAGCAGTCGCCACTTAGGCTCTAAGCCTACCCTGTCTACGTATGGCTTGGCTTCTACTTCCCACTTCTCATCTACACTCATATATGACCACCGACTTGGCCCGCGACTGTTCCTTTTCTAAATATAAGCTCTGTGGCTCCCCTTACATTACAATGTATTTATACTTTCGCACCGGTGCGGCACCTCCTCTAACCTAATTTAATATTCGCTTTTAAGTTTCTTTGAAAGTCTCGCATTTTCCTTATATGTTGACATTTCTGACAGTACCCTGTCAACAATTAGGGAAGTGCATATAATACAGACATTACACGTGCGCTACGAAATAATAAGAGATTATCAACACTAATGATCCTATAATTGGATGACTGATTACCTTGAATGGCTAAACAAGTGTCTTTTGTTTGAAGTTTATAAGGCAAGATCGTTGTCTCAGACCAGATAAGCGCTAATTTGCGTTACAGACTCCTACTGAGATTCCTCTCACGTTTGTCTGATTTATTTCTATTAAGATACACATTTGGCTTACTTGACAAATCGGTTTTTCTGTGTCCGGCAGTTACCTATTTTTACGCTTTTAACCCAATCGAGAAGTATTATAAAAAATTATAAACACTTTTAAACCACAACATCGTACATTTAAGCTATCACGTTGACAGTAAGGTTTACCATTTGACTTGAGGCACGTTTTAGCTGTTTAGTTTGTGGAAAGTGGTTTGCATCGGAAACACAAAGGAATTAATTCAACGCCCGACAGCTCTTTGATTGGGTGGAAAATTCACACTTTCGATACTCTTGTTGCAATCCATCTTGCACCCAGTGTACATCTCAAACTCGGGGAGAGTCGTGGAACATTAGACTTCAAGCTGAAATGGCCCACAGTTCAGTCCTGACCAGCGGTTCCTGCACTGTATCGTTAAGAAGCCAACATAATATCCCAATTGGCCATGTATGGGGCACGGTGTCGATGTGTGCTAAGGTGTATTGCACATAAACAACTCTTACCCTGCTTGCGCAGAGTTTGTCAATTAGTCAGTTGGGGAGTCTGATTGTTGCTGGCCGTTGGTCGGTTGTTATCAATGTGCACTCAGACTTCCTCCATCCGTAACGCGATGTGTCCCTGGCTAATGAAAGCGTCGTTAACTCTTAGCCCGCTGAGTAACTGCAAAATATTTTTATCAAATCTAGTCATGGCTGCTATCAAGCAGCCATGACTAGATTTGATAAAGAATTCATGGAAATTTGACACAAGAGGTCAGTGGATGAAAAGGCTGTACCACATTGAAGAGATATTGCTAAATATCCTCAAATTTAAGTTATGTCAATAACACGAGATTTCATATCCTCGGCAGGAATATCCCCCAGCAGCATGCAAGACGATAAATCCCAATAAAATACAAAAACAAATTATCTCAACATGTTAGCGAGTTTTACTGAGTTATCGATTTGGCAACATACACATAGATGCCGACAGTGTGTCGCCGAGTTATCGATTTGGCAGTATACTTGCGCAAAGTAAAATAACAACTGAAAGACAATCGACAAAAAACATTCAACAGAAACAGGTTATTATTTTACAGCCGCGAAATAAAAATTCGAATGCCGTTACGCCGACCATTCCGGACAAAAATTACATTTCAGGTTGGCTAAACCGAAACCGATTCCACCATAAACGAAAGAAAATTTGTGTTCTTGAAATCCATTCGTAATAAAGTTATTTTTGCCTTGCTGGCAGTGGCTTATTTTACTACGAGGTGACTATTTTCAATTTCGGGAATTGTGATATTCAGATGCATTCGTGATTAATATTATTTATTTATTTATTTATTTATTTATTTATTTATTTATTTATTTATTTATTTATTACATGCCCATGCAGTCGCTCTTATGCAATACGGCGTGCAATACGGCTGTGCAATACGGAATTCCGTATTGCACACCAACCTGTTCCAACCGGGACGTTTTTATGCAATGCGACTGCATAAAGTGCATGGTGTTTACCAACGTTGATAGAAAAGAAAATTAGGTCAGTAGGTGCTTGGGTCATGTAATAAATACAAAACCACATGTATGTTTCAATGAGTCGTTTTGTATTCAATTCGTCAGATGTGCGTAGAAAGAAAACGTCTCGACCTTCGGTCTCGACGTTTTCTTCCTACGCACATCTGACTCATTGAATACAAAACGACTCATTGAAACATACATGTAGTTTTGTCTATTTATTTATTTATTTTCGTTAATATTTGATGTGTCGTCTTCAATTCTGGACTGTCGTACATCAACAGGATGTAATATGTCGATTCAGATCAATGGATAATAATAGTGCACACCCACACCAGTGGTGTGAGCACACATAAGTCACAGGTATTTTCTGACTTTAATTTTTCTACAGATCATGGAACAGAGTTTGGGGTGCCACCTGACTGTGTGACTCTCCAGCAGTTGTTATAATTCGGAATCACAATAACGGATATTTAATTTTTTGTGGCTTATCAAAAGAGATTATGTAGAATATATCATCACAGAATGCTGCAAACCATGATAAATAATTAAAAATTGAAGTGACTTTTGGAGTTAGGTTGTTGTTGTTGACTTAGGTATTGTTTGAAATTCGCGGTGCCAATGCCATCCGTTGCCGTTTTAGTCAGATTCGAAGTCCAGGTTAATAACAATTTTCAATTTTAATTGAGAACATACAAGTTGTCAACAAAAATTAAAAAATAAAAAAAAGTGGTTTATTGACACTTTTCGTGTGCCTGTTTCATTTGTGGCGAACTTAGCGTGATTCCTTTGCAATAGTTGGAATTCCAATGAATTCAAATTCAAATTATAACGACGTACCCAGGGAAATCTTTGTTTACAAATTACACGAGCACGCGGCCAAGTAATAAAATTGTACAGAAAAAGACATGCACGCGAACATCGAAATTAATTTATTTTCTAGATTTTATCGTCATAAGTCCACTGGTTCCAGGCTCTGGACTATTTTACCAGTGACACGCGAGAACCTCAGTTTAAGACTGTCACTCAGAATTAGCGACCAACTAATTTTGTGATCCGACGGGTTATCCAAAGTACCGGAATCACACATAACTTTCCAGAAACCCCATCTAATTTACACTTACGCATTGTTTTGGTAGGAAATATTTTATTTCTTGGATGATTTGGGCTTTGCAACCAAAATAGAACTGAATACATTCTCAAACTAGTCAAAGTCGCCTTCGTCTTGGAAACAACTGGTGAGGGATTCTGGTATTTAGTATTTCTCCCCTAAATACCAGAACTCCACAGAACCGGCCTCTAATTTCTAAACAACATTTGAACACTGATTCCAGAGAAAATGTTTCATTTCTAGTTTGTTTTAGCATTCAAAAGGTGACAAACCCTGATCTAAATGTGTTCAATTGCTTGGGTACTAGAAAAACGGAGACCTCATCTGTTCAAAATAATGTGTTTATTTGTGTGATGGAAGGAATTTTACAACAAACAGAAATGTACAGGTGTAGCATAATTTGCCCCTATGATTACTCCTCCAACATGGAAGCAGCAATTGGAATGGTAAACTGGTCAGAAGAGTAAAGAGAACCGGTGACGTCACCAAGAGAGTGGTAAATACACTGGATCAGAAGAGGAAACCCAGTCGTCGTTGTTATCTGGTTGCTGAATTATCATAAGGTGAGTTAAAAGTACCCATCCGCTGGAGGAAATAACCCACTTGATGAGCTTGTGATTAGTTTGGTTAAAGGGTTGTATAAATATTAATTAGTAGATTCAGATTACACCCCAAAAATTACCACATTGGCGCAACGACAATACGAATATTTGTGGGTTGAGGCCTGAAAACTTTCCAAGTTTTAAACTTGGCACTCGCGGCCATGTTTCCTTTGTCTTGTTGACACATGAACCCGCACATTTTAATCGCAGTAAATCTAGTCTTTTCAATTACCCATCCAATGTAAGTTTCTTTTGAATTGTTTTCCATTTATTTTGTATTTTTTTTGTCACATTGTTGCCAAAAGAAATATTTTTTTCACATTTTCACATCGATATTGACAAAAATTATTTTGGGTGAGAAAAAATGGCTACGGCTGTTACACATGATCAGAATCGGGCACCTGTGGTACCCGAACCACAAATATATATAAATACATGTGATTTCATGGGATTTTTTGCCTTACCTGGGGTTGATGTCCCCAGAGCTCGCTAGCTGGTGCAAAAACGTGCTCAGTTAGGAAATGTTTCAGAAAGCACTCTGAGGGAGGTTTCTGGTTTAAAGTTGAGTTCCATCAATTTCGCCCCACATGCTCCGGGGGATGAAAGTCCCCGTTCAAATTGTTCTCGATGCATTGAAGCCGAGGATCAAGTTTGTCAGCGTGGGGAAGGTGTGAGTGGCCCTTTGGCGATTTCCTTGGTGCTCCACCTTGGTCTCGACCTCAGCGCACCCACGTCATCGAGCATCGAGAAATACAGTAGAGAAGAATAGCGAGTCCCGTGACGATCCCTCATTAACACCTGCTTGGCATATTAGAGGCAGGCCATTTCAGAGTTCTGTTCCAAATAGAATGGTTCCAGTCCCAGATGCTGCTACTTTTGATATTGACCCTCCACCGCCTTTTGAATCGGTGGGAATGGTGGTAGAGACAGAGTTCCACCTTATCCAATACCCAACAGACAGGAGGTGAATTCCAACATGACTAGATGGGGGGGGGGGGATTTGAGGATAGACGCCCAGTTAGGCAGAATAGACCCTTTTTGAGGAAAGTGGAAGGGAGGCAAATTACAAAGATGACTTTCAAGAAGACCACTGGCTTCCTCAAGGCAGATATAGATATGCTTATGACCCACCCCCTCGGGTATACCAGCCTTATGGGGAAGGAGATGCTTATCGTCCACAACGGGGCAGGTGGGGAAGGGGAGAGAGGTATGTCCATGCCCCCAACCTGTGTACTGTCAATTTGGGGGACAACGTCCCCAAGTGCGAGAGATGAGAGACCCGGACAATAGGTATCGTCGTAGGATGCCTAACCTTCCCAAAAGCTTAGAATATAATGGGACCACCAGCTGGCAAACATTTCGTATGCAGTAGATGCAATTTGCAGACATGCAAGCATGGACTGCGGGAAAACGTAAGGACAACCTTTGTTGGTGTTTGGATGGCAAGGCAAGCGAGTACTTTGCTACCATAATTCGTCAAGACCCACAAATCTATTTTGTTGATGTGTTGGACAAATTAGAAAAGCGTTTCGGAAAGTACGAACTCCCTGAGACTGCACAAATGCAGTTCAATCAAGCCCAGCAGCAACCAGACATTACCCTAGAAGAGTGGGCCGATCTGATTTTGACAATGGCCGAAAGAGCAGTTGGGCATCTGCCCGAAGAACACATGTTTCGCCAGGCCGTTATGCGTTTCTGCCATGGTGCCCTAGATAAAGGGGCAGGACATTACGCAGCAAATCAGCGTCCGAAAACAGTCGAGGAAGCTATCGATCAAATTAAATGGTTTCAACACACATCTTTGGCTATTTATGGAAATGTGAGGGAACTAGCTCCAGAACTCAGGGGCCCAACTCAGATTGCCACCCTTTTATGGGATAACACACATCGCCGTGTGCAGTCGGCTCGGGTGTCTACTTCATCAGTATGACCCAATACAACAGGGCCCCAGCCTCAGTATACCCAAAGGGTTGTGTCTGAATTAGTAACTGAATTTAAGACATTGTCTGGTGAAACAATCACTGAATTTAGATCAATTGGCACAGTATTATCAAATTTAAATGACAGTATGGCTACCCTGACCATAACGATTTCCCAGTTGATTGAACCAGATCAGACTCCAAACAGATCAGGGAGTCGATCTCTCACACCTGGGAGGAGGGGTTGTTGGACATGTGGGTCTATGTCCCATTTCGCAAGAGAGTGTCCTTCAGCTTCAAAGCCTTCTACACCATCAGGGTCACCAAATGACCCCAATACCCGAATTTCGCCAATGGTCAAATTTACGGATGATTCAGAGGATGGTTTAAACGAGAACGAGTCGGAAATGTAGGCCGTTTTTCGACTCCTGATTTAAATATAGGCCATAATCCTGTCATTGCTAGGGACGAATTCCCTGGACATTTCTTCCCAAAAGAGGAAACATTAAATGAGATGCCAGATAGTATAACGATCAACCAAATGGATACTTTGTATTATACAGTACCAGTGATATTAGAAAATGTCAAATAAGATGCTCTTATTGACACAGGGGCTTTGGTAACAGCGTTTTCTGACAAACTTTTAGAGCTTTTTGATGAACAACCTCGGATGTTGAAGGGCATTAAAGTACGAACAGTAGGCAGAGAATCAGCAACTCTCTCTGGACAAATAGTAGGGCCCATTAAGATGAAAGTGGGAAAAAATTGGTACATCTGGAATTTTTTTGTAGCTCCTGTTTCTTCTCCAATTATTTTGGGTCTTGATTTCTTGCATGAACAGGGTACCCAATTAGATCTGACTAACAGTGTGATGTATTTGGAAAAGGAAAGAAAGGAAATTTCCATTCAGTTGAGACAATCACAAAAGAGGGAGGGAGTAAAGGTCAGGTTATTCGAAAAAGTAATAATTCCCTCCAATTCAGTGAAACAAATCCAATGTGCTCTTAGTGCCTCCATATTAGAGTACATAACAGAACTGTTTGATCCGGGGGGAGGGGGGATGTTTCAAGTGAATCCAAGAAAGAGCCCGAGGGAGTGGACATTACAATTACTGCAGACTCTAAGAGGGTGCCCTCATTCCTCAGTGACAGGGGGTTGTTGGGGGTGCAGGCTGCTCGGGCACAAGCAAGTGGGCAGGGAAAAGACAAAAGATTCTCTTCAATACTTGAAGTTGGAGAGGAAGATGTTCCCTTTCTACCTAAATCGGTAGAATTGCCCCCACCCCCAAACTGAATGGACCACCCTCTGTGAGTCCCATTCCAAATGGTGGAGCCAAAGTAAAGCAATTGCTTAAGCACTGCCAAGGGTCAATATTTTAGTCCTTGAGCTATCGCTCAGGATTTTGAACACATTGTAGTTTCCCTTAGAATGGGTTATTTGGGGTTACAAGAATTGGTTAATCGGGAATATGCCCGATTCCCGTTGGAGGTTTCAACTCATTTTGTTGAACGTATGCAAGAATTGGAGGGTCTTTTTGAGTGGGTACCAAGTACTCAATTCCCTCCTGCAGGAGGTTTAGATCACTTGGCTACACCAGCCGGGTTGGTACATTGGAGGATTTTAATGTTTCTTCAAATTAAAATTGAGGAGAAGAGGAGATCACGTCCCTCAGGGCATAGGTTTCAAAAGCCCCCAAAGAGATTGTCCCATAGGGTACCCAGATTAATGGATCAGTGTATCCCAGATTGCAGTTCCAGTGTGACGTCTCCGGTGTCATCCACTTCAAAACGCCAAACAGTGGTCAGGGAGGATTTTCACTCCCTGGAACCCCAAGAGAATTTGGTAATGACATCGCATATTCAGTCACGAATGGTGGTGGAGGTGCCTGCCTGCTCAGTCGATTCTTCAGTGGGAGATTCCTCGAAGGTTTCTTCAGTATTTTCTCCCGCTAGACGTGCTTCTTCGGCAACTGGTCCCTCGGAAGTTCCCCCCATTTTTGCTTCGGCGGCTCCCAAAGTTAGTTCCTGGGGAGGTGGGGGGGGGGGGGGGGTCATTTAGTGCCTCTTCCAGTCTCTTCAGCTATATCACATTCCTCGGAAGGTCTGTCAGTCGTTTCTCCTGCCATTTCCTCAGCAGTTAGTGCCATGGTGAGAGGTAACCCAGGTCTTCCTCCTGCTGTTCCAACAGCTAGTGCATTGTCGGGAGTCCATCCAGGCTTTTCTCCCGCTGGATCTTCCAGGGAATCTTGTTTCATGAATCTGGAGGGCACTCATTTTCATTTAGATAGGGTTCGCCAAAGGTTTCGAAAACCCAATTTGTAAGCTAGGGAGGTTCTCTCCCTTAATGGTGGTCGACCTACAACTTGTCCTTTGCCTGTTGTAGGCGGGGTGGTAGTCTACTGTGATCCGCTCACCTACTCTAGGCCTGAGGAACTTCTCGGGGATCCTGGTGTGAAGGCAGTGATTGGCCTTCATCGCCGTCATGTACGGAATATCCCCCTGGTGGAATTGGAAAGCCTCATGTTTCCAATAATGGACTTATATGCCATATGCTGCAGGTTCAGGTGAGGTGGGGCTTGATAGAACGGAGCCGGTTGATACATGGTATCAGCAAGATTTGGTATTAACGGGTTTGTTGAAGTTGGCAGCTTTAGCTAAGCCCGTTGTGCTACACTTGAGGGGTCCCTCGGGATATTACTTGGGGAGGGAAGTAAATTCCCTCGCGCTCTTGATGATGATGGATAGCGTAGGTAAGCAAAAAAAAAAAAAACACCTACATTGTTTCACCTCCAGTAGGGATGTGGTCGAGAGATGGGTAAACCACTTCCCTAATGCATATTTCAGTATAGAACCAAAATGTTTATACTTTAAAATAGAACAGTAAACGCCATCCCGCTAAATCGGCTGGTATTGGAGTCTGACGCTCCGTGTTTTCAGGGGGAGATGAATTTGGCGGTAGGGGGCACTCCTCTCTACTTGGAAGAAGTTGCACTGAAGGTTGCTACGGAGTTGCAGATGCCCTTGGGGGTGCTAGTGGCCTCGGTCACACAGAATGCGTGTACCCCCTATGGGTTCCCTTCCCCATAAAATAAGTGCTGCAAAGCAAAATATCCACATATTCAGATAATTTCGGAAGGATTTTGGAAATTATAGCAGGAATTGAGTTTTGGGCAATGCAAAGGTATGACCCCAAAGAATTATTATGTTTAAAATTGATAATTATGTTTCCAGAGGTTTTCCGAAATTAAAATAACAGAGTTCCAGACAGATTTTTCTGATATCATATTGAATTTTGTATGAGGACTTGAGATAATTTGGGACCCGTTAAGGCACTTCTGACATGAAACTGTACCGCTATTGGCGCATTTGTTTCGGTTAGGTAGTGAATTATTTTCCAAATTAAAAAACACTGGTGTTTGTAGGAATTTCAATAGGATAGCATTATTTAAAATCCTGAGATTCTGTCTGGAATTCTGTTTACTCATTACTGGGCACAACCTTTTTAATCATTTGTTTGCCCAGATGCAAATAAAGTTGTGACCTCCTACACATGTACAAATCTGGGGATGTATCCCCACTGCTATTAAAATAAGGATTAAGAAATGTGTTGAATTTGGGAGTGAAAAATCAACCCAGCCGCGACTTAATTAATCCACCCACTACGTCCTGCATGTGATTTATTCACACTCACAATTGGCAGCGTGTTAGGGTTGTACATTATATAAATATGTGTTTTACTGTATATTTAAACTATCAGCTAAAACACCTCTTTTTTCAGTAGAATCTTTTGAAATGCTAATACTATTGTTCGCACAAATGCTATTATTTTATGACATCTTTAGTGAGTTCAGTTTGAATAATGATTGTAGCTCGATTTTGATTAACCAAATCATGGAAACAATGCAAAATTAAGGGTAAAATTTCGAGTTAACTCCCTTGACTAAATCTTAAATTTTGTTGTTGAGGTAAAATAAGAGCGAATTTGAGAATAAATAAAAGTTTAGTTTGCTTCTAAATGCTAAAGGTATGACTGTACTAAATATTTGAATTAAGGTTGCCCGCCTCGAAAAGTTACAGTCGGAAATGATACAATCGCTGAAACTAAGCAGCCTTGCGAAAATATATTGTTAAAGTTACAGTCGGAAATGATACAATCGCTGAAACTAAGCAGCCTTGCGAAAATATATTGTTTGAGTAAACGTTGGAACCATTCTTCTGACATCTTGTATTATTGTTGAATATTCCAGATAAATAAAGAGGGTGATTTGATGACTTATTGAACCTGAAAATGCAATTGAATATTGATGTGTTACGTTTGGAATTTCCTGAAAAATATGTGCATGTGACCGGCACTTCCCTTCCTATCAATTTTTGTCTCATATTTGTTTTCGGGTCAGAAAAAGTTGTCTGACGGTATATACCTGATAAAGGTATTTGAATGACAAAACTAAAGTGATGCGATCATATTTTGTTCGCCTTGGTCCCCCGAGGTAAAATATTTTACTGTGATACCTATAGGAAATACATATTCTGGCTCCCAAACCTAATTTAATTATTATCTTTGGAGATTATTTCACAGTTCAATGTATCTTGGAAGGCCACACACCTCACAATACTGTTTTACTGTTTTGGAAAGTAATATTTGTGTCACAGTAAGCAATAAAGGCTATATATTGCCAAACAAAAAGCTGTTATTGCAAACAAATTCACATCTTGAGCAAGTGTAGCCTCCAGGAGCCCTCTATAACCTCTGGAAAATGCCGAATAACAGCCTATTTTACCCTATCAACACATTTATTTAAACCATGGTCCCCCCTCATAGTACCAGGGACAGAGTGGGATTCCAATCGTCCACCACCCCCACCCCGCCCAATCACCATTCAAACACACAGCCAGAAAACCTAAATTGCACATCCATTCACTGGCATGTAGAAGTGTTCTCCCTATTATGCTTTTAAAAATGTTACAAAACAATTTCTTCGTTGAAAGAGTATTTTGAAGCATAAATTAGGGGAGGGGTGGGAGTACAGTGAAAACAATAACATATTAAATTTGCAAATGTGAATGAATGACATGTGTGCACAACAACCAACTTCGTAGTCTGGTAATAATGTTGTCAGGGTTCCAATGCTGCAGCACAAAACTGCAGTTGCAATTGTGAAATATTATTCTCTCCTTGAATAAAGTACATCTCCCACCCACATTGCACCACTCAGTTAATGAGAAACAATTGGAAAACCTGTACATCTTTTTTGAAACTGAAGTTAATAGCATACAGTTTCAGTTTCTTATAATTTTCTTTGGGACTGCCACACTCAGGGTCCAATGAGGTTTTTTTTAGGTCACCTGACTGAAAGTTTGGATGAACTATACAGTGACCACTCACCTCCCATAGTCCGTCATCCATCGTCCGTGAACATGCTGCATGCACCTGCTCCTAAACCGCTGAACTAATTTCAGTTAAATTTGAGGTGATTTCTTGTTCTGACATCGCATTTTGTTTTTGTTCAAATCAACTTGCCCAGGCTCATAGGGAGGGGTGGGGGTGGGGTAAAATGATCCCAACTTTTTAAAAATATTTTTTTCATGAACCAGTAGGTACAGTGACCTGATATTTGGTATGGAGCTTCCTTTTGGGGCGTAGAATCAAGTTTGTTCAAACGAAGTTCGTCGCGCGGTATTTGCCTTTGTAATGGGAAGGGGCAAGTGTTTTGGCCCCGCCCGAAATTTCTATTTTGTGAACCGATGGTCCGATTTGAACCCAATTTGGAATGTGGTATTATTGAGGCATAAGTACTTGTCTCGTGCAAACAAAAACATCCCCAGTGCCCGCGGGAACCCCAGGAGCTAAAAATAAAAATAATTTCAAACGCCCATATTTCCAAAACCACACGGAATGGAGAACTGTTATTTGGTATGAAGCATCCATAGCAAAAAATTGCCATCGGTTGTGTCAGGGTGTTGTGTTGGGCATCAAAAAAGTGGTACGTCGGCCTATTTGCAAAGAAAAATTTCAAAACATTTCTCCCGAACCACTGATCAGAACCGTTTGGTATTTGGTATACAGCATCCATAGGGGTGCCAAAAACACACTTGGTAAAATTAAGCCCCTGGGTTGGTTCACATTTGGGCTCAATGCAGGATCCCGAATTTTAAATTAGGGCAATATGGGGAATCGTCTACTAACCACCAGTCAGAATCGTTTAATGTTTGGTATACAAAATTGTTATGAGGGTCAGATTCAAGCTTTTTCAAATCAAGTCCCTTGGTTAATATTTGGGCATCCTATGGGGGCACAAATTTTAACTTGAATCAATATGGGGGTTAATCTTTAAAACTCTTTAGATATTTGGTGTACAACGCCCTTATGGAAGTTAGGTCTAATGTTGTTCAAACCAAGTTCCTGCGTTAATATTTGGGCTCCCTATTGGAGCCCGAATTTTAACTTAGTCCAATGTGAGGAATAATATTCAAAACTCTTCTTCTCCATAAACACCAGACCAGACCTGGCATTCTTAAAAAATACAGGAGGGCTAAAAATCGCTCTCCTCACATGGCCTAGGGGAGCGATTAGCTCTCCTCTAACTCACAAAAGCTAAAAGTAGCAAAACGAAGTTGTACTATTCATGAATTTTGCCTACTGGGCTTTGTACAAACATTTTATTCGGCGCTGCTAACCAGGTATTCTCTTTTGAGACGGCTACATTGCCCTTCCCACACCTCCGGGCCTTGGTAAGGCCCGGAGGTGTGGGAGGGGCAGTGTGGCCATATTGCAGAGACCACTAGCATAGCAGAGATCCGAAAACCTGTGGGTTTTAGGAATAGTCTGTTGTGGTAATCATTATTTTCTAAGGCTAGGAGGGCTATTTTTCGCCCTCCTCAATTTTTTTAAGGCGAGCAGTAGGCGAGCGAATAAATCGCTCTCCTCAAAACGCCAGGCCTGTCAGACAAAATCATTTAATATGGTATACAGATTCTTTACAGGGGTTGGATTGAATTTGTTCAACTCAAGTCCATCGGTTGATAATTTCGGTCTCTAATGGGGACCCGAATATTTAATAAGTGTTGTAAGAGGAATAATCTTTGAGAATCTTCTTCTGGTATACAGCATCCTTAGGAAAGCCAGATCTAAGTTTGTTCAAATTAAGTCCTTGGATTGATATTCGGGCTCCCTATTGGAGACCGAATATTTACCTTGTCCAATATGCGTGATCATCTTTAAAAATCTGCTTCTTGAGATATAATCAGAATCTTTCTCTATGTGGTATACAGCATCCTTACAGGGGTTGGATTCAATTTGTTCAGCTCAGGTCTATCGGTGAATAATGGGGCTCTGTGAGGGAGTCCGAATGTTAACTTATATGAGGAATAATCTTTGAAAATTTTCTTCTTCAGATCCACCAGTCGGAATCTTTTGATATTCGGTATACAGCGTCCTTAAGAACGTCAAATATAAGTTTGTTCAAATCAAGTCTTTGGGTTAATATTTGGTCTCCCTATTGGAGCCGAATTTTAACTTAGTCCAATCCGAGGAAAAACCTTTAAAAATCTGC
Organism: Pictodentalium vernedei; assembly: GCA_031216915.1. NCBI lineage: Eukaryota > Metazoa > Mollusca > Scaphopoda > Dentaliida > Dentaliidae > Pictodentalium > Pictodentalium vernedei. Next base: position 136,679,157 of record CM062297.1, on the reverse strand, counting down.
TTCTTGAGATAAAATCAGAATATATTGATATTTGGTATACATCATCCTTAGATGGTTCAGATTCATTTTGTTCAAATAAAGTCACTGGTTTGATATTTGGTTTCTCGATAGGGAGGGGGGGGGGGGGGCAAATTTTAACATTGTGCAAAATTGGTAATATTCACAAAAAAATCCAGAACCCAAAAGTATTGTGCGCTAATGCAGATTTCAGTTTTACATTGAGATTAGGGTAGCGTTCAAAGAGAGCTGTGAATTCTAATCCCTCCCAGCTTACTCCTTAGGTTACAGTGCAGAAAAATCTATTGGAGGTAATACCCGTTATTAAAGCCCATTCGGCACAGTTTGGACACTTTTCTTTAAAAGAACACATTTCCCAAGTTTTTGACTCAGCAAAAGCTAAATGTTGAATTCTCATGCAGAAATGACTCGTTTACCAATGAAAGAGGTAAATTGTATCTTTCGTAGGGTTGGGTTTGATTATAGGTATGGCGGTAATAAATATTTGAATTATATTATACCTCACGTGACTTCCTTGCATTCTGATTGGCTGAACGGTGATACCCTATTTCGTGTAGTTGTCCAGCACAGAGCTGAAGCGTCACTACGTGCGGGCACTATTTGTTTTCTATTTTTAGCACGGGCACTATATGCATTTTCTGGTTATAAAAGCGTACAAAGCAACGATTTATCCAAAATGGTGGCAGAAAATCCCGGCCACCAATTAGACAATTTGACATTGGCAGAGGCGAGGAATAGTATCATTGTGTCGAACAATTATCAATATCCACACATTATTCTCATTTCTCCTTATTGTTTAAAATAAAAACATCATTACATGGTTACAATTTGGATTGTAGATTATTTGGTTAATTTGAATTTTGGGTTTGTTAGATATAATATAAGCACTAGTGCATGGCTTGGAGTTGACTACGCCCATATAGTGCCAGTGAGGTGGTGTAGTTCCCTCCGCTTCGCGTCGGGAACTGCACCACCTCACTGGGCTCTATATGGGCGTAGTCAACTCCAAGCCATGCACTATTCCTTAAATAGTTTCCTGCCCAGGAAAGTTGCAAAAAAACTTTCAAAGTTAGAAGCAGGAACTATCATTGAACGGATAAGTATGTTGTTGAATGTCTTAATTTTGATGGCGGAAATGATGCAATCTCTGAAACTTACAAGTCTCTGGAAAATATATTGTTTGAATAAAAGTTTGAGGCATTTTACTGACATCTTGCATTATTGTTGAATGTTCAAGTAAAATAAAGAGGGCGATTTTTTTACCTAAAAAAAATAAAATTGCATGACCATTGGTGTGTTTTGTTGGGACTTTCTTGAAAAATATGTGCACGTGCACATCCCTTCCTGTCAACTGTTCGCTCTTATTTGTTGCATGACCCCTTGTTTTCGGGTCAGAAAAAGTTGTCTGAAGGGCTATACTAGACAAGGATATTTAGATGCCAAAATTAAAATGATGCGATTATATTTTTTTATCCAGAGCTTTATAATGGTGGCCTGTGGGAAAATATTCATCACTGTGATACCTGAAACATTCTGGAAATGGAATATTTTCTCTGAACACAGTGTGAAAATGTTATTTAGAGGAGTTTCTAGGAGAAATCTGAGAGGTTCTTGAGGAATGTTTCTGGTATTAAAGAGAAAGATACTAAACCCCAGAACCCCCCCCCCCCCCCCCCCCCCCCCCCACACACACACACACTTCTATTTTAAATTCATTTTTTATCATTTTTTTTATCCCGCCTGGGAATGCTTACCGCATCCTCCAAATCAAATAGTTTCTCTAAAAACACATGGAAATATCGCGCAAGAGCAATTTGCAGGGTTTTTTTTTTTTAGGGGGGGGGGGGGGGGGGGTCTGTGTAGTTCTGGGAGTTTTGCACTCATTTTTACAATACAGTGAGTGGCCTTAAGCTTTTAATGCATTCTATTGCACTTAGATTTTGGAATATGATGATAAGCAGATTTTGCTCACCAAACCCGACCTAATGGGTAATTATTAATTGGCTCAGTTTATTTTTCACATGAACAAACACTTTTTAGATTAGATTAGATTATTTATTTAACGGTATAGATAGAATGTGATACAATAGTTCATTGACATACATTAACATTATCACAACCTGCATTAGAAACACATTTATAAGACAAAGCAAATCAGTATCTATACCGTAGGGAGATAACGTAGCCAGATTGGCTGTCTACCTGCCGTCTCCCAGACATGTTAGCCTAATTGTCAGCACTGTACACAAACCCGGGAGTATATTGTAATCTATGAATCTGGATTTTTACCCTGTTCACATCAGAAGTTAAGGACAACAGAAGTTAAGGACTTGGCGTGTCAGATATAGTCTGTTTTGTAAGACGAGATAACAGACAGACAATTTGACTTGCGGCTCGTGGAGAACCGACCATCATCAAAAACATTTGGGGGCGGACATCACGCCCAGCCAATAAATGACAATTCCCCTGCTAAGTCATACGAAGGACAAGCAAGGCCTCCGCCAATTGACCCCCGAGTCTGACCCGGCGGCCCATCGGCCGTAACTTCTCCCCCCCCCCCATGCTATAATCAATAATTCACTGGCCGGGCGAAACCCCACCCCGGTGACATTTCGCTCTCTACGTACCGTGGTTATTATTTCATTCATGGAATTCGAAATAGAAGATCTTGCTACAGTACAGCTCTGTTTTGGTGACAAAGTTGAAACTTGATTAGTTACGTACTTTAAAAAATTGTAGATGTAAAATCATCTTGTGCTATTGTGCCTACATTCCTGACAATAAGGATTATCACACTCTACGTTATTTGGATACTGGGAAATAAATTTTTGTGTAAGCAGTCTTTTGAATATTTTTCTGTTTGAGATTGTTCTTATTTCTAATTCAAGCTCATTCCATAACTTGGGAAACCGTGAACTGGAAGCCTGTCTAGTGCTCTTGTACGGGTTCTACTAATGTGTAGTAGTTCTGATTGTCGCGTAGCTCTTTGTGAGGTTGTCATTAATGACACTTTAAAGAATATGATGGCTTCCAACCCCGCGCGGTCCATGGTATAATACACCCACCTCTGGTAGCCAGGGTGTTATTGCACAACATCGATAGGCTGGCTGTTCATATAGACGTATCAGGCTACTAATGTAGCCAATTCTGGGGAATTTGTTCAGTCGGCATATTGATCTACTTGAGTAACTATGGCTATATCACGACGTTAGTTCCCAAGATGAAGATATATTCTGCAAATTTGTATACCCTCATCCTTGTGTGGGCGAGCTTGTCCGTTCCTCGCTAGAAGTTGCATATTGTAGTGTAGTAGTTTATGGGGCCATCTTGGGAATTTGCCTCAGTTAGGAACTCTATCATAACACCCGGTGTATAATAGGTCCACGCTGAAGATATGATTTTCGGCGAGCTGCTGAAGCTTGTTGAATATTCACGTACCATTTAGCCCGTCTTTGTTACTTGATCGGGGTTATCATAGGCCCAACTTTGGTAGCCAGGCTTTTGATGCACAGTGGATCTGCTTGGCCTTCATCTGGGAAACAAACAAGGTGATATAGCCTTAGTTAATGAAATTGACGTAAACTTCCAATCATAATATAACTTTGGTTTTCGAACGTGTTGTTGTGAAACTCTAATCAATCAATTTACCATTGAATTGTGATATTGAAAGTTTAAAAAATGAAGGTTTGTTTTACTATTGCTTGTAACAAGTGTGATCCTTCTGCGATCTTTCTAAATTTCACAATTGCCATATTTTTTGCCACGTGAGTATATATGTGTGGTACTGTGTTTATTGCACGTCGCCGTACAACAAGGCTTGGAAATTTGCTATATATCATAATAACCAATGCTATTTCTGCGATATATACCATTTCTTTCCTGAAAAATCTTTCTTGGGCTCTGCAATTTTCTCAGAAATTAACAATATTGGGTGTGCACCACTACGTGTCACGTATTTTCATATTAATCTAGATGCACTGGTCATTTAGCAATATAGAAATTCAACACAAAGATTGTATGAGATTATCGTTTACCTACTTTATCAGTCCAAAGTATTAGAATAGCCTAAAAGAATTATGCAATCTTTCTTCCTCGTTGACCCCATCCACTGGCAATGACTGCCGGCAAATCTCACGAAAATCTTCAATGTTACAAGCTGGCACTATCAGTGAAGGGATACTAATGTTGTTGAATGACTTAATATTGATCATCCCATAACATTTGCGTAATTTTTTCAATTATTTTAAAACGTTCTGGAGTGATAACCCCCCCCCCCCCCAGAAAATAATTTTATCTTATATTATGAATAAATACTTATTTTGAGTCCGTAATCAGCTGAGTACATCTTGCAACTGCAGTATACAAGTGCGTTTTTAGTTTCTACTTGTTTACGTTACTATTTATAGAGCACTTTATGCTTCCGAAGGCGTTTGTGAGATTATGCATGCCTGTCTATGTACGAAAAGGGAACGAGCTCATCTAAAAGTAACATTATTAAATGATAAAACCATATTATCTTTATGTTTCTGTATCTTTATCACTGGAATCATTCAAGTTGAATCAACAAGCCTTTTTTTACAACGAACAGTCGTTTCGTCGTTTTACAATGTTGAACAAACGCACTCACTATTTTTATCTGGGGGTCGGGAAAGTTCAAGGCTGCCGTATAAGTCTCCGGCGAACAAACCTGCGTTTTACGCGTTTGAAAATGAAATCTGAAACTGAAGGTCTTGTTAATCAAGTTAGTGACAATACAGTTTAGAATTGTAAGGTAAATCTATCATCACCATTACGTTTATGTACAAAATGTTGTATTATTAAAGGGACTCTCTCTATTTCTAAGGCTCTATCGCTACACGTCGAGGTTTGGTATTGGAAACAAGAGCGAGACTTTGATACCATATTTTGTTCATAGACATGATGGTAATAATATATGTATTTTGATACTAAAACCTGGAATTAGCTTCCGTCTTAAGTCTGCGTAAGAATGCTTGCTGTTGAAAAAAATACTTTTAACCCTTTACCTAACATGAAAAGCAGACGACACTTAAAAAAAAACAAACTTGAGTAACTAATTTTTTTCATTTTTTGTCTCAAAAACGTAGGTCATGACCCCTCGTTGGAACGAGCTCGACGAGCTCATTCCAACGCGGGGTCATAACCTATGATTTTCAAACAAAAAATTATGAAAATAATTGGCGATTTTTGAGAATAGCGCTGGCCGGTTTGACAGTTACGTTGGGTAAAGGGTTAAGTCATCAGCTGCCGTTATGAGTAAGAATGCTTGCTCTGCAAAAGACTATTTGCAAGTCATCGACATATAATTGATGTTTGCCATGCACTTTTACGAACGCTATTGTCGCTTGTAAGCTGTTTATATACTTGACACTCTGTACTTTATTTTTCTATAATTCGTGACACTTTATGACAGCTTGAAATTGTGAATGTTGTGTACAGTAAAGTGCTTTAATGTAGGGGGAGAAAGCAAACAGGGTGCCCTTTCAGAAATGTGAAGGGTTACAGCCCTACACGTTTTTTGGTAGTTTGATGGAACGTGTTATGTGTTCCGCGTAACACATGAAGCATCGTGTTCCTCAGGCGAGTACTAGCGGGTAACTCGCCTTACGTCAGGCTTGGGAAGCGAAAATGTATCAGCCGGGTGTTAGTCTGCAGCCGCGCCTGATGTGTTGTAGTATTTCAGACCAAATTTGCAATGAGTGCAAACATGTTAATTTAAATTTAGTTCACTGATTAAACTGCTTAATCTAGCCAGCGGCGAACACACAGCACAGTTAGCAGCTGTAGAAGGCACACATCATCGATGGGTAGTACACCGAAGTGCACACTGCCACCATGCTCACGCGTGGACAATTAGCATTAAATATTTTGCCTAAGGACACAATGCAGGAATCGTGGGCTAGAATCGAACCGTAGAACTGTCGTTCTGTTGATTTAAAGTTTAACCACCTAACAAATTAAACACCGAGCTACAAAATGCGTGTTCACCTTATAATCTTAACTTTTATTAAAAAGTAGGGCCCTGCGAAGCTTCGAGATTCGATTCGATTTCGAATCGAAAAATAGATATTCGGTTCGATTCGAAATCAACTGCCCGATTCGATTCCCCTCGAATCTTTATCACAGGAATATAACTTGATATCAGCCATCTCCATCGTCTCACAAAACGTATAGTTCAGATGAAAATCGTACATAAATAAGGTTGAAATAAAAGACGGAGTGTACCGTCCGCTACATTAACATAAATAGCATCTGAACTTATACCACTAGATATGCTAATCCAATATCACTAGTCTCTGCCACTGTTAAACGCAAATTTAAGGTTTCTAAACAATGTTGACGGTGAACAACATGTGTATAATCCTTATAGGGTAATATTCCAACAATATTCGACGAAGGGTAACCTTGGTGATGTAGATGGATTATTTTATTAGTCGGGACGTGAGGCACCACAGTCGTAACAAAACGAGTTTATAACACCCAAACCCCCATTGATCATCTTCAAGACGCCACTGATTCGATTCAAGGTTAGATTCGATTTCGAATAGTGGACATGATTCGATTCGTGGTTCGATTCGATTTCGAATAATATACATGATTCGATTTGAAATTCGATTCGAATCGACAATGTATGATTCACGGGGCCCTTTTGAAAAGTTTTTAGTTTCTTTGTCTCCTAATAATTTTAACATCACGTGTATTGTCCCCAATGCTACAGAAAGTTCCTTACAAAAAAGAAAACCGTGGTATAATTAGGGCAATACCTTGGTGCATCGTTCTACATTTTTAGAAAGAAACCTTAGGATCTCCAGCTTCTGGGGAAATTAAAGGCTGCTGACCTCGTTCGATCTAACAAACACCGATAATAAGAGAACGACTTGGAACAGAAGAGTTGTGCTCCAGAGCAAAGTGTGCTCACCTCAGTGCACAAGCACCGAGTCAAACAGCTGTGTGTTCACCGGGAAACGCATGTTTTGGAATATTAAATGAACAAATACTGCCTATTATATTTGCGTTACCATCTAGTGTCAGTTGAAGACAGTAAAATGATACATCTGCAGTTTATGACTGGAACGTTCGCTTCCAAAACACGAAGCAAGCAAATGTCAGAATTTGCAATGGCCAATAGCGATTTAGAATGAATATTTCTATTCGGAAGGCGCTATTTGGAGCAGTCGTATTTCAAAATCTTTGCGGCTTAACCACGACAATGCAAACGGATTGTCCTGCAGACGACTCAGAATATTTCCCCCCGTCATTTGGGCGTAGTCGTTATCCACAAAATGACAGAACGCACACATTATATCATTTGAAAATACAACGTTATGTAACCATTGCAGTGCCACTAGACAGTACATTGATGCCATTTTGAAGATCATTTATGTTATCTTATTAATACTCACCGGAATATTAATACTCACCGGAAAACCACATGGATTTGTGAGTCCGAAATGTTACGTAAACCATGAATAGATGCATTACTGCAATAGGTGGAAAAAGATGTTTTCAACTCTGCCAAGAAGCTTCGAGGATCTTTTTCTTTTCTTTCTTCAGTGGACCCCATCTCAGAAAATGTTGAATGTTTATATCAATGAACCTTTCGCAACGATGATTTTATGCGCATACTGAATGGATTGTTTCTTGTTTATAGTATAGAGTTCGCGAAAGCCAACGCCTCGATGATAGAAACTCGAAGAAATCGATTCGTAGATAAAGATTGAATAGCGACAACTTCCTGCGTAAACATCCATGTAGTAATGTCTATACATGTAGAAACGCCCATCTAAGTCAATGTATGCAATAGCATTCAACTTTCAACAGAGATAACTTTCGGTCCTCTTCTACCTGTTGTGATTTGTGTGGCACGGGAGAGACAAACGTATCCACGTAACTGTCAATGTTCTTATCAAGGGCTCGATCACGATGCATTACGGCATTTTCGTATCGCTTAAATCCGCCTTTGGGTAGAGTCTTGTCTGTGTTCAGATGCCCGTTTGTTTTATATATACACCTGGAACTCAATTAAGCACCCCCTACTTTTTTCGCAGTGGTGTTAATAGAAAGTGTCATTATGTTCATGCTATCTTTCAGATGGCCAAAAGTGAATGTTTGCGGACGGAATGGTCTATTAACAAATGAAAGACAACACAATGATGGAAATGTGCAGTATTTCAATGGCGCTAATTACATATATCTGTCACTAATATTTTTGATGGAAAAATGTTCTCTCGACAAGTGCTGGAACGGTCCATGATGAAACAATGCCGGTAATTACTGACAAAAAATGTAATTTGTGATCTGAACACAATAGCAGTGTCTGACGTCAGTAGCGAATGTATCCACCACGTTCCCCGATGACAGCCTGAACCCTCCACATAACGCTACCAGTGAGCCTCTGATACAGTCCAAAGGCAACTGTTGCCACCCCTCATACAATGCCGCTTTCAAATCGGCCAAATTCTGTAAGGCGGATCCCTTGCTTGCATACGACGTCCATGAAAGTCCCAGATGTGTTCTAAGGGATTCAAATCGGGGCTCATTGAAGGCCAGGTTAGGGTTGTAATAGCGTTGCCGTGAAGGAATGCTCTCGCAGCATGGAAACGATGTGGCCTTACATTGTCGTTCATGAGTACAGGGCGGTTAGCCAACAGGTGGTTGTCAAAATGAGACACGACAACCGGATTGAGGATGTTCCGGATGTACTGGTGACCACTGATATTGATTCCCACGTGCAGTCACCATATCAAGTTTACTATCATGAGAGGCATCCCCAGATCATTACTGATCCTCCACCATAAGGAACAGTAGGTTTGATGTTCCTGGGCACGCAAGCAGTATTGCTATGCCTCCACCATCTCATGCGACCATCTGCGACGTGAAGCAGGAACCTACTCTAGTCTGACCAATGGACTATCATCCACATTCTAATGTTGTCGTGCCATACACAACTCCAAACTCCAACTCAAACTCACAACTCCAAACGTCGGACGATTGATGACCCTTCTGGACCTCATACTCAGTGCTTTGGGACAGTTTCGGAGAGTTCTGTTGCACAAACGCCTGTTGGGGACCCAAATGCGTTTCAAAACCCATCTTGAAGCAAAGGGTTCACGCGTAACGAGGCTTGCCAGACTCCGATCTTGCCGCAAAAAGGCCTTTTGCGGTTGTAAAGGCCTTGGTCGGTCCTTAACATCATTGTTTTGTTGATGTTTTCCGACAAGTCTGCTGATGACAGAATGACTATAGCCAAGTTGCCGTCCAATAGCTCTGCATAGCGTGCATGTTGCATGCATGCCAACGATTTGCCATCTTAGTGCCTCGGTCTCCATCTTGCCATGTCAACATTAATTGATAAAAGAAGTGACAAATGTTCTTGTTTTATACCCATGTATTGCATGTGAATGATAGAGGTTTTTGTGACATTCGTGGGAAGCATGCTTCACGTGGACGACGGGATGTGCTTGGGGTACGCTATCAACCAGAAACATCATGTTTCACTAGATGAAATGTACTGCAACACATAATCAGTAACAGCAACTTCACTGTTTCAGGGGGTGCTTAATTAAGTATTGTATATAATGTTCGTTGCATATTCCGAGTATGTGTTAAGTTGTTGCCAATGACCACCCACCCTTAAGTAGATCGTGTAGCACATGTCTAGTATTTGAACCCAAATGATGTCAAGCTGTCACATTGTGGGTGCTAAAAATCGGCAATGATTTTGCTTGTGGGGCGTGTGAGATGTGGTGATTTCATCACTGCGGAAAATAATTTGCCTCATGTCAGAATTTAATATTAACTCCTGGGTCCAGATATACACCCCAACCCTCTACCTCCCAAGATCTATTGAAGATAATAATGATAATCATGCATGTTGTATTTCCGTTTTAACCCCACCCTTAGTGTATTACTTAGTATCTATTTATATTATCTCTGGTAGAATTTACATGCTGACTCTCCATGTTACAACTCAACTCTAGGCAGATGTTCTAGAAATCCTGAACTTATACAGTACACGTGATGACTATTTACATCAGGAACTATCTGATTAAAATTGAATCGACCGGGTTATTATATTGACATGTACAGTTAAAACTAGAAGTCCCGTCATGAAATGCGCACAAATAACACGTCGATCTGCGCGTTAATCTACGAGTTATGACCGTAGTAAGGCAATCCAATGCTGTACATATGGCCTGTGTACAAGCAATGTTTCAGCCAATGGACCTCCGGGTAACCCGGAGGTCCATTGGCAGAAACATTGCCTGTGTTTGCTATGAGTAACCAGTGGAACCTGCCGTGCTTTGGGTGCTATTCGATATGACAATTGCGCGCAATTCCTACGCGCAACTAAGCCCAGATAAGCGCACAGTTCGTGACAGGACTTTTAGTTTTAACTGTAGATGCTAACAAATTTCGTACCATGGTCATTTTATTCAGATGTCCCAATGCAAGATATTTATTACACGCCTGTTCTATGAAGTCTCCATCTATAGCAACACTAAAACATGTAGAACGTTCAGCACATATGCGTGGAACAGAAATCTTTTACGAACTATGTTTATAAAGGAACGAAATTTCACTGGAATTATATACAAATCGTGCACCGCAATTACAATTTGAATCGCTGGCAATAGTTAAAAATTCGTTCCCCGAGTTCCAATGGGTTCTATGTGCCAGTCTATATTTATATGAAAATAACAATCGTGCAAAAAGTTTTGATACTTCGTATTTTATTACCTTCAAGGATACAAATATTGACCCGGGTGTACCTCTAACGTAGTCATCTTTTCATGAGATGATTCTGGTATGTACTCAAAAACAGTCGGAATTCTCTATGTATTATTCCCCATGATGAACTTGTTTTGTAAGCCATATATAACTTATTACATTCATGGCAGACATATTCCATTTATGGTGAAAGTATTCCATTTATAACCAACTCTGTGCCACATTTATGCTATGTTACAGTGAGTATAGCATACTTGGAGCATCTATCAAGAAATATTGATAGGATTTTGAATACCTTTGCATGAATTACATTATATTTGATAACATATAAGCACATTTCGACCCTTGAGCGGAACAAAACGCCATCTGCTCGTAAGGGGCGATATGCACTATCCGTTCATTTAATAAACCCAATTAAGCATTCATGATAGGTGCATAACATTTACAGCAGTTCGTTACATTTAAAACCAATATTGTATTATATTTTCAATAGTTTATTACGTTTATTACACGCTATTTAATAAATTTATTTATTTATTTATTTTGTGATGCTTAATGCCACCTCAGCAGTAAAGGCTATATCGTGCCGTTAAAAAAAACACCCTGGGCAAATAGACGATCAACCCATCATGAAGCAAAATATTCGATTTAAACCACGAAAATGTTAAATGCTACTGGCAATGAAAGAAGTAGCATACTACATTTATGGCAGGCGATAATGATTATGCAAAGGCATTTGAAACACCTACCATCGACAACGTAAATACATTAATTATGAGTGATATTTGGTACCATTTCAAACAAGAAAATTGTATTCCTTCGTATTATTTCGCACCAACAATCTGTATCGAAAACAGAGAATACTTTAGGGTATTGGGAGGTTTGTAAAATAGAACTGTATTGCAGTTTTGAGATTTGTATTACTTTTATGGTAGGTTTCTTCTGAACAGATGTCTGTTTATTACAGAGCAGTACATTGATGGTTGCAAAACTGTCGTGACCTAAAGCAGAACGCAAAGCAGTGCCTTCGTCAGAGCAACCTTGCGAAATGGCTCTCAGCGAATGGAGTCGTAGATGTGGTACAGCCACTGGAAGGTCGCGGATACAACCAGGGGACTTTATTGTGAAATGAGAAAAATCAAAGTGCTCTAAAAGGACAACTACAGAACGAAGATGGTGTATTATCACTAAATCACCCGCAGAGTGGAGATTCCGCCCAAGCAAAAATTGTAAATTTGTTTCAAAGCATAACCAGCACAAGCAAAGTCCAGCCAATGGATATCCGGGTTAAACCCGGAGGTCCATTGGCAGAAACATTGCTTGTGTTTTTGTCCACAGAATTTGGAAGTGATACTTTGGGTGATAACTCGACTCCACGGGTAATTTAGTTATAATCCACTCTTCACTTACCGTATTGTTAACCATTCTATTGGTGTGTATTGGGACATAGTGCTCAGGTACAAGTTTCAAAATGCATCTTGCATTAGAAGATATGTGCTTTCTACTAGACGACTTGTGCACTAAATATCGCCTACTCACATTTTAAAATGCCTTTGACAACCTTGATCTACCCCGCTGACTGTCATTAGGAGACTTATGAATCTGACAGTGTATTATCAATAATAACCTTTTTACATTTTAACATCAAGAGCCCTACAATTTAATAAATATACAAATACGTTAGCGCTTTCCTATCTTCCTGTCTGAGGTCAATAACCGTAAATGTTTTCCTCATTTTTTATCAGCAGGATTCCAGAGAGACATATTAACTATTTCATTGCAAAGGTCGATTTGAATGAAACAGAATACATAGACAGAACGCGATGTTTGTTTGAATCGGTGGGTGTTTTGCATAACGAGTTGGAATGGCGTAGTCAAATATGACTACGCCATTCCAACGAGTTATGCAAAATATCCACTGATTCCAACACACATCGCGTTCTGTGTTTATTACACACCACACGCATTAAAATTCATTTAAATAAACAATGTTTAATTCCGATGTTTAAACCTAAAGGTGAAGAGTCCGTTTGTTTTGAAGCTGCACAGATCAAATGGATCGACAAAAAATCGAAACAACCTTTTGGGAACCAGGCTAAATTACATTCGTTGTCTTTTCTATTGGGCGCGTTTGTTGAAATTCGTATCGCTGTTTCTCCTTAGCTGGTGCCCATTCACGCCTAACCATTTGGTGGCTTTTACTGTTAGTAAAAACATAAGTACAAATTTGGGAAGATTTGCAAAGTAGAAGCATGTCAAGATGTTCAAAGATTTACCGAAATAAAGTTGACCAATATAGATTTCGCGGGATTCGCAGACGAGACAGCCACAGGCCTCGGTTAATGTTGTGGTTGGAAATGATTGTCTTCTTCAAATATTATCTCATTTTTGGTTAACTAATTTTTTTGTGAACCGGTTTTATTTTGCTTTGGACGTTTTCATGTTTCGACGATCGATAATTGTATAACGAAATTTGGAAACTTTTCGAAGCGTAAATAATGACTCGACGGGAAATGAACTACATGTAGCATAAACGGTGCTGGGAAAAAGTTCCGGCGTGTACCTCGCCAGTTGAGTACAGAAACCTTTATGTCAGATGCGATTCCGTTAAATACAAGGGTTCAGAGCTTAATGGATGTGTAATAAGACGGATCTTAGCCAACGTTTCTATCACTGAACTGCATGGAGATGTGACTACTTTAGTTGGATTAAAAATACCCTATCCACGCACTCCAAATTATGTAGATTGCAATAATACAGTACAGTTGACGCAGACCGGTCGTAATCAATGCGAGTGCAGTGATATCCACGCATGCATTTACCAGATAATAATAATTATCAACATCAGCAACATTTTAAATAACGACGCACCGGGTTGTAGTGTTGGAATCTAATGTCATTGCCCATCCGTGGAAGGTGACCAGTACTGCACGTCTTCAAAAATGAGGCTACCTGATCTCAAAATTGGTGGTGTAGACTTTCCCATGGCGGCCAGTCTCTATGCCAAGTGTAACAAAGGTGACCGACAATGAAGGAATACAGGCTCGGACATTTTTTATGTCAAAACAGGCTACGTTGGGGACTCTGGGAGTTGTTTGCCGCTGCTTGGTGTTTTGTCGAGTACTCCGGCTTCCACTACACGTAAACCTGGCTCACAAATGTAATTATTGAACCCCAATAATAAAGAAGAAAAATAAAAAAAAATTCAAATCAGAAATGATCGTTTGTTTCTGTCTATTTCTGGAGTTATTGACCCTCAAAAACATAGGCCAAATTGTCCTTTGTTTTTTTTGTTGTTTTTTTTTTTTTGGGGGGGGGGGGAGGGTACATAACTCAAGAAAAAGATAGAAACAAACTACCATTCCTTATAATTAACCCTTTACCTAACCTGAAAAGCAGACGACACTTGCAAAACAAAAATCTTGAATAACTAATTTGTTTCATTTTTTTGTCTCAAAAACATAGGTTATGACCCCTCGTTGGAACGAGTTCGTCAAGCTCGTTCCAACGAGGGGTCATAACCTATGTTTTTGAGACAAAAAATGAAAAAACTAATGAAAATTAATTGGCGATTTTTGAGAATAGCGCTGGCCGGTTTTGGCCGTTACGTTGGGTAAAGGACATGAGGGGCAATAAGTTTAAACACTCTCTACTTTGCAGAGTTAAAATAAAAACCAGGTCGCATCATGGTTCCTAGTAATAATTGAATAAAAAGGCATAGTCTTCTAAAATTGTGTTTGAAATGACGATACGTTTCACTGAAACGTATTCATGTGTCATTGAACATTTTATTGACCAATGAATCGCGTAAGTGAAAAGGAACGTCATAGGCCACGCCCACACACAACTTTAATGTCCTTTTCCACTCGACGGGAGGGTGCTGTCATCAAAAGAACACTGAATTAAATTTAATTCTGATTTTGACCATTTCCTGAGAAACTGGAAACACAGTTTGTAAATGTATATAAACCCAGATGACATGAAGCTGGTTGAACGTTGTCTCAGAAAGAGTTCATTCAGACTATTTGGAAATTGGAAAGTTTTGCTCGCAGGTTTCGTTTGTGGATTATTATGACCGGCCATTGTTTACGTTTGATTTGGATAAAACGATGGACGCAAACGATCATCTATTGCATATAAACAAAATGAACATGGAATAAAAAGCATGATAAGGATTTCATTGTTTATCAAATTTTATTTTGAAAGTCTTTTTAACACGATAAGATAAATATTAATTTCTTTTCGTGTTGAAAAAGTATGAGCGTGCAGGGGTTCTTTTCCATTCACACTGTGCAACGTGATTTTCAACACAGATATTGGGGCGTGGTTTAGGGCGGGCCTAAATGCGTTTTTTTCGGTTCATTGGTTATAAGAAAAAAAGAGAAATATTTTAGCCAATCATGTTGCCTGAAAATGCATGGACAGAAAAAAAGGTTTAATTATATACACAGCGACGACATATCTAATCATTCTCAAAATCGCAAGTGCACAGGTTCCCATGGGTGTTCACGGCTGTTCCAATCTTAACAAATATTCACTTATAAATAAACGAAAAAGTCCACGCAACGAACCAACAGAGGGACAGTACGACGGACAACCGATTCCAGAATACTTTACCACCATAGAACTTTGTACCAGGCGCTATAATGATAAGGCGTTATGTGACACACTGTCGGAAGGGTCACTGTATGGATAAATGGAAAAATAAGAAGTACGAAACTGTTGTTAGTCGGGAAGAAACTGAGAGATGTTCTGAATATGTTACTGAATTAATTAAACCCACAAGAACAAAATGATTCGGACATTCTCAGATTATTAAAACGACAAAACATGACAGAAAACAGAAAGAAGGAATTTTACTGACGCTTGGAGGCAAGACCTCAAGCTCTCAGGCCATCAGTGAACTTCTGTAGGCAATTCGCCCGTGTCATGGGTTGTGTGTTAACCCACTTTCCGTGGAGTTTGTGCGTAGACTACCGTTGATGTAATGTGATCTTTCTTCATTCAAATGGAAATCAAGATATGTTTTCGTGCTCCACATAGAAATAAAAATCAGTAAGTATTTAATTCGATTTGAAACCAAAAACATATTAACCTTTTACCTAACGAATCGCCCGCGTAAAATGCAAATTGAGGAGTTGAAAAAATTAAATTTTTCAAAATATTTCAACAAAACCATATCATGTTACCCCCTCATTGGAACGAGCTCATTGAGCTCGTTCCAATGAGGGATCACATGATATGGTTTTATTGACATTTTTTGAAAAATTTAAAAAAATGATATTTAAAATAATAAATTTTGATATCGTCTGCGTTGGGTAAAGGGTTAATACGATTACTAGTGGAACTACAGTACGGCCGTCGTGGACTGGTCAATTTCCACGGGTGGGCAATATTTCCACGGACGCAATAATATGATTTCAAACACTAACAGGAATAATAATCAAAAATTTAATTTATGAAGCACGGGTTGTTTTATTACCGGGTAAAATCATGTGTGGACATCACTGCCCACTCGTGGATTATGACCAATCCATGGCGACTGTACTCTACGTGGCATAGTAAAAGACGAACAACAGTTGTGGTGAGTAACCATTTCTTGTTTTTATTAGCGTTTAACGACACTTTCGACAGCCAAGGTCACCTCGTGTCGGAAGTCATCATTCCTAATGGTAATGTCATCAAAACTTCGGTCAAATCAAGTCTCGATTAAACATTGATTCGAAGAAATGTTTATGGTATTTTTTATACGCAATGGTGTGGAATGTATCAGTTGGATGGAAAAGCGAACCGAGCAGAAATATTCCAAACGTGTGAATATAAACAAATGCAAATGACTATTTAAGCTCTAAACCGGTTCCATGCCATAAGAGTGTCGAATTCCCGACAGAATGAGACCGATGGCCTTGGGACTTGACAAGTGCTTGAAAAGAGTATTTGTGAAAATGACAAACCTCTGTATAAAGATATGCTAAGCCAACTTAGTCTCGGTCACATTACAATAAAATAGATCCCTAAGCAGATTATCCTTTCGCCAATTTTATTTCATTATATGCCAGACTTGGTGGATTAAGTGATGAAGAGTGCATAAGGGGTAAATGATGAGGATATAACTCTGTGGTGGATTCCATAAGTGAAAAAAAGAGATATAGAAAACACTGACAACTGTTGGTGGATATCGATCGGTCAACATTTCCGCTTCAACATTATACTGGACAGCTTTCTGCGTTTGCAGCGTCAAACCCAAACCCACACGAAAACGAAATGGAATCAACAACGTGCTGCAATTAAAATCAGCTGATACACCACATCCCCATGCTGTTCTCTGCCATTAGTGACATGTCCAACGCGGCGAATCGTCAACTGTTTTAATTGCCGTTAAATGCTTCAGAAATATACTTTTGGAACCCGATTGTGCTGCAATTAAAATCAGCTGATACACCACATTCCCATGCTGTTCTCTACCATTAGTGACATGTCCAACGCGGCGAATCGTCAACTGTTTTAATTGCCATTAAATGCTTCAGAAATATACTTTTTGGAACCCGACTGTGCGGTAAAATATGTTAAAAACAGCTGAAACGGAAGCAGACTCTTGCGAATAATTCATAGGTATCAGTGCTTAGTTGTAACTTTTCACATGAAAATGGGAAAACGGGATATCCAAAACAGTTAGGACATCACCAACATACATAATCGGATTATCATGAATACCCTTTACGTAAATGACTTATGCTGGGTTGCCCAGGTCTAGGAGTGATTGATCTGTGTGCTCCAGCGAATCTCAAATGCGAGTCGAATCCAATTCCAAATCAAACCAGGCAGATGATATAAAATCAAACCGACACTCGAATCGAATCTCGAGGCTCTTCAAATTGTAAATGTTGCGCTATCTTACAACCGTATCGTCAATACTTTCTTAAGAATTATATTTTACACCGACTCGACTGTTTGGGTGAATCAATCGAAAAAACGGAATATTCCAGAAGGGAATGGGAGTTGTTTCGGACGCGGAAATCCATTGGTCGCTTTTGTCATCAGGTCTCTTCTCCAGCAGACCTGACGATAAAAGAAGAGTTCAAGAGGAGACATTTTGTAGGATTCCAAGAACAACAGTACCATTCGATAAGTTTCGAATCAGCAAGACACCAATCTTATCGGATCGAACCATCATGCTGATTTCGAATGGAATCGAATTTCGAAGTTTCCAGGAACCTAGTCCCAGGTGAAGTCTTTGTACTATTGACTCTTAAAGCCCCTTGCTTTATAAATAGACTTTGATGTACTTTTAGTGCTCCCAAATGACCTAAAACAATGTTTTTTTTTTCTTTAACCTTCGCCTTGATTGAAGGATATTTGACAAACTAAAAGAAAATATCTGAAAGTCTCAAAATTTACTTTTGCCTCAAAACTAGGACATGGAGATCGTTTGAGATTTGATTGGGTTCGAATCTTTCCCTTGATTAGATTCGATTTTAAATCATATCGGTTATAAAAAATCGCATAGCGGAGTGTTGGAATCCATGTATTTCTTTATTGTCGACTTTCTGTAGAAGACGACTTACAATTTACAATTCACCTTTATTCACAGTATATCACTTACATATAAAGTACAGTGCGTAAACTAAACAATTCATTGTAACATACTTTGATATACTGCAAGGAAGCGACATAGCAATGTTAGCTGTCTTCCTGTCGCCCCTTGTAAAAAGAGAAGAATTTCTCGACAGCAGATCGTGTATTCGAAAACAGTTAAGTTGAGCAATTTTGTATTATTAACAAAATGACCGAGCATTTTAGGATCACAGTTATTGAAGAAATATTGGATAGACCAAGAATACCTGATTATAGCGACTTGACTGTGTATCATACAAAACATAGTTCCCCGACGTACTGAGTCAAAGAATGTTATATATGGACCATGACTACTACCACCATCTATTCCAAAGGTTTTTAAATGTAGCCAGGTCTGAAAGACAAGGTCCTTTTTGAAGAGATTTCGGGTTTCAGGCCCTGCCTTACACATGGTGTTGTAACTGGTCTTAATTTAGTATTCATGTACACCAAAAAAACACAAAATAACTGAAACAGCAAGGAGTAAGTGGGGAACACTCCACGATAGGATCGGCAATTGATCACGTCGCTTGGCTGCACCTAGAGAGTAAAGAGGCTGCTCCAGAGAGAGAGAGGGAGTGAAGTGTTTATGTTAATTTTAAGCACTGTATTGGGCTGAACTGAACCGACATAAAGTAAAGCAGATTTCTTTGAGGAGCAAAATCGATCGGATGCAGTCTGTACGCAGACCGACACACGCGTGTCAATTGGTTAATCGATATAGCACGAGTGCAAGCGCGGAAGTATAAAACGAGGGGCCAGAGGCCTCGAGTTTTATCCTTCCGCGATGGCACAAGTGCCATATCGATTATCCCATTCTCACGCGGGAGGCGTTCTGTGTTTATTACACGTCTTCAAGTCTATAAAAACAATTATTAGTAGGACACTCAGCAATTCATTTGGCAACTATCAACAAAAACAGCACATTTTATTGCCAGCCAAATTTGCGAGAGGAACCCGTCTTACTATTTCCTCCCTGATTTCCAATTTGTTCTTTGTGCCTACTGGCACATAGACACAATGGAATTCAGGGGACAATTCTCAGCTATCACTCGCGGTCCAAATTGTAATTGCGTTGCCCGATTTGTTGAAAATTCCAGTGAAATGTCTCTTCTATTTAAAAATAGTCCGTCAACGATTTCCATTCCGCACATATGTGCGGAACAACTTTTCATTTTCCGCATGATTTAGTGTTGCTGTGGATGGGGATTACATAGAACAGGCGTGTAATAAAACCAGATAACACAAAATTAATAGAAAAACCCTGAAAATGCCATTTGAAGCGATAGCGGCGATCGAGTTACTCTAGTTCACAAAATATAACATATGACTATTTTTTGTCAATTTTCGTTTCAAATAGTCCAGTTACTAATATGGCTTCGGGGTGAGTTGACGTCACTTGAATATCGAGAACAGAAAATGCCCAAACCCATTATGGTAGCGATCCACTCAGAGCGCAGATGGTGGGCGCTTCGAGTAGTTTGGATATCAATGGATCAGGACCTCGTCCAATACGATTCTAATATATATGAAAGTACATCGAACCCCGAGTCAATCCACTGATCCACGTTGAAGTTCCTACACGGAATAACATTGGTTGCCATATAAAGAAATACTTCCGCTTTTCGGACAGCGGTGTAATATATGTGTCTGGCGACCTCAGTGTCAGCTAATATGTGGCCAAACTCTAGAGACCTTGAAATAATAATACTAACTTGTCACAACATTTGCCGATCAGTGAGTGATGTTGCAAATCCTAAAATGGCCCATATACAACAGATATACATATTAATACATAATTGTCTCATACCGCAGAACTTTCCTCATTGAAACAGGCAGCAATGGTCCCAGTTGTCAGTCAAAAGGGTAGCAACAAGCGGGAACTAAATTCATAATTAGCATTCAGTTGCGAGGGTGTGTATTTTTTATTTAAAATAAACGTTAACCTGGAAATTATTCAGCACTACTCGGTCAAACGATGAATACTCAATCAATTCAAGTGAGTCTATATAAAAGGAACAAACAAGGAAACTCCTAAAACAAGAATTAACAATTCGGTTGACATACCGCCATTACGAATAAAAAAAAAGTGTAGTAAACTACTGAAGCATCTAAATACACCGAAGGCATCCGGTGCAGAAGGAATACAAAACATGATACTAAAACAATGCGCTGAAGAAGTCGCCCCACGTTCCTCGGCAGGCTGTCAGAAGCAACACAGGAGACCTCCCCACAGACGGGAGAAATGCGAACATTTTCAGTGAGTTAAAAAATGTGACGGAAACACTGCGGAAACTGCCGCCCAGTGTCACTGACATCGGTTCCATGCGTGATCCTGCAGCATATAATTTATAGAGGTATGCCAGAACACATAGAACTGCTCAATGTATCAACATATTTGAATTACGGCTTCAAACGAGTTATTCTTGCAAAACATAACTGCTGGCAACAAGGAATGACATGATACAAACTCCTAGATGGACATGCCAGTTCTAGACTTCTCTAAAGACTCTGACACCGTATCGCACGATACACTCCTGCTTAAAATATACCGTTATATGGAATAAGAGGACCAATTCATAAGGTTAAACACTTCCTCATCCAAATAAAATGAGAGTCTTACTAGACGGCGAAACATTGATAAGTGTCTAGGTATTCCCCTAACCAACAATACTGGGCCCTCTCATCGTTTTATATCATATAGATCCCAATTTAGAATCTTTGCAGAGAACTACCTACAATATTACCAAGTTAAGTCACACGAGGATCACAACCCCATGTAACAAGACAGCAATAATGGGCAATAACATGGGGCATGACATTTAATGAAAACATGGAGAGTAATCGCTTGACTGGACTGGTTACGTTAAATAATTCATGAGAGGTGAGGGACGTTGTACAAACACGAGTGCGCGAATAGTCCCTCGCCTCGAATGAATTATTTCACGTAACCAGTCCTGTCAAGTGATTACTCTGTTTATTACTTTTCATTTTTAACGATACTTTTATTATTTAACCCTTTACCTAACGTAAAGGCCGAAACCGGCCAGCACTATTCTAAAAAATCGCCAATTAATTTTCATTATTTTTTCATTTTTGGTCTCTAAAACATAGGTTATGACCCCTCATTGGAACGAGCTCGTTCCAATGAGGGGTCATAACCTATGTTTTTGAGACAAACAATGAAAATAATAATTAATGAAGAATTTTTTTGCTAGTGTCGTCTGTTTTTCATGTTAGGTAAAGGGTTAAAAAGCAAAAAAAAAAAAAAAAAAACAACAATGAAGTCCCCATTACACCCACGGAAAAGCGTCTACGTTTGCGCACACGGATACATGACACAATTGTTGATTGCATAATTCACTTGCGAAGTTATCGTTTATAATCAAACCCGGATATCCCATTAAATCACCACACTTTGGAAAGTAATAAAATGCAACATCATGTCCATCAGGAAGAAAAACAATCTCTACAGACCAGACATTCACATCCTAGAAGAAGTTGACAACAATATACATTTGGGCTTTTAAATCTCAAACGACATGAAATGGAACACTCACATCAAAAACACAGCCAGGAAAGCCAGTGCTACACTTGGCTTCATCAGACGAAATTAGCGCTTTCATCAGAGTTATCTAAGAAAAGAGTCTACATGATCATGTTCAGCACAGTTTATTGTTGTAATTATATTTGGTCGCCACAAATAGTTATTAACTGCGAAGTTCCAAAGTCGCTCACGAGTGCGACATCAGCTTTCGAACCAGAATCAGTAAGGGTTGGGGGGGGGGGGTGCTCCCTCACTGGTGCTTTGGTGTTTCTGGTTTGTAAATACGTTTAGAATTCACTTCATCAGAACTCAAGTTCTCACCAATGGTTCGTCGGAAATAATCAATAGTCTGGTGGGGCTAAGTACCTCGGTACAATCTATAGCCTCAACTCTTGATAAAAGCCTGGAGCATGTTAAACGGTAGGTCACGGTCTATCGACTAATTTACTGTTTTAAGGATAATCCAGTAGATTGCGAGCTTCAGCTCTTGTTAAGAGCAGGGGACAGTACCTTGATCTTACATTTAATAAGCTTTTAAATTAATATATATAATAATTTATTTATTTATATAACGCTTTTCCCAGCGAAACGCTGCTCAAAAGCGCTGAAAACATAGGTGAAGGTAACAATGGTATAATCAGCGGCCGAAGGCTGCTTGAAAGAAATGGGTTTTCAGAGCTTTCATGAAGTGATCTGCATTTAGGGTTTTTCTAAGGTTCTGAGGTAGGGCGTTCCAGAGTGAGGTAGCTGCAAAAGTGAATGATCTCTTCCTGCCGTTAATCGAATTCGAGGTACAAAAAGGACACTCTCAGAAGCTGATCCGAGATTCCTCGAAGGTGTGTGTACTTTGATGACTTGCTTAAGGTAGATTGGTGCTTTGTCGCTATGTAAGATGTTGTGTGTCACCGCCAATACCTTATACTTAATGCGAGACTCAACTGGCAGCCAATGCAGAGATTTCAGGATTGGTGTAATGTGGTCATATTTTTTCGCACCGGTAATGATCTTAGCTGCTGTGTTTTGAATACGTTGAAGCAGGTACATTGATTTCAGAGGAAGGCCGAAATAGAGAGAGTTGCAATAGTCCAAACGGGACAGGACCAAAGACTGTATAACAGTTTTCAGAGTGTTTTGGTCAAGTAGCTTTCTGATTTTGTTGATGTTTCTTATTTGGAGGAAGCAGCTTTTGCTCACTTTTGTGATTTGGTTATGCAGATCAAAGCAATCATTAAAAGTGAAATCGAGGTTTAGGGCAGTTTTACTTGAGCTAACTGCGCTATCGCCTATTTTCAAGCAGTTAATTGGAACTTTGTCTAGCTGATGTTTGGCGCCTAACTGTACAAATTCTGTTTTATCATCATTTAATTTCAGAAAGTTTCTCCCCATCCACTGTCGAATATCCTCAATGCATGCCTCCAGTGTTGTTAAGGAGTCATTCATATTGGAAAGATCAGCAGACAGATAGAGCTGGGTATCGTCTGTGTACAGGTGAAAATTTACACAATGCTTCCTTATGAGATCCCCAAGTGGTAGGGTGTAAACTGTGAAGAGTAAGTGTCCGAGTACTGAGCTTTGGGGTCGCCATATTTTAGCTCGACGGGTTCTGATAGAGTATAGCATATTTTCACAGATTGCGTTCGGTCACTTAAGTAGGAACGTACCCACTCAAATTAAATACATCATTTATTTCATAAACTTCAAATTGAGTTTGAATTAGTGTTTAAAGTATCCCTTTATCCCGGTTGGCCAAGTCAAAAATTCTGAACCTGAAAATTCACCACGATGACCAATTTGGGAGTCGGGCACTAGATCAAGAAAAAAACATAGAAAATAAAAACAACACAACTTGGTCCCCACCCCACGAACGCTCGTAGCACCTTGAGTTAACCATAACCATAACAATAACATCTGCAACACTGCTCTTAAGACAAAGTAACAATCCAGATCTTATTGTCGGGTTGCTCTAGTTGTTCTCATTATCAAATCCAACAACATTATACGAGTTGTCTCTTTACATTTACCTAACATGAAAAGCATACACTTGCAAAACAAATTCTTGAATAATTATTTTTTTCATTTCTTGTCTCAAAAACATAGGTTATGACCCCTCGTTGGAACGAGCTTGTCGAGCTCGTTCCAACGATGGGTCATAACCTGTGTTTTGGAGACAAAACATGCAAAAATAATGAAACCAAATTGACGATTTTCGAGAATAGCGCTGGCCGGTTTTGGACGTTACGTTGGGTAAAGGGTTAATATTACCAGTTATTATAAAAATCACAGCATCTGAAAATGGGATTAAAGGAGCATGGATAAATGAGTACGGGGGCACGAGTGAAAAAGTCAGTGTGGTTATTTAAATAATGTGGCAATCGAAAGTGAGGGATACCGTTGAACACATTCTTGATGCGTATTGAGCTGCGGCAGAAGAGACATGTCGAAATGAGCAGGGTTTTAATGAGTACTTTTTTATCTAAGAATAATTGTTATTAATAGGTTTCGCTTCTGCTCACATAGGTATCAGTTTAATAAGTTGGCTTGTTTAACCCTTTGAACTCTGGTGGGATCTTCCATGTCGGTTCAATGGATGCATTTGGAAGTGTCCATATTCATTATTTGGGGATAGACCAAGTAACATTTTAGGGCTGCACGTTCAAAATATTGACTGGTCCACATCACAAATTCACTTAGCAGCCACATTACTTAATAAAATTATGAAGTATTCTGTTCCTGGGTCGGATGAACAGCTTCTCAGGTTCAAAGGGTAAATATAGTCATTGAAAGGTGTAAAAGGCACTGGACATGGTGTCGGTGCAAAGTTGAGAGATATGTGCAAAAATGATATAATATATCCAATCGTGTACAAATCAATGTACCTTTTCTTGGTGCTACATATCTACCGTTACTTACAGTTAAGGCTACCAAATTCTGTACATATGGCCTGTGCACAAGCAATGTTTCAGCAATGGACCTCCGGGTGACCCGGAGGTCCATTGGCGGAAACATTGCCTGTGTTTGCTATGAGTAACCAGGAGAACCCACCGGGCTTTGAATGCCATTCGATATGGCAATTGCGCGCAATTCCTATGCGCTATTAAGCATAGATAAGCGCACATTTCGTGACAGGTCTTCTAGATTTAAGCGTAGCAGTAAAATCGTCGCTTCTCGGTAGCTTGTTTCTCTTTGATAAACTGAATTAAAGTAAAGACTGCTGTAGTGTCTGTTACGCTTATCCACGCAGAGACGTCGAACTGGGGTGGTGGTTGTGGTGGTATCGGTGGTGGGTGGTAGCGGTCTCTTCTTACCCTTGGACCAGGAGCAGTACTGGGAATCCGTGTCCTGTCATGCAGTACACAATGTGCTGTGGTTAGGATGCAATCAATCTCTGTTAATTGCCAACCTTTGTTTGTTTTAACTCCGGCCTCAAAGAAAGTATACTCTTTATACATCATACTTTGAATTCTCGATGTAAAATCGATGAAGAGAAATTTAGTCGACACACTGATTTGCTGAGCTATGACCCGTTATAGGCGTCGCATTACCGTCGCGTCGAATTTAATTCCAGGCCAATAATTTAATTCTATGCGTCTGAAGTGCGACGTCTGCATAAAATAAAGGCGAGTAGACGAACTTCTGAGGAACTATTCGTCTGAGCCAGACGAATGTTATTCACATTGCGTCTGAAATACGTGTTGGTTTCAGACCCGTCGTATCCAATGCATATTAGCTGCATATTAGCATGCTAGGGAGGAAATACCCATTAAGGGGAGGGGCACGCTATTCGAGAAATAAATTGTTATTTGTACCATTAAATAACATGTTCTTGAAGAACTTTACAAACCCTCTCTCCATACTCCATCATATACATTTTAAACATCCAGGAAGGCCATGAACATCTTGTATTTTTTGCTGTTACAGATTCTATCACTTGGAATAGCGACACAAGCTCGTCAGTGACTCTTCTTCCCTTCCTGAAACCGTCCTGGAGCTCTCCCCAAAAACCTTTTCCTTCGATCACATCCTCTTATCTCCAATACAGGACTTTACAGAAGACTTTTCCAATCCTGCTACTGACAGCGATCCCACGATAATTATCCAATACGTCCCTATCCACATTTTTAGGAACTCGATAAGAATTTCAGCCATCACTCCCACCTTTCCGTTCTCTAATTTTGAGACAACCTTTTGTACATCCTCTGCTTTTATTTCACTACACGCGAAGTTTGATAGAGTTTCCTCGACCTCATTGTCGTACGCCGGTGGGTTGCACATGCCCCTCGCGTATCTGTAGTTGAATAGTATTTGAAATCACATGAATTCGGTTGCGAGTCGGGGGTAGGTTGAAAATTAGGACTCGTGTACTACGAGTAGAGTTTTTGGATTAATTTTTGTGAATATAAATGACGGAAATGAACTGACCAATTGCCGCTTGTCATGGTTTATTAAGACGATTACGCGTCACTTGATCCAGTCAAGTGAAGTCCACACATGCGTTTACCAGGTAATAAAAATCAATGGCAGCATTTGTTTTTTAATTAATGACACACAGTGTTGTCCCCGATGCTTCATTAATTAAATTGGCGATGTTTTATTCCTAAAAATAGTGTTTCAAATATAATGTTATTGCGCCCGCGGAAATATTGCCCACCCTTGGAAAGTGTCAGTCCACGGCGGCCGTACTGAATGCTCTCAACCCCCACCCTTCTCCTCTTTGTTCGGCCCAAGTTAACCCTTTAACCAAAGTAATGGCCAAAACCGACAAGCGCTTTTCGCAAATATCGCCAATTAATAGTTATTTTTTTCTTTTTTTCTCTCAAAAACATAGGTTGTGACCCCTCGTTGGAACGAGCTCGTCGCGCTCGTGTCAATGAGGTGTCATAACCTATGTTTTAAAACAAAAAATGAAAAAAAATAGTTATTCCAGAATTGTTTTTGCAAGTGTCGTCTGCTTTTCGTGTTAGGTAATGGGTTAAAGATCCCTCCGCTTTTCAAGCTAGCTGGAATTTGAGTGAATGATGTCTGACTAAATGATAACTGCATTTTTGCTGCTTACCAGTATATGTTATTATCCCTGGTAAAACCAAATGCAGGCCACACTATCAAAATAGCCCTTACGCAAGCCCATCGATCAACACATCCCTTAAACAAGCCCATTGCTGATTTTAAAATTACATTCAGTGGGTTAGAATCACAATTCAATGAGAAGGTGACATCTGTGTGGCAGGCTGTATAGGATGGGTCAACAAATAATAAGCCCCACCACCTCCTTCCAAATACTACAAATACGTTTTATATAAGTCTCGTGGCCAGTGTTCCTGCTTACCTATAATTGTCTGGTGCCTATTTATTAGCCAACCTGAATATTTTGGTGACAGACGAAATATACCAGTGACAAACTGATTATTCGGTTTGGGGTTTCTTACCTTGGTTTTTAAGCCCAGTATCCTTCCACTATTCTAGTGTGTATTTATGTTTTCATTTTTAGACATGCAAAAAAAGGTAGAGGTCAACTTAAGATCGCAAGTGAATCCCCAGATACCATCTATGATCCTCACGTTAAGGGGAATGTATCGAGATCACGTGTCAATTGATATTAACTTTATACAATGAAATTTTATTTTAAAGTTTTCCGACAGTAGGTAAGGCTTAAGGTGATAATACTGAGTATATTATACAATGTGAATACGACTGAGGTGATGAATAAATTCAAGTATTCCTACAGATGTATGCAACATATGAAAGTCTAATCGCCCGCAGTTTCAAACTTTCAGAACCATGAGCCCAAAATTGATCTAAAAGCGAAAGATTAGAAAGAAAAAGTAAAACTCACATAGCTCGCATTGCGGATCGAAAGTGAAAAAAGTAATGACATTGTTGATAATTTTGCAATCGATTTTATACCCTTTTCTGAATTTTTAAAGATCATGAAGGTGAGAGGGCCAAACAGTTTTTTGTAAGTCGGCAGTCAACATTTTGAAAGCAGTACACACTTGTTTTTCAGGCAGGGTATGACGAATTGAATTTTGCAACTATTGTTATTCTCTTCTCCATTGATTCTTTTCAAGTACTGAATACAACAAATTATCTTACAATAAGAGAGTATTTTCCCAATACAAGTAAAAATGTCTAGACACAATACAAATCAGTGTTGTGGGTGGTAATCACACGTACGATCATTTGATTCAGAAAGAGAATATTTTACCTGTACTCACAGAAGACTGATTACATATGTCGAGGCCACCGTTTCGTTAACAGTAATTATATGGAAATGAACCACCAATCTAGCGAAATAAATTAGACTAGATAATTTGTGATCATGGTGGTATTTTTATATAAGCATATCATGCGTTAAAAATGATAAAAATAAAGCAAGGAGAACACAGCTGAAGCACTGCTATAATCTTTGATGGTTATCTTACAGGAGAAACAATGAAGGGGATTACGTCATGCACAGCCCTAAAACGCAATACCATGAGGTAATGATCTTCATTCATAGAAAAATCGATTGATAGACGCTGAATGATTGTCAAAATATATGCGAACAAGTCAAGAAAGAGAGAAATATTGTAAGATAAATTGGTTATTATCCAAGTATATTTCCGATATGGTGTATTGAATTCTCGACCTCGAGTCCTGATCATTTATCTAACAATCATATAGATTTTGGCCCGAAAACCACGAGAAACGGTACGTATCACATAATGTGTTCGGATTCCGTATCATATAGGCGATTCATTCTGATTCCGTGTCATATAGACGACTCGTTTCCGGGAACGCGACGG
The DNA here is from genome assembly GCA_031216915.1 of Pictodentalium vernedei. Lineage (NCBI taxonomy): Eukaryota > Metazoa > Mollusca > Scaphopoda > Dentaliida > Dentaliidae > Pictodentalium > Pictodentalium vernedei. Next base: position 136,650,447 of record CM062297.1, on the reverse strand, counting down.
CGACAGTTACGGGCGATTGGCTAAACATTTAATAATAAATAGAAACTGCACGATTCAATATTACACCTACCTGGTTCCGGAGGATGCGCCCACATCGCATACTCGTAAATGCAAGCGGATCATCATAGGAAGTGCCACTGAGAGTGAATAATTTGACAACACAACATTGAAAATTGTGGTGACCGCGTTACTCATTGTTTGATAGAGTGCGCAATATAGTTCCATAAAATATGTTTTTTTTTTAAACTTCTCACCCTACATTATGTCGCAAAACTGTATTAACAATTTAAGTTTTAATCTGTTTATGTGACAGAATTGTTAGATAAATTAATTATCATGTCCTCACGCTGGTCATCCGATTACCACCTATGCGGTGCAGTACCTCATTTGCGGTTTAAAAAACAGCAGATTGTTACGCATACAAATTGGAAAATTGGTAAGTACACGCATTTCAACAAGCCTGCTTGTGTTGCAATCTCAGGGTAGGTATTAATCACCAATACTTTCATCCAAGAAATATTTTCATGAGAGAAATAAAAAACAATTTTTTTTAAGTATTTTAAAGTGGAAATATGGAGATAAAAATTCCAGTTGTTGGGTTTGAACTGCGAATTATATTTAAAATATGCTATTGTGAGGCCTTGGGGAAACATCCGTATACAGACTTGTCTTACTTTAGCCAAATGTGTAAGTTACGTTTGTGATCCTTTTGTGAAAACATGTTTAAACGGAATTTATCGAGGGGGGTAATTTGATTTTTATGAATACCTTTTTTGCGGTGTAAAGTTGCCATCTTTTTCGGTTTAGACAACACCGCAAATCAAGTATTCTAAAAGTTCAACACCTCTCGTCGAAGCTGCCAAATAAGGCTAATGCAGGACTTTTTATGAAAGCTGAAGCTGATCTAAACTCAAAGACAAAAGTCTGAAGCAACAATGGAGCGAAGGTTTGACCTTCTATGTCCTTGATATTCACGGAGAGAACAAATTTTGTAGAAAATTTCCGAAAGAATGAGGATGAACGCTAATGTATTTTCAATAACAGAGCTCAATTACTTCATAAAACACACAGACACTATGTACAAGAATGCAATAAAATTCCATAGATCGTTTTCAGATTATTTTGTTAGTGATATACGCAAGTTAATAGCAGTTATACCATATTTTATGACACCTACCTTCAACCGTTTTCCGCAAACGAGGTACTGCACCGCAAAGGTGGTAATCGGATGACCAGCGTGGTCCAGTGATTTATATCAGATTCAAGGTGGTGTCCAGAAGTGGATCTCAACGAGCCGGCTTTGCCGGGGAGTTCTGATCACATTTTTGGATACAACCTCGAATCTGATACAAAATACAGGACATGCACATAATCATGATAATCTGTATATATCGACTCGTCCTAACGGATTCGTTGATATATGCCATGTGACGAGACTTAGACTTCAATACACCATCTCCGAAAGCCCACATGGTGGCAATAATCCATCTGTATTTCTAATTCCCCCAGTATCCATTCTTGTTTACTCCGTGAACTCGTTAAATGCTGCGCATTAAAGTTTTTGATTTCCTTAAAACAATATTTTAGAATCCTGTATGAAAATCTTCCGAAGTTGTACACAACGAAACACGTTTATGATTCTGTTAAAGATATTCTACTTTCAAATATAAGTTTCTTTCCGGGGAGGTTATTTCGGATGCTTTCACTTTGATACATGGACTTGAATTCACTGATCACTGTAAATTATTAAAGACTGTCTTTTTGCCATTGCCATCTTAAAAACTAAAACTAATTCGAGCATTGAAGGTGAATAATTTACACACATCTTTGTAAAATTCAATTGAATTATTTATTTATTTATTTATTTATTTATTTATTTATTTATTTATTTATTTATTTATTTATTTATTTATTTATTTATGTAAACCTCTACCTGACATAAACAAACAACGACATTTGCGAAAAATGTTATTTACTGAAAGTTTTTGATGTTTGGGATTTTCGAACTTTTGACTTCCATTCCCCGATTCCAAAACAAAGTTCATCACCCATAACTGAACAGGCCTACTCCAATGAGAGATCATGAGCCTTGTTCTGTATCCAGGAACAGGAAAATGAATAAAAACTGACTGACGATATGTGTGAACAGTACTGACACGACGTTATTGTCCCACATAGATGGTCAAATAATTACAAAAATTGCGTGATCTAATCAGTAAGTCTTAGTACATGGAGTATTGAAACTCTAGAATAATAGTGCCAACAATATTATTGCGAGAAAGTTTACCTAATCACATCAAAACAAACACTGCTTAAAAGCTTTCTGGGTGTCTATTTCATATGAAAACTGCAAATTCTCAGGACAACAGTCTCATCTCTTTTGGGAATATGACGCTATTATGGACTGTTTGTTTACCCACCTTTCCTGGAGTTTGCGCTCAGACAACCGTTGATGTGTTGTCGTGTTCCTTTATCCACAAAAATATACATATATAGTTTCTGTGCTCCGGTTATAAATATTCGAACCAGTAAGAATTTATTTCGATTTGAAAATATTAAGTTATTGACACAGTTGGTGGAAATACGATGCGTAATATTAAACCTTTGAACCCCCGCGGCCGCTTTTCCGGCCATGAACATGAAACGTCATAGCGTCATTAAATAGGATGGCTGTTCAGTACATGGGTGGGGTAGACCAGTCAATATTTTCAACGTTGAAAATATTGATTGGTCTACCCCAACTGATGAATATGGACTCTTCTAATTTCTGCCATAGAACTGGCATGGAAGATAACACTAGAGTTCAAAGGGTTTAACCTTCTTTTGAACAACTGCTAGCGTTAATTCGATGAAAATGAATATGGCATGTTTTTGATTCAATAGACTCTTTATGGCATTTTTTTATTCAATAGGCTGGAATAGTTTAGTTGGTCGGAATGGCGATGGACTAATATTTCAGTGCTACACAGTCTTCAAGCCAAAACAGCGTTAGAGAACAGAATTACAGTTACACAATTGGACTTGTGGCTTATGAAAAAACGTTCTGAGTGTCGAAATTTATAAACTAGTCAATCTTTCTTCCTTGCGACCTGGTTGAAATAACAAACTTCTTGGTCAGTTTACTGTTTGGAAAAATTTTCAAAGATGGCTACCGGCACAGGTTTAGCTGTCCAGTTATTTTCCACATATTGTTTGTTTTAACAGAAACATAACGTGGTCACTACCTTTCGCAAATCTTTCAATTGTTTCTTTATTTAAAAAAATATGTAACTGAATACTCAGACGTAAGCATCTTCAGGTTTACGAGCAGCATTTATCTTGCTATGGACATGTAGAGCATCGCTGGGTTTTATGTACCACGGAAACACCAACAGACAGGCATCTTGGCAAGGTGACTAAATACAATATGACAGGTATATTTGTAGTAAGGCAACATTTAATAATATAAATAAAATCACACATACAATTAATCTTTGGGTGTAAATCTGTTCTCGGTACAGTTTCAGGCAGGACTTATCTTCCATGGCCACATGGAACGTCGCGGGTTTTAATGTACCACAGCAAAAACCCAAACCTAACTGACAGTACTTCTACAAAACGGCCAATCATAATGTAACACTTTTTATAGCTTTATGGAACTGTTAACCATTAACCGAACGCACATGATATAAAAATTTATTATTTTAATTATTGTTTTTTTTTAAAAAAATGAACGAAACCACATCCCTGTGACCCTTCATACAGTTAAAAGTAGAAGTCCTTCCCGAACTGTGCGCTATCTAGGCTTACAGTTAAAACTAGAAGTCCTGTCATGAAATGCGCACAAACAGCACGTCAATTTGCGCGTTAATCCACGCGTTATGACCATAATAAGGCTATCAAATTCTGTACATATGGCCTGTGCACAAGCAATGTTTCAGCCAATGGACCTCCGGATAACCAGGAGGTCCATTGGCAGAAACATTGCTTCCGTTTGCTATGCGTAACCAGGAGAACCAGTCGGGCCTTGGATGCCACTCGATATGGCAATTGCGCGCAATTCCAACGCGCTATTCAGCCTAGATAAGCGCACATTTCGTGACAGGACTTCTAGTTTTAACTGTAATTGCGCATAGGAATTTCGCGCAATTGCCATATCGGGTGGCATCCAAAGCATGGCAGGTTCTCCTGGTTACTCTTAGTAAACACAGGCAATGTTTCTGTCAATGGACCTCCGGGTTACCCGGAGGTCCATTGGCTGAAACATTGCTTATGCACATAATTTGATAGCCTTACTATGGTCAAAACGCGTAGATTAACGCGCAGATTGACGTGCTATTTGTGCGCATTTCATGACAGGACTTATAGTGTTAACTATAGCAACGTGAGCGATGAGATCGTTTGAATGAGGAGTCACATGATGTGGTTTTGTTGAAACCTTTGAAAAATATAGTTTTGTCAACAGCTAAATCTGTAAATTACGAAGATGGTTGCGTCGATTCATTGGGTTAAGGGTTAACAATGTAGGCTAAATAACACTTACACAAATACAATGCAATTAATCTGAAAATAATCTAATTGTATAAGATCGCAAATTATCAAGACTAATAACGAATACTGTGCTACTCTAAAATATAACAACTCATTTACTTGTTTATTTATTGTGGTTTAACGACACTTTTGACTGCCACGGTGACCTCGTTTCCGAGAGTTTTACGAGTGGAGGAAGTCGGAGTACCTGCAGAGAACCTTCGAACATTAGCGAGCAATTGGCAAGCCCCCACCCAACTCCACAAAAGCAGGGTTAGCATTGGGTGATGACAAGTGCAGTGCACCATTGAAGTACGCGTCAGTATTCAGCGTCACCGTGCCCCAATGTGTGCAATCGGAATTAAGTACCTTGCCCAAGGACACAACGCAGTCAACCATGGCGGACGTCGAACCATGGACCTTTCTGTTTGACGTTCAATGCCGTAACCAAAAAGCCACTCGAACCTAAAATGTAACAACTATATACATTTGAATAATTGCACTCAGTTCCGTAGGTCATAAAACTGTGAAGAATTCAGTTGTTCTGATTCTCTGTAATACTCAACAAATTCACATCATATTCTACATTGCGAAATGCATCGCTTCGTTTTTCGCATAATTACAAAGTCTGTTCACCAGTTTACATGTCGGTTGTGTTGATCTTATGTAGTTTTGGAGTAACAGTATTCGATTGCTGTGACAAGAACGTACACCATTTTCTGATTCCTTTCCAGACAATCGACAGCACGAAATGAATTGTCTCCAGCAGAGAAAGCAAGCTTGCGCCGAGAAACAGTCCCATAAATCCTCCAAGTTGAACTGAAAAAGAATATGCCGTATTTAAATAGAACAGATGGCTCAGTTGTCATAAAACATAATCGCTAAACATAAATACAGAGTTATAGGACAAATTATCATTCAGGAATTTCACAACTTTGTGACTTTCGTTTTAAATTTATCCCACTGATGTTTGAACCAATGGATTGGTGGAATGGCGGCCAAAATTGTAGCAACTCAATCTTCCCCATAAACATGGCGTCATGCAAAGCAGTGACTTCTCTCACCCGTGACGCTTGATGGGTTGATAGGTACTGCAGACGAAGCATAATAGCACTCACATCATCAGATGTTAACCTAGCACGAACACTAGTAACAGCTGACAACTTTCCATTATCGGTACTTGATTTTGTCATTAGTAACTAAAATATGTTTAAGTATTCGAGTTGCATTTCCACAAAACATATGTGCTCATCCCCATTATATTCATGTTTTGTAGACATCAAAGCATATTCCTTCAACAGCAACTCGATTGCGATGCTCCGGAAATTGAAAACTATCCAGAAAAAAGCTTTTGTTGAACTTTGGCGATTTATAACATCTACCTGATAAATCGTGGGCTCAAAACGTTGAAAAGGATCTGGACTTGGACCATAAAATATTGCCTTACACAATGACATTAAGGTACCATTTTTATAACCAGTTTTCCACGGAAAAAAGACAGACTCAGGTCACTGTATTTTAATACGCATGCTTGGTTTGTTATGCCGTTGTATCTCTTGTTCAATTATAGGTTACATTTGACTACCCTAAACCGCTCAATACTATTAAACATGTTATGGCCCCATTTGGAAGTACATTCCAAAACAGGTTGTTGCAGAACTATGTGGCCAAAAGTAGTTAATACAATGCTCAAGTGCGCATTCTTTTTACCCACTGTCCATTTTGGATTGTTATCCGACACGTTAGTCGACTGAATGAAAGTACAAGTTCGATATAAGTCGATCAACAATCGACAGATTTTTACATGCATACATCTCTTCAATGGGCCCGAGTTTAAAGGTTTGGGTTCAGTACAAAAGATAGCATTATTCTTTCGAAACGTGGTATTAAATCACTTGATAAATAAAACATTAAACAAAACCGTATTTCAAACAGCTCACCAATGTGACATCCGTTTTTAGACACAACTGTAAAATGCCAATATGTCATGGACGTCAGGAGAAGCATATCATCCGTTCAAACATGAATTACTAGCTAATCGCTTTTGAATTGTAACCACCCACTAATCTCTACAAAACTGGTTTGATGGAACTCCAGCGCAAAACCTCGCGATTCAATCTGCAACCCACTCCGAGATAACGTGGGGGGGGGGGGGGGAGGGGGGGACATTGACGACGATATTTGCTATAGTCACAGCGCAACAGCTTTCACGTCATCAAATATCAAACGAAAGACAGCACGAAAACTCTTAACACGCTATAACTTTCCAATCTCAGCACTTGTTATTTTGTAAATATTCAATTTTTGTTGCATAAAATTTGCACTTCACTAATATTTTCATTTGTTTACAGATATCAAAGTATATTCTTTAACACTTACGCTGCCGAAAGCGACTATTGTCACCTATTGTATGTTGATTATATGTACGTTCTGGTGTACGCAGGTCAAACCTACCATCTGATTACTTGTTGGAAAGGGCTCAGACGGAGCCCTTTCCAACAACTATTCAGATGTTAGAGTTTCAAGTGTGCCATACATTTTAATAAACTTCCTCGCATACAAACGTACTTAGATGTCTTCCATATATGGCTAAAGTGGGCGTGGCAGTAAAAGGGTAAAAATAGATTGGCGATTGTTGGGCATCGTCAAATTAATAACCTTCGAGATTTTTGTTGTTATCGAGCATTGTTTATTTATAACGCCAAAAATTCGTCTCCCCACCCCTCAAGTTTGGGGCTGGTTTAACACTTCTCTGTATGTGACCAACGAGCGTTTCAGCAATCTAATTGTGAAGAGATCAGTGGAAAAAAGCACTCGCTGAGCTAAACCTTAATTTATTTATGTTTACTTATCCACGTCAATTGAGAACTGTCACTGTTCACGTCAAAGTTCACCCTCACTTCCTAAATGTAAATGCCTTCTGAAAGAATTTTCTGGGACAGACCAATGAATATGTTTAGCCTATAGCCTTAAGATTGCATGTTGGAAATATTAAATGTTCAGTCCCAGATAATGGTGGCCGACTCCTCGATTGGAGGGTTTGTACTGACATGGAAACTGCCGCCAGAGTGAAAAGACTTATTCTAATGTATTTTGCTTCAGCTCAGTCAAAGAGGACACGATTTATTCAATCACTGGCATTCCGCTGAGACGATATAGCAAAGTCGCTTAGGAGTAAGAAAAAAAGGCCGATAACCGCAATATATTTTCAGTCACCACCCCCCCCCCTAAAAAACAGCATAAGAATAGTTAAAAAGAATAGAGAAAATTGGAATCCACCTACATCTATCCGTTCACAGACACAGCACTATCCGAATATATAACGGAAAATAAATGATATTGTATTTCCAATACAACATTGCTATTCCTAAAAAATATTTAGTTGTAATATTTGGTGAAAAAGGTCGAAAAGTGAACAAAAATTTGAAATGAGAATTAGAATCCTTTCCTCTCCCCTCTTGCAGTTAATTTAAATTCAATTTTACCGGACAGACAATAGATTTCTCCGACGAAGCAACTAGGTGCTCGGGTTTATTCAGTTATAATTTTGGGGTTACAAGTCCCGAAAAAATAACTACACACAAATTGCCCTCAAATTTTTCTGTTATGTGTAGTTTTTAGGGTCGGCCTGCCACCAGATGGGAGAGGAAAACAAAACTTGAAATGAAGTTAAAAATCTGAAAATAGGATTAATTGGAAACAAAAAAAAAATACTTTAATTTTTTTAGCTGTACAACATGCTAAAATTTCGATAAAATTGGATGAAATTAATTTTGTTTGTGATGTTGGTATGACAACGACCACCCGAAAAGTCGTCCATAACCGTTGAGAATTTCACAAGTCGGAACACTGCAAAAAATATAGGTTCTCTTTAGAACCAAAACTGGTTCTAGTTCTAATCTTGTCCCTGAGATGGAACCAGCTCTGTTTAAACAGTATTTATTTCAAATCAAATACATTTACCAAGATTAGCATTCAATTTTAACAGAATATTACATGAACTGAAGTTGATTCAGCACTAAACTTGGAGCTTATTCAACGCAGTCTCCAAACATTTTGAAACAAAGGAGATACGAACAGTTGGCGAGATACGAACAGTTGGCATATTGAACCAGTTTTGGTTCGGTAACGAACCAAAACTGATTCGATATGCCAACTGTTCATATCTCCTTTGCTTAATAATGATTTGAGACAACCCCGTATAAGCTCTAAACTTACGGCTGAAACTCCCTCAATTTATGTTTAATTCTGTTAGTATTTAATGTTAATCTTTATAAATTTATTTGATTTGAAATAAATACTGTTCAAACAGAACTGGTTCCATCTCAGGGACAAGATTAGAACCTGTTTTGGTTCTAAAGAGAACCTATATTTTTTGCTGTGTACCACGTTTGAAGAAATAATTTTTGTCAGAGAAAAGATTTGGTTGAAACAGGGAGGCTTCACCCTTTGAACCCGATCGACCGCTTTTCCGACAGGAACATGATATGTCATAACGTGAATAAATATGATGGATGTTCAGTAAATGTGTGGTGTAGACCAGTCAGTATTTTCAAGGTGCAGCCCCGTGGCTGCACGTTGAAAATATTGATTTGTCTACCCCAAATAATGAGTATGGACTCTTCTAATTGCCGCCATTGAACTGACATGGAAGATACCACTAGAGTTCAAAGGGTTAATACAGGCGTCAACATTGAGGGATCAAGAAAAACGCGTTAATTGGGTATTGTTTTTGATAAAAGTGGAAATTGAAAAAGATAACTATTTTGACGCTGGATATCCGCCAAAAAGTGTGCAAATTTCACGAGTGCGAGTGAAGGAGAAGTACCCTAAAAGTCGGGTTGAAGAAAAATAAATTGATTTTGCAGTAGAATTAATTTTTGACGTTGTCAGACATTCTCTTCGCTAATAACGTCACAGCGTTAACAATTTTCCGACAGGTTTGATGGAACTGCACTCTACTATTCTTATTGCCGTGTGCGATATTTTTATATGCTATGCTATGTTATGTTATGTTGTGCAGGGGATAATGCTGTAACACCTGGCGATATTGACATCTTATCTCCGGACGTGGAAATCGGATTTCGGACTGAGTCAATGTAGCGACCATTCTTGGAGATTACCAAATACGGGGTACGGTAGACCTAGGACCGGGTGGGGGCTGAACAGGAGACAGCAACGGTGAAATTACGATATCCTAGAGTGAGAATAACAAACCACGGAGAAGGATGGTACCCAAAACTACAGAAGTGGATTGCAAGTCTTATCCCTGTCATCTCCGCATTAATCCAGTTTACCCGGGAGGAGCAAGCTTACCAAGAAGCGACCATTGTACACTTTAGAAACTTTGAAAAGTAGCAGCAGCAGCAAAGAAATGTACCGTGCGGATGACAGTGTAGTTAGATATTTTGAAAGTGTATTTGAGAGGGAGAGGTGAAACGATTGGAAAATTCTGACTCTAAAAAATGTTCAGAGCAATATATTAACAGATTGCTTCATGAGCTAAAATATTGCTGGTAGTTTTAAATCCGTTTATCGTGTTTTATGTATACTTTACGGTAGTTGTATGACGCTTATGTGAAGTTGCAGTTATTCTACAAGCACTTCACAAATTTCGAGATTTTGTAGCGTAATTTCAGTGGGTATTTTAACACTTTACCCAACGCAGACGATATCAAAATTTATTAATTTAAATATCATTTTTTATTTTGTTTTTCGAAAGATTTCAAAATTTGTTTTAGATAAACGTGTAGATTGATGGTGATCAGCTCGCTGTTTTTTTTTTCGACACAGCAAGGCAAAGCTCCCAATCATTTATAATAAATGCTCTAAAAAGTAACAAATTCCATCTAAATACGTAGAACGACACACGTGTGTGAATGGATTGATCGATATATCACGAGTGCCAGCGCGTAATGATAAAACGAGAGGCCGCTAGCGATTCAATTTGTAATTGCATTGCACGATTTGTAGAAAATTCCAGTGAAATTTCGCTTCTATTTAAAAGTAGTCCGTCAACGATTTCCATTTTCCACACCCAGTGTTGCTGTAGATGAGGTTTGAATAGAACATGCGTATATAATAAATAGAAACTCCACGCTCCCGAGGACAGGAAAAAACCTTAAACGTGTGACATTTATTTTTCGTACCCAGGTGTGAGAAACAGTCGTTATTCATTCAACATATTATTATTGCTTCATGTTCAATAGGAAAAATAACATTTATTTGTTGAGGGAGGACATTTGAAACTTGTTGATCGAATATGTCTCTTGGTGACTTGGACCAACTCAAAAAGTTAGCCACGGCAATTAGCAATTTCCGTATTAAAGCTACGGAGGTCTTTCATATGTAGATTTTGAAGATCGTAGTAGCTTTATTTGGGGCATTGTTAATTGCCGGGGTTATATACACCTCGTATGTCTTTGTAAGTAAAACAACAACATGGTAGCGGATCCGAAGGGGGGCATATTATTTCGTTCTCCACTTATAGAAATTTCAATCATTAAATATTTAATTGATCTTGCAACATCAAGAAACTAACAAAGTTGGTGGAACTTCGCGGCCGAATAATAAAGCAATGGTTGTGGTGAATCTTCACTCCTAATGGTAATTTCATTACACAATCAGTCAAAGCAAGTCTCGATTGAAAAACATTTCTTGCGTTGATTCAAAGAAAATTAATATTGATGGTACTGTTATATTCATTTGTCTGGGATATATCAGTTGGTCGGAGAGGAGCCATAGGTTCGCTTTCCGACCAATGAAATATTCCAAACGAGTGAATTTGAACATAGGCGATGGACTGTTTAAGGGCTGGACTAGTTCCAGGGCTTGACATCGTGGAATTACTTACATAATTAGACTGGTGGTCTGAGAGCGTGAGTATGTGTACCTAAGGGGAAATGCGCAGAAACTAGTTAATGATCGGCCAAACATAGAACACCACCCCACTACCACCTCCATAATGTCTCAAGATACTTACAGAACTGGGTTGATTATAGTGAAAACATAAATAATGAAAGTAGTGCTTGTTCCAATTAGGCTGAATCTCGCTTTATTTTCCCGGAAATAAAGAGATGGACTATAGGTTGATGATGAGGCGAAGACTGCTGCTAAGTGAGAGGTAAACGTTCGAGTTACCTTATACTTACCAAATATACTGTCCCAGGTGTGTACAGGACTATGTTCAATTTTCGTTTCTGTAAGTGTATCGAAGTAGACGTGCAGCTTCACCTGTTCACTGAAAAGTAACCAAAGCGCGTTCAAACGGGGTGTTCTCACTTTGACAGCAGGTATTGTTTTCACCAAAAAATGTGTCAATAACTTACACAATAGAGATTTAAAGTATAGTCTGTACTATTTTTCTAGGTACTTAGGTTTGTTTACTAAAAATACATATGTTTAATTGATTAATATTGTCTGTGACAATTTAGAGTTAAATAAATTAAACACATTAAAATAAATTAAATTATATACATTTTAGATATTCTTAAGCGTGCTTATGACAATATCAATCAGTGACAGTGAAAAATATTTCGGACGCAAACAGCGTACAAACATTTTTTAGTTTAACCAATATTTTTGTTCATTGAAAATGCAATATGTTGCAGGATTGAACGCCAAAAAGGTAACAGTTTTTATACTGAACATCAAAAAATATAACATATATTAATAAAAAAAAATTGCTAATGGGGGATCTGACAGAAAGCTGAAAGCTGATGTTAGTCATAAATACATTGATACATTTTTGCGGTTATAGACATGAAATATATTACTCAAAGTTTGCTGAGCACCAAGTATATCCAACTAGCTGTTTTACGTTTTAGTTGAAATATTGTAATGAAAAGTGTATATATTTTTTATTTAATTATATCTTTAATGTTTTAAGTCCAGAAATTAAGATTTTATTTGTGTTTGACATTATTTTTTATTTTAGCTTTTGAATACGATAACCATGGAAAATGGATATTATTGGTAAAGGTGGAAATTTTTCAATTTGCCAAAAAAGTTGACGGAGCGAACTGGTATGGGTTCAATATCGAGTATGAGACCCATTACTGTTAATTACAGCTTGACAACGCCTTCTCACGCTCCCAATCAGGTTCCTGGTGGTCCTTTGTGGGATGCTGTTTCATTCTTGGACCAGCATGGCACCAAGCTCCTGGACACTTCTTGGCAGAACTGGACGGGCTGAAATTGCAAGCTGCAACTCATTCCAGACATGTTCGATTGGATTGAGGTCAGGGGATCTTGCTGGCCAGCCCATACGCTCAATCCCCTCCCTCTGTCGGTACTCCACGACAGCATGGGCAACATGAGGACGGGCATTATCGTCCATCAGAATGAATCTATCGCCCACTGCACCTGCTTACAATCTGACGTGGACATCCAGGATCTCATCAATATACCGCTGTGCAGTCAATGTACCACCATGTTCAAGGACACAGAGCCCTGCACGTCCATCCCTGCTAATGCCGCTCCAGACCATGATTGACCCTCCACCATAGTGGTTATGCTCAGCAATGTTGGCTGCATGGATTCGCTCTCCTGGTCATTTTCATATTCTAGAACGCCTATCTGTGTGGTCTAAGCAGTGCCTTGACTCCTCTGTAAAAAGGACAGGTCGCCAATCTTCTCTGGTCCATCCAACGTGGTCCATGGCCCATTCATATCGTGCCTGGCGGTGGTTTTGGGACAGCGGAATGCGAATACATGGTCTTCTCGATCGGAGACCACCTTCGTGCAACCTTGCCCGGATAGTCTGCGTCGAAACATTTACCCCGGATGCACTCTGAAGGTCACTGCGAAGCTGGGTTGCTGTGGCAAAGCGGTTCCTACGGACCTGAATGACCAAAAAACGGTCTTCCGCTGCAGATGTTGCCCTGTCCCTGCCACCACATGCCGTCTTACTGGTGTGCCATACTGCTGAAATCTTGCCCAGGCTCTGGTGATCACCGTATGGTGCACACCAAGAGCTTTACCAACCTGACGATGGGTAGCCCTTTGCTCCACCATCCCTACAGCCCGCCACATTTCTGCATCAGACAAATGTCTTCTTACATTTGCATTTGCCATATTCAATCATTAAATCACAAGGGTTTGTGTTGAAATGAAGACTGAATACCCTACACATGTCATGTACATGCAGACAGTGCACGAAAACATCATGAAAATTAAGGGGTACATGCTTTACCTGACTGTCACGAAAAGTCTGCTTGTCAAGAGAGCTAATGTAAACACTGGTGACCACCTCAATACATTCCTTAATCGTATCCACAAGCAATATTGCAAATATGTCACAAGCAAATTTCACAATAATGTGTCGAATATTTGGTGCTTAGCAAACTTTGAGTAGTATATATATGGAATATGGCTGCCGTGGCCTGGTCACTAATTAATATATGTATTAATTCATAAATATCGTCCCTTTAGTGCAACAAGATGCTATCTGCAATGCTAAGGCATTGCAGATAGTGCCTTGTTGTACTCGGGCGACGATATATTGTTGAATTTTCAAAACAATCAATTCCACAAAACAGCAGTGAATTTGACCAATGCATTCCATTTTTTTGGACTGACGGAACAAGATTCCATCGATTACTTGTTTGAATGTTACCCATTTTGCACTGCTGAAATTTAAATTCTAGCCATCATATAAACAGATCTTTGGACTATCTTTTGTGACTGGTGCTTTAAAGTTAATGACTGCTAAGTAAGCTATCACATTTTTGATTGTCAGCTTTTTACCAGTTATCGACGATTCGTAGTAAACATTGCCGAGAAATGGAGGACCAACGACGGTGAATATCTATCATTAATATTAATACAGACTATAGCAGAAGTTTGGAAATTTCTTACTCCAGTCTGCTGGCAGAGTGAGAATACACCGTTCAAACACATACAACATCGGTCCACAGATAAAGGTTGTCGCACAGTAAAACCAACAACTGAAACGTTCATTCAATAAAATGAAGGATGATACACGCCTTCTTCGACATTAAAGTTAAGACATCAACTAGACCCTACAGAGTTTGTAATGTTCCAATAAGTCTAAAATCCTCCTCCTCTGATTGGACGAGAGCTCTCTTAGTATATTCTATGTTTACGGCCCAAGTGGCAAATGTTACCGTCTGACGTCACAACGTCGACCGTTTCGTAATAGGTTCACCAACGGAGTGACTAGCAAGCCGCTTCATTTTCCCAGATTTTTCACTCGTGCAGCAGACGGTGTTCCGGATGAAGAGTTGTATAAATTACAAAACCAATTTACGATTTGAACTGAGATGGAATGATTTTGTCTGGTTTATTGATTATTTATCCAGTGCCGTCATGGGTATACGAGAGGTTTATTTACTAAACCTGTGATCGTTAAAAGTTGCCTTGAACAAGGCAACTTTTAACGATCACAAGTTTAGTAAACAAGCCTCTCGTGTTTCACGATGTAGGTTTTTGGATATAGGTAGTGTCTTACTGGAGCGTATACGTTATTGTGGTGAGTTGACGGTAACATGGTCTGAGGCTGAACATAAGCTCTGAGCCGCAAACCTCAGACCATGTTACAGCCAATTCATCACAATAACTTATAATGTTGGCTGTTTGAAATTGTCTTTGTGCCCACCGAACTGAAAGGCGTACCACTACTTTGTTAAGTCAAATATCAAAAGAGATGCTAGCGTATATGGGTTTTTTTAAACAATTTTGATCGATGATATTGCCTTGATCCCGCTCTATGAATGGGCTAAATTTTGGATGCTATTGTATCCGTATATTTCCTTCCGGTACACACAGTACGTCGAAAGGGAAATCATAATTTGAAAAACCAAAAGACCTCAAACCGGAATGTTTTTAAAATACCCTCAGTACCCTTCGTGGCATTCGCAGTCTGCACACTTTTATGTTAAAAACTAATCTCTCAAACTCAGCTCAATTGTTGGCCAATTTGTGATACAGAATGTAGAGTTCTGCACATATTGACCAAATTGTGATACAGAATGTGGAGCTAATTCCTTGATTGTGCCTACGGATATATTTTTCTTTTCGAGAAAACAAAAACGTCACTTTCGAAGAGGCATATCCACAACGCTCTGTATGCAATCATAGGCTAAATTATTAGGGCTATAAACTGTCTGCATTTGCTATTGCAGGAACCGTTATCGATACCAGGCAAAAGCAATGAATAGGGAAGATTGTTTACTTTTTGAAAAATAAATGGAAGCACTTTCGGCATATCGTTGGGTTCTGTGTAAATTGTTTCCGAACGCTAAAACATTTCGAATTAGCTGCCGAGAAGGCTAAATTGTTCCGGTCGGTATACTTAGATAAACCAATTCCAGGACGACAATAAAACAATTACTTATTACTGACACGCTATTTGCTTAAATTATACATGTCACAGTGGACATACAGAAGAATAATTGGGTTATAAAACACAACTGTCAAACAGCAGATTACTCAATTATAAGTTAAACAGGGAGGCTTAATACAAAATTGAGTAATGTATATATACTGAGTCAAAAAAGAAAGTATAATAGAAACAAATGTGACAAAATGGCATAAAGGATTAAATATAATAGTTCTAATGTTGCATGTTTGTGGACAAGAAGTCGTGCAAAGAGTTTAATGACATGTTGTTGTTGTCCACCCAACCGTATACAATTTTGCTACGAATTACAAAATAGCACGTGCAACCCGAGAATGTCAAATTGAATCGGTGACCGACAATTGTCTTTGTGTTATGTTGTGCTAGAGAGCCTGACTTACTGAGAAAACACGCTAGTTTTGTCATCCGACATTTTAAAAAATTCCACGGTTAACCGAAAATCAGAAGTTGCGTGCGATTGATATGCATGAGGCTGGTATACCTCCAGATGAGCTCGCTTCTGAGTTCGGAGTCACTGCGGTTACTATTTACCGTCTCATTGGAAGGTATAGAACCACTGGATCTACTGCCGACCGACCGCGTTCAGGTCGACCAAGAGTTACGACCCCTGCACAAGACGGACACATCAGAACTTCTCACTTGCGGGATCGTGTCCTTCCGGCGACGAGGACAACAGCAATTACTCCTGACAGAACTCACAATATACTCAGTGTACAAACTTTTCCGCAACAGACTCGCTGAACATGGCATCCGCAGTAGGAGTCCATACCACGGACCAATCCTTACCCAACGTCATCGTACCGTCAGAATGGAATGGGTACGTCAGTTCTTTTTAGTGATAAATCACGATTTTGTCCACGGCGCGCTGATGGTAGAGCAAAAGTGTATCGATGACGAACGGTTTTCTGATGCTTGCGTGCGGGAGTGCGACCGTTTCGGCGGGGGTAGTGTAATGGTTTGGATATGAATTTGCTTGCACCATCGAACGCAGTTGATCTTCATCGATGGTAATCTGAACGGGCGGCGATATAGGGACGAAACTCTTAACGCTGTTGTTGTCCTGTTGTTCAACACTAACGTCGGATTGCAGTTATTCCAGCAAGACTGTGCCCGATGTCACGTGGCGCGTAACTGTCGTGACTTTCTTGAGGAGCAGAGCATCGAACTTCTTCTATGGCCCCACTTTCGCCAGATTTGTCGCCAATCGAGGATCTTTGGGATCAATTGGACCGTCGGGTACGACTTCATGATTTTCAGACGTTAGGCGATTCACGTAATGTTCTAAGGCAAGAGTGGAACGCAATACCACAGGGTGACATCTAGAGACTTATCAGGTCCATGCGCCGTCGATGTCTTGCCACCCAAGAGGCAAACGGTGGGCATACACGCTATTGAGTGCACGTGTGAACTTTTCATTTCACCCCATGTCTGAATTGTGACGTCCTGCCGTGACGCTGGCAACAATAAGAAGATGAAATTATTCAAATTCATTCAGCTCCACTCGAAATATGAATTTACAATAATTTGTTTGGGATTAAAGTCGATAATACTAAAACAATAGCTCCTCGAAGTTTATTATACTTCCTTTTTTGACTCAGTATATATATGTGTGTTATGTGCACATTGTGCTTGTTCAGAATCTATTTATCGCAACAAGACACGCGTTATGGGACGTACAGCTATACCTCCCCAAAAACGAGTCAAGTCACGATAAACGATTTGATACAAGCACAATTAGCATACAACACTTTTGTCTACCCTTCAATCAACAACACCCATAAATATAGCTTCTCAAAAATAGTTTTTAACAAACCAAAAGTCGCACTCAACCGTTCAGAATAATGGAATTCCATTTTCAATTCTCTAAACCCAACGTCACGTGAGGAAATTCCTTCAACCTGAATGAAACTGTACAAAGTGATACAAAATAATCAAATTCAGCCGATGTATGCTCTTTCCATCGGGCAATGATATTTCTAGCCGAATTCAATTCAATTCATGAGGTCATCCAAGGGATAACTGAGTGGTTTACGAAAACAACCAGGGAATTACATTTTTATAGAACGCAAAAATCTCAATGCATGACACAACTTCATTCACAATTTTAGAAGCGTGAAAACCACAGTGAGATTGACGTCACATTTCAAAATTTTCTCGCTGTAATTTTAAAGTTTTACTGTTCATCTTCATATTGTTTTGGGTTGTTGCATGGCGGATTGTTTATGTACGGGAGCATGCAGTTCCCTACAGGGTGTTCTCACTTTGCCAGCAGGTTTTGTTCCCATAAAAAGGTGTTAATAACTTTGACAATAAAGATTTGAAGTATAGTCTGTACTATATTTCTTTGCACATTTCGCGCTTATATAAATGATATACCGATTAATATATATATTTATTTATAAATATCACCCTTGCATTGCAACAATGTGCCATCTACAATGCAAAGGCATTGCAGTTGGTGCTTGTTGTACTCAAGGGACGATATATTGTGGAATTTAAAATTTTAAACTTTTTTCATAACGCAATTGTGAGTTCAACCAATGCATTCTATTTTTAACCGACAGAGCAAGATTTTACACTGCTAAAATTTAAATTTTAGCCCGAATGTTAACAGATCTTTAACATGATTGTTTTAATTTGTGCTTGGAAGTTGATGACTGATAAGTAAGTTATCACATTTGTGATTGGCAGCTCATTACCAGTTACCGCCGATTCGAAGTAAACACTGCTAACAGACAGAGGACCAGCGACTGTGAATATCTGTCCCCAATACTAATACAGACGATAGCAAAGGTGTGAAAATTTCTAACTCCGGCCTGCTGGCAAAGTGAGAATACACCTTCCCTGCAACACGGAATGTATGTTGAGGAAAACTAGATGCATCTTTCTTTGCAGCATTACAAGTTCTGACGGAAATGACCTGTGATTGTCATTACCACTACAATTGTCCACCAGGCACGCATGTTTTCGTTTCGCACGACGTCATTGACACAATATCTTTTATTGCCGAAGTTTCATCGCTTCTTATTCTGCGGTTTGTGATTGCGTTTTAGGTAAATGTCAGATAAATTGTTATATTTTAATGCAAATGAAGACTTGATACCTAGTTTACAGGTGCTGTCTTTGTGATTTTCAATTTTCTATTACACATATTGTGAGAAAAAAACTATATTCGACTTAAAAAAAACATAACAAAACGAAGATTACACCTGATGTACCGCTACAAGAAACGAGCTGGACAGATCCGGGCAGTCCGTAGCGGTCCAAGAACATTGCAATGTGTCAAATTACGACTAGTTCTGGGCTAGATCCGGCGCTTCTGTTTGGCCTTTACCTCCCAACCTAAATTTCTAACCTCTGAAATAAATCGAAGATTAGTTCTTGAAACACGCCCTCCCCCAGTCTAAGATCATAAATGCATAAATTATACAATATATCGTCCCTTGGGAATTGCAGATGACGCCTCGGATCACCCAATGTGAGCATTAGAAGGTATAAAATTCGCTTGTAATAAAACCATAATGCCTTGTAGAGTTCTTCATTGTGCTGTCAGTTTATCAAACATGCTGGATGTCCACTATAAATTGCAATCACTCCCCGACATCGGTTACATACACAGAATGCGATAACATGTCCCAAATTGGTTAGAAACGACAACATTGTAGAGGACCGCCTAGGACCGATCCAGTGGGGAAATACCGTCCACAAAACAGTGTACCGTACCGTACAGGACCGCTTTTATTTGAACCGAACCTCCAACGTCTGTCCGTCACGGTCCGCGTCACAAATGTGCAATTTGCACCAATGTGAATCAAGGTATTAACGGTATATCGAAATACAGCGCGGCCCTTGTCGTAACATTGATTTGTTTTGGATTTGGATTTGAAATAATCTTCTCTGCGTTTTGTTTTTCATTATCTGAGAAATTACACAGTTTGTGATTAAATATTTAGTCAATATTTCACATGATACATATACAGAACGGCACATACGTGTGAATGGGTTAATAATTATCGCACGAGTTTGCTTCGGCACAGGATATCACGAGAGCCGAAGGCTCTCGTGATATCCTGGGCCAAAGCATTGAAGTAATAATTCCTAAACCATTAAGACGTATGTGCAGCTCTGTATTTATCACATACCTCCCATATAACAATCAGTCTACACGAAAACGGAACTAAAATCACTTTTCAACTGGATAAGTGCTGCGTTTCCTCCGTTTCCAACGAGACATAAGTGTTAGGTGGTAGAGTACCAATCCTAATTTGCTTTTTAATTTGAACGGTATTCAATTGTTCGAAGGCAATGGACGCTGATCAGTGTAACGGTCACGATAATCGAACTTCATATATTGACTAAACTGCAGGGAATAGCACAACGACAACTTTTTAAAATAGTTAATAAGTTTAGCACTCTCCATCATTATATGACCAGTTGTGGGAAGTATTTGTCAAGGAACAAGCAGTCAGGATGTTATTTTTATTTTGTAGATTTTTGACTCGAATCTGATTGTTCAAATATCCCGGGTAAGCAAATATAAATGAGGAACTTGGAATTTCCAAGCGATCTCGACTTCGATGCAATCGACCAACGATGACGTGATTTATCTAGACGGGTTCCTTCTCTGTTTATGTTGGAAACGAAATCGATCGAGTTTTGTATCAGTTTTAAGTTTATTTTTGTCGTACAGGCAGAACAGTGGAAGTCCCATGTTTTACATTAATAGTTGTGTGATAAATCTGAACATCGTTCACTGCAATTGATCTGAGTCGAAGTTAATCTCAGATCTTCCGACATGAGATGACCCCGTCTGTCGAAGGTGTGAAACTCATGAATCTCCAATAAAGCGAACAATCAATCCACGGCTCAGACCGATTTTAATAATCTCGATTCATAATTTCCTATCAAAGACTTCACTCGTTGGAAACTATTATAATTGTCAGTAATTAGCTGGAAGCATAGGTCAGTTAAAGAACTAAAAGGCTAAAAGAAGCTGCAGCCCCACAAAATTGGAGGAATTGTAAATTTTCAAGTATGGTATAGTCCAAATTTCTTTAAAATGTTCGGAATTTATTTATTAGAGCTTAACGCCACATCAGCAGCTTAGGCTGTATCGTGGCGATGAAGAAAATTAATTATAAAAGAGATCGCCAGTAGGGTATAATGGGGGATACGAGCCCACCAAATGTTTGGCACAGATCGAGTCTCACCTAAAACTTAGTTTTTTCGAACAAATTGCGTTCGTCACGATGGAATTGTATGGACTTGTTCGATGCGACACGCTTGCGTTCACATCTTCACTTTTTCCCGGTTCTTTCAGTGGTAGTGGTAGACGATCTGTCGTGGATTCCACGTCGATTTCTCTTACGATTAACGTGGGTCCGACTAAAATTTTGACGGAATTTTAACAAACTCTAAAAAGTTCCCTATCTTAAAAATTCACTTTTAGGTGGGCTCGACAAATCTGACAACGACCGTTCTCGGGAAAACACTCACCTTTTCGCAGAGGTAACACGGACCCGCCATTTTAGGTGAATTGTTTCGACAAAATACCACCAAAAAGACACCACCGGTGCGGATGGAAGACACGCGATCTAACGTCGATTCCCGCGGAAAAATCCAGTCTGAATCCAGCGGTGAATTTATCGGTGGGCCCGAACCCGTCAGAGGTGACGTAGAGAGGTTTTTGGCAAGGAGAGAGAGAGATCGCTCGTGGAGTCTAAACGCGTGAGGTGGGCCCGCTCCGGTCCGCGATTATGTAGATATTATGAGATTGTGAGACGGATGATAAAAAATTGTTTTTTAAAATATATATATAAACAACATTGAAAAAATAAGAATACAAAAGATATATCCTTTACAGTTACATTTTACAAAGCGTTGCCCGCCACAGTTTGACTCTGCAGTCACGGCAGTTCTAAGGGATACTGTACACTCCTGGCTAACATCATTAAGGTTTAGTATGGGATGTGGGCACAGGTCAAACTGATTTCGGGAATACAACCCCTTTAACACGCAAGCTTTAACAGCAATCCTGTATAAGTCATTCTCAACTTCTACAATAACACCTAGAATATTTCTAGGGTTACCTCTTCCTTTATCAACAGATGGGATCGGAATGGCTACATTATCACCACATTTACCAGCTTTGTTTTGAATTTTACTTCTCTTCACCATTCTCTCTGCTTGTTTATGCTGACCAGCACATGCCAGTGCCCTCTTTTTGTTAATGTCATTTTTGTGATCAGTTATTTCTGATGACTGAGACACCTGATCAGTTATTTCTGATTCCAGAGATAACTGATCATGTATTTTGGACATCTGAGATAGCTCGTCAGGGATTTCTGACTCCAAAGATGACTGATCAGGTATATCCGACACCGGCGACAACTCAGGCCTAGATTTACTGAGGGCTGATGCAGCAAAGAATGAAGTTCTTCCTCAGTTGTGAGCCTTGCAATTATTTGCAATTCTATGTATTCATAGACCTTAATTTAACATTGTTTCGTAAATACACCTATTTGCAAACAAAATTGAGAACACGGATTTACTAAAATTAACTTAGGAAATCTATGTATTCATAGATCTTAATTTTCAGTAAATACATGTATTTACTGCATTGTTTAGTAAATACACGTATTTGCAAGGTGAATTAGAAAATACACGTATTTACTAACAAAATCAGTAAATACGTGTATTTACTGAATTCATGGTTTTACTGTAACATATATAAAACAACATTAAAAAAAATAAATAAGAATACAAAAAATAACTGTTTTTTTATTAAAAAAATAAAAAAAAATAATAATAAATAAATAAAAACAATGTTTCTACACATCGGAGATTTGAAGCGAAGGGACGAGCAGGTTCGCGAATTAATACGAAGTAAGGAGAATAGTCAGGCGCAGGACAGGGCCAGGCGATTGGGAGAGATGGGATTGAGGCGAGAGGCTACCAAGTTGTTCAGACCCGTCACTGAGGTTCAGAAACGAGCCAGGAAAGAGATTGTCGAGGAATTGCGACCCATAAAAGAAGGTTGTCTGAAGATGGGTCCGCACCCTGGTAGTTCTGCGTCGAAAACTCCGTCCGGTTACACTCTGGAGAGAATCGAGACCGATCCGAGTAGCGTCGGTGGTTTTACGCCGAAAAGTTTGTCCGAATACACTCCGGAGAGAATCGAGACCGATGCGAGTAACGTCGATAGTAGCGACGCTTCGGGCATTTTTAGCATCAAATCTGACGATGATAGTGGAATCGTGAAAGATCTGATGTACTGATTTCGTGACTATCGCGATAAAACTTTCGTGGATGACACGGAAGTATCGCTTGATGGTCGCTCTTTGATCGTCGGTCTGAATAGGTATCTCAATAGGACTGTATACTCTGCTCTCTCACCAGAGACCCGACGATTGCACCGAGGAGGATTACAAAAAATATGGAGACATTCTGGTTCAGACTCACGCCATGAAGAAGAACAACGATCCCAAAGAGACGAGACCTAAGGTTAGGAGAGATTACAAGTGAAAGAACATGGTGGAACCAATATGAAAGGCGAACGAGCATTTCATGAAATCGACGACTGGAAATGGAATGACTGACACGATATTTCTTCCGCGCGATCCCGATGCCTTCTTGGGGAGATTGAGATTGTTGAAGGCAAGCAGAGAGGCCGGAAACACCGGAGTGGATAACGAGATAGTGAGCGTGTGCGACGAATTGTTGAGGCAGAAGGTCTTGACTGAAAAGGATTATCAAAAGTTGATGAATTGTTTGAAATAATAAAATAGTAAGAGAAAAGAAAAACAACAAAAATATTAAGTAAATATAAAAATATATATATATATTTAAAAAAAAATGATAATAATTAAACAAAAATGTTAGTGGTAAATAACAGGGGATACCCTAGATCTTACATCTATGGCGGATCGGGCATCGTGGATTCGATGATGCGAATTTTAACAAATAAATTCACCGGCGATGCCGCAAAACAGATCGCGTCGAGCGCTCCCAAAATCGGAAAGAAAACGGCGATCGGTGCTGGTAAGAAAGCTGCGACCGAAGCGAGCGGTAGTAGAATAGCTTCGGAAACTGGCAAGAGAGGTGCCGACGCGTTGATTAATAAATTGGTAACTCCTCAACCTGCCAAACGATCGAGAATCGAACCGAAAAGTTGAAGAGATTTCTAAGATGATGTTGTACCGATACAGTACTTAGCTAAAATGACGAAAGGATCGGGATTGAAAGCAATTTATAAATAATAAAAAAACGTTTATATATATATATATATATATATATATATATATATATATATATATATATATATATATATATATATATATATAGAATTTACAAATAGAAAAAAAACATAATTCAAAACATAGTAAAAACAAACTGGAGAAAAAAAAATAGGAATATCAAAGACATGTCTTGGAATGACGTGATGACCAAGAGGTCGAACGACGAGTTCTTTCCCAAGAGCATATGAGGTCTGATAGTGGGAACATCGAATTGCGGAAAGACCAATCTCTTGATGAATCTATTGTTGCAACCTGGTTGGTTGGATTACGACAGATTATTCGTTTTTGGCAAGAGTCTCATTCAACTGGAATACGGATTGCTTCGAGAGTGCATGATACGTAAATTACCCAAGGACGTTATGTCGAAAATCTTCGACAATTGAGACGAATTTGACGAACACGAGACTTCGAATATATTGGAAGGAGCGGCATGCGAATTGACCAAGAAAAAACGTTGAGTGTTCGAACGTGGAATGTCAGTTTTACGAGAATGCCGACAACGTTCCCGATCCAAGACAATTGAAGTCGGAGAATAAGAATCTCATGATCTTCGACGATCTACTGTTGGAGAGACAGAATCGATGTGAATCGTATTACGTTCGAGGACGTCACAGCAACGTGGATTGTTTCTATCTGTCTCAGAATTATTTTCAACTACCCAGACAGATGATAAGGGAGACTGCTCATTTTCTGTGTCTCTTTCATCAGGATCTCAAGAATCTCAATCACATCTACGGAGACCATGTGGCCAACGATATGAGCAGGGAAGAATTCATGAGATTTTGTAAGAAGTGTGGGACAAAGGACTTCACAATTTTGTGGTGCTCGATTTGACTAGCGAATTTAACAACGGAAAATATCAAAGCGGATTCGACGATTTTTTTTCTATATTCCCGATAATAATAGAGAAGAAAATAAAAAAAAATATCGATAAAATATAAAAAAAAAACATATATAAATAATAATAAAAAAATGTCAGAACATCACCTATTAGAACAGATAGTCGAGAATACGGCTGCGAAACAATCCTTTCAAATCGTAGTGAGTCACGACATGACTCGTTTCACAACTAAATTTGAACTTTCCATCGAATTGAAGAAGGAAAAGAGATACGAGATGGCATTGGTTAATCTCGAGACTTACTATTCGTTTCCCAAAGTCACCGAAAAGAATAACGCGTTCAAGTATTCCAACAGAGTGGACTGGTTCGAGGTACGAATTCCCAAAGGAAGTTACGAGATAGACGATTTGAACCATCACATCCAGACGAGACTGAAGACCGACGGTCACGGAAGCAAGATGATAAGACTCGCTCACAATACGAGTACTCTACAGACGATATTAGACTTGGGAGATAATTTTCGAGTGGATTTTAGTGCGGAAGATTTGATTGGTAAGATGTTGGGATTTGTATCGAGGTCAGGCCGCGTCCGAAAATATGGTCGACATTCTCGTGGTCAATAGCATTTTAGTGAATGTCAATGTGATCTGGGAAGTTACGTCGAGGTAGTGCTCAGCCTACGATCTACTCGTTCTTTCCAGACGTTTCGCCGGGTTACAAGATCGTGGAGCGACCTCGAAATCTCGTCTATCTATCCTGGACACATTGTATTTTATTTTATAGCATTGAAACCACGTTGGCGGATCAGAATGGGGATCTGTTAGATAATCATTTCAAAAAAAAAAAAAATTTTTTTTGTTTTTTTTTTTCATTTTACAAAAAAAAAAAATATTTTTGTTTTTTTTTCATTCTTTTATATATTTATATAAGAAATAAAAATTCAAACTTATAATATTTATAATAATTAAAAAAAACAACAACTTATAATATTCCTAATTAAAAATATCTATTATCCAGTGAAATAAAACAACAAATATGAGTAGTAGTCGATATATCATTAAAAACGTGAACATATCTGAAGGACAGAATGCTAAGCTTTGTAGAGCGTTGAGTCATCGAGGCGAGGCCATTACATTTAAATTCAGCTATGAAGATCTGGTGAGTGACGGTAGCGATCGGATCGCCTGGACTAAAACTCAAATCAAAAGGATGGAGAAAGCGATTCATAATCGAACGGGAATGATGGTGATTGAGTCCCGCTCAATGGAGATGCAATCTGATAATGAAAGGTGGTTTATTACCGCTATTGGCGGGACTCACCGCCAAGGCTTTACCCACTCTCACGAAGATGGTGTTACCAGCTCTGGGTGTGGAAGCTCTCTCGAGACTCGCTAGTTCAGGAGTCAACAAATGGGTAGAGGATTGTTTCTGAAGAGAGGAAATGGACTGTTTTTGAAGAAGGGAGGAGCCGTGTGTCGCATAGACGTCGAAGGTAAAGGACTGTATCTAGGACCCATGAGAAAAGGTGGTGATGCTTTCCACAGAGACAGTCTCTATCTGAAGACTGGAGAAAATGTGGATCCGATTGGTAAAGGTTTATTGTTTGGTCAGAATTCACCGTTTAAGAATATACCCAGTTTGGGTACATTATTATAAAAAAAAAAAATGATTAAAAAAACAAAATAACAATTAAAAAATAAAAAAAGGAGAGAAAACGATATTTCCAATATCATTCTAATGACAACGATAAAAAAATAATGGTTTTATTGAAATACCGGAAACCTAAACTCCAACTTTCAAAAAAAAATGTCATCTCTTTCCTATAATAATACGCATGATCTTAATAGATGAGAAGCATTCATTCATTCATTTGATGATGAGATGAATAGATATGTTGTTATTAAAAATAACGGAATAGATATAAAAGAGAAAAAAAATATTAAAAAAAAATAATACTAAAAATAAAATAATAGAAAAAAAAATAAATAATAAGAATAGAATTTTTTTTTATATAATTATAAAAATTATGAGAAAAATAAACGATTCCATGGAATCGAGAGCTTGGTTTCTTTGAAGGGCGTTGTGTATAGCTTACACGATCTGTGTGAAAGAACAATTTCATTGCGTAATGCATGAAAGATGTCTCGGTTGTCAAGAGGAGAGAAAATTTAATCGCATTGATCATTCGTGCCCCACGATGGAATGGGAAGACATCGTCACCATGTATTTCATGCCCGCATTGGAATACGTCCGACGTGATGATGCGATCGAATGTTGGAATCAGTTAGTGTTTGGCATCGGAAAACCCAAGCCCACTAAATCGGAAGAGTTGAAGTTTGTGCATCGAGGTGTCACCAACCAAGACAGAGGATGCGTTTGGGAATATTTGTTGGAAAGGGGAGACCACAAATTTGCCGACAGGAATTGCGTTTTTTTTTATGAATTCCCTGTTTAAGGGAAGAAAACATTAAAAAAAAAAAATTCTGTTAAATAGTAATTGTTTTTTTTTTTCATTTAACAAAAAAAAAAATTGTTTTTGCTTTTTTTTCATTTTTTTATATATTTATATAAGAAATAAAAAAACTAAAAAAACCTTATAATATTCATAATAATAAAAAAAACTTATAATATAATAAGAATGGAACATTTTTTTATATAGTAATAAAAATTATGACGAATGATTCCATGGAATTGAGAGCTTGGTTTCTTCAAAGAGCGCTGTGCAGAGTTT
Source organism: Pictodentalium vernedei (assembly GCA_031216915.1). Taxonomy (NCBI): domain Eukaryota; kingdom Metazoa; phylum Mollusca; class Scaphopoda; order Dentaliida; family Dentaliidae; genus Pictodentalium; species Pictodentalium vernedei. The sequence continues at coordinate 136,622,689 of CM062297.1, read as the reverse complement.
ACACGATCTGCGTGAACAAACAATGTCCTCACGTCTTGAATGAAAGATGCCTCGGTTGTCGAGAGGAGAAAGATTTTAATCACATTGATCATTCGTGTTTATACTATGGAATGGAAAGACGCTGTCATCACCTATTTCATGCTCGCATTGGAATACGTCTGACGCGACAGCGTGATAAAATGTTGGAAGCAATCTGTGGTTGACTTTGGAGAATCCGAGCCCATTAAATCGGAAGAGCTGAAGTTAGGGCATCGAGGTCTCACCATCAAAGACAGAGGACGTGTTTTGAAATATTTGTTGAAAAACAGGAGAACACCACCACGATTGTTTTTATGAAATCCTTGTTTAAGGGAAGAAAGCATAAAAAAAAAATGTTTTTCGTTAAATAATAACGAGGTGAAAATAAAAAAAATACATAAAAAAATAATAATACATATAAATAAATAAAAAAAATAAAATGAAAATGGAACTTCGAAGTAAAAACATCTATCCATTGTTAGAGAAGGTGGAGACCACGGCACCTCTTCTACCACCAAAAAGTAGTGACGGCAAGGTGCAGAGGTATCGAATCGAACAGATTAATAACATTCAATCGTATCTGATGTGAGATAGAGATTCTCGTCGTTTGCTCAATAAGAAATATTCGAGATTAGAGAAATTTGTGAGTGGTGTGGGTTTGACTTTCATCACGGTTTCTATAGGTTTGAACGTTGCCGGAATCAGTCTACTGTCGGCCGCCGTCGTTGCGCTTCCGGTCGTGTTAGCCATAGAAGGAGTAGCTAAATTTAACTGCCGGATTCGTCAGTACGATTGGAAAATTTTTCGCTGAGAAATTATCAGTGAAGGCCAGGAAGCACGAAAACATCAGCGTTTTTGCCGATGCAGAAACCGACACTATGTGGATAAGATCTCTATGGCATTGAAAGACGGTAGGATTTTGGACGGTGAATTCGCCAGCATATTGAACGAAAAAACAAAATATGAAGTCATGAAAGCGAACATAAGAGTCAAGAGTCGTCAGATTCTCAAGGAAGTATTGAAGCATTCTCTTGTGGAAAAGGGTAGGGAAGAAGCGAGCCAATCGTTTCATAAATTATTGAATCCCTAAAAGATTCCAGAAGTAATCGATCGAAAAAAATGTATATATATATAAAAGAAGAAAAATTATATATAATTTAAAAAAAAAAAAATCAAATATATTTATGAAAAAACAAAAAGAAGAAAATGTATTGCATCAAATGCAAGAGAGTTACCGATACAGTTAACGTTAAATAAGTACTAACGAAAAATAAAAGTCCCATGCTTCGTGTAATGTGTAAAATGTGTGGTTCCACCAAGACACAATTCGTCAAACACAGTGACAGTCTGACGAATAAATTGATTAATATTAATCTACCTGTCAAAATGAATCTGCCAGGACATCAGTTAACGGGACCCGGCACGAAATTAAATAAGAGATTGAATTGAGATCTGACACCTAAATCTTGGAGCAAACCCATCAATAGGGCGGATTCAGCCACTTACGCTCACGATCTGTGCTACGCTAAACATCCTGACTTCGAGAATCGTAATCAAATCTGTGATAAAGACATGTTGACGACATTGAAAAATATACCAACTCCCACAAGGAGAGAGAAACTCGAACGTTCTTTGGTCAGTAAAGTGATAGGTACCAAACGTCGATTCGGATGGGGTCACAAAAAAAAAAATGTCCAGAACAAATTATTAACAAATGCATTGGCGAACGAACTACGCAAGCCCATCACTCATAAATTTCGAAGGAGAAGGGTGTTCGTGAAAGGTATGGATCAGATTTGGTCGGCCAATCTGGTCGACATGAAATCGCATTCAAAATGGAACAAGGGCATTAAATACATACTAACAGTCATCGACGTGTTTTCAAAATGCGGATGGATGCGACCTCTGAAGAATAAATCGGGAGCTTACGTGGCCGCGACTCTGAAGAGTATATTTACATCGTCTTTCGAAAACCGTATAAATTGTGGACAGACAAGGGGAAGGAATTTTATAACAGTCACATTCTTCCATTGGTCGACCTCTATTCCGTCGAAAATGAAGGGAAACCTAATGTGATCGAACATTGGAATAGAACCATGAAGGAAAAAATGACTTTTCAGTAACTGTTCGATGGCTTATAAGGAATATTTGGGATAGGTATGCCTTGTGATATAGGTAATAGTATCCTCAGATAAGTATCCTATAAAAGGTATCCTCGATAGGTATCCTCAAATAATACAATACCTGGGCCATAGGTATCCTCAAAAACTGAAATGAGTCTAAGAGTCGTTCGAGGAGTCACTCGAACGAGCAATTACTCGATAGCTCATTTGCTCGATGAGCTTCGAGTCGTTCGAGCAATTGTTCATGGAGCAATTGCTCTTAGGCTCATTTGCTCGATGAGCTTCCAGTCATTCGAGCAATGACTTTTCAGTAGCTGCTCGATGGCTTATAAGGGATATTTGGGATAGGTATGCCTTGTGATATAGGTAATAGTATCCTCAGATAAGTATCCTATAAATGGTATCCTTGATAGGTATCCTCAAATAATACGATACCTGGGCCACGGGTATCCTCAAATACTGAAATGAATCGTCGAGTCGTTCGAGGAGTCACTCGATCGAGCAATTGCTCGTTGGCTCATTTGCTCGATGGGATTCGAGTCGTTCGAGCAATATACCGAGTCACTCGATCGAGCAATTCCTCTAAGGCTCATTTGCTCGATGAGCTTCGAGTCGTTCGAGCAATGACTTATCAGTAACTGCTCGATAGCTTATTCGTTTTGGGGCTGCTTTTGTTATACAGAAGGGAGATAACTCTGTATACAGATTATGGGAAATCCAGAAATCTGATTGGTTAGTTATAATCTAGATAAATGAAACAACAAGAGTACACGGAATAGGGCCAGAACTAACAAGAATAGACTAGAATAGCTAAATATAGTGATAATAAGTAAAGCTGTTCCAGTTGATAGGCTCTTCTACGTTACTGGAGTATACTCTAGAACAAAGGAACATGGCCAGAGAGACGTAAACTATTGCATATATAGATAGAAGCAGAAAATTCTGGGTAATGACCAAAGGAACGTGTCTTTTAATGAGAAAAACGTCATGGGATAGGGATCCATAAAAAGGGATTCTTGAAGAATTCTAATCCAGAACATTCCTCCTGTTCAGTCGAATGCACCCCTTGTACCCCTTAGAACTATAGCACTACGTGCTAAGCCGATCAATTGGGGAAATAGAGTCAATTTCGGTGATTTCGGGTGGATTTTGGTGATTTGGAGGGATTGTCGGGTTGGTTGTGGTAATCATCCAGGGAAGTCGTTCCAGAAAGTACTCTTCTACAATCGAACATACCCTCCGAACATACCCCGTCTTATTGCAGAAAAACTGGGTAACATAGCAACCACGTGCTACCATAGAAACCAAGATGGCGGCCTCCAGTATACAAAATGGACGACGGAAACACGTATCACACTAACAACACGCGCTGCGCATGCGCACTCACACCACGTATCACTATGGAGATGACGTCACAACATGGCCGATCACGCGGGTTACCATGACAACACAACATGGCGCCACTAGGCCACGTGACATGACGTCACTTCCGAGGTCATCCACCGAGGTCATCCAAATGAGTCCTCAAAGGTACATGACATACTACTCACGGCTAATAAGATCAAGAAATAAATCGACGTTCTAGACGAATTGATTGAAGAATACATCAGCATGCAACACAAATCAATCAAGATGACTCGCGTGAAAGCTAGCGATCTTCGAGACGAAAAATGCGTCTTTGCGAATCTCTACCCCGAAAGGATCAAGATCAAAAAGGAGTCCAAATCACCGAAATGTGCAGTCGGCGATCGAGTGAGAATCACTTCTTATAAGTCACACTTCGCAAAAGCTTACACTCCTCTATGTACCGAGGAAATCTTTAAGATCGTTAGAATATTTTACACGGATCCGGTGACTTAGAAAAAAGAAGCGTTAGAGGATGACGAAGATGACGGCAGAGAAATCATTGGAACATTTTACGAACAGGAATTCCAGAAGGCTCATTTTGAAGAACCAACCCTTCACTTTTATTTTTATTTTTTTGCATAGATATAGTTAAAAGGAGAAAAACATGAATAAAATTAATAATTAAAACAAAAACAATTAATAATAAAGAAGTGAATTAACACAGACAACAAAAAACAAAACATGACAAATGTATTACATATAACCGAAGGTATATTGAGGGACGTAAGCATTCAAGAATACGAAGTTCACAAGTACGAACCAGTGACTTGAACCAGTCTAAACAATGCCGGTGAAATAAGAATCAACGTCGAAACTCAAGATCTGTTCATTCATTCCAGCGAAAGTTACATAGTGATACAGGGGCATCTCACCAAGGAAGACGGAAGCGATTATGACGATAAAGACGTGGTCACTTCAGCCAATAATGGTATGATGCATCTGTTCAGTAATATCAAATACATGCTCTCTGGAGAAGAGATAGAATCCGTGTTTCATCCCCGGACAAGCCACCACGATGTACGGACTCTTGACGTATCCAGACGATTTTTCTAAATCGAAATGACTCAGTCAATTGTGGGTGAAAGACACCATTGCTGACATGAGTGCAGCCAATACCGGTGTCACCCTGAGATTCGACTGTCTCGTCAAGACATCGAGACCCAAAGGAACGTTTTCGTTCAGGATACCTCTGAAACACATATTCGGATTCACGGAAGATTACGATAAGATTCTCTACGGATTCAAATACAATCTGACATTGATTTGCAAAAGGAAACAATGAAAGCCATCATGAGACCTTTCACGACCGATGCAGATAAGATACGTCTGAACAAGATATCTTGGTTCCTTCCACACGTATTGCCTTCAGTCGTGGAGAAAGTACGTCTCTACAAGATCATAGAATCGAAGAGTAAATTACCGGTGGTGTTTAGAATGAGACAGTGTGACACGGCTACTATTCCACCGTCTAGCAATCACTTCGATTAGAGTTTGACTGTGAAATCTGCTTCGGAAAGACCACGAATCATCGTAGTGGCATTTCAAACCGATAGAGATAGGTCTCAAGAGAAAAATTCTTCCCTGTCCGATCATTGTAACTTGAGAAACATGCAGGTATTTCTAAATGCCACATGATATCCGGCCATCGATTACAATGCCTCTTTCGATAAGAACGATTTCTGCAGACTACAGGGCGACGCTGCAGATTTCAGGAAGAAATATCATCGACTGGACGAATTGATGGGTAATCTTAACACCACTCCCACCGAATACAAATTGATGTATCCCTTGTTCGTATTCGATGTTAGTAAGCACAGCGAACGACTCAAGAGTAGCATCTTAGGCATTCAGATGAAGATGCAATTCGATAAGAATGTGCCGAGAGGAACCAAGGCTTTTGCCCTAGTCCTGTCTGATAGAGAGTTAGAATTCGAATCGGACGGACAAAAAATGTCCATCGCTCGATGAAATAATAATTAAAAAAAAATAAAAAATACAAAAAAAAAATAATTAAAAAAAAGAATATAATTGGTTTTTGAGGCAGGTTATTCTCTCTCAAAATCCAATTATTTTTGTTTTTTGAGCTGTCTCCCCTACATCACAAAAAAGTAAGTGATTATTTTCATTTTTTTGTACTCACTGTTCGTTCAGAGGATTGAGTTCGATCAACAGAGAGACCACTGAAGTGGCGGCTTGGGGATTATTGGTTTTCGTCTTGAAATTGATCCTATCCCCCATCTGCACCTTGCGAGGCATACTGAAGACGTTAGTGTTCGAGTGATGTTCCTTCATCGTTTCGACTCTGTACCTCTTGTCACATTCCATACCGTTCACCACGAGATTGACGACTGTCCTATTGCTCAAGTCCATAGAAGTCAGACTCATTTGAATGATATCACCTCCCACCGGCATGGGATATCCCATCAGACCGTGCAACGCTCCGTTTCCGAAGGACCATTCAGTTTTTTCCGCATCTATTGCACCGCTATCCTCGGCCCAGATGGTGATAAATTGTCTGGCGTATTTTATCTTTTCCACGACGGAGATCAGATTGCAGGCATCCGTCATGTGGGTGGGATCCGGCAGATTTGTGAGTGCGTACCCTCCCATGTCCAGTTTGCCTTCCATGATATCACCTTTTCTCCAGACCGTATTTTCTTTCAAGAACTTTCTGCTGACTGCGATGGAATCGTATTCCGGGTCGTCGTCAAGACCGAATAGTTCGTCACCGTTCATGTTGATGCCGGCCTCCATTTTTCCTCTGGATTGTTTATTCAGATACAAGTCATCGACTTGAGATTCCAGATAGGATTGAGAATCCTGTATGATAGAATCCACGTAGCCTTTGTTGACCGGCGTCAAGTCTTTGTCCATATCATCAAGCTGATGCAAATTCAATATCTTGTTGAATCCGGCATTCAGATCCGATTTCATTTTTAGCTCATCGACGTTATTCTTTCCCAGTTCCAAGTCTACATATTGTTTAGTTGCTGCATCATGGGGATTCGTGGGAACAAACACACTGATTATCTTGTTAGAATTCGCGTTCAGTTCGGACTGCATCACTTTAGGAACGTAGCGATCTCTCAGATATTTACTGAATCTCGCGTGAGAGTCGTCCACATATCTTTTAGTGGTGGCATCGGGTGAATCTCTAGGATCTGCTACATTCACCACTCATTTAGATTTCAAGTCGAGATCGTCCGTCAAGGCTTTATTCACGCAATTATCTCTCATCATCTGCTGAAAATTTTCGTCTCCTCTATCAACGTATTTTTTAGTCGCGGCATCCGATGAATCGATTGGTTCGGGAAGATTGTAGATTTTCTTATTGTTTAAATTTAAAGGTTCTTGTCGAGGTTCGTATCTTTGAACGTATCGTTCATCCAAGTTGGCAATGTCATCAACAACTTCAACTGTGGCTCTTCTATTCTTTCTAGTGGAACCTTCATTATCGTCAGCGCGACCGAATTTATCGACTGTCATGTTTTGTTTTGTTTTTTTTGTTTTATTTTTATTATTTAAAAATTATATTTTTTTTATTATTTTAATTAATGCAACCAAAAATTTCTTATTTATATCTCTCTCTCTATATATATATATATATATATATCCCTAAAAAAAATCTTTAATGTAAATCATTGAGAATATCTTGAAAGTGATCTCCTTCCGACCATCTCTTGAGAATGTGCAGCCATAGGTGACCTCAAAACACTCGATCCGGCGCTTGCACTCGTTCGGTATTGTAAATAACTGACGTTAAATAGTTCCTTATTTCTATCGGCAGTGAGATTCCGTAGCTATCAAAATAATAATTTTTATTCCGATTCGAAAACCACGTGACCCAATGCATGTCCTCACCTCCGATATCGTCCAGATTTAAAATTCCACATTCCGAATCGTTGTCGTTTTTTCTCGGCAAGGCATCTCTAGAAAACACACCTCGAAGATATTTGATTTTTAAATCTTGTGCCGCTTTTGACAGATCAATGTTGGATAAGGGTTCATTGGGTAAGACGACACATTCTACGGATATGTGTTTTATTTTCTTATTATTCATAACATGTTTTGTTTTATTTTGTTTTTTATTTATTATTTTTTCTATTCTTTTTTAATTTATAAACTCGTGATTTTTTACTTTAAACTTATGATATTTCGATGTCTTCAGTCGTACCCCATTCATCATCCTCTCGATTTTGTTGAAATATCGCAAAATAATGTCCGAGTGTGAAATTGTGTATATTATCCTCGCATATAATTCTCTTATCATCCTCGGCCGTCAATGCAATCTTATGGATTTTTTTGGTGTACATCGCGTGCAAATTCGCTTTGAATCGCAGCCATCTTTTTAGACACCATCGAATTTTCGAAAAGACATTCTTTATATTCTTCGAAAGCGATGCTTTTATTCGTCACACACGCTTGAATACCTTTACATCTCTTGATCTCTTCACTGTCGAGGAGATAAGCATACAATTTAAGTCTCAAATCCACAAATTCGGCGATCTCTCTTCCACCTCTCTCGTCTTTGAATTTACCCAACACATTTTTATTGACACCCTTTGGAATCTTAGACGGGTGATCGTTGGGATAATTACTCGTGTCGAATCATTAATTCACGTCTGACACTATGTCCTCATAGATGTCCCTAGTCTCTATTTCGTAAGCCAGACTGTCCGTGTCGGTGAACAATAGTTTGGCTTTCGAACCGAATTTCGCTTTGACGTAATCGTAGTGAAACGCATACATCAACTGCTTGCTGAAGTCTAAGATGATCGCTCCGAGATAACAGGGTTTGTCGAACTTCAGATGTTTCTTTTGCATGTGCACGGCCACTAGATTTTCATTGAATATGATTGTATGTTGATAATTAGGTTTCGCGATTAATTCTCTAAACTTCTCTTCGGACGTGACGAGTTGAACGTTAGTTCCTTTCCTAATATTTTCCATAGATTTCCCATACACACAATTGTTCATGAGTTTGAAGAAATGTTTTTCGAAGTCACTCTCTTCCTGCATTCTTAAATTCGTGTTGAGATCGATGTATTTTTTCATCCAAGGCTCCTCGTCGAATCGAATGATTCGATGCTTGTCAATCAATCTCATTCCGCAATCTACGTAATGTTTCAGATTTTCGCAGTAGACCATGTACTTACATTTGCGATTTGAATTGGGAATGAGTTTTATGATTCCGTTCACTTCTATTCGTTCGGGAGCTAGTGACAATCGTTGTGTGAATCATGTAACATTTATGGATAATAGAAATCAACCTCTAGAATACAAGGATAGTCTCTCCATTTTGCTGTTTCTTCCAACGAGTCAACCCATTTGAAATTTCTGAATGGTAAAGGATGACTCATAGCACAACCATACAAATTATTAGCGTCACAATACTCAATGTATTTACTCGTTTTTTTCTGAATCGAAATCTTTTCCCATGTGATAATTATTAGCTTTGGAAATCATAGAGACACCATCCCTCACAGCCTTTTCGAACATGAGTAACATGTCAACGTCTGATAATAATTCAAATCGAACCTCGGTCGTATTCAATAGAGCATCCCAAGCGAGTCCAGGTGCATTGAAATACCAAGCCGGATTTAGTTCGTAATGTCGACGACACACTCGTCAAACATTTTCGAACAAGTCGGTCAAGAGAAGCATGCCGGTTTTCAAATAGAGGTCGTGATATTCTCTCATGGATTTCATGACAAATAATGTCCACACTTTTTGCGCAAGTTCATAATCATTGTCGGAAATGTGAGACTGGTATAATTTCGAATAAAAATCTTCTTTGGGAGCTAGAGCGACATTGTTGAATTTCTCAAGATCACTCATGTAATCGTAAGGATAGATGCCTTTCCTCAACATAACGTCCACCAATTCTCGTCGATCGTTAAAATTTTTACTCATGGTTTTAAATTTCTCCCTATTCAAACTGTTGACTAATTTTTCGAGACTGGTTGACATAAATTTATAACTATCAATGAAACGTATCTCCCTATGGATGGGACTCATTTTCTCAGTCAAACCATCGATGACTCTCTTTTTATCGACGACTTTACGTTTAATGAATGAAATGTATTTTTCATCGTTTTTGCGCTATACAGCTCAACTCCTCCTTGCTAGCACCCATATTTTTCACGAACAAGTGACTGTCGTAACCAGAGAGATTGTGAAATATCACCGGATAGAATTGAGCATCTCAAAATCTTAAATTACATTTGTTGTGAGGCGCACCGCAAAACAGACCCATGTAGAGATCGTGATCTCTAACTTTTTTTTTATTTGCAGATTGATTATCGAATAATTGTCTATAGATGTGACATTCGGTGGTATCGTTGTATTCTCGCTCTTGCTCTGGCATGATGATCATATCTTTAGGTTTTGTAAATTTGTCAAACTCTTCCACGAATCATTGAGCCACGTCGTCGACATCTGAACATTTGGTGTAGGCGAATGGACCCGACGATTCTCGATCATCGAAAGAACATTTTACGTAATAACAATAGCCTGAAGGTACGTGCTTCTGATATTTTTCAGCATAACCCCAACGCTCGTCAGGCTGGCAAGAATTTATTTTCGTTATAAAACATTCGAAATCGGCGTAGATGATGAATGGTGATTCTAATCTTTTTTGTAGTTGCGAAAGTCCATGTAAGTGTTAGGTTTAGGCATTTCGATGGCAACACCTTGCTTTTTGCTGCAGTATTCCTGATGACACATCAGCGATTCTTGACTATGGAACGAATTCATGCAGTTGAAACAGAAAAATCTCTCGCACTTATGTTTACTAATCTGCTTCGATAGTAAATAACTCATACTTTTGATCCCGCAATAATGTTGATAGTCACCCTCGGAAATTAATAACAAATTAACAATCTTTTCTCTCTCTTTGTGTGAAGTCAGTGTGAGAGGATAGACTATTCCTTTTTTATCGTTTCCCTCATATCCCAAGACGTTCACCGCCACGCTGGGATTTAGCTTTTCAAAATTGTTGATGTCTTTCAACCGTGTTGGGAAAGACACTCCCGTCCAATCGAGATGTTTACAAGTCTCTGAGTACTTGGAAATTCTCTGAGCATGCTTTTCTACTGGATACAAGGCCGATTTGAAACACTCGCTATCATCATCATTTTTCACGTTGATCAGGGCTTGTTTTTTTTAAATATGAAATAAGGTAATTTTATATAGGAAGATGCTTTCAAAGGATCGTGTCTATCCGCGTGAATCTCGAGATTCAATATCTTCTCAAACGTACAATTATTTCCATTGTTTTGAAAATTAGCCATAGATTCCAACATCTTGTCTTTCATCACTTTATAAACGTCAACTAATTCGTCGTCTCTAAGCACAATCTCGTTTTTAGATCGGAAATGGGCATTTCGCACCAGGATCTCATCCATTTTCACATCAACCTTTTTCATCAGACAAGATCATTCTTATTTTAAACCCTTATCTAGATGTTTCCTAAATACGTCCAACACTCTACCCTTCATCCGTTCCATGAATGATTTGGGATCGAGCTTTTTTACGAGACCGGGCTTCACATCGAAAGTTTTAAACCATCCTTTGATGGCTTCGTCTTGTTCTATCAATATCAATGGTGACTTCAGCGCTTCGATTATGATATCCGTTATAGCATCGAGACTCTTTTTTTCATTCATGGCTCTCTCGATTGCATCCATTGTTTTTTTTTTCTAATGAATTGGCATCTCGAACCACGTCGCTTTTCATTTTTTTATTATTCTCTTTCAAAACCTTCTGCCGCTCTACCACTTTTCGTTTATCGGTTGTCTCCTTCTTCTTCATTTTGTTGACGTTGTTTTGTCATCGCTGTCTTCTCATCTTTTTTTGCGATTCAAGTTGTTTTTGTCGCTTCCGCTGATGTTTCGTCCATTCCCTTTCCATCTTGCAAATGACCGATGCATTCATCTTTTTTCATGTATTTAACACCTTTCAATTTTAACGATAGACACACTTTGGCTTGTAATTTCACCAGTTAGATCACAAGTCTCCTCGCGCATGGCTTTGATCAATCGTTCGTTGGTTTTGTAATAGTTGTAATTTTCAATTCCTAGATTTCTACAGTACTTTTTCAACTCGGGTTTGGAAGACAAATATAATTTTTTTCCACAATATACTTTTTTGTTTTTGGCATTTTTTTGTGTGTTAAACTTCTTACTGAATATGTATATATAATATTTACTTTAATTCTTAAAAAAAATTGTGAATTTTTAAACTTCTTCTTATTATATATATATATATTTTTGTTTGTTTTTTTCTTTAATAACAAAAAAAAAAACCCAGAAAAAACGAGTACTACCTCATGATGAATACTTTAATAAGCTTTTCGAGTTGAGTTTTAAAATCTATCTATAATGAACTAGCTCTCTCTTTTTTATCATAATTTCACGTCTGTGACGAGCATGTTAACTTTAAAGCTATCATCTCCCTGCTGCTAAATACACCAGAAAACTAGATTCATCCTCTCGAACCTCCGTTCTTCCACGATGACCAGATTAAATTTGTCGACTACTTCTTTAGAGATGTTCGGATATATATTACTCCCGTAGATTAGCGACAGATCGTCTGCATGAAACTATTCTATCGTATCTAAGAGAATAACCAATATATCGTCTTGACATTCGTGGATTAATTCCAAGGCGGTCTCATTCAATTTAAAGGCAATGTATATCTGTCGTATTCCTCTCTCAATCCACCTGTCTCCACATCCTTCAATTCGAAGGCGTTGTGCGATTTTAGTCTATAAATTTTACTACCGAACTTTGAATATCTCTCAACTCTCTTCAATTTTAATGCAGATTGTTTAGGTACTGACGATTTCATGACTGATTATTTTTTTTAAATGATAATAATTATTAATTGTAAATTTATATTTTTTTTTTTTTATTTCTTATTATATATGTAAAAAATATTTTTTTTTACAGTTTTTGTTTTTCTTTAATGACAAAAACGGTTATTAAATTTTGTGTGTATTTTTTTATGATAATAATGATTAATTGTAAAAAAATATTTTGGGTTTTTTTTTTTACTTCTTATTACATATGTAAAAAATAACAACTTTTTTTTTACAATTTTTTTTATGTAATGACAATAACGGTTATTAAATTTTGTCTGTGTATTTTTTTATGATAATGATTATTAATTGTAAAAAATATTTGTTTTTTTTCTTTTTTACTTCTTATTATATATGTAAAAAATAACAACTTTTTTTTACAAGTTTTTTTCTTTAATGACAAAAACGGTTATTTTTGTGAAGTTTTTTTCGGCTCTATAGAATAGAGCTTCTTTGTAATAAGGGGAGATAACTCTGTATGGTTACGTACAGGTTATGGGAATTAAGCAATCTGATTGGTTAGTTAAAAAACCTTCTTCATACGTAATCGCAGAGCGGGCCAACCTCACGCATTTAGACTCCACGAGTGATCTCTCTCTCCTTGCCAAAAACCTCTCTACTTCATCGCTGGTGGGTTCAGGCCCACCGATAAATTCACCGCTCGATTCGGACTCTGGTTTTCTGCGGGAATCGACGTTAGATCGCTCGTCTTCCGTCCACACCGGTGGTGTCTTTTTGGTGGTATTCTGTCGAAAAAATTCACCTAAAATGGCGGGTCCGTGTTACCTCTGTGAGAAGGTGAGTGTTTTCCCGAGAACGGTCGTTGTCAGATTTGTCGAGCCCACCTAAAAAGTGATTTTTTAAGAGAGGGAATTTGTTTAGAGTTTATTAAAATTCCGTCGACCCACGTTGATCGTTAGAGAAATCGACGTCGAATCCACTACACCTCGTCTACCACTACCACTGTAAGAACCAACCGGGAAAAAGTGGCGATGTGAGCGCGAGCGTGTCGCATCGAACAAGACCATACAATTCAATCGTGACGAACGCAATTTGTTTGCAAAAACTAAGTTTTTGGTGAGATTCGATCTGTGCCAAACATATGGTGGGCTCACATCCCCATTATACCCTACTATCACCGTTTTCCAGGAAACAAACAAGTGGTGGATGAAACGTGGAAAGAACAAGAGGAATAAAAAGAAGTAGTGGAAAACACAATTAGAGAACAGACTAGTTGTTTAAAGAATACCGTGAAAATCAACCTGTAGAAAAGTGATGGGTATAATATATACTCAGTATATGAGACTTTAAGGCCAAACAAAATTAAATAATTGATTGTCAGGCATTTTTGTTAAACGAATGAGGGAAGGCAGTTTTTTATTTTTATTTTTATTCCTGGTGGAAATGGTCATCGATGCCTAAAATCCAGTTGTGAGAGCCTAACAATAAATACTAAAGCTTCCAAGTTGATTTCATGGATAGTTTTTAACTGTGATCATTCAACACAAAATCAACATAGAACAACTAAAATGGAGATTAAAAATAAGGTTTTTTTAACTGGTTAAGTGTTAGAACCCACAATAAGGCCTTCCAAAAAATAGGGGTACAGTGCAAAAGCAAACATTTTCCTTACCCATGCCTATTCATTCAAACGTAAATAATAGCTTCTTTTTACAAATTTGGTTTGTTCTGTTATAAATTATTGGAGAGTGCCAAGATGCACTCTCCAATAATTTGTAACAAAACAATTTTGGATGAATGAATTCAGAAAGCCAAAAATAATGTAGCCCTCAACCAGATAAATAAATATTTATTTTGTACATGTATATGAGAATCGTGTCGCATTTCGCAAAGAGAATAGCAATACTGTATCAATACATATGAAAATTGAGACGTGATACCGCTGAAATCACACCCTATGATAGGTTTGTGCATTTTGAATTTTTGTCCGAAATAAATATGACATTATAAATAAATATTTGTTTAGCCTTAAGAAATAAAAAAAAAAATTGAGATTGATTAAAACGGTTGGTTTCCATGAAGAAGGATACAAACTAACTACTGTCTATTAGTCAAGTTGGGCAATGCAGTAAAATATTGCAGTCTGACAAGATTAAAATCTGCACAGTGCTGAAGAATCTCCATTGTCAACGGCAGCTGGCAGGGAACACATTTTGGTCGTGTCTCGCCCCTTAAGAAAATTAATGTGCAAGTCTAGTATAAAGTTGAAATAATAGCTAATGTTGTCAGCAACTTTTGGTGAAATTCTAAACAAAAAATGTATGTTCATGCATATACCAAAAGTGATTGCCAAACATGCAAACAATGAACATGGATAACATTTAACCATCCAAACCCTGGTGGAAATGTCCATGTCAGTTCAATGCTATGGACAGCAAGAGTACATATTTTGATATGTAGTAGACTAATTAATATTTTCAAAGTGAAAATTAAGAGAGTCGTGTACTTTCATCAAATAAAAACACATTATAATTCTGGACAAGTTCCTATCTAATCACAAAAACACCAGTGGGTCGATATTGAAAAAAGAAAAGAAAAACCGAAATCAAGACTCAATTCAGAAATGTAAGAACTGGAATATCATTTGAGATTCAGTGTTCCCGCATTAAACAAATTAGATTTCACAGTGTTATGTCAAAAGCGGACATATTATTTTATCCAGATCGCGACCCAGTCGCAATCCGGACGAAATTCTCTGTCTCCTTTTTGTGATCACACTACGGTCATTAGAAAAGACACTTTTGTTATGAGCATGAAAATAAACGTGCTGTTCGGACATGTAAAACAAACAAACTGCCCAAGCAAATTATCTGCACAATAGGGTCTTCCAAGTCCAACGGTAGACTTGTTGAAACTGAAAAAAATATCAGAGAGCTCATTTCTTTGTTGAAGCAAAATGAACAGTATTGAGCTGAAAAAGAAATTTATCAATTTCTTACCTGAGAACTGACCAAAAATCTTCATCAGATACACCAGGTTCATTATACATGTTTTTCATAATAACGGCCGTGTAATTAGAAGGGTAGAGACTTGTTGATATAGATGTCTCGTAGTGTGTTGAAGTACAAGATGTTGGACAGCTGCCACATCTACGGAACATCTCTTTTGAATGGTTCAGTTGACTTTTATCTATAAAATATAATATTCAGTTGACTTTTATCTATAAAATATAATATTTGAATAAATAAAAACCCTCAGTGAATGCAGTCCAGTACACATGTTCCAATATTCACCAGTCCGATACCATCATGTAATTTTGTTACAAATAGTTAGCAATATGCTCCAACGATAAATACGTAACCTCCACCTCATTCATTAAACTCTTCTGCGCTGTGAAGACTAATACAGATGACTTCTGGTTTGTATGTGGACGTCTTTAGTACAAGGTAGAATAATGTGTTCCGCTCTCAACGCCTGTTGGCAAGGGACACACTCTGGTCGCATATTACCCTATTACCCTCTATCAAAAAGTATGTCTTTCTCTTGTATGACCAACATGGCATCGTGTCAAAATTACACTATCTTTTCTACAAAAACGCGAATCTCAACTGATTTGTTCCATCATCCATCCATCCATCCATTGCTTACTACTTCCCCAGGTACCTTTCTAAATGATGCTTTTGTAGAAGCTAAGGAATGTAAACTAGCTGACTCAATAATTGAAAAACTTAAAGGACTTGGATTTAACAGTTTGAATGAAACTAAAATTTCCAAAAGTAAAATTAATCTTCTAATGTCCAGCTTGAATCAAATTTCTGATATGAAGTGAAATTGTTTCTGAATTAATTTAATCAAGGTGTACACTTGTCCATTTATGTGATGCCTTTTGATGGTCATTTTTCTAGAAATATTTGTCTGTATTGTTGAAAACGTGCATGTCGGAAATAGTGAAATACGCCATTCTCAAAATGTAGAAACGTGCCGGGTCAGGAGATCACGTTATAATTTATTGACAAATATATGCTAGAGTACATATGTACATTTGAGTTATTGAATGAAAGACATTATATTCATAGCACGACTTGTGTAAGGTAAGTGTATCTCTAATTAACATAAAAATCATATATTGATAATGTTGAAACATACTTCCATGTTGAACAGACACATCAAAATGAATGCATCAGATTCAACTTGTTTTTTAATTTAATGTCACATAACTACCTTCTTGATACTATCGATTTCAAGATGACCTCAACCCCACCACCAGAAGAAGAAAAAGAAATATGATTTTCGCAATCTCCTCGACGGGTCCTTCAAAATGATACTTCACATGCCTAGCTTTATAAAAAGGAAGATGTTTCCAGCTCTAGTCAATGGAAATCTCAGCCAAATCTGTCTCCTGTCACAATCATGCAAAATCCAATTCGGGGAATGACGAAAAAATGTGTACCGATTGCCGAGTCTGGGTTACGTCTGTGAAAAAGTGATTTTTTTTCGCGAGAGACTCAGCATTAAATTTATGAAAAGTGAATTGTCAAACCAGGAATTTTTTAAACATGTTTGACAAATTCCGTCGAAAGTGAGCCAGAACTGCTCGAATTTAAACAGTTTCTGGGAAAAACCCAGGGTTTTCGGGAGGAAATTTAGTTAATTTTAGAAAAATCCACTTTTTACCAGAAAAATTTGTTTTTTCCAAAAACATTTGTGTTTTTCCAAAACAAAATTGGGTTTTTCCAAAAATAACTCAACTTTTCTGGCTCATCTAAATTTCTGGCTCACATGATTGGAGGTGAGCCAGGACTCTGCACATACACCTACTTTCAACATATTGCTGTTTAAACTGTAGGGAATTTGTGTGAGACTTTTTGGTAGAAACAAGTCCAAAATAACTAGGTTTCTTAAGATAGATGCTAAGGAGGAATATGTGATTTACGGTTTTCTTTTATTGTATCGGATTCAATTCTGGTCGACTCTATATGAGGTTCTTTTCTGATTCCCAATGGAGGAATACGTTTCTGGTGACGATTAAAAAATTCAACAATAAGCAGGTTTTGATGGGTTAGCAATCAATTAGAAACATACTGGAGTGACAATTTAATTCTGCACTTCTCGAGAGAAGGCTCCTATGCTTCAACAAGCATTGAATCTATTGGTGTTGTTCTAAAAGCACCAAGGCTAACTCGAATGCCAATACTATGAATTTCATCACGTGGTTTGCGATACGAAACCCTAACAGAACCATAAATCATACAACCGTAATCTAATTTGGATCTAAGAAGTGATCTATGAAGATAGAGTAATGTGTTTGGTCATTTGGTCAGCACCCCAATCGGTGCTACCAACTACCTTCAGAAGGTTCAGTGCCCCTTTACCTTTTACCTTTAGTTGTTTTGTTTTTTGAGAAGTGTTATTCAGTTTATTGTCAAACAGAAAACTCAAGAATTTCACTTCTTTTACAACATTAATGGTACTCCCATCCATTTGCACCTCCGGATCAAGAGGGTGTTTCCAGAGCTTACAAAAGTGAACACAATTATTTTTGTCTTCCTAAACTTGAAACTGTTTTCTGTAACCCATTTCTGGATTCTTTTTAAACACAGCTGAAGTTTGCGCTCGATAGCATTCATATTTTTACTGCAATAGCAGATTAAAAAAATCATCAACATACAATGAAGAATCTACCACATTCCCAATTGCGTCGATAATACTATTGATCTTGATTGAAAATAGGGTGACGAATAAAATACTACCCCAAGGAACCTCTAACTCCTTTTCGTGTGGATCACAAAACGTAGACCCAGCACGTGTCCGAAATTGGCTGTTCTTTAGAAAAAATTATAAAAGAGGCATACGCCCTCTCAAAGCATGTTAAACATATCTGTCAAAATTCCATCCGCCCACGTTGTGTGGTATGTATTCTCCAGATCAAAGAAGATGACGACCACATGTTCTTTTCTGGCGAAGGCATTTCTTATCAACCTTTCAAGTATGACCAACGGATCCATTGGCTTCTGAAGTTACACTGATGATTCGCAAGTAGATTGTTCGATTCCAGAAACCAGACAAGTCGATCATCGATGTTCCTTTCCATGGTTTCACACAGACAACTTGTTAATGCAATGTGTCGAAAATTGCTTCGGTTCCTGTGATCTTTATCAAGCTTTGGCATGAGAATTATTGTTGCTTTTCGCCAAGAAGGTGGATACGGGCCAATCCCCCATATTTCGTTAAAAATTGACAATAAAAGTTTTAGCAAAGATTGTGGCAGATTTTTAAACATTTGTAGTGTATTTCATCGGGACCAGTGGCAGTATCTTTGCTCTATGCAAAGAGTTACTTAACTCTTCCATGGAGAAAGAATCGTTGTAATCCTCCAAATTATTGGAGGTAATGTTAATATTTTGTTTTTCCTGCTATTTTTGTAATGAATTCTGGATTACAAATTTCGAAGGACGAATTTTTTGAAAAATGTGGCGGCGAATTTGTTGGATATTTCTTTTTCCGAAGTAATTAGTATGCTGATATCTTCCAGGTGTTGTAGACCTGATTTTGTTTCCTTTTCTTAATTTTTTTTTAATCATTTTCCACATTTTGTAGGTTTGGTGACGTAACCTTCCCAAGAACTTTTCTTTTTTGTTGTATAAGTCGTCTTATTTGCCCGATTTATACGTAGTTTGTCAGATTATGTGTGGCTGGTGACTTATAAAATTTCCGTTCAGTTTTCTATGATCTTTTATAGCCTGCTTGCAATGAGTATCAAACCATAGTTTAGTGAAATGTTTAGGATTTGCAGACGTTTTAGGAATGACTGTGTTTGCGATGTCAAGCAACTCTGTGGTGAATTGTTCTCTTTGGTCAGCTCTTTTCTAAACTTTCTCACGTGCGAGGCGTTCAAAACAGAGCAGTGAGGAAGTGTCCCAGTCAGCCCCTTTGAAATTCCACTGAGGCACCCTCACATCGTTCGCCGGAACTACACTCTCCAACACAATTGGAAAGTGATCACTCCTACACAAGTCGTCTTCAACTCTCCAAGACAAATCAAGGAATAGAGATGGACTGGCAATAGTACGATCAACGAAGGTGTATGAACCAGGTGCGGGGTGAAGATGAGTGTCTAACCCATCATTGAACAAACATAAGTCATATCTTGTAATGAGTTCTTCTACTGTGTTTTGCCGTTCACTGCATTTGTTTGGTTGCCGGAATTACCACAGCAATGACTGTGATGTACAACAAAATGTACAGAGTTGGGAGTTGGAGAACGAGTTGCTCAAGATCAGTCAGCTGTAGGGTTGTACTCGGTGAATCGTAAATAGAAAACAATGTACAAAGTTGTCTTACCTAGAGTTAGGCACACATCAACAGCCTGTAAGTAAGTTTGTAATGGCAGTTTACTGTGACTAATGACGTCTCTAACCAGGACAAACGTTCCACGCACATGAAGATCATTACCATCTGACGAGCCAATATACGAATAATAATGCTTTAAAGCTGAATGATCTTGAGTTTCAGGTTTCTTTAAAAGAGTTTATTCCAGACAAAAAGCAGCATGTTTATATTTTTGTTTTAGAAGACCCAGTTCGTTAAACTTTCTCGTTGTTCGAAAAAAACCCAGACAACGCCACTGCATTATATTGGTTTTGTTTGTATTATCCATATTTATGCGGAGATTTTGGTGGTGAGCATATTGACCTAATTGCCCCGTTAAGTTTCCTTGGTGACTTTATATCTTCATATTCGAGGACCTGCGTGATCCGTACTCAGTTCCACTTTGTTGTAAAAGTGGTATTGATGCAGTCGTCAACATCCATCTCTTGCAAGCTTCAAACATGTTGTTTATAACAATATTTTTTAAGCTATTTAGGTGTTCTATTTGAGTTTAACTTTTGCATAAGATTTTGAGCTTCTGGTTTCGATACAGCTTGATCATGTTTCTGGTCAAATTTTATTTCATTTGATTTAATTTTGTTTGTGTTAAGCTTATCGTGTTCTTTCTTCGAATTGGTTTTTGATTTTGTTTCTATTTCTGTTGGAGAACTGGTTAATGTTTGGGTTGATTTTGGTTCAGTTTCGCGTGATTGTGGAATGATAAAAGGCTCTGTCAATGTTGGCAGAACATGGTCGTTTAACCAAGTATGTTGCGTCTTGCACGCAATAGATTTGGTTGGAAGTTTTTGTGTTAATTTTGTAGCATAGTTATGCGGTTGATGAATTCAAACGAGATATTGATGTAACTCGTTCTCTTGCTTCTCTAAAACTTATCTGCTTCTTACATTTAATTTTCGGCGTTTATTTCTCTTTTTTCACACAGGGCAATCTTTAGAAGATGCTGTATGATTGGCTTAGCAATCACAGCATTGAACTGCGTTATTATATGCCACCTGATCTTGTTGGCCACATTTGTAACATGTTTCTATTTCACTGAAGCTATTTACCTCCGCTTTTATTTCGAGTTCACCAACGCCAAATAGTTCGTGTGTTCGCACTACGCCTTACGCTACTCGTTAAGATATATAGGATCGAGTCTGTGGGGACAGCCTTGCAACACTGCATGTGGGGAGTGGGATCCAAAGAAACTCACCCTCGCCCTATCCATTGCAACAATCACATCACAATCATAACAAACAATAGGGGATTCCTATCTCTCTCTACTTATAACTTTTCTAATTGAACACTGTTTTCATTTTTCTTGCAACACTCCTATCAAGAAGATGCATGGAAATAGTACACGAAGCGAAGAAGGAATTGGAGCAATCTACTTTTCTGTTAACATACACACTTAACAACCACCAAACACTAAGCAAGGACTGAAACAAGCTTACCTGGTTGGGACCAGTGTAATTAATTTTAAATAAATAAACATGTGAATAAAGATACAAGAGTCCTTTTAAATGCTTTTGGGTGTGTGTCCGAGAGTAGGTGTGTTTATGTGTGGTGTGTTTTTATTTATGCTATTTATTTTTATTTACGCCATCTGTTCCCCCTGAAGGCAGACCAGATGGTCAAGTCTACGCATCTACTCTCCTTTATAGGCTGGTGGATGACTCCCAGCTTTCAAAAACACATATTGGTGAATTGTTTTCCTTTTTGTACCCGTTATGGATAATATGCTCGGGCTACTCCCAAACCAGCTACTGTTTGGGTTTCTTGTTCGTTTTTTCTAAAACAACCATCAAACCGCTGTTTCAGTATTACCATAAATATGCACACGTCCCTAAGCAAATACTGAGCAGAATTCTTGTAGTTATGCCCAATTCCTAGTCATCTTTCAGTTCGAGGTTCTCGGGGATCTACCCAACTGCCAGTGCACAAACTGAAACCAAATAAGGTTGTAGGCTCTCGCTTCCGACTCTCGGGGATATATAAGCAAATAAAGTTATAAAGCAAATAAAGTTATTCGGATCGCAAGGGGTATCAATTCCACATCGTTTCTGTGCGCATTGGGCGCACTGAAATGTTCCATTTCATCATCTAATTCATATATGTAAAGGAGACAAGACAATAAAAATAACCACATACCAGTTATGTTTCAATTAATTACGTTGAGGTTTTCTAGTTAGTGAAACTAACTCTTCACCACGTGACACGTGAATGTGTATGTTCCGAGCACCGGTGTCGCGAAGATGACAGATGGTTGGGGGTCTAATTAGTTCCGAAAGTGAAGCTAAAGTCTAGACTGACCAATATCCCAACTACATCACCAAGGCATGCCGTCATGGAAGGCATGCCTTGACGATGAAGTTGGAATATTAGTGAGTCGGAATTATAGTAAAGAAAAACTCAAGACTTCTTGAAAATTTTTGGGTGCATAAATAAAATATACATGCAGTGCTCGAGAGACTACTACTTATTTAATTATATTAATACGTATGGTACCAGTACTCCAAATTGGCCATGCTGGGCTCGCAACAGTATTGTGTATTACAGGCCTCTATTTGTATGACCGACTGTGTGTGTGCCACATTATCAAACACAAGTATCAAATCTAGTCTCAGGAAAGTACATGATACTAGGCACAAACAATCGATATTTTAGTTTCAAATCCAAACGAAAATATCCCGACCGTAAAAACTATTGGTGGGTATCACAAGTCCCTGAACGACCATATCGAAGCTCCGGGCTCCGAATTGCTATGCCTTTTGAGGTTCTTATTATCCTCCATTTGTCAGTCATATAACCGCGTTCCTCCTATATCGCACTATCTTTCTCCCCGGTTAACCATTAGGTTCATTCCTTTCTTTTCCTTATTGCGACATATTAATCCATACGCTTACACGAAATGCAGACGACACTTGCAAACACAATAAATGAATAACTATTTTTGTATCATTTCTTTTGCGTCAAAACCATAGCTTACTACCCCTCCTCATTGGAACGAGCTTAACAAGCTCGTCCCAATGAGGGTCATAAACTATTTCAAAAGCGTATCTTATAACCCCTTTTCAGTGAAACCAGCTCAACAAGCACGTTCCAATGAGGGGTCATAATCTGTGTTGTTGAGGCAAAAATATGAAAAATAATGTAAAGTTAATCATGATTTGTGAATAGCGTTGGCAGGCCTTGGCAGTTACGTTGGGTAACGGGTTAATAGGAAACGTTATATAGTCTGGTCCCAATTCCTGAAAAGAAGGCTGATAAAAATGTTAAGATATTTGTAGTTAGCTTCTGCCAACAGGTGTTTTTAGAGTAATTAGGATCTGCTAGATGCAGAAATCGGTGGTGGCATTGTGAAATATGACATGTTGACCCTCAAAATATAAACAAACAAAATGACCGCCAGAATACATTTATTTGATCACATTTATGATCTATTAGAGAAAATCAGATGGTCTAAGTCTTATATGTTCGTTTTCCGACATCAGGGAATCCATTGAAACTTAAACAAAATAACTCCACTCATGACAGATTTGTCTTCTAGGAGAGGTCAAGATCTTTTCAAACGGTGCCCATATATATTCCACATTTTCCACATTTTTCTTGGTCTCTAATGAAACGATTTTAATTTCGTTTTCACCTAACTATGCATAACATGTAGGTACAAATGTAGGTTTCTAGTCCCGTTCAAGGTCACTATTGAAATGGCAAATAGTACATAAAATAAAAAATGCATGTAAAGGCAAAAATAGGAAATTACTGATAACTCGCTTTGTGCATATCATTTTACATATGATAAGTATTTATTACTTCAAGCATTCATACAAACAGCTTCACAGTTGCAGGAGCAAGAGCAGATTGACCTGGGCTTTTTACACTTAAACATGAATGGGTGGCATTCTGTGGCGCATCCGCACAAGATATATGAACAGGTGGAAGATACAAAAACAAAAAAGAGCAGGTGGAAGATGAGGCTTTAATTGTATCGCTTCAGACCATAAGGCCTAGAGGTGATAAATACCAACAAGACACGAACGAGGCCAAACGTAGGAGAAATAAAGACATAGTAGAGTATGTCCGACGTGAACTGGTCACTTTCCGCTGGTAGGCAATATTTCCACGGACGTAATGATATTAGATTACAATCGCTAATAATTAGAATAATCATCAACAATTTAATTAATGAAGCCTGGGGTATAACCCGATGCTTCATAAATTAAAATGTTGCTGATGATGATTTTTATTACCTGGTAAATCCATGCGTGGACATCAATGCCCACGCGTGGAGTACGACCAGTCCACGGTGACTGTACTGTATCTATATGGCAAATTATAGAGTCCGGGCATGCACCATTATCACGTGACTTGTGGTGAGTCCTGTATCACCAAGACAACTGACCATGCTCGATTCTTGTCAGAAGTGTTAATCAGGAGTTTTCCACCAGAGAAGATAATTGTGGTTGGCTAAAGATATTTATTTTAGTTCCATTGGATTTACTGGTATAGGGAAAAAAGTAAATAGACCCTGGATTAGTCGATCATCTCCATCGGATGAAAAATGGATCTAATAAATATATTTTGGCGGTTATTTTCTGTTTTTCTAATTTGAAGGTCAACATTCCAAATTTCACCTAGCCCAGAGGTCCATTGGCTGAAACATTGCTTGTGCACAGGCCATATGTACAACATTTGATAACCTTACTATGTTCGAAGCGCACAGATTAACGCGCAGATCGACGTGATATTTGTGCGCATTTCATGACAAGACTCATAGTTTTAACTGTACTGTTTCGACTTATTCAGATTATTTGTCTTGTCATTAGGTGGTACGGAGAATATACTGTTTTGGGTACCAAATAAATTTTGACGCTAAAAAATTTCTTAACCAGAACAAAAAATCATTGAACAAAAAGTGTTTTGTCCGTGTATAGTTTCGTCCCGTTTTAATTTAATCGGGTCTGTTTATCCGATTTGTTGAGAAACTGGATAATTATAATAATAATAAAAACAAATTGTTTTGATTTCTCCAAATCCGCGCTAATCAAACAATGGGGTCGAGTGCGTTTGTAGACTTATGTAAGGACTTGTTCATATATGCGTGTGTGTGTGTGGGGGGGGGGGGGGGGGGGGTTGGTTGGTGGGGAAGGTCTGTCTTCCAGATGTTCTTAGAATATCGGCAGTAGTGTTTGAGTTCCCACAGCGATTTACGTTGTTCTCCTTCCGAATATCCACAAAGAAAATGTTGAGTTCGAGTGCGTTTACCAGCTTTTGTGAGAATATGTGCGTGTCAGTGTGTGGGGGGTCGGGTGTCCGTAAGTATATAGATCAGGGTGTGTGGGTGTGTGGCTGGGGGCGTGTGTGTATTTGCGTTTCTTAGGGAGTGTATAAGGGTATGTGTGAAGAAAATGTCTGTATCAAACTCTTAATATTAAAACAACAAACCAAGTTCTGGTTGGAAGCATTCAGTGAAATGACTCCGATTACATGCCGGCATTCTCCATTCATCTGAAACGAAGTGAAGTTATGAAAATACATTGTAATGAATAAATAAGTAACCATTATAGGGCTTTCATGATACATAAATTCTGATGATTCATGTCTACGCAGAAATGACAATGCTAATAACAATTTTATACCCACAACGAAGTATGTCATCGCATTATGGGCGAGCCTGGTTTTCTTAGTTTTTGTAATGTGGTGGAAAATGTAAATGAGAATTTCTATCAAAGCTGCATAAATTAAAAAAAAAGAACTGGAGGGGTGCTAATACGACAGGCAGGGCAGTAGGTAAAATCTGCGCATCACTCCTCGTCACGCACGTCCTTGTTCCACTCTGGAGACGAATTGTAATGCATCCTTTTAAGTTAAACATTACATTTGTAACGCACCATTGCCTGGTTGGTTATGTGATGGCAACATAAATGCCTCGCCTGTCGGGTACACTATTTTATTATTCAATCTGAAGGCTACGAAATAGGTTATAACAGATCTAGAGAGAAGTACGAGAGTCAATTCTCGACCTCTAGTTCACAAAGCGGCCGATTTACCACGAATCTAGGCGAACCGGACCAACCAGGCCGGTTAGTAAATGCCATTTGTACCTTCCAACAGCGTAACAATACAATTGCGATCCCGACGAAACACTCGTTTATTTGCTTATTTGATTTTTGTGCGTGGCATTAGTTTATTGAATGAGGGATGACCGAGTTATTTTGACTGCAAACCGTGTTCATTCAATGTTGTGCAAGGGAGAAATGCACAGTTGGACATAATCATAGACAACATATTTTGAACCACTTCTGACACATCATATATAGAGGATACGGAATGCGTGTTTTTCTCATATAATATTTATGAAACGAGTCTAAGAATTTTCCGTTTTGGCGAGCCTCTGGCGAGCCCAAACGGAAAATTCGGACGAGTTTCATAGATATTATATGAGAAAAACACTCATTTCATAATCTATTTATCTTTTGACACACACACGCACAAATTAGCCACTTAGCAGGACTGTTTAACCCATCACCTAACTTGAGTTGCAGACGGCGCTTGGAAAAAAACATCCTCGTATAACTAAAATTTTTTATTTTTTGCTTCCAAAACATAGGTTATGACCCCTCATTGGAACGAGCGCGTCGAGCACGTTCCAATGAGGGGTCATAACCTATGCTTTGGAAGCAAAATTGAAAATATAAAAAAAGAAATGAATGGCGTTTTTCTTGTAGGTAAAAGATTAATACACTATAACCCACCCTAAATAGGACAGATA
The DNA here is from genome assembly GCA_031216915.1 of Pictodentalium vernedei. Taxonomy (NCBI): domain Eukaryota; kingdom Metazoa; phylum Mollusca; class Scaphopoda; order Dentaliida; family Dentaliidae; genus Pictodentalium; species Pictodentalium vernedei. The sequence goes on along the minus strand of CM062297.1, from coordinate 136,596,177 downwards.
ATGTAAATTCTCCTTACTGAAATTATGCAAATGTCACCCAGTTGTATTTTGTTTAGCCAATCAAATTGTCCTGTTTTGAAATTGACCAATGAAAGCTCCCAACTCTAATTATGCAAATTATGAAAATGTGGCCCAGTTTTATGTTGTTCAGCCAATCAAATCGTCTAGTTTTGAAATTGATCAATGAAATTGACGGAAGGCTTTATTTATCACTGATTGATATGAAAACAAAATATCAAATGTTTTAAAGTGAACAAAACGAACGAGTCATATGATAAATGTAATAATTCATGTTTTGAAAAGAACGTATCACTCTAGATCACTTCACATTTATTTATGATCAGGACCGTTGTTCATAGTACATTTTAATAGGTGTATTTCACAACATATATTGTTGGAAGAATTGCATGTCTTGGATCAGCAAAAAACAAACAACAGGGAATTTTGCCAACACAACATATAAATACACAAACCCACATCTTGGTAACAATGGTGAACGGGTCTGTGAGAAAAGTACTTACTTCCCTTCGTTTGCCACAAAGATGTGTCTGGCGGTTTTCTGTCATCCGTCAACCTCTTTGTGTCAAAGGCAGACCTCACTTTTTATACCTGTCGTCAAATTTTATTCCAAATACTTGTTGATATGGCAGCTTGTACCCAATGTGCGCAATACCTGAGTGTGGGGCTCGGATGAGGGAATCTTGCCAGAGAGGCAAGAAAGTTAAGCCACCTACGAGGCCTGCCCCGAGGATGAAAAAGATACTTTCCAGACCCAAACTTACCGCGATCGTTTGTCTCCGATCCAAACATGTCAATGCAACAGCATTTGGATGTACAAACCGGGTATGTACATGGTGTCAGTGTTGAGGTGGTGGATGTGAAAAAATACCGAGATGCAACACGCCAATGCCGATGCCAATGATGTTTACGCTGCCATGACACTAAATAGTGATATGTGGGGTGACCGTTGGGGGAGATAATCTGTTTTGCCGAGATTTCTTAATGGAACACAACAACCTCAATAGTTAGGAAGTGGCCGAAAAATAGTTGCTCGGTTCTTTGGCCATGGTAGCTCCCAATGCAACTCTTCGGGATGCAGTTATCTACAAAACGATTAATGAAAGCACGTAATCACTTACTAGTTAGAAATAAAGGCAATGTACATAAACTTAGATTAAGCTGATGAAGTACATATTTGTGTGGCAGTTCATGTATTTACCCAGAAAACTTTTAATGGAGGAAATCGAGACCCTGCCATTCGTAACAGATCATTAAAAGTTATTGTGATGAATTCACGGTAACATGGTCTGAGATTTGCGGGAAGGAGCTAATGTTCAGCCGGGGCGCGAAGAACAACGTAATGCTCCAACAAGAACCCACCCCGCAGCCCAAAACCCACATCATGAAATGAACAAGGGAACTTGAATGAACAAGGCAACTTTCACGATATCAAATTTAGTAAGTAAACCTCACGTGTATCCCCGCGACGTCACTGAACAACAAAAAATCATTAACTTAGATAGAGGTCAACGTTACTCCATCTCAGTTCAAATCATGAACTTATATACAGTTAAAACTAGAAGTCCCGTCATGAAATGCGCACAAATAACACGCCGATTTGCGCGTTAATCTACGCATTATGACCATAATAAGGCTATCAAATCCTGTACATATGGCATGTGCACAAGCAATGTTTCAGCCAATGGACCTCCTGGTAACCCGGAGGTCCATTGGCAGAAACATTGCTTGTGTTTGCTTTGGGTAACCAGGAGAACCAGCCGGGCTTTGGATGCCATTCGATATGGCAATTGCGCGCAGTTCCAACGCGCTATTAAGCCTAGATAAGCGCACATTTCGTGACAGGACTTCTAGTTTTAACTGTATGCATTGTGAGTACTTATTCATAGAATGATCACTGCCCTGTGTAAAATCGATTTTATAGGCAGTATGCACTTTGAATCGCCCTCAGTGGTTATCATCTTTTACAATATTTCACGTGCTGACGTCAGATGGTAAAATATGCCGCTGGAACCGTAAGCATCGAGAAAACTAAGCGATCGCTGGTCCAATCAGAGGGCGAGAATTTTAGCCTTATTGAAACATTAATATTGAAAATGTCATTGAATAAATTTATGTAACATATATCCACGGAGATAGATTCCAGTGTACGAAACAGACCAAAATGATAACGAAAAAAACATTCAGCGATTCATGTAACTGCGTGCAAGCCGATGTGTTGTATGCATTTCGCGTAAGATTTATCGGCTGTCCTCGACGATTAATATATAAAAAATCAACCTGGAGATAGTACAGCATTTACTAATGATGTGCAATGCCGGGAAACATCCATAGAGGTAAAGGCACCAGTATTTTTGTCAAGGACATGAATACCTTCTGTTCCAGGCTTGCAGCAACCACACTTTTCCAGTACTTCCTCGTAAATACACTCTTTGAAGCACATAGCTTCGCTATACTTGTCGTGGTATTTTAACGGATTTGCATCGTTTTTCTCATCAAAACAGTATTGGTTTCTCACTATGTATGGTTTTGGCAAATATATAGTCTGCAAGAAGAATGTTATGTGCACTTCATTTACGAACATTCGGTTGAGCGTTTTGAAATAAAATATTAGGTCCTTACAAAATCTACAAACAAGTAAGTGTTGTTTAAAAAATGTATGTATTTGTTTAATTTATACATTTTTATTGGGGTGGAACGTAGAGCTGAAACGGTTAACTGATTAATTGATTAACCAATGGTCAACGTCTTGATCGAACAAAAACGTAATTGATCGATTAACCGCAACTTTTGAACTACTGTGTTATATGGCTAAACAAAGGTGCACACTTGCTCCAAACAGGCAAGTATTGTCACACTGACTCATATCAATTATATGAGACAGAGTAAAGCACGCAAGTTACGTGATGACATACCTGTTCACTTGCATGGTTATTATACTGTATCAGTAGCTGGAAACTATCATTCTTAACCCTTTACACAAAATCAATTATTGCATTACTAAAACTTTTCAATTTTTGTCTCAAGAACATTGCTCATGAACTCCTCATTGGAACGAGAACAATGAGCTCGTTCCGATGAGGGGGTCATAAGCTATGTTTTTGAGACCAAAATTGAAAGTATAATAAAATCTGAATGGAGAATTTTATTATACTGCACTGGCCGGTTTCCGCGTTACGTTGGACAAAGGGTCAATGCTGTAATTCATCAACGATACGGCAGTTATTCAGCTACATATTAGGGCAAGGGATTAATCGGTTAACCAAGGTTAATCCATGTGATTAATCGATCAAGAAAATACATTAACCGTTTCAGCTCTAGTGGAACGACACATTCGACTGCCAGGGTCACCTCGTGTCGGATAGTTTTACGGTTGGGGGAAGCCGGAATACCCAGAGAGAACCACCGAGCAACAGCGATCAGCTGTCAGACTCCCCCAACGTACTAACTCCACACCAGCAGGTTCAAGACAAGAGCACCATCGGTGTGCAGTACACAGCACCGCCATGCCCCACCCCCTTGGGCAGTCGAGATGAAGCGACTTTTCCAAGGACACAACGCTGCTGCAACTGACGTTAACCGAACCGTTGAGCTTTCGTTTTGAGGGCCAATGACGTAACCACCGAGCCACCCCCTTTTAAATCTTTAACGCGTATATCATCAAAACACTAATGTTTATGTCAAGACACGTGAATGACGGACCTCTGACACGAGAGACCAGAGCACTTATCCACTCGGTCACCACTCTTTAACCCACAACTGATGACGACTGAGTGTGTTCGGTGTCGGGTGCAGACATAAAATGTACGTGCTCTGTACGGAGAGACACACTCCGTGCAGGCTAATATATTTCTTCGTGGTATTCGAGAAGCGCGAGGCCACGAAGTCCCCGCTACGAAGGTCATACCATACACCTGTGCCATTGGGCCAAAGAGAGGCGTTAGTAGAAGTTGTATAACTTGCTCGTCAATACCTTAACCCTTTACCCAACGAATCACCCGCATTCGCCCGTGTAATATGCAAATTCAGCAGCTAAAAAATATTATTTTTCGAAACATTTCAACAGAACCATATCATGTGACCCCTCTTTGGAACGAGCTCGTCGAGCTCGTTACAAAGAGGGGTCACTTGATATGGTTTTGTTGAAATGTTTTGAAAAAAAATAAAAAATTAAATTAATTTATTTTGGGTAAAGGGTTAAAACAAATAAGCCTAAAACAAAACGAGCTTGAGGGACCATTTGCACAGAAGAGTGTGTGGGATGACCTTTGTAGCGGCGACTTCGTGGCCTGGCGCTTCTCGATACTGATAAGTAATTGTCTGGCAACGAACATAATAAACAATGAATGCTGATCCATTTTTAGTATGCCCCTCGTATTCCATTCATTCATTAGGATTAGGCACAGGGGAGAAGGAGGGGCCTGCTATTGTAAAATTTATAGGGAGCGCGTTGGCTCACTGGTTACGGCATTGAACTTCAAACCGAAAGGTCTACGGTTTGCTTCCCGCCCAGGGTGACTGCGTTGTGTCCTTGGTCAAGGCACTTCATCCCGACTGTCCACGTCAGGGCACGGTTGCGGTGTATACTAAGGCGTACTGCACGTCGATTGTGCACTTGTCTTCAACCAGTGGTAACTCGCTTTGCGCGGACCTAGAACGTGTGGGAGTCTGACAGTTTCTCGCCCTTGATTGTTGGTTCTCTCCGTTACTCCGGCTTCATCCACCCGTAAAATTGTCCGACACAAGGTCACGCTGACTGTCAAAGGCGTCGTCAAACCCCCAACAAATAAATACATAAATATAAATAAATAAATAAATAAATAAATAAATAAATAAATAAATAAATAAATAAATATGTTGTGTAATATTTTGAAGTTATATTATGGGCAGGATGCCAGCTTACCAAACCCATTTTGTATTTGAAAAACACTGTTTAAACAATGGGACTTTGAGACTTGCTCTTTTAAATATGAGTCAATTGGCAACATGTCACCCATCTTGTTGTACAATAAAAAAGAAAACAGTCAACGTTCTCAGATGCCTGCCATTTCTAATGCATTAAAAATAACGTTCACTGTTAAACATAAAATATATTTTGAAAATATATAATCCGTGTCTGTGAATACAGATTATCGCGGCCTAAATGCTTTACTAAACTAGAGAAACATAATTTACAGCATCCAGTCTGTGTGAAAGAGTTCAAAGCATCAGAAATAAACAAAATAGAAAGAGAATTTATAAAGCCTTATTTTGGGGGGCGAAATATTTTTAAAGAAATCAGACATAGGTTTTCGTTAAAAGTATTTTGAGATATTCATACAGGAATGAGATAAGTTTTTCCAAGAAACCAGAAAAAAACATATATGTGTGCAACGATCAAGGAATCAGAAATGGACATTTTTTGCTCTACCACTCATTGAGAGGGTTAAAGGCATTGAACGGAATAATTTAAACTTTATTTCCGTGCAAAGCAAGGGGCTTCTCGCGACTTGGTTTGAGGAACTGACATCTGATTAAAATAGCAAGATACATTTAATGTTTGACAGCTAACTCCACTAAAGCATACCATACTCAAAGGTTCTGGCGACTTGAAAAACATAAGGTGCCGAGAATTGTGTGTCAGTATGCCAAAACTCAGCGGGATAGGACGATTTATTCTCGAGTTATCGTTGATAAGGAAGTGCTTATTATGTCGTTATTTGCACTCGGTACAAATAAATACATTTACCATTTAGACAAAATTTAATTTGCCAACGTTTTACTTACAGTATTGTGCGAGAAATCCTTGCCAATGGTACATAACATATCTTGTTAATCAATGTTATTAAGCCCCAGTGCAGTAATACCCCAAAACCGGCAAGGAACGTTAAATTATATTTTCTATATATATACGACATCTCCATCCTCAACTTGTCTCATGTTTTCAATGTCTGTTTTGGACATGGGGAATACATTTTACATTCAAGGCGACAGTAAGTACATATAAAAATGTACAGTTCAAAGTAGTTCCGAAAGACTGAGAAACATTTAGGAGAGACACATTTGTACTGTGCTGCAGTATTGATATCCATCTACAGCACCCCCTTACGTCGGCTCGACAATCAAAGTCGACATAAGTTTTTATGCAAGGTCTCTGGTCATCAGTCCAATTATGTAAGAAATTCGACGGTGTTATGCACTGGAACCAGTTTAGCCTTAAATAGTCCATCGCATATATATAGTTTCGCTCGTCTGGGATTTTTCAGATGGTCAGAAAAGCGAACCAGCCGTTCGCTTCTCCTACCAACTGATATATTCCAGACGATTGGACCTAAAACTATCATAAACAGTCGAATTTTTTGGGGGGTCAACGCAAGAAATTGTTGTTCAATCGAGACATGATTTGATCTAAATTTTGATGACTTTGTCATTGGAATGAAGACACATCACAGCTGTAGATTTCTTTATTGCGCCACGTAGTTCCCCTAATTGTGTTACTAGCTTGATGCTTTTAAAAAGAATATCTATAACTGGAGCACGAAAGAACATATGTATATCTGTGTGAAGGGAACTCACATTACATCAACTGTTGCCCGTGCGAAAACTCCTAGAAACGTGGGTAAGCAAACAACCCCAGCAGCGTCAGTTTCCTTAGAAATAAGACCAGTTCCATATGATCTTGCGTTTAAGGGTCCCATGTCGTGTTCTCCCTTTACCGTTCCTTGATGAGTCGTTTCTTACCTCTTCAGTCGGAAAAAAGCCCCTGTTATAATTTAGTTATAAATTGGATCGGATTTTCCATCGTAGGTTGATGTGTTGGAATATTAAACAGTGAGGATTAATCCTTTAAACACGTAAGACCGATTTTTCGGTCCATGGCATAATTAGGTAATATATACACGGGGCATTGACGATAAAATAATAACTGCAATCTGCAGCAAAGCGGCTGCAGACTGCAGTTATTATTTTATCCTCCCTGTATATTGGTCTAACCCATCTCAGTGTAAGTGTACACAAAGACGATACCATGCCCGGACACGAGGGCTCAAAGGGCTACAGTTAAACACCTGGAGACTTATTTGAAATCTGTTAGTGAATAAAGAGAAAAAACATGAAGTAGTCGTGATGCGTCTTCTTATTTAATTAACACATTCAGTTCCGGTGTTCCACGTTTGTCATACTAGGATTCTCACAGCCGGAGTTGGGTACAATTGACCTCCATGTGTATGTCCGGCTGTGTATGTATCACAAGTCTGAGTATTAAATCTAGTATTTTTAAGAAAGTACATAATTACTAGCAAGAGAGAACTGGTATTTTAATTACAATCCTGACGAAAATGCCCCGACTGTCTTGTTTCACTCCCAAATCACCCGGCCCTAATCAATGTCCCTACGGTTCGTATATAACCGTGATAATACTTTGTGTATCAATTATCACAGTAACCTTTTTTATTCTCCACACATTATTCTTTTAGAATTCTGTACTTTGAAAACATAAAAAACACTTTTCACCATTTTCAATGCTTTGTTTTACAACCGATTATGTTTTCAAACAACAGATGATATTTATTCAATCGATATAAACATACGTGTATCGAAACACATTTATGGACGTGCTTTTTCATAGGAATTACATTTAGTCGGTATTATGGGGTTTTTCGAGCAAATGGATGTTTGAATAACAAAAATATACTGTTTCGTACGTCCTTTGTCAAAATAATAAATATTATTCAGATTTAAACCATAACTTAGATTGTATATAAACTGCAGTTGAAATGAGGTTCTTCATGTATTTTGTTTTGGCTTATGGCTTTTAACGTTTGTTTTTGTTATTGGTATTGGGGGGGAGGGGGAGGGGGTCTTGCAATCGCGGATTCCTGATTGTTTAATACGCATCATCCAGTCTCCAGTCTCCTTGGGTGGGCTGATTGATGACTGTCAAGAATGACACATTGGTGGACTTGTTATTTCTCTAATCGATGTGATAAGATACCGCGGTTGCTCTCTAGCCTGCGTTAGAATATGCATTATCCCCCCCCCCCCCCCCCACACACACACACACTCCCTCTCTCTCTCTCTCTCTCTCTCTCTCTCTCTCTCTCTCGGAATAACCGATATGTAGTCCTCCATGAGACATCTTCTGACCGATTGAGATGTACCTTACCATGCCTGGCCGGAACCAAATGAGCCTCCTAAGAGGGTCCCAGAGGCGGCGGTGGTGGCATCTTCTGATGATGATTTCTGGATCATTCCATGTAATTGGGCTCTGTGTGATCTTGGGTGGAGCTGCTTTTATTTGAGGCGAGAGCTGCCTATAACCATTTTGGCGATGGGAGCCATATAAAAATACAAAAAATTAAAATGTGTTTATCTGCTGGTGGTGGGCTGCATCTCTGTGGCTTGTGTGGTTTCCCGACGTTTCGGGTGAAGTTAACATTCAAAACTGACAGCCAAAAAGGGGTTGCATGGGGAACGAGCGAAACCACGACATCCCAGCGAGTGGTGTAGAAAAACCCTGCATCTAACTGCTACTTCATTTTTCATTAGAACGGGGACACTAGGGGAAGACCACCAACTTAAGGGACAAACAAACCCCTAAGAAACACACGCGGTAAAAAGTAAAAATATTAAAAAATATAAAAGAAAACAAGTGAAGGCCATGGTATGGCCAACTAGAAATGTGACCGGGTGCTCATTGGTAAGTTAGTAACATAATCTAACCCTCAGCAGCCTGATCACTTGTTGTTGTGGCGTGGCGGCCTCATGGATCCGCGTGGTACATATCCTATCGATAACTACCCTTAGTGAACCCGGTACCGAAACATAAGACAAAGACGTGGTACAAAATGTAATATCACAAGGGCCTGCGGTGGCTCAGATGTTCGGCATAGGACTACAACCCGAAAGGTCCACGGTTCGATCCTCGCCAGGGATAACTGCGTTTTGACCTTGGGTAAGGCACTTAATCTCTATTGTCCAAGTGGGAGGGGAGGGGGCATGGTGCTCATGTGTACTAACGCGTACTGTACCGCGATAGTGCACTTGTTTTCAAACAATGCTAACCCTGCCTTTGAGGATTTAGTAAGTTGGGGTGCCTGACATTTGCTCGCCGCTGCTCGGTGGTTCTTTCCAGGGACTCCGGTTTCCTCCAAAAGTGAAACTGTCCGATATGAGGTAACCCTGGCTGGCTATCGAAAGTGTCGTTAAATTCCATTAAAAAAATAATACTCCGAAATGAATGGAATTGTGTCCGCAACAACATCAGTTGTAGGCTGTATCCTAAATGACGTGCATAAAAAATATGGAATGACTAAGAAATGGGAACCCGTAGGATTACCTGATAGTTCACAACAAAACACAAAACTCTCATTGAATGGCTGATAAATAACTCTGGGTCTTCAAATATACAAATTTATGGATTGTTTGTATAATCAGAAAACTAACGTCTGAAATGGGTCATCTCTAAAACCAGTATCTCAGTTTCTGTTTGTCTCTTTCACTCAGAGTAAAAGTTGTGAAGATCCATCAGATCACTCTTAGCAAAAATAGAAAAAAAAACTAACCCACGATGCACCACCCTAACCATATCTGACTCCTGCACGTGTGAGTGGTGAAAAGGGAATCGTCCTCAAGCCTCTTCTGCTTCCTACTTAAATGCCCGTAAGCTGAAAGCACCAACAAACAAAGCAGGGGTCACCCTTTGCAGGCATTTGACTTCCCAACCGCCGCCATACGTAACACCAACCATACAGTTAAAGAAGCCGAAAAGGCTTATCTACTAATTTACCCCATATCATCGACTGCAGATCATTTCCGTCCCAACGAAACATACAAACAAACTGACCATGTGCGTGCCTTCTCCGGAAACATCCATTTTCACGCAACTCAAAAGAGAAAACATTCCTTTTCTTGCCTAGATCACAACTCCATTCACTGTCACCTCTCTCATCTCCCACCCCCACATGTCACCGGCACGATCATTACAGATGGAACGAGCAGGAGTATTGAAATAAGCCTCGCGATCAGTACTAGTGACTGCCCCTAAACACCTCACAAACATTTAGGAAAGCTGTCACGACTAGTCCTGTCATGATTAATTGAGAAGTCGATTAGTTGTTGGAAATACCCATGATCGACTGCAATTTCAAAGTCGACAATTTGGGTTTTTTTTATTCCATTGCTGATGAAATATTAGTTATTACCCTCCTCCTTACCGTACTCGTAAGAAGTGTCAGGTGCTGCACAATATCAAAATACATTGCTATTGATATGGAAAAGAGGTATAAAGGTACTAAACATGACACCATGTCTGACATCCTAGAATGTATGGGAGTCCCAAGGAGTGCCTTCTTAAATAACAATGGGGCTATTATTAGACCACTGACCACCTCGGGTCCAAACCTGAGCCTGAGCTCAGGTTTTGGGCCTGAGGTGGTCAGGTGTCTGTATTTTCATTGGAGAGTAGTAAGCGTGAAGCATGCTTACATGCCTATAGAATATCCGGTCCGTAGAACTAATAAACTGATACTGATTTCTATATAGTTGTTCCCAGAGGTCAAAAAGTACGATTAAAGTCGACTTTTATCGACTACAGTTAAAACTAGAAGTCCTGTCATGAAATGCGCACTGATAGCGCGTCGATCTGCGCGTTAATCTACGCGTTATGGCCATAGTAAGGCTATCGAATTATGTTCATATAGCCGGTGCACAAGCAATGTTTCAGCCAATGGGCCTCCGGGTAATCCGGAGTTCCATTGGCAGAAACATTGCCTGTGTTTGCTATGAGTAAGCAGTAGAACCTTCCGTGCTTTGGATGCCATTCGATATGGCACTTGTGCATAATTCCTACGCGCAATTATGCCTAGATAAGCGCACAGTTCGTGGCAGGACTTCTAGTTTTAACTGTATTCTTCTTCAAAAGTTGTTTACGAAATTATCAGAAATACGATTGAAGAATTAACTTCGGATAAAGACAAGCAAGTTCCCAAAACCAACAGTCAAATTCTGTAAAAAATTCGACGCTGTTAAATCATGGAATCAGTCTATCGCTTAAATATTCAATCGCCGGGAATATTTTTGTTGATGAGATTGAATCTAAAAATACCATAAACATTCATTTTCTTTGAATTAACGCAAGACATTTTTTTCATTCGATAACTGATTTGTCCGAATCTTTAATGATATTTATAATACTGTTAGACATGTTTGCGAATTAAATACTTAAAAAATGGGGACTCTCTACGGCTGTAGTGTTATGATTATGAGGCGTTGTCCCACCAATTATGTGGATATCTTGAATTTTTCAATGCGAAATACAATTTATTGATCGGAATATCTATAACTGGAGCGGAAAGGATTATTTGTATATATTTGTGAGAAAAGGGACATCATATTAACCCTTTGATACTTTTCTACGTTTATGATGTACGACATCAAACAGCGCATTGATACTCTTGAACGTCTTACGACGTACGAAATCAAACAGAATATTACTATAATCCTGTTGTGAGGACTTCTTAACTGGTTGAGTGATAGAAGTCACTATCAGGGCTTTCAAAAAATGAGGATACCAGAGCAAAAATCAATACTTTCCTCGCTTATTTTTCATATTCAGTCAAACACAAATAATATTAAATTTAAATAAATTTGTTTTATTACAAATTATTGGAGAGTGCCTATGGGCACTCTCCAATAATTTGTAATAAAACAAGTTTTGAATAAAAAATTCAGACCACCAAAAATAATCGAGCCTCAACCAGTTAATTATTAATGTGAAAACATGCTTGTTATCTGTACTTCCGACGTTTGACGTCGCATTTTGAAAAAAACGTTCAAGAAACTGATTTCCCAGTGACGTTTGAACGTCAGGATAATTAAAGTCTCAAAGGGTTAAATCAACGACAGTCGGCTCGTAAACTCCACCAAAATTGGGAGAACAAACCACCCATAACAGCGTCTGATTCATTTAGGAATTAGATTGGCGGCCTGCAGGGAGGGGTTAAACGGCATGATTAATCTCTATCTCCTGCATCTCTTGCACTCTCGGCTTCTCAAATCCTACCATGGTTATTTTTAGTCCCCTACCGGCATCACCGGAGGGGACTATAGGTTTTCACTCTGTCCATTCGTCAGTCTGTCAGTCTGTCAGTCACACTTTAGTTTTCCGGAGTTTTTTTTTTGAAACGCTTCAACGGAATGATTTCATTTTTGGTAAACTACTATAGAACGATGACTTACAGATCAAGTTTGAGTTTCATGCTGATTGCATTATTCTTGTGTGAGTTACGGCCCTTGGAAAAATGGAAGAGCACCAAAATATCAGTTTTCCGGACTTTTTTTGGAAACGTTTCAACGGAATGATTTCATTTTTGGTAACCTACTATAGAACGATGACTTACAGATCAAGTTTCATTGCACTCTGTCCATCCGTCAGTCTGTCAGTCAGTCTGTCAGTCATACTTTAGTTTTCCGGACTTTTTTTTGAAAATGCTTCAACCGAATGATTTCATTCTTGGTAACCTACTATAGAACGATGACTTACAGATCAAGTTTGGGTTTCATGCTGATTGCATTATTCTTGTGTGAGTTATGGCCCTTGGAAATATGGAAAGCACCAAAATATCAGTTTTCGGGACTTTTTTTTTTGGAAACGCTTCAACGGAATTCATGCTGATCACATCTAGGTTATAACATTTGTATAATTTTTAATGCTCATTAGTCCGGTAGGGGACATTGTATTTCTTCAGCGATACTTGCCCTCTTGTTACTCACAAATTATGCCTCACACCTCAAAGAACCACCATATTTGCTTTCATTTCTGAGACGACAGTGAGATTTTTTTTTACATTATTCCATTTTTACGTGGATTTTGATTTTCCCTCACGCCTTGTTCAGTTGAAACTAGAAGCATCACAAATATTGCAGGACATGCTCGTTAGTAAGTACACTCCTTACTGCAGAAGAGTGAAGTAGTCTAATTGAAATACACAAGAACGTTTTGCAAAATCTGATACGCCGTTAGCAAGGTCAGTAGTGAAATCGGGAAATGAACTAATCAAACAGAAAAAAATAAATATTGAGACTACAGTGTGTGGAGGGTGGATTACTACTAAACCACTTAGCAAATATTACAATTTCACACGGAGCAACTGCAAACTTCCATCATTGGACCACCGGGTTGCAACCGAAGGACCATGCGATGAAAGTTTGCAAGTGCTATATTGGAAAATAAATAATACTTTTCAAGTGGAGAATATATGTCGCTGTTATTCAGTGAGAATCCACTCTCTTCATTCTGTATATGCAATTGAATTTTAATATCTATCTAATTTTAATATCTATTTACCTCATTACATACACATACATCCCATACAGTTAAACTAGAAGTCCTGTTACGAATTGTGCGCTTATCTAGGCTTAATTGCGCGTAGGAATTGCGCGCAATTGCCATATCGAAATGCATCCAAAGCACAGCAGGTTCTCCTGGTTACTCGTAGCAAACACTGGCAATGTTTCTGCCAAGGGACCTCCGGGTTACCCGGAGGTCCAATGGCTCACCCATTGCTTGTGCACAAGCCATATGTACAGAATTTGATAGCCTTACTACGGTCATAACGCGTAGATTAACGCGCAGATAGACGTGCTATTTGTGCGCATTTCGTGACAGGACTTCTAGTTTTAACTGTAAGAGGTTAGGAATACTGTTGATGATCTCTATTTAGTAGTATAGGATTGTACAGAGTTGGGCACGCTGTTTTTCTACAGGAATAGAGTTACGCTAATATTGTAGTTTGATAGGGACAAAAGTTCGCTTACTCAACGCGCTATTACTTCATAATAGTGCACAATTCAGTCATAGATCTTCCATTTTCAACTGTAACCGTTACAAAATCTAACAAAAACAAAGAAATCTCCTCGGTGGGCATAGTAAAGGTACGCGGTGCACCAAATTCAGACTGACAGGTGCTTAATGCCTCTGAGTGGAACGAATCTGGAGCTGTCTCCCAGATCCTTTGTAGCGACTCTTCTTTCTGCTGACAGCAAATAGAACGGCTGCAGACTACATTTGACTGGGATGGCTCAAAAATCAACTCGTAAGCGAAGTATCCTGTCCAAAGAATTCATTTCAGCACTGATAGATGCCCCTTGGCTCAATTGTTATCAGACAATTCTGGGGTTTCTTTTAACACACTGATATAAAGAGCTATCTGTGAAACAAGCCTATCCGACATTATACCAGAGGATGAAGATTTAATATACACGGGAAATAGAAATACCCCGAAAAACAAGGTCAGTGTTCGAAATATTATCCCAAATATTTTCATTCTATGTAGTTTATGAATGGAGAAATCAACTGTGAAACACCAAATAATTGTTCGTTAAAGGCCTCTGTCCATTGGGATTTAGGATAAAAAGAAGAAGGAAAAAAGCGCTTTCATTTTGTAGTTTTGTCTTTTAAATTATTACCTATTTCAGTGATTTTCAAAGGCGGAGATATAGTTAATTACTAATGAATCACATCTTTCCTCCGTACAAACTGAAATGTTATTCACGCAGTTAGTATTTGGTATCAGTACGAAGCGAATCAATACAATAAAAAAAAGGAAAAAAATGTTTTGTAAATCACAGGAAAAAGAAGAAACTGACCCGACACTTTTTTGAGTGGCACGTCCGCCGAGCAATCTAACCTATGCTTATTCAGTTGAATATATTCGACAAGTACGAACTGCATTACTTCAAAAGAATAAGTGGTATTCCTCGTGTCTAAATCTGCTAGCGCCCCACCCCATGACTTATATAAAGATCACATAAAAAACGTGTGTCAGATTGAGATCCCTTTCAAACAGTAAATATCATGTTGCGCGTAAAGAAAACAAATGTGTGTGAAGGAACAGACGACACAATGAACAATAAATCAGTAGTTTGGATCAGTAATAATTTAATCCTACAGCTCGGAAGACATTATTGGGATGATACCACATTGGGTGCCCGTGTTGAAAACGTTAATCTCTAAACATAAAGCGATATTAAAATACCTTGATAGGTTTGACAATGACATACGCATCCGTTCCTGGAGACGTGTGTAGTGCACTCCTTGTGATAATGCTGGGATCAACATCAGCGTCATGCACTCCTATCTAAAATAAGAATTTATCACACAATCACCATCAAATAGTCCATATAGTTTATAGTGTGGCGATATCGTATGCAACTCGTCATATAAATAGGTGAGCCATAAGTCAACGAGACAGAGTAACATTATGAGTTGGTTTCGAAAAGAGAATTGAAGTAATTTTCTCTAAAAGTTATTTATTTTTAGCTGTCCTACCAACACAGATAGTCGACGACATGCGCAAAAATAGAATAACTTAAGATTTTCATTTTTTTCCCGAAACATAGTTTATGACCCCCCATTGGAACAATATCGTTGAAGCAAAGGGTGAAAAGTAATGTTTTCGAGAAAAAAATGAAAAATAATAAAATTTGTTTGGTGATTTTTCTGATAACGCTGGTCGGTTTTTGCCATTATGCTAGGTAACGTGTTGAGTTATGGGTACAAACATAATCTCAAGTTCGTCACGTTTTGATACGATTTTCTTTCATGCGCCCCAGCAAACCATATTTCAGGTCGATTTTAGTGAACGAGGTCCAGACATTTCACAAACAAATGTAATTTATAGGAGTTTCTCTATTTATACCATGATTATCTATTGTACTATATATGAACAGCCTATGACATAAATTTTAGCTTCATACACCAACCGTGATGAACACGCCAGCAATGGGATTTCAATAGTTAAAATTTACACCTACAGTGCAACTACATCCATGGTGACCTTTGGTGACGTCGACCTGAATGCGAACCTGTATAGTCGGACCAGGACCAGTATCTAGAGAGAGAGAGAAAGAGAGAGAGAGAGAGAGAGAGGGGGAGGTAGGAATGGGGTGGATGAGAAATGTCTTGATTATGGGCGTAATATGCCGAATGGTTGTCCGTGTTGCAGAAAAAAGTACATGAAAGTTCGAAACTGGACAAGAGAGAGGGTACAGCACATAAAGAGTGATTTCCCTTGAAAACACTTGCCGAGAAGAAATCTTCCAGACTATTGAACATTGATCGAGAAGGATGGATTATTGGGTCTTTCTGACACTTTAAACGGCGAAGATCATATTGTGTCGGTTACCGTATTGCGGGATCACCCCATCAACCTGAGCTACATTATTTTTGTTACGTTTCACTTGCCTTCAATAAGCAATAATTAGAAACGAAGTAAAAGCAAGATAACAAACAAGAGAAAAACAGAAAAGTTACGGGTTTTTGGGATGGTCTGGGAGGGGTATGAAAGGGTGAATGCGACGGAAGGAAGAGCTGATTGGCAGTGTATGACATGGTGGTAGTGGATGGCAAAGAATATCGGAGATTGAGGGTAGGAGACGTGGGTCGCATGAGTACAATGCAAAGGCGGGCTAAAAGGGGACCGGAGAGTTGGTATGTATAAGCATACACCAATACAAAATTGAAAGAGCAATAATCAAAACACATCCCTTACATAGGCTAGTGATGGTGGGTAGACATCTGAGTGTGAGACAGGAAGAGAAAAAATAGATATTTATTTGTGAGAAGGAAGGATAGATAGAGAGAGAGAAGAAAGGAACTGAAGAAATAAGAATACTTAAGAATGCTCAATGCCTTATACAATTGCACACATAATCCCGATTCCAATCCTAATCCTACGACTCCCTCACGCCACCTCCTACTCCTACTCCTTCACGCAACCTCACCCACCCTCCCCTCATCCTAATCCCCATGATTCACCCCTCTTAACCCATAACCCACCCACCCATCCTCCTCCCCTCCTTCTCCTCATATTCGCTCCGAGGGACTCCATCGCCTCCAAACCATGTAATCTCAAATCTCAACCCCCCCCCACCTCTTCCACCACCTCCACAACCTTCACTACACTATCATTCCATCCAGTACTATCCCCTTATAGCACTTTCCCATGAACTTCTTTCCACAACCACCTCGATATATTAATCGCTGCGCATTCTCCTCGTCATCACAATCTCTACACATCCCTTTTCAATCCTCCTAATCCCCACTCCTCTACCTCCTAATCCCCCGCTGCCTGTCCTCCTCGTAATCCCTAATTCAAGTGACTTTACCACCTGTACTCTCACCTCGACCACCTCATCCACTACCCCACCACCTCCACCACCTCTTTTTTTGTTCACCCTTATCTTTTACCAAACTAAACAAATAATAGGATGTTGTTATAACGAGAGAAATATGCGATAATTAAGATTTAGTCGCGGAAAGTAGGCAAAAGGTGAGGTAGATTTGACAGCTATGATATACTAATTTTCTGGAAGAAGAGACTACCCGTGTCAGTAAATATACCCTCCTGATAACATAGCGCCCCCTCCTATTCTATCATGGTTTAATTGGAGAGAAATCGCAAGAGATTCTGACCGGCTCAAAACATTCCTCAAAATTGGTCATTTCCCTAACCTGACATCCTTGAAGCACGTGCGCGCGTATCACAATGTTGATGGCGCCAGGAGATAGAGTATTACTCGGGCTACCCGAATGTATGTCGCGAAAATAGGTCCCCTCAAAAGAAGTCCCCCGAGAGGGGTATCCCACTGTAGTCCCCCTACCCGGGCAAGAAATCCATCTCCTATACAAAACAAGCGGAAAAAAGAAACACATTTTTTTCTGTGGTAAATGTGTTATGGATGATTAATTTCCTTGTTTGGATTTTGATGTTATTTCTTCATTACTGATCAAATCTTGACGAGTTTAGTTGTTTTAACACAGACGGCGTTTGCATGGATAACGTTCAAAAGTGGATACCCTACATCATTTCCCGGTCAAAACCAACATCGGATGTGCACACACCTGGCTTCAGTCATTGCTCCAACTCTCCTTAACATTGACCCATCAAGTTGCTTATGGTCCTTTGTGAGATATTCCACTCATGAAGAAAGGCCTGCGTGAGATGAGCGACGTCGTATGGGACGTTGACGCACTTTCTGACCCTCTTGTCCAGGTCGTCCCACAAATGCTCGATCGGTGACAAATCTGGACTGTAGGGTGGCCAATCGAGAACTGGGACATTGTTTTGGTTGAGGAAGTCACGACAAATCCTAGCAGCGTGCGGCTTCGCTTTATCTTGCTGCAACGTAAGGTTACGCACATGGGTGAGTGGAAGGACGTGAGGAATTAGGATCTGATCCCGATATCTTACGGTTGTAAGATTGCCTTGGAGGACCACGAGAGGTGTTTTCGCGCCATGAGAAATCCCCCAAACAATAACAGAGCCTACCGCGAATATGTCGTTTTCGATAACGCACGCGTCATAATATCGCTCACATCGATGTCGATAGCAACGTTGTCGACAATTCGACCTGTAAAGCGTAAACCGAGACTTGTCATTGAATAACACACATCTGCAGTTAGCCAAGTGAAACCGATTTGGTGTATGTACCCGCAGTCATTGCAATCGACGTTGGCGTCGCTTGCGTGTAAGTTGCGAACCAACGTAGGGACCTCGTGGCCTTAAACGTCGAGCCCGGTTATTCCTTGGACGGGCGACCGTCTGAACGATCGATTCGGACCGTGTGATGTCCTTGGGAACGCACTTAACCCACATGGTGAAACGATGACGCCGTGTACTAAGGCGTACAGCGATGGTGCGCATGTCTACAATCAATCTAACTCTGCCTGTGCTGCATTGCCGAGTTACGATGTTGGGGAGCTGGCAGCTGCTCGTCGTTGCTCGGTGATTCTCTCTGGGTACTCCGGCTTCCTCCACCCGTAAAACTGTTACCGACACGATATGACCTTGGCTGTTAAAGTATCGTTAAACCTTAATAAATAAATAAATAACTACATTTTGCCAACGGATAAAATAATTATATTACAAAAACTGAACTTGCGTTCTTTTTTCGGTCGGTATACATACGTGTTTAAGATGGTAACTGGTTGCTACGTGATTTCAAGTTAGAGTTCATCTGAAATTGTGCTGACCGGGTTGAATATACGTAAAGTTATAACAGTATCTGTTAATTTGTTTAACATTACGCGTTCAAAAAAATTTGTAACAATATACGTTGATTTCTATAACATTATGCGTTAGAAAAAGTTATGCCATTATGCGGTGTTCATTATATTATCGGTTGTTTACAGGATTTTTTGTAACATCAAGCGTTGGTGTAACATTATGCGGAGTTGTACCATTATCAGTTGTAACGGGGCTTACCGAGGCGTGTTGGCCCACGCTATCGAAATCTACCCCTATGGGTGCCTGATGCACACCAGCTGATAGCCGAATTGGGGTTCTGCGTTTACCGGATTTCGATCCATAACTACAGAACACAGTAAGGTTTAGAGTCCCAATGCCACACTGTTCAATGGTTTAATCCTTTGAACCCGAGCGGCCGCTTTCCCGGCGAGTAACATGATACGTCATAACGTCATTAAATAGGATGGCTGTTCAGTAAATGTTTGGAGTTGACCAAGCAATATTGATTGATCTACCCCAAATAATGAATATGGACTCTTCTAATTTATGCCATTGACCTGGCCTGGAAGGTATCACTAGAGTTCAACGGGATACAGGATTCGCTGTGCATACTACAGTTAAAACTAGAAGTCCTGTCATGAAATGCTCACAAATAGCACGTTAATCTGCGCGTTAATCTACGCGTTATGACCATACTAAGGCTATGAAATTCTGTGCATAAGGCCTATGCACAAGCAATGTTTCAGCAAATGGACCTGCGGGTGCCATTCGATATGGCAATTCCGCGCAATTCCTACGCAATTCCTACGCGCAATTAAGCCTAGATAAGCGCACAATTCGTTACAGGACTTCTAGTTATAACTACCAGATTCTCTGTGTAAATCGTATTTTTGTTGACGAACGCATACTGACGCTAAGGCATTTATCGAAGCGACAAACATGCGGAGAGGTAGGTACCAATAAATTTACCTTTATTCAGTAGGGTGACTATCCACCGAAGTTCTGTTCGCATACAGTTTCAGTTACTTTCCATTAAATGAAAAAAATAGGCTGCACAAGAGGGGAGGGTCGGCTGAATTGTTTGCTTTCGCTTGTTCGAGTAGCTTTTTATCAAATCAACTTTTATGTTTATAATCACGCGGAACATCTTCCCAATCCAGGCTCTCAGTTTACATGCTCTTTGCTGCTTCGAAATATCGAAAATTATATGATGTTCCGGGGTGGTGCAAAACAAAAATGACAACGCAGCGTTGCTGTGAGTGACAACGATGTTTCTAGGTGATGTGGGAATCATCACAGCAGCTGTAGCCACTCTGGTGAAATGGAATTCGCACAATTGTAACCAACACCGCATGCTTAAACAGTATATTTCAGTTCATGACAATACGTAGCATTCATAAAACCTATCCTCTATTTACACAGAGATTTATTCAAAATACCTAGGTTAGTATATATTATTTTCACAGTGGTACGTGGTATTATTACAAAATATTCACAAATAAAAGGTTAAAAATCATATCCACGAATTAATAAAATAGAACACATCGTTTATAAAGGTATGATCATGGACATTTTTCTTACGCGCTGATTAATTCCCCACACCGAGGTTAGTGGGCACAAAGCTTCAAGTTTTTACTCGAAAAGAAACAAGCTAAAGACCAAACACGTGCGATTTAAAAAAAAAAACTACAGTTAGCGTCCACATAATTGCGAGTTCATAAAGGTGCGCATGTAGGAATAAATACATAAAATACACACAAAAAAAGGAAAATCCCATATGCTTGACAAATAAGACCATGTTATTTATTATAAAAAAAATCAGATGAATTAGAAAACATTATATTGAATCCATAAGAAAGTGATATATAAAGTTTTTGGTAAGTATATGCTAATAATGATTAGAAATACGACAAGAAATGTAGCAAATAAATAAATGAGTTTATAATACACGTAAATAGGCAGACAAATTATAAAAAATCAGTCATGTCCAAATGGTTGATCATTTGTAGATTGGGCCGTCCAAAGAACACCCAATGTAATATAGAATTTAGGAACATTACAATCAAATACAAATAGTTCGCTGAACCAAACAAACGTACACATTGGCGTCGTATACAACAAAACAGCATGCGCACAATTTGAAGAAGAGAAAGTGCTAAACGAAATATAGTCCATTGGATGAAATTAAGTTCATTATCACTATGGCAATTGGCATAAAACAATTGACAATTGAAGTTTCACTCGAGAACGATATTTGATAACTGAGTGTGCTACGCAACGCAGAAAATTAATTTATCGCAGCTGGACGATAGGCCCACATACCTATCAAGGGGCGTTCTTTTGTTACACTGGTTGGTCGGCCAGGTTATGGTACGTCAAGGTAGACGTCGATAGTCTACAGCGAAGTCGACCTCTTCAGGTTTCGCCCCGTGTGGTGCCCGGGTAGAATAGGCCCAAACTCTACCGTGAAGGGTAAGAGACTCTCTAACGTGGCTCCGATAGCCAGGTTGGTAAAGTTCAGTGTTGCACCAGTCTAGCTGTTCACCTCTAGGGATCTGGCCCCTGATATATCAGAATTTACTACATTGGAATATTCAGCTAGATGGGGATGTGCAAGCTACTCGAACAAGAGCAACGCCAACGATTCAGAAGACCCTCCCATCTTGTGCAGCCTATTTTTTTCATTTAATGGAAAGCAACAGGCACTGTTTGCGAACAGGACATCGAGGGATCGTCTTGCTACTGGATAATGGTAAATTTATTGGTACCTACCTTTCCATATGCTTGCCGTTTCTGTTACATGCCTTAGCTTTCGTTTGCGTTCGTCAACAAAAATAAGATTTGCACAGACAATCCCTTTTATATTGCATAGCGAATCCCATGATTGCACAGCGAATCCTTTAAACGACTGGGCAGTGTGAATGCTGCATGATAGATGACAATATCATTCTTACATAGCTTATACTACTACATCTGTTACCATAGCATTAACGCAACCTCATTTACAGTGCCATGGAAACAACAGTCCGAAACCAAGAGAGAGAGGGAGAGTGAGAGGGGGGGGGGAGAGAGAGATTGAGAGATAGAGAGAGAGAAAGAGAGAGAGAGAGAGAGAGAGAGAGAGAGAGAGATAGAGAGAGCTCGACAGCAACGGAATTAACATGTGTGTACGGCCCCACAAAGTTGATATTCTGTTTCTCGGGTCATTTCTTTGAACAAATTGCATTGGGTTTTTATTTTATTTTTTATTTTTGTAATTATTTCTTTGCAATCAACAGTTGATGATCTTGGTTCGCTTTCTGTTTTATGCCTCATAATCTACAGAATAGCATGGGTGGTGGTGTATTTCGTCCCTTGGGTGTAAGAAGGCTTTGTAATGCTAAAACATTGCAAAGCCTTGTTGCACTCCTGAGACAATATTATCAATTGTATTAACTTGGATGAAATATCAGAGATAATCCATTATTTTTTTATTTTTTTCAAGTTTGTATTGGTTATAACAAGATAATGCGGCTGCCACAATGGACCATGCGGGAGGGGGGGGGGGGGGGCAAGAAACATATTTTTAACTTTTTAGGCCTAACATAAGTTTGAGGAAAGCCTGAGGTTAGCATGAGCACTGTATAATTTATTTTTTTACCCAAAAAATAGAGCATACCTTTCTTGTATACCTCAGTCTGGATTTTAACTTCTCATTTTCTTTTTAAGTAATTACTTACCAGTATTCCAGCTGACATAAATTGAGATGGTACATAGTGTACTTGGCTAACGTCCATTGTGATTATTAAGCCTGTGTTGTGTCCAACCAATTCCACCTTGTAATTTCGATTTTTGTTGAACGTAAAACAGCGTCCAACGTCTGTTTCAGACGTTTGAAAATTGTCGATACATTCAACCCATTCCCCACCGAAAAAACATGAGGTGATTAATTCTTCTAATTTGAAAGAAGCGTTATTGTGCCATTCCGTCATATTTATTTTGTTGATCTCTGTATAGTCGGATTCATTCCAGCGAACAGTGTCCTTTAAAAAAAATCCTAATGCCGATATTTTCATCATGTAGTTTTCCAATGGCGTGGTCATATTGATTTTTGATCTGTTATACGGCGACTTATTGCAGATGGTTACAGCTGGAAAATCAAGTGTTTCTGCGATGTCTGTTGAAATTCTGGTCATCGTAGGATATTCTAAAAGCTCGATTCTCATGCAAACAAGAAGGTAGATTAGATTGGCTACCATCGTACAGACACAAAGACACCATGATACACTGGAAGTTGAAACAAATTGGCAGAAATGAAAAGCAATGCTCTTTGAGTTACTTAATTATATCATGCGCGTACAGAAGGTGAGGAAATTGTTGGGGGTGGCGGGGGGGGGGGGGTCATGTGTAAGCCTGATTTGGCTTGATTCTAGGGTGATAATACATTCAACTGTATTATCAAGGCATGTCTTCGCCGAAGACATGACTTGATGATATAGTTGTAATATTAGACGGTAGGTTTTATAGTTTTAAAATCAACACTTGTTGGACATATGCTAAGTCAAAAAAAGAAAGTATAATTGAAACAAATGTGAAAAATAGCATAACGGATGAAATATAATAGTTCTAATGTTGCATGTTTGTGGACAAGAAGTCGTGCAAAGAGTTTAATGACATATTGTTGTTGTCCACCCAACCGTACACAATTTTGCTTCAGATTTCAAAATAGCACGTCCTTCCCGAGAATGTCAAATTGAATGGGTGGCCGGGGATTCTCTTTGTGTTATGTTGTGCTAGAGAGCCTGGGTTATTGAGAAAATACGCTAGTTTTTGTCTTCCGACATTTTAACACATGCCAAGGTAAAAAGTCAGAGGTTGCGTGCCATTGGTATGCATGAGGCTGGGATACCACCAGATGAGCTCCCTGCTGAGTTCGGAGTCACTATGGCCACTATTTACCGTCTCATTGGAAGGAATAGAACCACTGGATCTACTTCCGACCGACCGTGTTCAGGTCGACCAAGAGTTACGTCTCCTGCACAAGACCGACAGATCAGGACGTCTCACTTGTTGGGTCGATTCCTTCCGGCGACGAAGACAGCAGCAATTAATCCTGGTAGAACTAACAATAGAATCAGTGCAAAAGCTGTCCGCAACAGACTCGCTGAACACGGCATCCGAAGTAGGCGCCCATACCACGGACCAATCCTCACCCAACGTCATCGTACCGTCAGAATGGAATGAGTGCGTCAGTGTGTTCGCTGGACTCAGCAGCGTTGGAGCGCAGTTCTTTTTAGTGATGAATCACGATTTTGTCTACGGCGTTCTGATGGTAGGGCAAGAGTGTATCACCGACGAGGAGAACGGTTTTCTGATGCTTGCGTATGGGAATGCGACCGTTTCGGCGGGGGTAGTGCAATGGTTTGGGCATGAATTTCCTTGCACCATCGAACGCAGTTGATCTTCATCGATGGTAATCTGAATGGACAGCGATATAGGGACGAACTTCTTAACGCTGTTGTTGTCCCGTTGTTCGACGTTAACGTCGGATTGCACTTATTCCAGCAAGACAATGCCCGATGTCACGTGGCGCGTATCTGTCGTGACTTTCTTGAGGAGCAGAGCATCGAACTTCTTCCCTGGCCCCCACTTTCGCCAGATTTGTCGCCAATCGAGCATCTTTGGGGTCAAATGGACCGTCGGGTACGACTTTATGATCTTCAGACGTTAGGCGATTTATTTAGACTTATCAGGTCCATGCGCCGTCGATGTCTTGCCTTCCAAGAGGCAAACGGTGGACATACACGCTATTAAGTGCATGTGAGAACTTTTCATTTCACCCCATCTCCGTAATCCTACGTCCTGACATGACGCTGGTAACAGTAAGAACATGACATTATGCAAATTCATACAGCTAGACTCGAAATATGAATTTACAATAATTTGTTTGCGATTGAAGTCGATAATACTAAACAAATTGCTCCTCAAAGTTTATTATACTTTCTTTTTTGACTCAGTATATATTTTTGGATGAATAAAAAATATGTATGTAGTATTGGGTACGCAACGTCTTATTTAATTAGCATGCACACTACCAGTATCCAAAATTGGTCGTACTGTGCCGCCAACAACCCGAATCATGTACCACATGCTTCCTGTTGTTAGACAAAACTTATGGCCTGCAAGTAAATAGGTCTTAAATGGTCTATCGCGCGCGTGCGTGCGAGAGGGGGGGGGCGGGTTTTATCTGGCGGGCGGGCGGGCGGGGTTCTGGCGGGCGGGCCGGCGAGGGGCGGGCGGGCGGGCGGGCGGGCGGGCGGGCTTTCGGGCGGGCGGGCGAGGGAACAAGCTGCGCGGGCGGGATGGCGGGCTGTCTGGTTTCGGGCTGGCGGGCATGCAAAACTGGAGCACGGAATAATATCTGTATGTCACTGTGACTAATCGATTTGCAGGTATGCTTGCGTGAGACAAGAAAAACATAACACATGGTAGATAAAATGAACGACACAAAAAACTTCAGCAGACATCTGTTCGTTGCTGTTTCTTAACTTCCAATATTGCAGAGGCATTCACTGAAAAAATCACGATACATTCCTCAATAACTTCATAACACCCGTCTTGAGAAAACAAATCGATATTTCTAGAGTGTAGAGTGAGCAAATATTTTATTCATAAACAAAAGGAAAACGGCAGCCATTAGGATCCTCCAGGCTCTAAATTGTCATTATCACATTTTAGCAAGAAACTACACCAATTATGTTCAAAATGAGGGATTTCCTTCGTTCTCAATTGCTTTATGATGCAACTGTTTTATGTCGAATGCGAAGTACCAATCACTATTGTAATACAACCGCCATTGTAATAAATTTATTACAATAGCGGTCAATGCTAATTTTTTCATCTCCGCTATTATAATAAACTTATTATGATAGCAGTTGATGATAATGTTAACGTCAACCGCCATCGTTATAAATTTATTACAATATCGGTCGATGAAAAACCTTTCATCAACCGCTATTGTAATAAATTTATTACAATAGTGGGCTATGAAAAAGTTCGCACCAACCGCTATTGTAATAAGTTTACAACAATAGAGGTTAAATGGAATATGTGTCCTAACCAATGTTGTTATAAACATATGACACTAGCGGTAGAATGAGTTTCAGAATCGCTTTTATAATAAATTCATTAAGCCCTCGTGATTAAGCACCGTTTGTGGATGGGATAAAATAGGTGTTTTACGACACTTTTAATGGCCAAGGTGAATTCGTGTTGGCTACAGTTTTACGAGGGGGGGGGGGGGGGGAGAAGACGGAGTTCCCGGAAAGAACCACCTAGCAGCGGCGATTCACTGTCAGACTCATCCAACTTACTAATCCCGCCGAGGCAGGTTCAGCGTTGGTAGAAAGAACGTGTATCGTCAATGTGCGATACGCCTTTGCTCTCGGCGCCACCGCGTCCCAAAATGAGCAATTGTAATGTAGTGTCTTGCTCAAGGACACAACGCAGATTGCACGGACTGGATTCCAAACACGACCTTTAGATCACTACTCCAAGGCTCTAGTCAATGAGCCGACGATCCCTGCACGGCAGCCACAAACCTCCACACCCCCGCACAAGATGCTTTACCAAACCATTAATGTAATAAGTTAACCCCTTTCATCCAGTTGACATGTACACGAAGAGGCGAACAATAAATACTTGAGACGACTGGTCATAATTGAATCCAATCGCCCCATGGGCATTTGAAATTAATTGGGAAAGATTTTCCCTATAGTGTCATTTGAGGCTCCTCCAAAAGCATAAACAAACCAAATGTTGGATTAAACTGTTCGGTAGCCCAGCGATGAAAAGGTTTATACAAAAAAATAAAATTGCAGAAACATTTGGCCTGCATAAATCTGCAAAACTTGAAAATCTCGTGTTCGGGCTCGCCAGAAAACGAGATTCTCAACTTTTGCAAATTTTTGGCGGTCTGAATCAGGAGCGTCCCGAAGATTGCCGATTGATGTGTGGGGTGTGGATGAGGTGGGGCGAGGTGGTGGTTTAATCTAAGCTGTCCCCACTGCAATCACGCAAGTCCCAACTGGCGATACATTCTTCGAAGGCCTGCATGCCAGACATTGCGCCATCGATTGCTTTGATTGTTAACACATCTCTTCAGTCGGGGACTTCCAGTCTAAAATGAAACATATTTGTAACACCCCTACTGAAAAAAGCCTGGTTTGGATTCTGAAATATTAAAGAACTGCCGCCCAGTCTCCAACCTTTCATTCATCTCTAATGTTGTGGAACGAGCTGTAGCTTTTCAGTTAACTCAACATCTAGCTCAAAATGGTCTCTCCGAGGTCACCAGTCAACATACAGACTTTACTGCAGCACAGAAACAGCTCTTCTCAGAGTAAAAAATGACATTTTGATGTCGATGGACAGATATTAGGACTCTTGCCAAGTTCTGCTGGATCTGAGCGCCTGTCTTCGATACCATAGACCACGACATGCTTATGAATAGATTGAAATGTAGAATTGGCATATCAGGCATATGCTCTCAAGTGGTTCGTATCCTATCTCACAGAACGAACACACAGTGTTAACATAAATACTTCATCCTCCTCTAAATTCACTTCAACGTTTGGCGTCCCTCGGGACTCTGTACTAGGGCCCTTGCTTTGCGTTATATATGTCCTTCCTCTGGGTGATATAAGTCGAGACATGGTTTAGAGTATCACATCTACGCTGATGATACTCGGCTATACATTCACTTTAAATCTAACGAAGAAGACATATCACGTTGTAAGCTTGAAATATGTGTTGCGGATATTAGCCAGTGGATGGACGACAACTATCTGAAGTTAAATGCTGAAAAAAACGAGGTCATATACATAGGCCTACCTTATCAACTCTCTATATCAATGAAAGCATCCTTAATATAGAAGACAATGCAATGACCCCAATAAGGTAGTTCGGAACTTGGGCTATTTCCTGTATGAGAAACTTACTTGCGACAGATGTGTCAATCATATCTGTCGCACGTCTTTTTCCACCTGAGAAATATCAGTAAGATAGGGCGACTTTGAGAGGTAAACTGCAGAAACAACCAGCAACGGATAAAATATAAAATACTACTTATTACATACAAATGTATTAACGGCCTGGCTCCGGAATATTTATCTACACTTGTTAAGCCCTATACCCTAGTCAGGAATCTCCGCTCCTCTGAATCCTATAATGTGGTGATACCAAAGTCTAAACTTGTAACAGCAGGCGACAGAGCTTTCATATGCACCGCACCGACTCTCTGGAACACCATCCCATGGCATCTAAAATCTCCATTGACAATAAATCAATTTAAGTCCGGTCTCAAAACCCATTTGTACAAACAGGCCTTTATCTGTTGATTTCGTAATCTCTTATCATAACACATAGCTTTATGAGCGCGCGCACGTGTGTGTGTGTGGGCGAAAAATAGTTTTCATTTACTGAACCCTGATGGGTTTCAAACATGACAAAGAATACACAAAATTGATTTAAACTAAGTGATGAGCTTAGGAACATGTTAAACTGACTGGCAGATATTATAATCAATAAATCTATATTTTGGGTTGAAAACATCAAGATAATAACATAATCGGTGGGATGACACTGCGTAATCATAATACAGTCGGACCCATTTAATTGAATAGCCATGTTGCCAATGAAAATTATTCACTTAACAGGAGTATTCATTTAACAGGGATTGTGTCACGTTCCTGTATTCTTGAGATAACTTAGCATTTATTCTATTATATATTGGTTGAAAGGGCTCCACAAGCTCTGTCAAACAAGACATAATAGATTCAATGCCTGTATTGGATGCACTGAGGCCAAATAGGTCTATAAACACAGAACAACTGGGGAGAGTCAGGATAATTTCTAGACAGGCTGCAAGATTTTTTATTCAATTAACAGGAGTTTACTCTATAGCCTATATTCAATTAACATGTCAAATTTGTACTGGAGGTGTGGTAAATGGTTTTGTGTTGGAAAATTATATTCAATTAACAGGGTTATTCAGTAAAGAGATAAGTGAGTTTCACTGTACTAGAACTGTTGTGATTCTTCCTTCATAAGTATTTAGATTGCAGACATCTATATGGAACGAGTGACGACACGGAAGGATAAAACAAGAGGCCGCAACACGCCTTCACGTCATAAAACAGAAATTATTAGAAGGCGGCTAAGCAATTCATTTGACAACTACAGTTACAACTAGAATGCCTGTCACGAACTGTGCGCTTCTTTAGGTTTAATTGCGCGTAGGAATTGCGTGCACTTGCATATCGAATGACATCAAAAGGAGCATGACAGGTTCTCTTCGTTACTCATAGTAAACACAGGCAATGTTTCTGCCAATAGACCTCCGGGTTACCCGGAGGTCCATTGGCTGAAACATTGCTTGTGAACAGGCCATATGCATATAATTTGATAGCCTTACTATGGTCATAGCGCGTAGCTTAACGCGCAGATCGATGTGGTACACATTTTATCGCCAACCAAATTTGCGTACTCATACTCCTCGTCTTCTGGATATTCATTATTCTCTCCATATATCGACAATATTTCTACTTCGCTATTTTCGTGTACATTAAACGCGCCCCATCCTTCAGTTTTAGACATTTGATTTAGTTATTTCGCAATCGACCAGTTTCGTGTGATCAATCGTCTGCTCAACGATTTCCGTTCAGCACAATTATTTCTCAGTTGCTATTTTCGTTTGAGCCTCTTCGACCCCGATTTCGCTATATTTTTATGTTTTTAAGATACAATGGTTGCAATGTGTCGTAACGAGATCAAGATCGCAATCGCATGGGGAAAATGCTCACATTTGCGATAAGGAGTATATCTCCCATTCTATGTTCTGTGTCGTCAAAAAAACGTATCCGCTCTTCTTCGGTATAAATTGCGTGCATGCTGCGATTTTTACTATGTATTATTACCACTTCAAGGCGAGTTGTCTAGTGTATTAACAGAGTTTAGTAGGTCGGTGAAACTCTTTAATGCTTCAAAGAACAGACTACCTGACTTGTCACGTCGTTAAGTAGTTAATGATGTTAATAATAATCCGACACGTACTTGACATTGACAAACATGGATCAATAAATGACCATTGTTTCAACTTCAAGTATCTTCCTCATTCCTTCACCACTCATTCCATGAATCAGACATTTCTCGACCTCAACCCTGTTAATACTAGTGGTAACATTGTCGAGCAATGCGGTGTGGTAACGGCCCTCAGGGAATGATTAACAGCTGTCTACCTTATTAGCGTCCCTTGACTGCGTCCCGTGCCTCTTACAAACTGTCGGACTGTTAATCATTTCTGCTCGACCTTTATAAACCGTATTACTCTCCGAAATCATGTTATTGTTACACATGTATGATCGTTTGAAATGGAACAACTATTCTGTGGGATTTAATTGACAGCACAAGAAAAGCTTTAGTGTCCAACGTCATCAATATAATAGTAGTATCAACACTTACAGTTAAAATTAGAAGTTCTGTCACGAACTGTGCGCTTATCTAGGCTTAATTGTGCGTAGGAATTGCGCGCAATTGCCATATCGAATGGCATCCAAAGCACGGCAGGTTCTCCTAGTTGCTCATAGCAAACACAGGCAATGTTTCTGCCAATGGACCTCCGGGTTACCCGGAGGTCCATTGGCTGAAACATTGCTTGTGCATAGGCTATATGTACAGAATTTGATAGCCTTACCATGGTCATAACGCTAAGATTAACGCGTAGATCAACGTGCTATTTGTGCGCATTTCATGACAAGACTTCTAGTTTTAACTGTAAGCCTCCAGCAGGTTTGTCTTTACCAATGTGCGCGTAAATGCCGCGTTCTTCCATCTTTTTCCAAACCCATAAACCAACTCGTTGATGACACACATTATTGCCATTTTCAGTCATCAGCTTATTCTTACAAATTTAAGTGATCAGCAGTAGCGCTATATAATAATATTTCTATTCGGAAGGTGCCAGATGGGGTGGAGATGGGACTGGGGTTCGTCGAATCACGTTGACCAATAGCGATATACGATCAATATTTCTATTCGGAAGTCGCTAGTTTCCATGACGATACGTTTTCCGTTGGTACCACAACAACGAAAGCTAATTATCAGCAAAACGACCCAGACCGACAGCTTGATCGACATTTATCCGTTTTCGTTACCACAAAATAATAGAACCGCACATATCGTTTCAGTCTGAAAACACAACGCTCTGAAATCATTAGTGTCATCAAACAGCAAACCTTTGTCACATATTTTATGTCACCTTGTTAACGTTTATTGGCTTTGTATTTTGAAAATATTTGTCATCAAATCTTGTTATGACTGGTGTAAAGCAGTCATGTCCAGATTTGATAAAAATTTAATCTGAATTTTACTCAGGAAATTGACGGTCAAAAAGACATTATAGTTACAGGGAGAATAAATATGCTCAAATTATATGTATTCCAGTCTCAACAGATTTCGGATCTATGTCCTGAATATCCACCCACAGCATGTAAGAATTAATACTCACCGGAACACCATATGAATTTGTGAGTCCGAGATGTTACGTAAGCCATGAATAGATGCTTTACTGCAAAAGGCTGAGAAAGATGTTTTTAAATCTGCACAGAAGCTACTAGAAATTTTTTCCTCTTTTTGATTTATGGACGCCATTTCAAATAATGTTGAATGTCTGTATCAATGAACATTTCCTGGCAATTTTCGCTCGCATGCCGATCTGAATGTTTCAGTTGCATGACAAACAATTCGTGAAAATCAATGGAGAGATGATGGAAATCCGAGGAAATCCATTACGTATGCAAAACATAGATAGCGACAATGACAGGTTAGCTTCCAACATACACAATCATTCAGTTAGTTATGTCAACATAAACTCCCGCCCAAGTCAATATATCAAACAGAGCTCAATTTTCAAAACAGAAACATATCTGTCACCTTCTGTCTGTGGTGTGCCTGGCCCTGGTGACATTACAGTGTATCGCACACGTATCCACGTAATGGTCAATGTCTCCATCATAAGCTCTGTCATGATGCATACCGGAATTATCTTATCAATGCAGCGCCTCAACCTTGTCTTTTGGCAGAGCAGCATTTATGGTAAGATACCACTTTCCCCATTGTTGTATATAAAATGCTCGTAGTTTTCCAGCGTAACTTCTCGGTAGGGGCTAGCAATCCACGCCCGATATTCATGTAAGCTTTGTGTCTGAATGGAATATCTTACCCCTTGGGCTGAGACTGGCACACCCATTTAGGATAATAAAAATAATAACACGAGCTAAGTTTCCATTTTAACCCGAAGTTACACGTCTGCTCATTATAGCAGTGCTCGCTTCTGGAAATCTGTTTAACCAATAACTCTTTAATCTCTGGAACCCATATGGTATCTTCCATCCTAGTTGAATAACAGCAATTGGAATAGTCCATATTCGCTATCTGGGGTGAAGCAATTAATATTTTCAACGTGCAGCCC
Organism: Pictodentalium vernedei; assembly: GCA_031216915.1. Taxonomy (NCBI): domain Eukaryota; kingdom Metazoa; phylum Mollusca; class Scaphopoda; order Dentaliida; family Dentaliidae; genus Pictodentalium; species Pictodentalium vernedei. Next base: position 136,563,645 of record CM062297.1, on the reverse strand, counting down.
CAAACTATCTAATCCATGTTGAATGAAATATCACTTTGAAAAAAATACAGGCACAACTTGTCAGTGTCCACCAACTGGACCATTACATTGATATGTTATAGCCATTTTATTCAGATGTCAAGGCAGGGTATTTATTAGTTCTGATATACACGTCATAAATGTAAGGTTCGTGATGTATTGGGCAAGGATTATTGAAACAACTTGTTTGTATTTGGCGTCAATTGCATTAGTTCATAGCCTATAGCTCGCCTTTCTGTCTCTAGTTTTCTTCTGTTAGATGAAAAGAACACGCGATACTTTCTCAGTCTTCATTAAACTGATACCTGTCCAAATCAGAAACTAAATCTACATTTGTATATATGCAAAATGCCAGAAAAGCACAAGGGGCGGGATGGATAGAGTGGACTGGGGGTCACACCCCCTTCTAATATTTTTCACCATTCGGAACATTTTCCTGTTCATTGGTGTCTTACAGTACAGTCGCCTTGGACTGGTCGTTATCCACGCCTGGGAAGTGAATTCCACGCATTCGTTTACCAGGTAATAACAATATCATCAGCAAAATTTTAATTAATGAAGCACCGGGTTGTACCCGGTGCTTCGTTAATTAACTTTTTTGATTATTATTCCTATAATTAGTATTTGGAATCTAAAATTGTTGCGACCGTGGAAATATTAACCACCCGTGAAAAGTGACCAGTCCACACCGGCCTACTGTAGATATAGATTTACTCTTGCTAGTTATCATGTGCTTTCTCACGAGACAAGATTTGATACCTAAACTTAACTTACTTACTCATTCCGTCGTACAGATGGAGGGTTGTGTTACCCGATTTGGGCAGTTGAAGGCCCAGCACAACTAATTGTGAGTATGGTATGTGCTACTTGAATAAGTTGTTGCATTACGGCTATAGCACGTAATTTTATTTTTCTCCTGCTTGGAAACAATGGAATGCCTTGATGATATGACAGGACTATTTTGCCAGTCGAGACTTGAGCCATCACAGTCGGGGCAAATCAGATGAACACCCCGTACCCCAATCGGCATGTCAGCGGCGCCCCTTTCATGAGCCATGGGAGTCTCTTCTTTATCCAGTAAGTAGCCTATGCAATTATCTATTGGAAGGTATGGGGGGGGGGGGGGGGGGGGGCTATATTCGAAGGTGTCGATGTCACTCAAATTCAATGTGAACCAACACCTCGTTTAACATGCCCACAGTTCACGATTCAAATACATACTTAAAGTTATTGAATACTATAGGGTTGGGCGATGGGATGAGGGATAGTTGTAATGTGTACATCGTCCTCTCCCTCCTGTCTGCCTATCCGTCAGATTTGACAGCGCTCCGCCATCACTCCGCTGTATAGAAAACTTCAACGTCCTACCATCCTGGCCTAAAACTAAAACGAAGTGTCGTTTCTGAAGGATTTTCCTTCATCACATGAACAGATAAGGGCACGCAAGGGGGTCATTATACATCGACAGAAAAATGTGTTCCGGGATAGAATTATATATAAATAATATTTTATGAGAATAGCTCATAACAAAATATGCTTCAGGTATCCAAGAACAAAGCAGGGAATTCAAACTACTTCCAAATACAGCGACAGGGAATTGCACTACACCAGTTCTCTGGCCAAACTGTCTTCTTGCAATTTGACCCAAACAAGAACCCTAATTTAACCTGAACCGACCTGCACCGTGGCCGAACCGTCCTCCAGCAATTTTACACAAACCGTCTTGCAGAAAAGGAGCGATTCTTGTGGATAACAGAGCAAAAATAACAGAACCAAAATTGTCTATTTATTTTTTTTATTTTCAAATTCATTTTATTATTTTGTAAACACATACTACAAGTACAGCAGCCGTGAACAGGTCGTATTCCACGCGTGAGCGCTGAAGTCCACGCATGCGTTTACCAGATAATAAAAATCATCATCATCAAATTTTAATTCACTGATTCATTAATTATGTTTTGATGATTAGTCCTATAATTAGAATCTAATATTATTTTGTCTGTGGAAATATTGCCCACCCCTGCAAAATGACCAGTCCACAGCGGCCGTGCAGTATATATACTATTCAAAAAAGGTAGTGGATATCCAAATTGATGTTGATATTTTCGGAAATTGGTGTTGGATACGCGTGATTGGACACATCGATATGTTACCAAGTTTAGTGTGGATCATGAATGTCACCGGCCCACAAAACCTTTGTGCAGGATTTTCGCACGAGCGCCGCGTTGATGTAATTTATACTGAACGGGCTTTTTCGGAGGTCTCATCGTTCTTTTCTTGTGTAAACTCGTTCATCAATAGTTTCTGGTTGAAACGTAACTTTTGAGGTATGTGAAGACTGACACGTGACGAACGTTTACGTGCCGTTGGCATGTTGGAAGATGCCAACACACAGACTGTAGTGGCTCAACTTCACAGTGTTACTCAATCGGTGATCAGCAGGTAGTGGTTACGCTACCGCCAGACAGGCAATGTTGACGACAGACGTCCGATATTCTGGCGCTTGCGTTAAGGCAAACGACCGATTCGGGGGAGGATCTGTTATGGTTTGGGGGATTTCTCATAGAGAGAAAACACCTCTCTTGTTTATCCAGGGCAATTTTACATCCGTAAGATATCGGGATCAGGTACTAATGCCTCACGTCATTCCACTTATCCATGCACGTAACCTTCCGTTCCAGCACGATAATGCGAGGCCGCGGGTTTCAAAGGTTTGTCGCGACTTCCTCAACCAAAACAATGTCCACGTTCTCGATTGGCCACCCCACAGTCCAGATTTGTCCTCGATCGAGCATTTGTGGGCCGAACTGGACAGGGGGTCTGGAAGCCCGTCAACGTCCCACACAACGGCGTTCAGCTCACACATGCCTTTCTTCAGGAGTAGAATAACACCCCACAAAGTACCATAAACAACCTGACGGGGACAATGGCAAGGAGAGTTAGAGCAGCGACTGAAGTGGGAACACCCGCTAATGATTTTGATCAGGAAATGCCGTAGGGTACCCACGTGTGAACGTTATGCATGCAAACGTCGCCTGTGTTAAGACAACAGAACAATTTAATCAGATATGAAGAAATAACATCAAAATTCAAACAATGAAACAATCTTCTATATCACATTTGCAATGTTTACCACATAAAAACTTGCGTTTCTTTTTTCGGGTAGTATAATTTAATTATCGCGCGTTTTTTTCTGACTTGAATTCTGGCTATATTGATACTTGAAAAGACACTCTTAATGGAATGATAGATTCGTTCCTGATTCTTAGAAAGTCGGATGATATTGGAATTTATATTTTCCAAGTCACGTTCCGAAACAGTGCCAAACAGGAAACTTAGTGCATCACCAACAAACGCTAGCAAAGATCGACGTACAGTGTGCAATAGGTTATAATCATTGTAGTCATCAGCAATGTGTACAAATTAAGAATGTATGTACATCACCACCTCAGTTTGGCGATTTAAAATGGTAGTCATATATAAATCCGAACGAAATATATTGTATTACACTGCCAGGTGCCTGATTCACCGGAGTCAATAATACTGTATGAAAAGAACGGCATTTTGTCCTAAATGTCTCAAATGTGGGCCACAAATTATAAATCCCTCTCAAAAGGGTCTAGATTAACCACAAAGTTTAACCCTTTACCCAACGAATCGCCCACATCCACCCGCGTAATATGCAAATTCAGCAGCTGAAAAAATATTATTTTTCGAACAATCTCAACAAAACCATATCAGGTGACCCCCCTTTGGAACTCGTTCCAAAGAGGGGTCACATGATATGGTTTTGTTGAAAGTTTTTGAAAAAAAATAAAAAATGATATTTAAAATAATAAATTTTGAAATTGTCTACGTTGAGTAAAGAGTGCAATTACTAGACGCCATGTATACATTTTTGATCTTATTAAAAATAACATAGTGACGAACTATAGATCTGGTTTGATACTCGATACAGAGATTTGTCAACACTAATGGGAATAAGACTCCACGAGCCCTTTGCCCTACAATTAATGAAAAATAATGGTTAGAGTAAACCATCATATCGACCAGATGATGGCAATAACAGAGTTACACCCCGAAGATTTACAGGACAAACTCTCAGGAAATCGATCGAGATACCCACCATGTATGGCTGCCCGACCAAATAAGTGACAACTCGGACAACTTAGTCACTTTCATCAACTAGTAAAGGTACCCAGCGACAGGGCTACAAAACAGCTAATGTCGCAAAACAAACGTTAAAGCAAAATACAATAGAATTTAAGGTTTGCAATTGTACAATGCATCCTAAATATCAATACATTTTAAATGGTTCTTTGCCATTTGGCAACCGGAAAGGATCATCCCGAGTCCCGACCGAAGTCGATAGTCCGTCTATCTCCACTGCAATCTGAAGATCTCGAGGATTAACATCTGTAGAGGCCGTTATAGTACGGTGGTCCTGTTGAGCATCCATTCTGCGTCCCTCTGTTGCTCCGCCCTAGCTCGTACCGGACCAGCAGATGGCGCTCTAGCTGGAAATGGTATGCTTTTAGGATCAATAAAGTTCCTATTTGGCATCGTGAATCTAGTAGTCCTATCGACGAGGACGTCAATGAATGCCTTGTGTTCGTTCTCAGTAAGCCTGTAAAGCAGATCCTGCCGACGAAAAAAATTGCGACATTTTAGTCATCTGTTTAAGGTTATCTCACGTTCATGGATAAACTTCCAATGGTCCTTTACGTTGTCATATGTGCAAAAGACCTTTGTTGGAACAACGTGCGCAGTACATCTCATTCCACCTTCCTGATAAGTGTAGTCATTGTCCACTGTGGTAATTTCTTCTTCGCTGGGTTGATTTAGTTCCATTTTCTCTAATAATAGAAACACGATTCAATAATTATGACAATTACTAGAATAAATAAGCTTAGATTTTATACCAAGACATAAACAAGTGGATTACCCGTTCCCCGTAACACCCAAATGTACTCATCCTACATTGCTAATTGTTTTAAATATTCATCTTTTTGTTTCGCCACTTTCACCCATCGCTTAATTCCATTAAAGGAGTATCCTCTGCAAAAGATGATCCAACTCTTTGCTGTTAGTGTCTGCAAAGTTAGCTCATCTGCTGAACTAAATTGCTCATTTGAGTCATCTGAGACCTCCTTTTCGGGAACTGCAAGTGTTGTTGTCTCAGATTACGGATATTCCTTCATGTATGAATATCCCAGTCTTGAGGTGCAAGTCGTAAGTTTTCAGCATGGTCAGTTATTTCTGCATATATTAGCTTTAATTCATCTTTTAGCATTCGCAAGTTTGGAGTGTGCCAACTTCACACATTCTCCTTAAGATGTAATTAGCTACTATGGAAGTAGCTGTTTGGGCAGCCACAAGTTTTCAGGCACGGTCATCTTTTTGACCTCTTAACTAGAATATTTTCTTTTCTAATACCTTCATACATCCTTTGAATGTCTTACTGTCACCGTTAAACAAAGAAACAACGCTGGGCAATGCCTGAGGCATTGTGGCAGCAGTATTCTGCTTGGCAATAACATTAGTTTCCAGTTGAAAACTTTTTCTTAATATTTTATTTGAATGTCTTAAGATACTCCACAAAAAGTCTTGCGACGTCATTAAGAAAGTATCCCGAAAAGTCAAACAACATCACCATTAACTTTTTTATGTAACAGAGCCCCAAAGTGTTCCGTATCATCACAGGGGCTAGGTAGTGGTTACATAGAAGTTCACGGGGTATGTGCAATGTTGTGGATTTTTTGTTTGTTTTAGGACCAGCTCCCCAAGAGACTCACGGTTTGATAGGCTATATTTCGCAGGTTCTATTTCGCGGACTTGGACAGAGAGGGTTAAGGATACTTCCAGGGAATTATCATGCAGACATAACTGAACAGAACATGGATTCCCCGAAATTGATATGATTTATTCATGAAATTTACACTCGACAATAATTATTGTCAATTTTATTATAAAATCATATAATACATTAAATTCACAAGTACAAAGTCATCCAAGTCGACAAGTAGAGAAACACATCTCCCACCCACGGGGGAAGCGTTAAGAGTATCTATAAACATTACAATGCGCATGATTCTGTACACAAACTGTTTAAATGTGGGTTACCGGAAACGGAAATATGTATTTTCTGTGAAAATACAAAAGAAACAATTGTACATCTATTCTTTGAATGCTTTCACTCGAAAACCCTATTATTAAGAATGGTAGAAAAAATTTTAACACGTGTTCAAAATTTCATGAAAGGATAACTGTGAGAGATATTCATCTAGGTCCCATAACTGAGGAAGAATCTCCAAATATCTGGAGAAAATGTCTGCTAATATAAAAGAGTTACATTTAAACAAGTAGCCGAAGTAACCCCCCCCCCCCCCTCCCCCATTGTCTGGCTTAGTGGGAGCGATAAACCGATAAACTCCCACAAAGCGTTTGAATTTAACTCTCTATGTAAATATCCAATCGGCAAGCCCAGCAAGTTCTGGCAGAACTTATATGGCAAGAATGGTTTTACCTTCCCCAAAAGCACAACAAGTCCTGGCAAAACGTATAGAGGTATCACTTCATACTAACCTAGTGCTTGGTTGAGCTATCCACCGAGGCTATAGCTTTTTGGTCTCTAGTCTTCGGTCTGGCAAATCTAAGAGGGGAGAGAGAAATCAGTTCTGGTGGAACTAAGGGAGAACGAATTATCCATTCTGCTGTGAATTCTGGTTGCTTATATTCACATTATCTCTAGCTTTCCGCCAATCGGATGAGTAGTTTCATCCGTATCTATGGAGCCAACGTCCAATACCGTATAAGCAATCTGATTAACATCTTTACTAAACCACTAATAGCTGGGTATGTTTCCAATGCCAAGATAGTAAAATACCATGTTTAAAAAAGTAGCACTGAGAGAAAACAGCCGGCATAAAATCACATAGTTGAGCACACACACACTAAAAGAACAGAGTATGATTTGCTGGTTAAGCACAATTTTATACATATTTTATAAATAATATTCTGGTGCGAATGGGTTCGTCTATAATACAACCAGCATTGTATTTAGTGCATTGATAAGTTCATTAATAAACATCTATTTATATACAGTTAATGTTTATCTTCCCAAATCTAATTTCTGTATTTACATTTATCTTTCAAGCTCTCTGTGTTAATTCGTGTACGCTTCAACGGTCCAGCACAACATGGGGTATAATTGCCTTCAGCAATAGGTCTTATTCGAAAAAGCTTTTTCGCAGTAATAATAATATTCCTTCGAGTTCGAATAATAATAATAATAATAATAATAATAATAATAATAATAATAATAATACATGAAATGCGACTTCAACTTCTCAAGTCAATCAAATGAATCTCCACGAAATGCATGAGCGAAAAGACAGTAAGAAGCATTACTGGCATTCGAAGTTTGTCTAATTATGTTCTTACGTACCAATTCAATAGTTTGAAGTCTTGGAATGCTATACAATTCATGGTTTATTGTTCACATTTTTGTGCACACATTCTGTATTATTTTCCTATTTCCCACGAATAGGTTTACCCCTTTACAGAAAACACATCGTCCCCTGAGTTCCAATGTGTTCTTTATGTCAGCAGCTTTAGGCTAACTGTCACCACTCTCTCGAGACGTCCTCTTACCTCTGAGATTTTAAAATGTTGAAACGTGTTGTCTAAAATGGTACGGAATTTGCAGCTCCTCGAGCGCGTTCCAATGGGGATCATGCGCTATGTTTTTTCGAGAAACAAACTTTTTAGTTATTCAGAAACTATTTGTGTCAATGTTATTTGAAGGTCCAGTTTTGGTAAATAGATATTGTCCTTATATCCCGATAAATTTTGTCTTTTGATTGGTCAGAAGGCCTTGGACAAATAGCCATGGCAAAGAGTGCACCCAACATACAAGGTATATGAGAGCGTGCAGCATCCAGGGTATAAGAGCACGCGAAAGATCGGGGGGTATATGATTTAAATGAAAGCTTTTTGCTTCCGCTCGCCTCGTTATAATATAAAAATGGAACCCCAAAACCTGAAAATAGTCACAAATATATCAGATTTCCGACAGTTATATCATATTTTGCTGTTATAAATTAAGTAGTCGAATAATTAAATGAAACGACTTGAGAAAAATAAAATAAGAGCAAATATCGTCCCTTGAGGGCCAGTAGGCACATAGAACACATTGGAACTCGGGGTGCGATATGTAAACAAATACTGTATACTCGTTTCCTTAACGACTCAAGGGATATCACTCTATCTGTTGTCTTCTGCACTTATAAAAACAAAACATTTATTCACGAATTTAGCCCCACTGATTGCAGAGCGGGAGAAATGCGACCACAAATGTATTCCTACTATGTTTATATTGTATTTCAAACGGGACAAAAACGTTATCTCTGCCAACATGTATGGTATATGGAGATTTAATACCTGGATGTCTCATTAATCACCTCGCCCGCGGCTCGGTGTTCAAAACCCGACATCCAGATTTTTAAATCACCATATACCATACATGTTGGCGGTGATAACTTATAATGAAATTACTAAATTCAAAAACAGAGAAGATCAATTCATATCTACCTCTGAAACTAACTACTAAACTCTATACAACTGGATTGCTGGGCTTTAAGCTAAAAATGCCGCAACTCAAACTCACCCCCACCCCCCCCCCCCCCCCCCACTAAGACGTCGACAAGTCAATCAACGTGAGAACTTATTTCAATCAATGACGTTTGGTGACATGGAAGCTGCTACTCCATAGCGTAACAGCTTTCACTACATCAAACGCAATGGCGTTTACCTTGCAGGAAAAGTAATCCTCTATCAACTTTTCAGTCTCGGCACTTGTTGTTTGGTTAATAATAACCAAATTATGTCGTAAATATTCAATTTATATTGCACATAATCAATTTATTAATTTTCGCAATTGTAGAGCATTATTTATTTATAGCACCCCCCCCCCCCACCCCCCCACCCCCCCCCCCCCCCCCCCCCACACACACACATACACACACACAAAGATGGCGGCGATGGAGGCACTTTTCTATATGCGATCAATGAGTGGTCCGGTCATCCAGATATAAAGAGATCACCGCAACTAACTCACTATGTTATTATCTCACGCTGACGCCTGGCGACACTTGATTTTAAGACGTGTTGCAGACGTTATTTCCACATAAAGGCTTACTGAGTGTGAATATGTGATAAATAATATAATTATGTTGGTGAAAACAAAATGAGTACTGCACAAAACATTTCTAAAACTGACTTCCCGAAAACCGAATATTGTAGGGTAGCAGTTCGGTATCCAACCAGTCTCAAGACGCAAAGTTTGTCTTTTAGTTCCACATAATAATAATAATTAGTTTAGAATGTTTATCTTATTCGCCCGTGTGGTTGAAGTGCCCTTTTCACGAGACGACAGCATCCCGCATTTACCTATTCCTTTCCACACACTGGCCACTATGAAGTGCAGCACCTCCATTAGCGAAAGTAGGCTTGCTCCGAGAAACAGTCCCATGAATCCGCCAAGCTGAACTGAAAAAAGAAGTAGAGATATCACGAATAATCGATCAGTAGAGCATTGATCGTTCACTGAATAATCGATTAGTATTTTCTGAAGCCGAATACACGTCAAATATTTAGTGCCTTCAAATAAGCGCATCTCGACAATGAGAAAAGTTCACATGTTTGATTACATATTCAACAAATTTCTTTATTAAATATGGAGACAAAATATGCATTTTCTCAACTGTAAAGGCCTACTAGAGACAACCCCCAAACGAGGAATCTTCAAACACATCATATAATTAACCGTAAAGGGACTAAACACATCCTACTTGGTAATTTCCACTATGATTGCAATGATGACTTCGTAATGGTAATGCTGTATTTTGCTCTCTCTCTCTCTCTCTCTCTCTCTTAACTATTAATGGAGAAAGTTGGGGGGGGGGACGTGTCCCTGTAAAATTCCTGAAGATTACAGCTGAACAGTCAGAAATGTGGTGAGAAATGCACGAGGCGCCATGTTTTCAAACTTTCCCAAATCCAACGTGTACCATTCAGGATGTTCCTTTTTGTTTGTTTTCTTAACCATTGCCCTCGTTTCCAGGAATGGTATCGCCTGTCTGTACACTTACAGTGAGATCGGTCCATCCAGTATCAATATACAGGGAAGATTAAATAATAACTACAGTCTGCAGCCGTCTGGCTGCAGACTGCAGTTAAATTTTTATCATCAGTGCCTCGTGTATATACCTCTTATAATGAAGACAAACATGTTACGAAATTATGCCTTAGACAGAAAAATCGTCCGACGAGTTCAAAGTGTTAATAGTCTAAAAGGGCCACCTGGGTACGATTAGTTGACTATAATAGATTATCTCCGCCGATTAATCGATTAGGAACATCAATAGTCGTGACTCACCTAAAAGGAAGATGGTTTATAAGAAAGAAACAACATACAATTTTATACAACAAACCCACTTAACGCATAAACCGCAAAACTGTTCATCTGACACTAATTTCAAAAACACTTTTTCTTTTAAATTTTTTATTGCAATTTAGCTCTGTACTTGACACCTAGTTAAAGCATTCCAAAAAAGTTACAATTCTTGATTAACTAAATATTGTAATAGTTGGCCTTAAAAACAAAACTTATGCGACATTTGGTGGAACAACCTAAACAAGCCTATTTCATTGTTTGACCCAAAGCTTTGTTTTTAAAGGTAACAATTGACAAGAAATATTGAAGCTATAAATTAAGTGGTGAGTTTTGTCAATATGACTAGTCGGGTATTTTCCGTAAAGGTTTAAAATATGATTGAATAATGTTGGTTGAATGGTTATAAGATATCTTCTGAAATATTGTCACCTCATCGAGAATTTTTAAAAAAAATGGGAATCATACCTCAGAAACACTATTTCACAACCGTACACTGAAATACTATTTCCATTATTCTTACGCGGTAAGCAAACGAGAGAGCCAAGGATCGACATCGGTAAAAACAATTCTTAATTGTTTTAGTTTGCTGCTGCATCTGTTGGTTGATGTTTGTTATACCCACGCCCATGTTTATGATCTACATCCATGTTCATAGCATGCAACAATAATTATCGATGACAAACCGCTAAATGTAAAATGAGTCATACAGGCTAAAATCAGTTGGGTTAAAAATGAGTCCAAATCAACTGGGTCGAGTGAATATGAACCCAGTTGGGTTCATATTCATTTAATCCAATTGACTTGTAATCCAACTGATTTTAGAGTACAGAAGGCCGCGTATTTCCTTGACTAAGGTGCAATTATGTTGCATTTATTTCCGATTTTATGAGCTTTGGAGTAAATTTTGGCCTTGAATAGCATGAATCCCATCGGAACACATCAAGACAATACTACGTCCCCCGCCACCAATAATCTAGGAACACTAGGACTGACAGAGGAAATAATTTAATAAAGTTGATTTTTTTCAGGACTAGTTCATGTTGTGGTCCTGCATGACAAACTAAAATTCCATTTGAATCTGAGCTGAGAGTTCTCGGAAATAATAAATCTATTATTGGCCCAGGTAGTGATATGGGTCGAAGTATCATGTCGACATGACGAGGGTCAGATCGCCGTGTCAAATGAGCTGCCGCAATCGGCGAGTTTGATGGCACGATCTGACCCTCGCCGAGGAGTCATGATGGAATTTTAGTTTTTAGTGACTTCACTGAAGCGATATGTATTTATGCAAAGTATAATGCTAGGAATCACACAGTTAAAGGTTCTGCCTACAGACGTAATTTGCCGGAGCACTGAACAAAATTTTACTACGAAATTTGTACGCGACTCTAACTCTGAAAATATAACCTTCCTGCTCTAAGTATTTTTCGGGTTTTGTTAACGTTATTTGGAATGAAATCGACAACATAATTCCCTTCACTTCAGAGAGATTATATGCATTAATTTGAGTGTATAGCATACGTACAGTTAAAACTAGAAGTCCTGTCATGAAATGCGCACAAATAGCACGTTGGTATGCGCGTTAATGTACGCGTTATGGCCCAAGTAAAGCTATCAAATTCTGTACATATCGCCTGTGCACAAGCAATGTTTCAGCCAATGGACCTCCGGGTAACCCGGAGGTCCATCGGCAGAAACATTGCATGTGTTTGCTATGAGTAACCAAGAGAACCTGCCGTGCTTTGGATGCCATTCGATATGGCAATTGCGCGCAATTCCAACGCGCAATTAAGCCTAGATAAGCGCACTATTCGTGACAGGACTTCTAGTTTTAACTGTAAGGACGTAAATTCGAATTTCGGCCCACTTTTAAAGACACTCTCAGTGTTTCCTGGAATCGAATTTCCCTGCAACCCTACATCAATAACAGATAAAAAATCATCTGTCACGGGCTCGATTACTCTGGGATAGTTGTCAAGACCACAGGCCACTAGGAGGGGGGGGGGGGGTGTTAGGAGGATGTTGTCCTCAGGGTAAATGGTATATATTCCCGTGAATGTACAGATGAGTTCCATTGGGGGTGAAGAAAGTACATTACGGCTACAAAACGAAGAACGGTACTACGAAATATACGCTTAATGGCTATTTGGAGAAAACAGAGATTGAAATAAGAACCTCCTCTTCTTAAAAGTGCAACGGAAGTTGAAAGATAAGACTTATTTTCTTTTCATTTACACGCTTGAATCTTTGTTTTTTTCTGCAACGATGTCGGGCAAGGTTTTCTACCGGAGTAAATATAATAAGATATAATAATTTTACATTCAATCAGCCACGAGGAGTCGTTTTCTTAAACATTCAACATAGAAATGTACAGGAGGAAACGGACTAAATGTCAATTGTTTACAATGAGCTGTGCAGAAAGAAGAGTGATAAGCTTCAGATGAAATATGAAGTTCTAAAACAGTATAAAAGCATGCATAGTCGGAAAGCGTTTGTTTTGGCATTCAGGATTTAATTATTCTTTCTATAGGGCGCTATAGTAAATTATTAGCTGTTCGAGTCTCTGAATTTCGCTCAACAGCTTGTACGTTGGTTTAGGCGCCGCAGACGCCTGGAAAGAGATATGTGACTACACTAAGTGCGATTACCTTTTAATCCCCCATTGCAGTTCTGTGTTTTTCATAGCTATGGTGGCGCACTTTTTAGAATGGTTGTTGATGGCCTTACTGGTGTTTCGAGAGCTTTTGTTTCAATCTTTTTGGCTGTTCCTTTGAGGTTCCAAGTACGGGTGTGAACGACGTTTAGCACTTACAGGTTTCTCGTAGTCTTTTCTGTTAGCTCCATAGTTGCAATCCCAGCGTGCTAGTTTATCCGCCGTGTCTCTTGGCGTCAAATGTGCATGATGAGTTTCGCGCAAGGGAGCGTACAATAACCCCTGGTATTTCTGACAGTGTTCTTGGTGTATCACATTCCGGTTTCTCAGTATCCACGCCACCTCTCCGCCCTTGGTATCGTGAAATTGGTAATCAGCCTTAATTATTTGGTAAATCTCCCCGACAGCCGATGGTGTAAAGTAATGTTCCTGAGAATTTTCTACTCAAATATCAAGACAGGGCGGATGGTCCAATTGAGGACGCTAATAGAGAACTACTCATTGGAGATCTCGGACATAGATGTTGGGGCAAACCAGGGTAAAAAAATCGCCAGAGAAAGGGTCATGGGGGATGGTAACCGTAATTGGCGAGAGGGGGTCAAACCAAAAAGGTCTGAGTGGCCTGCGTGATAACGAGAAGCTTGGTTTTGAAGAGTACCTTGATGGCACATTTAGTTTGTCACTGTTGTTCAAGCCGAGGTCGCAGTCCCTGGAGCTGATGGGGAAAATTGGGACAAACAGTGTAAAGGAGTGCCAGATGTGTAATTTGGGCAGGTGGAACACTTTCTTCTAGAATGCCCAAAATATCAGTTTAAAAGAATAAGATTCGCTGGGAGTATAATGGAGAAGTGGGATGGGAGAATGAAGGACATGTGGTTAGTGGAAGTCTCAAAGGAGAGGGTTAATATGGAAATCGGAGAGATTGGGAAGAATGGGGCAAGGGATGTCATCATACAGTTCGTGGCCGAGTGTTGGGAGGAGGGAAGAAGCGTAGGAATAGGGATGCGGTTGGGAGTACAGGGGCGGCCGGCCAAAATGTTATTATTGTTATTATTATTATGTCAGTGATGATGATTGTGTTCGTTGTAGCCCATGAGAGATTAATATTGCTTTACCCATATACTTACCAAATATATTTCCCCATGTATAGACAGGATGATGCTCAATTTTAATTACTACCAGCGTGTCAAAGTAAACATGTACGCTAAGGGTGGAATTCCTGAAAGATAAATAAAACGTGCATCAAGCCATTTTCAGAAATCGAGATTTCATTTTGCATCGGATTTAAGGCAGGTTAATAAACGAAGGTGCTGTGGAGAATCCACCAGTAGTTTTATCCTTTGGGACATAGTCACTGGCAAACGGAGTTTCAGAAGCTGCCTCGAATTCCTTCAACTCAGTCCATGTTTTGTGACCCGTGACCTCACTTGGCGCACTTGCCTGAAATCTGCCGTTGAGCAAACTTCGTTGTCTTCGATTCTGAGAGAAATCCCAAGAGAAATCCTAGAAGATCGACGATCATTGTTTAACAAATGTAAGTGCCAGTTATCTGTGGTAAAATCACTACAATGCGAACAAACCGCCAGGAATAGAAATGATCATACCTCTATCGGAAAAAGATAATAGTCAACTGACACGCATAACACTGTCTTCTAAATGACATTTGTAGATTGCACTTTGGCGGCTTCGAAAATATCGGTTTTATACAAAATTGTCATCGAGTTCCGTATCATGACGAGGCTATGAATTTCTCTAGAAATTATAAGAACTCTATCCTCTCACCGTGCGCGTAAAGTCGTACTAAAATTTACACGGTGATTGCACAATATCGCAGTGTAAGTAACAAAATAATTAAAAACGGATACACGCTAAAATCAGTTGTTTTAAAAATATTAAGTGAACATGAACAATGGCTTTCATGAGCTGTACTCAAGGCTTCAATATGCACACTACACTTTTAATAGAGATGATAATGGGGATAGGGGAGTGCGGTGGTTCAGTAGTTACGGCATTCGACTTGCTAATTTTGGAACTGTACTTTGAAATAATAGAAATTGGGCAAGAAGCAATGTGGCGTGTCACAGGGGCATGTGTGGTTACTCACCGAGACATAGGAGATGAGGAAGATTGTCCAAGTAGTTCATCTTTTTCAGTAAATTGTGTACTTAATATGAAGAAGTCGAAGGGAATTTAAAATAAATTGAGATTTTTATTCAGTCGGTATCACTTCGATATTGATGGACTAATACACGTATGAACGATATTTGTCAATTCCATGTGTCGTAATTATGGAACGATGTAAAATCGGCTCCGTTGCCACAGACTAGGGTAAACCGTGGGATTTAGGCGCGTATTTATAAAGAAATGAACGAAAGACTCCACACACAACTCCTGTGAAGAGGAATAAAAGTTGTGAAGATGAACTATTCCCGGCCTGAGGTTAAGGAGAGACCATGATGTTTGGTTGAATACGCAGAGAAGGAACAGTAAAACAATTGTTAGCGGTTGCCTACACCGCCATGTACATAGTGACTTCTATCAGTGAGACAGTACGGTATATGGATATTTGTATACATGTAGCTGTGGGCATGTTGTTCATTCAGGGTCCTCCTCTTAAATATGTTGGTTGCTTCAATATAGGAGTGTATACATTTAAATATAGCCCGGATGGCTTCAGAGCTGTGAGAGACATTTCCGTACAGGAGTATCCCAGTATTAATCATAGAGGGAGAATATCAAGTGTTATGTTTTATGTATATTCAAAACGTAGTGATCACTCGTTTCACGATCTTCACAGCTGGTGAATGGTTATTGAATAAGTAAGGTTACTACAATTTAATCTCAATCTGCAGTGGACGATTTGGATTTTACGAGATTTGTGATAGTGGAACAATATGGAATGAACAGCTTTTTTGTTCATGAAGGACATGAACTGGCAGAATGACTTATTATCTCGAACATCAATTGGTAAGGTATTCCACCGTCTATTTGTTGATGGTGTGAATGATTTGTTGATGTTTGTCAGTTCTACAGAAGAGAACCAGTAGGCCAGAAGTATTACATTGCGCATAGTTGTGCAATCTTGATGAAGGTGGATGAACAAGTGTTGATAAGCTACCGGGTACTTAAGTTCTTCCCTCCGGGTTTCTAATGTTTTTCACCCCGTCTCGGAATATAGCAAGACTACGTGAACACATTTATTTGCCGCAGTGACTATTCTGGCTGCCTCGAGTTGTCCAGTTCCATAAAGCTGGTTTCTGTAAAGTTGTTCCAGACTGTATCGGCATAATCCAGGAGAGAGCGTATGAATGCAAAGTAATTTTGTTCCGTAAGTTTTGAGTTCAATATGCAATTCGAACGTCTAGAGACGGTTATTTGTTTCCAAGCTTTTGGGGGTAATTTCCGTGTGTTTCCTGGGATCCACGGTTTTTCGCATACAACCCATGGTGTTTTGCGGCTTTTTACCTCATCTATTGTTTTGCAGGACATTAAAAGATAAGTGTGTGAGGGGTAGTGTAGTGTTTTTTTGTGATTTACGTGCGGTTATTAATACTTTTAAGTTTTTGGCTGGGTTGAAGTCCACAAGCCATTGAATTGCCCATTGTAGATGCTTCTGGCAACGCTAGACATGAGATCATCTGCTCGAATCGAGTCTTCCACAATAAGAGACAAAGGTGTGTCGTCGAAAAACATCAGACATTACAAAAGAGATTTTGTCGACTAGGTCATTAATGCAGACTAGGAATAAAAGCGGCCCAAGTATTGATTCTTGTAGAACCCCGATGTAACTTTATTTCGGGAGGAGTTGTGGGAGTCTATTGCAGCGTGATGCTGTCTGTCGTTCGGGTAATATTTGAACAACTCGGGTAGCTCCCCAGTGATACTAATTATATTATGTTTAAAAATGCGTCCCCTAAGCCAATCGTTATCAAAGGCTTTGCTTATATAGCAGGATACAAAACGTATTTCTTTACCCTCGTCAAGTGCGCTGCTAATTAGATTGTAAATATCAGTGACTGGAGTACCGTAGAGTCATTAGCCATTAAGCCAGATGCAGACGAGTGAGTAAATCATTGGTGTTTAGAAAAGAGAGAATCGTTTAGAGTGGAAACGGATTATTAAGTCGTTTGAGTCTAGAAAAAGCGAGAATCTATTAGATGCACACCATTCAAAGACCTTCCCAAATACAGCTTAGCAGAGCGATGGGGACATAGTTAGTCGCTATGTTTTGGGGATTTTCCTTCAAAGACCGGGGTTATATTTGCCTCTTCCTGTTGTGGTGGAAAGAAGCCTTCGTTGAGACGTTGGTTAAACATTGATGCCAACGGCTTGGCCAAGGTAGCAGAGTACACTTGGATTTCTTGGCTTATATTGTCAGTCCCACATGCTTTCGATACGATGAGAGATTGTAGCGATTCGGAAACCTTCCTCTGTCAAGGATATATTTTCGAGTGTTGGCGACAAGGATTACAACTATAAGGTAGAGGTTCAGCCTGCGAATCATCAACGCTGAAAATTATGTAAAAATAATCGTCAAAATGTCGGCATTCTGTTTCTGAGCTGATTACATAACTGTTATGATGTAGGTCTGTAAGAACCGAAACGTTTTTCACCAAGTGGGGCGTTATTGAGTTATTTTTTAGAACATTTTCAATTTCAGTCAAGTACCTAGACAGGCAACAGCGGAGTTTCTCTCTTTGGCAAGCTTTGCAGGCGTTTGCGATGGCGTAAAAGTCGTTTTATTCCATTATGCATCCACAGCGGTCTGTCTGATCTAGTTGAAATAATTTGTTGGATATGAATTTGGAGGACAGGTCTTCAGGAGTATTCACTAAACGGTCTACACTATCTGCTGATGATTGGGAGCATAAAACATTCTTCTCGTCTATTTCTTCTAAGCTTTTGACGGAAGTCATTTAATCGGCTTTCACAAAAGCCATTTTTGAAGCTTTAGGGGCCCACAATGCGTCTTAGTGATTTGAGTTCAGCTACTACATGAAGAGTAAGCTCTGAATAGAAGGGATCACAACATATTGAGTTTCAACAAAGTCAAAGTTGTTAGTAAGTACTAAGTCAAATAAAACAGACGAGGTCTCCACGTAAAAGAGTGCCTGGTTACTTGATGATTAAATTGTGGGACCATACTTTGAATTGGACCGTGGGCGTACGTGGGCTGGTCGTTGTTGAAGTCGCCAGTTATTAGGGCATACCTAATGTTTGTATTGTATGTCCGCTCTATGGATGTAACTATTACGCCAAAGTTATCGATGTGGGGATGGGGCGGTCTGTAAAATGACCCGTTGAGAAAGGTTTTGTTTTCATTAAAATCTGCAGCCACTAGCAGTCGTTTGTCGGTCGATCTTTCCTAATCGGTGTATGAAAACCCTGAATTTCACGATCCTATTTATCATCGTCAGAGTTAAGACATGACTCCGTAAAAACACAGATATCGTACAGTACGGCCGGCGTGGACTGGTCACATTCCACGGGTAGGCAATATGCCTACGGACCCAATAATATCAGATTCCAAACACTAATTGTAGGAATAATCATCGAAAATTTAACCCTTTACCTAACATGAAAAGCAGACGACACTTGCAAAAAAAATTCTTGAATAACTAAATTTTTTCATTTTTTGTCTCAAAAACATAGGTTATGACCCCTCGTTGGAACGAGCTCGACGAGCTCGTTCCAACGAGGGGTCATAACCTATGTTTTTGAGACAAAAAATGAAAATATTTTGAAAATTAATTGGCGATTTTTGAGAATAGCGCTGGCCGGTTTTGGCCGTTACGTTCGTTTAAAGGGTTAATCAATGAAGTACTGGATGCTTCATTGATTAAACTTTTGCTAATGGTGACTTTTATTACATGGTAAACACATGCGTGGGCATCACTGCCCATGCGTGGATTTCGGCCAGTGCACGACTATTGTACTGTATATAGTCAATTCGCAGCGTAATGTGACAAGTTTGGCTCTAAAACTTTGTAAATTGAGTTGAAGCAGAGTGAGCACATTCAATAGGTCCTTGGTCCCGGAATAATCTATATGTAACCCAACGGAAGTAATAATAGGTGTATCCAAGCATCGGGGCATATTGACGTAAGTTGGTTCCGTCGGATTAGGGTATGTTGATAAGTAATCGCAGTCGAGATCATTCTGTCAAAAGGTACGATCAGGTAGCTTTAAGTTACCCGAGTCTAAACTTCAGTGGTGTTATGTTGGTCCGAAAGCGAGCTTGAAAGGTTAATAATGCTCGTAAACACAAATATTTCGATTAGCATCATAAATTTAAGACCATTAGTTCCGACTTTGTAAAGAAGATTTGCAAACAAGATATCTTGGAAATTCAAACGTTTTTTTGCAGTACACACCGTCGATTTTCTTGCTTAAGGACTATTTGTTTTTCAAAGTCCGGCGAGCAAGTTATGCAACTTATATTAACTACGGACGACCGTAGCGGCAACTTCGTGGCCTCGCTCTTCTCGAATACAACGAAGCGATTTCCGCACAAACGACAGCCAATTTACGCCCTCACACGATATGACGGTACACTGTGACAGCATCAAACCCACAATTGGTGCTGACAAAGAGTACTCGGACACATCGATAATTTTCAATGGTCAATGATCGAACCCGATACCTCCGGCGTGAGAGATCAGCACACTTATCCACTCGGCTACCACACCCAAAAGACCCATTCTCGAAGTACGTCAAAATTGTCAGCTTTTATATCCAAGCGGAGAAACGCTGTATGTTTTAAATGTAGGGCTGTAGCAGGTTTATATCTTTCGATGATTGTGGAAATACAAGTAAAAATAAAAGTATATGATAAAGGAAGCGGCATGCATTGACGGTTGCAAAAAAAAGTGTTTGGTATAAACAGTTAAACACAAAAATTGACAAACATATACACAAAGAAAAAATAAGGCCGGAAAATGTAGAACAATAAAGAGAGCTATAGTTGCAGTGGCCATGGCCAACTAGAAGGTGTGTCGAAATCACTCTATACACTCGTACTCATTTGCCACATTGATTGCCACAGATGAGAAACATTTTACTTCCCGACGCTTCCAGGTTACACCCTCTGGCTATCATTCTAAAAGTGTATAAACACTCCTAACCTATTGAAAATTACTGGATGCGTCATTTGACTTTAAACCTAAAGGTCCAAGGTTCAGTCCCCGCCAAAGGTAACTGCGTTTTGACCTTAGGCAAGGCACTTAATCTCGATTGCATCACACCTTGTTAACTGTTCTTTTCGACACGAGGTAATTGGATCGTATTGTAGATTTATTCCTTTACATCGCAGTTTTCTATTCGCAGAGTTTCAGGTGCTATAGATGTAACAACAAACGAATTTTCTATGAAAATCGCAAGACTGATCTTCCATGAAATTCAAATAGATAAACACAAATTATACATCAAAATGAAGGTTGCGGTGCATAGGACACGACAACATACACGTTTTTGAGTTGCACAGTTAACGAAGGGCATGCACAATTCCTGAATGTCTCCTACCACATTCGTAGTAAGTCGTATAATAAAATAAGATTTCATGACAACAACTCGTGGCCAAATGCGCCTACACAGACGCTCCAGGAACAAATATAGGAATTCAAACCACTTCTAAGCTTTCTTTTGAAAAGAAAGACATGCTTATTGATTACGGTTTAGGTCAAGATCAATGTGCGCTGAAACAGTACCGGTAAGCAATGCCTTCAAAAATGAGATTATGATACCGGTCGCATCTTCCGGTCAACAAAGGGATAAACACGCGATAAAAAAAACAAATGTCAACACGATTTTCTTCAAGAAAGCGCACAGTTTTGTCATTTGTATCCACGCAACCCTGTCGCAGCGTCTTGAAGTGTATTGGATTTCGAGCTTTGTTATTGAATATCTGAAACACACTTGGTCACGAGTTGCCCTTATAAAATATTATTTTATTGTCAGTTCAGGTAGGAGAGTGGTGGCAACCTTTAAGATTCAACGTGTTCTTTTTTGCGAGAAAACAATTTGTGACAAAATGGGTGTACCAAAAAGAACAAATTGCGTGTAAGTGACACCTCTAAACCAAACAACTGTTAATAGTTTGCAAACTCTGCAAAAATATCCCGGTCGTCGAAGAGAAGGGTCGAGTAATTCCGCAGCACTTGATGTAGTCAGGTCTCAGCAGGTCAGAGTAGACTCCTGCGAAAATTCGAAATTCGATTTGAAATTCGATTCGAAAGTCAATATTCGAATATATTTTCGAATATACTTCGGCTATAACCGTGAATGTCGACATATGTACAACAATTGTAGATACATTGCTACAAACACTATTACCGCTACAACTGTTCATTTCAACTTATTGTGCACTATAACCAGAGACCATCTTTTTCAAGAAAACATGTGAGAAAAATGAGGTATCAGCTCTACCAGCCAGGTTCATTTAAAAAAAGTGTGGGAAGTGGTGAAAATATTAATTGGTCTACCCAAAATGATGAATATGGAATCTTCTGATTGCTGCCATTGAATTGGCATGGAAGATACCACTAAAGTTCAAAGGGTTAATAATGGGGATTATTATTTTAGAAAAAAAACACTTTTCTTTTGATGTTGTATCCTTTAACTGTGATTCGATTTTATGTCCGAAATCCGATTCGTTTCACAAATTCACTTCGATATTCGATTCGAACAAAATCAGCAATTCGCAGGTCCCTAAGTCAGAGGTGAGTTTGGGTGGATAAGGATCGAGGGCAGCGGAATTTGATGAAACTGTTTTATATTAACTATTTGACAAATCGAGGAGACGAGGGGTTCAAACTGCGTTCAAAAATATCTGAAATTTTAATATCCCGGCAGGGTGGATTCGGCAAGCGGAAGTTATCCAAGAATTATTCCATAGAGATCTCGGGCCTGGAAGTCTGGGTAGCCTATAGTAAGAACTCGTCAGAGAGAGAGAGAGAGAGAGAGAGAGAGAGAGAGAGAGAGAGAGAGAGAGAGAGAGACGGACGGACGGAAGGACGGACGGACGGACGGACGGACAGACGGACGGATACACAGACAGACAGACAGACAGGTGGACGGATGGACGAATGGACGGACGAATGGACGGACTGACAGACAGACAGCATGTGTGAATTCCACTGCTGTTCAAACTGAGGCAGAGGTCGGTGGAGCTTAGAAGGAACATTGGATTAAATAGTGAGAAAAGTGATAAGAATGGAATTTTGGGAGTAATCGAGACACTTTCTCTTAAAATGTCCCAAGTATCACTCTCAAAGAATAAGGTTAACTGGTAACATAATGAAAAAGTTGTATTCGGGAATGAAGTAAATGTGGTTAGGAGATTCAACGGGGAGGCTAGCAGGGAGGTGCGTGATATCATTAAACAGTTCGTTTCAAGGTGTTGGAGAAAAGAAATGGTAGGGAGAAAAAAGCCATTTTGGAGGACAAGGAGGTAACCAAGGCCTTCTCAAATGAGAATCGCTACCAATCAGCAGCTGGCGAAATATTGTAAGATCGTTAAATATGTGTTATGTGCCCATTGTGCTTGTGGCGGCGTGATACAATATTATTTGCATGCACAATGGGCACATAACACTTTTATCCACCATTCAGTCAACGAAATCCATAACAATCACTTCAAAAGATAGTTGTTAACAAGCAAAAAGCCACACTCAACTGATGAAATTAATGGGACTCCACCCTTAGGGTCAAACAATAGGTAGATTGAACTAGGCGTCATTGGCGATCATGTTTGTGACGATAATTATTGAAGGACAGGTTTGTTTCTTAATCTGGTTTAAAATGGCAAGTGACATAAATCCGGATTTAGACAATCGCGCTGTTTACAACTAAACCATCAGAATATTGACCTTGAATCGTACAAGGACAGGTTCGGCCTGGAATTTAATGGCCAGAAGGTTAAATGCAGTGACCACCCCACCTATATCATTTCCCTTAATTACTGACACGTTTTATAAAATGATGTGTGGATCCAAACTGAACTTGTCCATACGTTTGTGCATAACAAGAGTTCGGAGCAACGAGATCAACATCCAGGTCAGATAGTTTTGTTATACAAACCGTCCCTCTTGGATACAGCACGGTCGCCCTGGATTGATCACCTTCCACGGATAGACAAATCTCCACGGAAGCAATAATATTAGATTCTAATCACTAATTATAGGAATAATCACCACAGAATTAATTAATGAAGCACCGGGTTGTACCCGGTGCTTCATTACTTAAAATTTGACTGATGATGCTTTTTATTACATTGTAAACGCATGCGTTAATATCGTTGCCCACGCGTGGATTAAGACCACTCCACGGCGACTGTACTGTAATACAAGATCCTTGAACTTCTCTTTAGATTTTGAGAATGTGTCTCGTAAAATAGTGTATATTTGTGACAATTATACAGGGAAACCCAGTGTTTCAGGCTGAGTTTTACAGTCGGTGCAATGGATTTCCGAACACACCAAGGTATAAACATGGATCCATCAGCACACTGTTTTTTATTAGTTGTTATTATGGAGAAACAGCCCTATCAGCTTTGAACGTTTCTTACTCACTAACTTGGCATCTCCAAGCAAAAAGGTGGGAGCGTTCAACAGAGTGTGAACTTTGTGACAGAGAACCAACAACCACCTCCTTCGGGGAAAGATAACGTGTTTCACTCTGGTTCTTACCCGAAAGGGTCAGGACCGACTCCCGTGGACGAGAAAGAGAGAAGATGGAGACAAAGAAGAGTCAGTCAATCAAGAGTCGTGGAGGCTCGCGCTTGAAGGCTTTCCAAGACAAGAAGGGAGTTAAACGTGAGGAAAAGTAAAAGGAAGAAATAACTACCACTCCCACTCCAACATGTCAGCGCACCCAACGTCCGAGTCCCCTCCGATGATGGTGGATGCAGAAGGACTAGTAAAGCCTGAGGTGGAAATGGAAGCTGCTTTATCCCAGCTGCTTTCATACGTATGGCTTGCGAGGAAGGGACTAATATGTCAATGGAGGTCAGGAAGATCGACTTTAACTCAGACTTCGTAAGTATGGTACATGATCTCCCTTTCCTATGAACGGTCACTGCGTTAGCAACGCTATTATTCGATTTCAGATTGATGGTTTGCAGTTGGGAGAGGAAATAAATAAAAAATAGATGGCACACTACCCAGAGAAACACCACGGGTCTAAATATATATCTTGACGTTTGTAACCTTATTACCTTCAACTTTTACCTCCAACAACAAAAGGTGTTCATTTCTTGCAAAGTGCCACACCTGTTCCAAGTTTGGAATTTAAGTGTATGACCTTTTCTCTAGTACAATCAGACCATAACCGCCTACACAGACGCCGACCCAAGTGAATCCCCTTTCCATTATTCAACTATCATCAGCGTGGAGGACAATATCTGAAGTAGGGTAGAGGGTGAATAATAGCACAGCTTGTTGTTTCATCTGATAGGAAGATTAATTCTCTGCAATCAGATGTCACAACAGTGAAATTTCAAGTGTTTTGTTTTACCATAATGCAATTAGGAATTTGAACAATTCAATCTTGTTTGACAGAATATATGAATTCTGTCAAACAAGATTGAATGGTTTGAATTCCTGGTTTTATTATGGGAACAATTTTCTACTTGAAATTATGATGTACAGTGGATTAAGAGCAACCTACGAACAGTGGCCATGTTGTGATGTCATAGTCCTGGTAGTGATAGCGCGCATTAGTAGTAAATGTTGTTCGGTTAGCACGTGTTTCTGTCATCCATTTTGTGTACTGAAACCTATATCTTTATTTTATTCTTTGGCAACACGTGGTTAATATACCCTACATGTGCTAGGGTGAACTGGTATGTATTCGGAGAGCATGCTCTATTTTAGAGGCGCATATCTAATTACCAGAAACAGCCCCACAACTACGAACACTTACCCAAATTACCCTCAAAGCACCAAAAAATATCGAATTTCACTGTTTTCGTATGACTGCAATTCAGTAATTAATATTTTTTCTGAACTCAACCATACTTCTATAGTCAGTTGAAGCTCAATGTAAAATTATGGGTTAGAGTGGACACACGTAACAAATCATTTACGTATCGGACCCCCCACTTCATTAACGTACGTGGACGTAAATTTGAAAAAATGGATCCATATAAATTCCATTTATTTCTTTTCAAGCCCCGGACTAGTGTTGTAGGTGGTGTCAGTGTGTTTGTGTGTGGTGTCGGGGTGGGAAGGTACGCATATCGGTACGCAAGACTATACCTATATAAAACAGGCTACGTTGTTTCATGTATCGTCACGTATCAGGACGACGGGGAGGGGGGGGGGGGCTAGAATATGTATAATAAGAGACTGTTAATGCCGATTGAGATGGCGGATTGTCAAAGACATTTTCGGACAACACGAATGTCATCTCTGAATCTAAGCATCATTATTGACACCATGTCAAACAACAAGGTCAAAATGCACATCGAGCTCCAGATAAACAAGGAATTATTTGAATGTTTCGAATAAAATGAAAACGTTGCCTGTCATGGAATTCATATTCAGTGACGCAGGTCAACATACCTTCAGAGCGACATTGGGTGTTGCAGCATCCAGGATATTTCGAGCAGTCAAGGTGACATGGAAGAGGGTCAGCTGCAACCTTGGATGGGGACAGGTTACATCTGACCCCCCTCCGCCAGGTCATCACCATAATATATATACATTTTATATCTCAAAGATAATTTTACATGATATATTGCAACGTATTCATGTCTTCGGAAATAAAAAATATAGAAGCGACCTTATGTTATACATTTGTAGAATAAAGGGTTGGATAACAAAAAAAAAAGTTTAGTGGCCATTCTTCTGGTAATATTACATTTTGAGAGAGGTGTGACTTGTCTAGTCCAGTCACACTTGAATAATTGCATATAATCCCCAAAATAATCATGTCCATATCTGCTTTCCAGAGTTGTGTGTATAAATACAGTTTTCATAATTGGGGATTGCAAGCTGGGGAAACCCAGAATGTGTTAAGGTATTGATTGGGTAATGGTGAGGTGGGAATTATGTGTATAAACAAGATAACTCCAGAACAAGATTTTTGATAGATATGGCTTATTTATCCCTTACCCCCTCCCTCTCCTCCGAGAAAATGAACTATAATTTAGATTAGTCGTGTTTACCCGTAAGCTGGACTGAACCACCACAAGATAATAGATTGAAAACTGACAAAGATTATATGCCATTATTCAAGTATGACACAGCATCACGTGGTTGAAAGTGGGAATCGGAATGTTGATCTACAGTTAACACTAGAACTCCTGTCGCTAACTATACGCTTATTTTGAGAGGTAGTATCATTGGTGACAAGATCTCCTCTCACACTGGTCCTCACCAAAAGTAGACGAAAAAAAGAAAGGAAAAAAGTGCTCATCAACCAATCGTCGACACGTCCTGCGTTTGGAAACTTTTCTGGAAAAGAGGACATCAAATGTGATGAAAAGAAAGCGAAAGAGGAACTACCTAACTAGGGGAACTAAAATCATATGGGTTAAAAATTAATCCAAATAAAATGATTTGTGTCGATTCTTAACCCACCTGGTTTTAGAGTGTTGTTATATCTCCCCGGAAAAGGGAACTCAATTCGGTTAACGTTTTGCTCCGAACTAACGTCCTGAAGCGTTTGATATTGAAAGAACGTATTACTGTGAGTATCAGGTCATACAGTTCACGACGCCACGATAGAGATGGAGGCATCGTCCCCTACCTTTCCTAAAAAAATCCACCATATATATTCATGCCTGAAATCTTTAAAACTGGTTCAATTTTTAGATTACTTTGCCATATGTTTCCAATCACTTTCTCGTTGGTGCGTAGGACTTCAAATTGTTCTCATGGTCCTCCAGTTAACATCGAAAGGTTAAATTCTGACTTCCACGAAAAGACCCCGGGCTTTCACCTATGGGGGGGGGGGGGGGTACATACTCTTAAGCCTTGAACGAGGCGAAGTGCAGTGGGGAACACTATTTTTCAGCTGCCATTCAGCGGAAAATACACAGAACAACACGGGTGTGTGAACGGGTTAATCGCTATGGCACGAGTGCCAGCGCGGACGGATAAATCGAGAGTCCGCAGTCCACGAGTGTCATATCGATTAACTCATTTACACGCTCGTGTCGTTTTGTGTTTTTTACTCGCCTTCGCGTCTATAAGGGGAGCGGTGGCGTTGCGGCAACCAGTTCTCGTTTGGTCACCGATGTTAAGCAACGTCGAGCCCGGTTACTCCTTGGATGGGTGACCGTCTGAGCGATTGATTCGGACTCACGCTTTGTGTCCTTGGGCAAGGCACTTAACCCCGATTGTCCACATGGGGTCACGATGACGCAGTGTACTAAGGTGCACGTCGATGGCGCAAATGTCTTCAGCCAATCTATCATTGCCTGTGCTGCAGTGCGAAGTTACGATGTTGGGGAGCTGGCAGCTGTTCGTCGTTGCTCAGTGGTTCTCTCCGGGTACTCTTGCTTCCTCCACCCGTAAAAACTGTCGCCGACACGTTATCACCTTGGCTGTTAAAGTGTCGTTAAACCTTAATAAATAAATAAATAAATCACGCCTATAAAAACAATCATTAGAAGGACACTCCTCAATTCATTTGACAACTATTAACAAAAATAACACATTTTATCGCCAACCAAATTTGCATACTCATACTCTTCTTCTTATTCTGGATATTCATTATCTCCTTCATATGTCAACTCTATTTCTTCTTATCTATTTTCGTGCACATTAAACTCGCAATGTTAGATATTTTATTTAGTTATTTCGCAATCGGTTCAGTTTCGCGTGATCAATCGTCAGTTCAAGGATTTCCGTTCGGCATATGTGTGCGGAACGGATTTTCGTTTTCCGCATGGTTTAGTATTGCTGTAGATGGGGATTTCATAAATCAGACGTGTAATAAAATACCCCCACCCCCTTTCCACACACACACGCATGTCATGGGCACGCTCAGGATGAACATGGGGAAAAATGAGTTTCCTAATAAGCCAGCACCGCACAGCGATCCATTAAATGAAACATTGACTCTGCTGCGTCAAACCATTACCTTACGAATATGCCGCATTCTCCCATGCAAGTTACAAACTGAGCAGCTGAAGAAATAAAAAAACAGTTCTCCCCAAAAGTATCACCCGAACCCTCTTTGGAACGTAAAATAGCAAATGTTGATATCGTGTGCGCTGGGTAAAGGATTTACTTCTGATAGAATTGTCATTTTTCCTGGAAACTAAACTAGGCTGTCGTCGAGTCGAAACTTATCAGGCAGAGGAATTCGAATCAAATCGAATTTCGAATAGAACCTTGCGGCTCGTTGAGTTGTAAGAATTTTATCTTCCCACAACTGTTAATATTACAAGCGTCTACTTAAATATTGCATTCAGCAGGAACTTGTCTCGTTAGACAAGTAAATAAGAAAAGTATATTGTGGGGGCTGCGGGTGTAACCCCCCCCCCCCCCCCCCCCCCCCCGTCTAAAAAACCCACCCGATGATAAGTTTCGTCTGGCAGAGGTTTGGGAAAGAAATTACCAAATTGGGCCGACGTCCTTACTTGCCTGACGAAAATATACACACGTTATTGAGTACTTTGGTAAAATCCCCTGTTAGAACGACAAGAATATCCACACACTTTGCAATCAGTTGGGTTAAAAATCAAACCAAATAAATGGGTTGAATGAATAAGAATCCAACTGGGTTCATATTCACTCAACCCGTTGATTTAGGTTGATTTTTAGCCCAACTGATTTTAACGTCAAGCTTACAAAGTGCAATAAATGTTCGACTCAGTATATCGTTAGAATTCCACATCAAGGGAGAGAGTAACTAATAACAAATGATTTTTACGATCATGACCTGCTGTAAGCACCCAGATGGTCGTGCACTTCTACCTAGCTTGTGTATAATTGACAGCACTGTCATAAAACTATAATCAATTCCCTATCATGTAAGTATTTTATCAATGGAGGGAGAGTATATTTTTAGTGGATAAGTCTTTGATAAAAGCAATTAGTTATGTTCCAAATAGTTGGACGATATGACCTAGCCGTCGGACACACACGTCCTACATCACATCCCACCATCTCCAAAAAAAAATGTTGTTAGTTACGGCCCTGAAATAAATAAAATGCGCGTAATATTCCAGAACGGAATTAATGTAGTTTCATAAGCGAAACATCCTTGAACTCTTCTTCTATCACTAAGTCTATTTTATACCATGATTACCTCATCTACGATATATGAAAAGCCTATGACATAATTTTTCGCTTTTCACCAACCATGGTGAACACCCTAGCAATGGGATTTCAGTAGTTAAAATTTACACCTACAGTGGAACTACATCCAAGCTGGCCTTTAGTGACGTCGACCTGAATGCGAACTTGTCTAAATTTATCGCACGTCACCTCGCGAAGAGTGAAATGAAAGTGACAATTATTTATTACGTTTTTAAATGTATTTATCCAATAAAACGCCAAAAAACTAACAAACATGCATTGTCTCGTTTTAATAAAGCACCCTTAACTCGAAACAGTATGTTATTATGTCAGTAAAATGAAAAAGGCCCTGCTCTGCTTCTTTTTCTATCTCCTTTTGGTGATAAAATTCACAGCTGAAGTACCACCCACTGATCCTCAAGTAAACAAAAGCAAATTCGCCTGTATGTAGGGCTCCTGCTCAATAAAATCGAGAAAAAATAATAGCAACTCTTAATAATCTGGCGATCATGGTATAAATAAAATATACCAAAAGTAGCTTGGTGTACCAAATGTTCACCACTCGTGGTGAAGAGGTGTTAACCGCGCGCCAAAGGCTCGTGGTTAACACCACTTCACCACTCGTGGTAAACATTTGGTACGCCAAGCTACAATGGGTATATTCTATATGTTAAGAATGATAGAAGAGTAAAAGAGGAGACAGTTGGTAGGATTTGAGACCACCCCTCACCCATCAATAAATAGATACTGCACAATTAAATATTACACACTTGTAAACTCAAGCGTATCATCATAGGAAGCGGCATTAGGAGCGAATAATTTACAACGCAACTTTTTAAATTTGCGGTGACAGCATTACTCATTGTTTGTTAAAGTGCACTACAATACTGTTCCATAAAATATATTTTTTTAACTTTTTTTTTTCGCCGAACATTTCCGAATCAGCTTGAATTGAATCGAATCATCGGGATGATTTTGAGTCGAATCGAATTTGGAAGTTTCACGTAGCCATGCATGTCTCACTTCACACACATGTCGACGTGATTATAAAAAGAATAAATAGGTACTATGACTGGTAATAAGAATTAAACCACGAGTTAGATAAGGGTTTTAACCACGAGGCTCTGCCGAATTCTCAAGGCACTCTACAGATTTTTTTTCCAATAAAATGTAATTAACCATATGCAGATGGCGTTTATTTCCATTAACGAAAGGAAACTACAAAATCAGGATGGCAGTGGAACTATGGGATCGAGATGGCAGATTGAAGGCGGGGGGGGGGGGGGGTGGGTAAGCCTGACTTGTCCCGACGTCATGGCAGAAGTTCGAACAATTAAAATATTCAACTACATCATTAAGGCATGCCAGGATAACGTAGTTGAAATATCAGTCAGTCAGGATTATAATTGAAAAAGCTTCTAGGAACATTATTTGTCGATAGGTAAATACAACAGTCGTAGCTGCGTGCACTTCTCAAGTTCCTTATTAATTAGAATATGCCGTGCTTCAAATTGGTCATGCTGAGCCCACAACAGTCAAAATCGGGTGTCACAAACTGTCATCTCTGACTTTTCTTCGCCATGAAAATCAAATTCGATCAAGTTATCTCCCCTCAAATTATTAGAGTGGGGCAAAGTCCGATTAAAAAAGGTGAAATTGTCGAGAAAACACATATGACATTAGAAGAAAATATCGTGAAGATGCCTTTTGTCATTTTTACGTTCGTTCATTAAACGTTACAAAAGGAAACTAAAAAATTACTTTCTTCCTAATTAGACCTTCCTCGCCAGTCTAATAAGTTCAGGAGAGATTACTTTATGGAAAGAAGATTTTCATGACGCGATAAGCCAGGGACGAACGCCCAAATTCAAGGGGATATGGCGAACACCCCAAAACCCCTAACCCTTCTTTGCAATGAGAGGAAAGAGGGGCGTCGAAACTTCATATTTTATATTCTGATTCCTTGTGCGAAACATTTAACAGTGAACATTCCGTACTCTCTAAAATCATTTGGATTAAAAATCAACTGAGTTGACTGAACGTGAACCTAACTGGGTTTATATTCACCCAATCCAGTTCATTTGAGTTGATTCTTAACCCAACTGATTTTAGAGTGTTATTACTCCCGACAGTGTCATCCTGATCTGTTAAGTGAACACCGCTGACCTCGAAAACTAACAAAAATAACGCAAACATTTATTGTCTCACCTCATATAAGCCTTGAAGTCATCAGCACTTATATTACGATTGCTGTATTTGTTGTACCAATGGTCAGCTGTTTGATCAGATGGGTAGATACTTGTCGATATAGATGTCTCGAAAAATGTTGACGAGCAGGATGGCGGACAGTCGCTACAGCTAATAAACTTCTCTTTGGAATGGGCAAGTTTACTTCTAACTGCAACATAAAAGCAGCACTGAATAACAATCATTTTGTCACAATACGATTTTAAGGAATATTAATTTATGAACCGCTCCACGTATGAATATCGGATCATAGTGGACTGAACCAGATACGATTGCTCCGCTTCTCCATTGGATATGTGTACTGATCTGGCCCGCATGACTACATGAACCCATCGTGCTCTTCTCTAATTATCCCCGGTGAAGGGGATTTCATATGCATTCTCGTTTCTTGCAGAACTACAGGAGGCTTAATTAATTTGACACGGGATTGATAGCTTATCAATTCAATGATTCATGTATTTAAAATTCTTGGAAGACTATCTGAAGAAGGACAGAGATGAGGAGGTGCTGTGCTGTAAAAACATTGACTGGTTAACTGAGTAACCCGCGGATACCAGATCGCAGCGACATCGAATCACAACTGTCCTTCGGTCTCCCTGTTCTAGTTCAAGGCCCTTATTCCTTTGCTGTTAGTTTTGCACGGTAACGTATTTATTCATTGGGGTTTAACGACACTTTCGACATCCAGGATCACCCTCGTGTAGGACTGACGGTAAATATAGAGGGTCGGGGTTACCACAACCATTGTATACTAGAGGTACCCGGACCTCATCAATTAACCCTTTGAACGCGAACGGTCGCTTTTCCGATCCAGGGCCTTGATACGCCATAATTTCATGAAAGAGGATGGCAGCTCAGTGAAAGTGTGAGGTAGACAAATTGATATTTTCAGCGTGCAGCCCCAAGGCTGAACGTTGAAAATATTGATTGGTCTACCCCCAAATAATAAACATGGACTCTTCTAATTGCTGCACTTGAACGAACATGGGAGATACCACCAGGCTTCACAGGGTTAATGACTTGTTCTAATATATATTCTATAAAACAGGATTGAAATCTGCCGTGGTGTATTATAATTTTTGAAAATTGATAGATTTATCTTTATTATATGATCTGCCCTGTTTTGGTTATTGAGCGCATTCATTAAAAATGGAAATGCTCGGCCGATCAAGCGCCGGAAGCCAAGGCTGTTCAGACACTGAACAACTCAGCCCCCCCCCCCCCCCCCCCACCCCCTGCCTGTTGCACTCCACACTCTGTAGTTAGGGCGGATCCAGTGAGCTAACCTGCTCATGTTATGTGCTTGTGGGGAAACAAGGACTGGTCGTGGGAGGGCGATGAGCCGGAAATGACGGAAGCGAGCATGACAGGACAGGGCGCGACGAGACGGTTTGGCAGCCCGCTTCCTAACCACCTACCACACCACATTGCTTCCCTGCGTAAAAATCCATCCATACTCCAAATGTTATTAACATTATCTTGGTCTTCTAATATGGAGCTTGCGCTTTTCCCGTGTGGTATAGAGTGTAGGAATGGTTTAAAGTTGCAATGTTGCTGGTGTCTCACAACGAAGAACTATAGGAGAAGTACAAGGCGTGATGAAGAAAAGGTTAATTCTTACTACAGTCAGTCATTTCTCCAACTCTGTCACCCTCTCCCTCTCTAATACCCTACTGTCCACCTCAAAAATACTAATTGACACGCCAGGAGGCTACCAGAGACAGTGTGTGTACTCAGTGATTCCTTAGAAGGGACTTATTATTGTTTCGAAAGACTTTCACACCAGATTAGTTTCGCCATTCGAGAATTGTCTTCACTAAATGGTGTTTGTCCCAGTTTTGGTGTGTATAAATTGAGTGGTAGGCCCATTCTCCACCCTTCGAGAAAAATGAGACCTCTCACTGGAGGAAGATTTCCGAGCTTTGTATTTTACACGACTTTTAATGCAAAGCTGAGTTGCACGTGGCGAGGCGTACACAGAAGGTCGGGCGCACGAACATTTGTATATTACATGTGGATCATCCTCTTGAGAGCTTGTAAATACACATAACGCGTGCTTTCTTGAAATCTTGGCTATTCTGAGTGGTGAAATAGCGCCTCGAATGCTTTTACATTTCCCGGTCTTTTCGGGAGTTATGTTTCTTGAGACGCTTTTATTGGATTTCCAGATATCAATAAATCGTCGGTTAGAGCTGAAATTTAGTGTCGTTTCGTGAAGATAAACTCTACAAATGTTCCCACTTTTAGGAGATTCTGATAATTCGGCCATCTATTTAAGAGACTTAAGTGAATTTCTGGAATTTTTTTAGGATACCTTCTCTCCAACTACACATTTGATTTCAGCCACAAAGCCGCATTGGTGCCAGATAAGGCTGGCTCTGCTACCGCAGGTATTATAGGCTCTGGGTGTAAGGGAAAGTGGTGGTGACCGTGTGCGGACGTATGGTGGTTCTGTTGCGTGTGTGGATGTGATTGTGTATGTGAAAGACCATATGGCTTGGAAGTGAAATATTATTAATATCAAACCTGTTTGTGGATTGAAACATTTTATCCAGCTACTCCGATTACATGCCGGCACTCTCCACTCAGCTGAAAAGAAGTTAAACAACACATTTAAAGTCAAATAGACTAACGTTTGCAAGACTTCCGAGACAACAGGTACTACAAATTCACTTTCGAGCACTAGGAAACGTCACCAGTTATAAAAGGATCGTAGGCACGCGTAGAAAGGAGAGGGGGCAGGGGGAATTTGTGTCATGGTTATAACTTGTCCATGGTTTGGCGGTACTACGGTAACTGTAAGCGGGAAAATCGTAAATGAGACCGTGGTAGAACAATGGATAACATTACAAAACACACTGGTTGTCGCCGTGTGAGGTAAGGCTATGATGTTGGAACGCATCCAAATGGAGGATGACAAATAGCAGCATTGATGAAATGCCGCAAGAATGCACTGGATATAGAATAAACATATAGTGTTTTCAAGTAAAAAAAATCTTGTACGAGTAGGATTAAGAATGAAACCGACGAGCCCCATAAATCGTCTGCAGGGCAGTCACGGCAAAATCGTGCTATAATTCGTTACAAAACACAGCGAGAAGTGAGGAGCACATAGGTCCAATTCGATCGACCAGCAAAATTGGGAAAACTAAACAAGGCGCAGTAATACATTTCTGTCTAAATATAATTCCCCTCAAACTTGAGCTTAACTTGCAAAAATACTTAATTATATGAGCAGTCGGTGGTGTTTTCTACTGACATTGTGTAATACTTTCAAAAAGATTTAAAGAAATCAACAATCGAACTATTAATTATGCTAGACAAATGTGGTAGAGGCTAGAGGTCAACAAGTCCGTCGCTACTAGGGGAATAAATTCTTTCAGTGTTAAACTTATGGAGACAAATTTATCATCCTATTAGGTGAATAAAGCAAAAAATTATCTAAGGCCTTTATTGTTCAAATAAAGGGCCATTTATGGGATAAAACATGTAACTATCCCTTCACAACCGCATAAACAGTACAGCGAAAACAAAGGTGAGCAGAGAAATGCGACTGGATTTGTTAGCCCAAATTCTACCCTAAGTATTCAGACGAAGCGGCTATTTCGTAATTTCCAATTTACCCAGCTTTCCCGGAGTTTGCGCGCAGTCTGCTGTTGTTATAATGTGACGTCCCCTCGATCATAAAAATGCTCAAATTTTCACGGCCCAGTTATAAATATTTCAGTCAATAAGTAATTTTTAGTTCACCTTAAAAGCATCAAGATTAGTGGAACTACGCGGCGTAATCACACAACTATAGGTGTAGTTAGTATCCATTCATAATACGAGTCCACTGACACGTGTTATTATAATTACAACCTAATCACACAACTACAGCTGTAGTAAGTCTCCATTCATAATATGAGTCCAGTAGCATGTGTTATTATAATGACAACGTAATCACACAACTATATCTGTAGTAAGAATTCATTCATAATACGAGTCCACTAACATGCGTTATTATTATTACAATGTAATCATATGATTCTGTCTGATCAAATCTCGATTGGGAAATGTTTCTTGCACTGGTTCACAAACAAAAATGAATGTTTATGGTATTTTTAATTTCAATATTGGATGGAACATTCCAGTTGGTCCGAATGGCGAACCGTTGGAAACCAATCACATAGAACATTCCATTCATTGACTATTTAAAAGTTACACTGGTTCCAGGCCAAAATAGCGTCAGATTCCTTTAATCCACCATAATAGCGTCAGATTCCTTTAATCAAACCAATTGGGTTAAAAAATAACCCAGTTGGGTTCATATTCACTCAACACAGATGATTTGGGGTGAGTTTTTAACCAAACTGATTTTTAGCGTGTATTTTAACTGGTGGCGAAAGAGAGGGTGATTCTATCCCACAAATCTGCTGATCTCACCCGTCAAAACGTTAATGCTAGGACACTGACTTGTAGATATTATTTCCATTTGGCTGTCCTCATTTGTATCCTGATTCCGCAATATACAGAGTGTGGCATCCCAGTATACGGCCCAGTTTCAGAACAAGCGCACGGGTGGGTGGTATGTACTTGATACAGACGCAAGCAAATTGTTTTGTGGATGTGCATCCTTGCGGATCTCAAATTAACTGAGAATTATTAGCTCAACACCGACGCATGGATGAAAATTGCATTATCCTGTTTCTGTTATGAAAATCATGCATTCCATGTGCGTTTCAGCGTAGATTAGGTTGCATTCATTGGCAACTATCAGTTCTCATATATCGAGCAATGTACGTGTTCTAAACTGAACCAAACTACTGCCAAGAGCAGTGTTCACGCTGTCGGGTGCTAATTTATCGAATTGCACTAAAAATTAGATTCCACACCAAAATATCTTCGTTGGCTAAAATGTTGGCAACGAAAAGTTTATTTTCTCCGGTGATGGAAAGCCATCGCAGCAGTGGGAGGCGCGATCGACGACGAACAAATATTTTATAACTTCTGGTAGAAGAAACTCAGCAGCTGGCAATAAAGGCGAAGACAACAACCGATTTTCACAAAAATACACTCTACCTCTTACCACGTGATTTTGTCATTGTGGTGTAAGAAAGAGTGTTAAGGCAAACTTTCATCTATAATTGTCAGTAGTGGTAACGAGGCTTTGTTTTTCTTCAATAAAACATTGGAGTCTATCAACTGCACAAAGGGAGGCATTTAATTAGATAAATTCTTCATGCCGTCGCGAGTAACTTTTGTATTTATTTTACTGTAATTTTTCCTTATTTGTTATACACATAAAACCTTATAATTGATTCCGTGGTTACTTTCAAAACATGTCAAACAAAAAAAAAAAATAGCCCGTCATCACTGAGAGAGGAATACGATACGCTGCTGGGAGTGGAATACCATTTTCGGCGAGTGGGAGTAGAAATGCGATTTGTTTTGGGGGAAAAAAACGAACGAAAATAAATAAAATGTGATAATTTAATATCATGGTTACATCGGGCTTTGATGATCATCAACATTACACGCTAAAAACTAGTGTTAAAAACTGCACTTGAAGTGCTGTATTTAACACTTACTAAATGCTGAACTAGCACTTTGTTCAAGTGTAGATATACCAGAACTTGACAGGTGTTGACAATAATACCACTTGACAAGTGTAATGTCGCGACACTTAAAGGGAAACAACGCAGATGACGCGGATCAGGCTCGAACTCTCGAGCCTGATCCGCGTCATCTGCGTTGTGTCCTTTTAATTGTGTACCCACAAAGCGCAAATCGAATTATGGACGATTCTGGAAGAACCACCAATGCTAGACACATGGGAAGTGCCATCCATTCAAGTTTCAGATGTCTGACGACTGTAATGTCTAAGTGCTTAGATCATTGCACGTTGAGTGTTAAAATCAAACCCTAAGAGTTAGAATGGGTTTAAGACCTTGAAAGTGTCAGTTTTAACACTTTAGTTTTTAGTGTGTAGTGGATGGTACTTTTAAGATTACAGATGTTCAGATTACATGGTTACCAGCTGGCACCGGTGAAACTTTGCCAAAAAGGTGGAGTTGATTATTGTTCAAATTTTAGATAATGATAGTAATATTAATAACTTTTCCTTGAAAGTTTTAAAATTGATTGTCAACTTGTAATAATTACATTGTTAATGTTGTTATACGTTTTGGGTCCAAATACTCAATTCCCTTTGGTCACCTGGATGAAAACGTCATGACCAAATGTAATTCATTTTCCAATGAATACATTTGGTCGAACTTTGACCCGCATTTACGTTCAAGTTAATAATTTGTGATATCTCAAACAACTTTCAAGAAATGTCAATCGACAGTGTGAAATTATTTCAGTGATTTTATTCTTGGACTTGTTGACGTTTCATAGGTGATTATAGTTTACTGATATGTTAAATAAATTGTTTTGAACATTCCATATTTCGTTGCGAAAGACGGCAATTTGACAAATTTGGGTCAATGCCGAAAACCGGAGCTCAGTTGTGCGCTTTGTCTTTTGTGTGAGGGTGGTTTTTCGCCTCGTTCGTTCTTACATGTTTTCTTTCATCTTTCTGCTCTGTTGTTTGGTAAAAAGTAGTTTAAACAGTTACGGAATGTAAATATAAGAATTGAATGCAATTTTTATAATCTTTTTTGGAGTATGAACGTGTGGGAATGGGTACAAATTATGTATGAATCCCGAAGGAATATGAAGGTGTGGGAATGGGTACAAATTGTATGAATCCCTTCGGGATTCATACATAATTTGTACCCATTCCCACACGTTCATACTCCCAAAAAGATTATAAAAAATTGCATTAAATTCTTAAAAGTTTGCAAAATAACACATTAAGTCAATGACTCAATATCATCTTCAGAGGGCCTGAATATGAGTTTCTTAGTAATAGAACTTCCATAAAATGTTGTGGTCACTGTTCATTAACACATTGGACCCAAAATGTCGCTTTATCGAGCCAGGATCGCGATACAATCTGCATTCATAAACTAGATAGATTCTCAGTGAAATTGTGTGGTAGATCAATCAAGGCTGCACGTTGAAAATATTGAGTTGTCTTCCCCCAAGTGGCGAATATGGACTCTACCAATTGATGGCTATGAACTGTCGTGGCAAATACCATTAGGGTCCTAAGGGTTAAGAATACTGTCATATCGGCATAGTACATACGACCCAGGGGCAATAGCAGTTCAGTTTACTTAATTTCAATTAATACTTCTTGTTTCAATCCAACTCAATCCAGAGTCTGGGTAACCCGTTCTGAATGTTTAATTTTGTGCATTTGCTACGGATACAACACGACATCCACATCTATGCAATGTACCTATCCTGTTGGTTTATTGCATATTTGTTTGTTCTTCTGTAGCATAGTAAATTTATAAATATAATTTAATCCATCCATTTCTGAATCGATGTGTTCGAGAGTAGCTAGAATCGTTGTCAGCTGGTTTCGGATTGATTGATTTATTTTCTAACTTATTTCCATTTCCATGGAGTCAAGTTACAGTGGTACAAAGAAAAAACAGTCATATTATTGTACAGCAGCTGTCCGTGACAAAATAGCCTGATAAATAATGATTCCATACTCTCTCTCTCTTTCTCTCGCCCCCTCCCCATTCCTCCCCACCTCTTCCCCCCTCTCTCTCATTGATGTCCCCTTGGTTCAGAGCCAACTTGACTGAGTTTTAGTGATGTCATGGCACTCCCCAACATGCACCGCGGAGATATCTGGGCGGGATTGAATTATACAGCACATACACATACATACACATTACACTCACATATATACATGCACAAGCACAAACACATGAGCATATATATACATATACACATGCATATATATATATCTATATACCTTTGTAAACAGCCCCTAACCCAGACATCGTCGCGGTGAGGAGTTGGGGAAAGATAAGATAGATGAACTGGTCTCGAATTGCAAGAAATATAATTATTTCCACGTTTTTTTCATTTGAAATTTCATCATTAAGTAACAACTTGCAATATATGCCTACAATCAACGACACGTAGCATTAACCCGGTGTGACTCTTCCTTGCAAGGAAACGTTATAACGAAAGGTAGAACGGGCTTTTGCATTTTACGTCGAAAGATTTTGTATGCGAAAAAATGCGAGGAAAAGGACCAGGAATGCCAGATGTTCTAAACGTAATGACTTTTCCTTGCGTTGATTGACTTTTATTTTTCCTACACGCGCGCCAGTTTTAGTGCCAGTTTACGCACAGGCACACACATAAGCGTGTGCTAAACTAGATATACACAGGGACGCAAACATTTGTGTGTAAACTGATCACCCCCCAACCCCCCTTAAACATGCACGCACGCACACGCAACATAGATGACATTTTGGTCATGCGGAAGCATCATGTCGCATTTTCTGATCTGGTCACTAAATCTGAAATACTGAGAAGAGACGGAGGTAAATGCAACTCCTATAAAATGGATTGGGTGGGTACGAATATCTATATGGAAGTAGATAATTTTGTTCTCCTTTCTTGAAAAGTTATAAGCACACAGAGTTTTGAAATTTAGAAAGCCAGAGAAGAAGATCAGTGTGTGACTATGTATTTACTATTACATTTTGTTCTCTTGACCCAATATTCGAGGTATAGATGGTATTGGCGAGTTTGGGTTTTAGATTTAGCCGTGAGAAGTTTTTAGGAGGAGTTTTATCTTTTTGATAAATTTTGCCAATTTACAGATTTGGCTGATCTGTGAGTTCGAGAACAGACTTTGTAGTTTCAACATGCTGGGATGTCGCCAAAAGTAAGGTTATATATATTTCTTGCGTGTATAATGTAATTTTTTACAAACTAAAATAAAGTGGCATTCATCTCCAAATTCGCATTCGCACAAGTTACATTTTCTTTGAGATAATTCTTCAACCGCCCAGCTACCTGTTTCTATGGGAAGCCTATGATTTCTAACCCTAAATTGAAGAAGAGGGGTTGCCAAAGATAGGGGAAATTGTTTAAGGTAATCTTCGAAGCCGAAATCTGTTTTTATTGATCTACAAAATTGATACTTATTCGAGTTATTCATTGCCGCTCTCCATTCTTGCAAAAATATGTTTTTAAGTCTTTCCTTTATTATGGAGTCAAAATGTTTCGGGTTAATTATGCTCTGATTAGCCCAGATGTAGCCCAAGCCAAGACTATTTAAAAGTGTTGATATAATTTGGATCCAAGGTGATGAATATAAGCCTTGAAGGTGATTCAGGTACAAGATAGAGTACAAGGAGACTGATATTTTACTTTCTTTGCCGGATATTAATTTAGCCCAAAAGTTTAAGCATCGTGTTTTAATTTTAATTCCAACGGGTATTAGTCCAAGTTCGCCATATATAAAATTATCTCCGGTAGGCTTTTTAAGTTTTAAAATAAATTTTAAAAACCATAATTCGAGTTTTTCAATAGTTTTACAGTTTTCGTGACCCCAAACTTCACATCCGTACGTTAGAATTGGGATTATCGACTTTTTATATATTTCTAAGACAATATCGGGTGTGAGTTGGTTTCTACGCGCCTTATTTATAATTGAGTACATGACTTTTTTGCTTCTGCACAGCGGTATTTTTTTTCAGTTGTAGATTTCCCATTTCTTGTAAGTGTTACGCCCAGATATTTGTATTCATTTACTGTTTCAATCGGTGTGCCCCCCAAATACAATTTTTCTTTCATGCCCGAGCAGATTCCAAATTTTAATATTTTTGATTTATTTATATTAATTTCCAATTTCCAGCGATTACAGTATATATAGAAGTTATTTGATGTATTTTGTAACTCTTTTCTTGAACTAGAGAGAAGAACGGCGTCGTCAGCATATAAAAAGCACCAAAAGTTGTAAATAAGTTTGGGTATTATCAGTTTGCGACGGGGAGGAGTCTATGACTAGATCATTACAACTTTTGTCAATGAGGAAGTTTTCTAAATCATTTAAATAAATAGCAAAGAGAATCGGTGATAAATTTTCCCCTTGCCTGACCCCGGTGCTGCTAGGAAAGCATTTAGAATTTTTTCCATCAATCGTAACCATTGATTTAATATTATTATACATATTTTTTATTATTTGTAATATTTTTTCATCTATTTTGGAGTTTATTAGTTTTTTTCCATAACGTTGTGCGCCACACCATGTCAAAGGCCTTAGAAAAATCAATAAATGCACAATAAAGGGTTTTTTTCTTTAGTTTTAATAGCTCTCTAATTGCCCGTAGAGAGAATATATGATCAATCGTAGAGTAATTCCGGCGAAACCCTGCTTGTACTTCACTCAACAGGTTATTGTCATTTAGAAAGTTATTCAGTCGTTCACTTAGAATGCTGGTGAATAATTTAGAGATGTTACTTAAAAGTGTTATTTTGCGGTAGTTGTCTGTATGTAATGGGTTACCCTTGTTTTTATATTTTGGCTTAATCATACCAATTTACCATTCAACTGGGAGAATACCGATATTAAGAATTAAATGGAAGTACTTTAAATAGATTATTCCAAACTGTTTGAACGTTGCCTTGATATATTCGTTAATAATTTCATCTTTACCCGGAGCTTTCCCATTTTTTAAGTTTTTTAACAGCCTTATCTATTTCCTCAATTGTGATGGCTTCTTTTATTTCCGTTTTGTCAATGTTATCTGATGGGTTTACACAGGGGTTTATAATGCAAGCTTCGTCTTCTCTATCGTCTGCATTTTTATAATACTCGTAAAATTCATTCAGCGACGGGGCTCTATTTTCAGTTTTTTTGTTTATTAAGATATCTATAGATTTTCCAGAATTCTCTGCTACTTTGTGTTTTGACATGACGGAGTTTCTCCTTAAGTTGCCTATTATAATGAATTTTACTTTGCCTAAGTGTGCATTTATATTGGCTTCTGAATGATTTTAATAAATTTTTATTTTCGATAGTACTGTCTAATATCCAACATTTTTTTTATGTGTCTTATTTTGCTGCGTAGCCTCATACATTCCATACTAATACAGGGTTTTCTTGTTGATGAATATTCCAGATTAAGGTCACACTTTTATGTCAGGGACAAGTATTACCTTCAGTTCCAGGCTTACAGCAGCCGCATGTTTCCAGTACGTTTTTATAAATGCATTCTCTCAGACACATGTCTTCGCTGTACTTGCCGTGATATTTAAGTGGATTCGCAGCATTTTCATCATCAAAGCAGTATTGGTTTCTAACTCTATACGGCTTTGGCAAATATACAGTCTAAAAAGAGAATGTTGGTATTATAAATATAAAATATTTTTAGCGCCATTCAGAGAAAGTGTTTTAAAAATGATGACCTGGTTCGATGTGGCCATTGCGAATTTCCTCGCCGATTAACACATTCTATCCTGAGGTGGTAGGCCGAGAGAGAGAGAGAGAGAGAGAGAGACCGCGTGCCAGGTCAAATTTATTTATTTATTATTCCAAATGAATTGTACTTATAATGGTAACACATAAATTTAATATTTCCAACTGGATATAACAAATTCAATATTTACTTCGCGTTTGGATACAAAGTTAATCAATCCTCCTTCACATTAGAGTTCTGGCTTTGACACTGACACTCTCGAACAGATTATATTCCTAGTGACTTGGCAGTTGAAGAAATGTACTTGCTATCCAATTTACCGTTACCTGTAATTCACCTCTCCTCGGCGGTTTCCGCCGCGACGCGTCTTCGATATCCTCTCTATTGGCGAGAAATCGTTGCCAAAAATGTTGATCGAACATGTTTCATGGGCGGGAAACAACATTGAGAAATAATTCATGAGTGTTATAGAATGATGTATAATAATATCAGTTACCCAATGTCTGTTCGTGTTAAGGGTTTTACCCCCTCCCCCCCCCGCCCCCCCCCCCCCCCCCCCGTTCCCACAACACACACACGCTCACCCGAAAAAACAACATTCAACAATACAATAATGTGAGATCTCCTGTTGGAATGTGCTAAAGTCGCTTGTTCAGTTTCATTGGATAGAAAAGTCGCTTCATTTTTAATCTCTGTTTATGTTGTCTTGGAAATGGCCTCGCAAAACAAAACATGGAGGACGCAACAGAACGCTGGGAACGCAGTAAAGTTGTTTACGAAATATATTGCGTTTTTGCAGAGATATTGTGTCATTATATTACTTCTACTGAGAATGTGTCTATATTGAATAGCAATCGGCCAATCAAGTTATAAGAATGTTGCGGAGCCAGCAGATTAGAACTGGTATATGAAATCGACAAAAACATAAGGTGTACCGAATACGTCTTTTGAGGCATTGTGGGAATATATATTCCGGCAACAACGTGTAATATTACCACGCGCCACACGAATCTTCATTGTGGGCAGTTCTGGAGACATTGTAATAATTGTTTTCATAACATCAAAATGTTTCCCCGTAGAAAGCGAGGGAAGTGAAGCAGTGCATGTTTACTGTGGTAAACAAGATCTGTTCTGCTCGTAAAATATGACCCGATAAACAACGCCTGTGATGGAAGTCCTCTAAAATGGGCAACATGGGTATAAAATAAACAAATA
Organism: Pictodentalium vernedei; assembly: GCA_031216915.1. Taxonomy (NCBI): domain Eukaryota; kingdom Metazoa; phylum Mollusca; class Scaphopoda; order Dentaliida; family Dentaliidae; genus Pictodentalium; species Pictodentalium vernedei. The sequence continues at coordinate 136,519,479 of CM062297.1, read as the reverse complement.
CTGAAAATGTGTAATCAAATGTCACTATTTTGTACGGTCAAATATTTCTGCTGCTATGATAAAAGATGTTCTCGAAACTCAGCCAAGTGTCTCCACCAGAACTCTTTTTCTATGATCGACTCCCCTCTACAGGAGACCTGGTGGCTGAAGAAGAGTGCACGGAGGTTTTGCTTCCAAGCCTACATCGATTCAGTCTTGCACTGTTTCGCTTTTGTTTTGATTTGCGCGAAGTATCATCTGTTGTACGAAGGTGCACTATATGCAACCTGAATAGCGGTGAGATCCATTTCGAGTTGAAACATCTGGTCTGATTGAACTCTGGAATCAAAGCAAGCCGAAATTTAATATTTGAAGGACTATACTCTATCAATCAGCAATAGCAGGCTATCGATAAGATAAAGAAGAATCGCAAAATTCTTGTTTCCAGATATTAGTAACCAGAGTATATTGATGCCTATTTATTAGATATGGTTTTCTTTTGCAGAATTTCTCATTATCGAGCCCGGCTGATATGACTTCAAACACGGCTGATATGACGCTGATTTCAGTCGATATGAACCGAACTAGAGACTTTCCTTTTTTTGGAGCAGCCATTTGTTCACAGCGAAATCGTTTACCGTTCTTCGTCGAAAGCAATCAGTTGGTAAATTTGGTGTTACCAGACAAAGGGGAGAAGTTTTTGTGAGGTGAGGAATAATGATGGCATTAAGCAGGGATTAGATGGATGAAGAGAAAAAAAGAGAGTTGTACAGAAAATTAATCTCAAACTAAAATTCAGAGTCGTAAGCGGAGATTCATCGAAGTAGGAGAAGAGATAGTTGAGCTAACCAAACGTCGCGGCTTCCCTACTGGGGAAGCCGCGACGTTTGGATAGCTGAGCTGGGAGAAGGAGGAGAGGACATTTCGGATTTTGCGAAAAAAAATTAGAAACAATAACACTATCAGAAAACTGTAACATATGTGTACATAGTAAATGAATTCCCTATAGCATCACCCCATAACTGTCGGACTTCACAAATGAGATAGGTTTGAAGATTCTGAACAGGCATGCGAAATGTAAGGGGAAATGCGAAATGTAAGGGGAAATGGACATGGGAAAGAAACGATAACTGACTATATTCTGAAAACACCGAATTGTGGAGACGGGTGATAAGGGTAGAGGCGGGAGAAGAGGGTAAATGAAGTTAGATGGTGACCACAACTTGATTACTGTTACGAGCAAGAACAAAAAAAAACAAGAAGCAAAAGAGGATTTAAGGAGATTTAGGAACTACGGAAGGATGCTGAGTGGGCAATGTTTGAAGAAAATTGTAACTGAAGATTGAGAGTGTACACATGGAGGCCAGGGTCCAGGAAATGGCAGATGATAAAGTTGTCAGCCTGGCGGAGGCAGGGAAAGAATATAAAAGTATGGACAAGTCTACAAAGTGCAGAAAAGATAAGGATGCCAACAAGGAAGCTTGGATACAGGTTGAATGACGAACTGAAGCAGTCCATAAAGTGCAGAAAAGTCAAAGTAGTTCGTAAAGGAGGAGTCGAACACTAAAGGGGGTGGGCAGTAACGAGGACAGGGTAGCAAAAGAAGTATACCAACAAGAACTGAATAATGTAAATAAGATTAAAGACGTTAATCAGAGGGTTTGGAAAGGCAGTCTTATGGAGACGATAAGAATGACAGGGAGATCGAGTTCGAACGTGTTTTGGATTAATGTGAAGGACGGTAATTCCGACGATGAAACACAAATCGAGTCACAACTCGACAAGCACTAGGGAAAGGAGACATAAGCGGCAGGGCGTGGGGAAGCCAAGTGGTGCCACAATGAGGATAAGGAAAACTTATAGACCTACATGTGCAGCGAAATAAAAGTAGAGGGGTCCCGAAAAGTGACCTCAAAATCAAGAAACGGGAAAGCGGGAAGGACGGATGGAACTTCCTAAAGGTTCCTAAAAGCTGGGGGAGAGGAACTATACAGAGGCTAAGGGCTCTATTCAACTTCGGCGAAGAAAAAACAACAGTATCAAAAAGAGAGGAGAGAAAGGAAGGGCTCATTTATACACAAAAAGAGGATAAGGAAGTATTGGATGGATAACTATCTCTGTCAGTAGCAACATTGAAAAACACATCTGTAAGATCCTATATGGAAGATTACAGGATGTGATCGAATGGAAAGTTGTTTTTCTTCGGGAAGGGGGGGGGGGGTGCGGAGTGGGGGGGGGGGGGGGCTCCAGAATGGATTCATGCAGTGGCAGATAGTGATTTATTATCTTTTCACACAATACCAAAATGATAAAATCTGCGAAAGCTAAACATATAAAGTTGTTCTTGGGTGTTAAAAAGGCAACCCATAGAGTATGGAGCGATGGTATGTGGCGAAAGCTTGAAGCATATTGGACCTGAGAGACGAGTGTGTTGGAATTATGAAAGCAGTATATAAAGATGTGCACAGTGAACTTAGTCTGGATGACACAAAAACAAAACGGATGCCTATGGAGATAAGCCTGGAGTAGCGGTACATCTTCTCTACAATTCGTTTTGCATTGCACATCAATGATTTTGAAGATGCATTCTTGCATAGCGACGAGTGGGTTGTAGCTGTGGACCTGAATATCACTGGGCTGTTTTTCGAAGATGATATCGCACACGTGTCAGAAAGTGAAGAGAGGCTAGAGAAAATGCTGGCAATGTTGTTGGGAGATATGGGAACAACTGGAGACTAGGACTAAATAAAATGGGTCGGAAAGTGTAACCGACACGCAGGTGAAGAGTGGGGGAGTTTTTTTACACCGCAAGGCAGTAGCAAACTTCTCAGTGTGACAGAGACCTGAGACTGCGAGTATTTGGGAGTAAATATAAACATCGCTTTGAGAGGCATTGGCCGAAACCACACGAATAAACTAACTGCGATGGGGAAGCAAATTCTTAATCAAATGAAACTTTTTTAAGGAGGACCAGTTTCAATAAGATTTTCTTGGAAAAAAACATTTAGGAAATGGTGGATGATCCAAGAATAACATATAATAGGTGGTGATAACTCGAAACCAAACGTTTGTAAAGAACCTGAAAACTCTGCAGAATGGTGCAGACCGATGGATACTAGGGTCAAGTAATACCGCAACACTAGGAGCAGCCATGGGTGAGCTAAGGTGGATGAGGATTAAGGACAGAATAGATTTAATCAAACTCTGTTGTCTTAACTATTTGTAAATCTCCCCGATAGTTGACGGTGCAAATTAATTGCCAGAATATTTGGAATGCATATATGAGTTATGGGGGACTGTAACAGAAAGAGGGGGGGGGGGGGGGGGCAAAGAAAAGAGGTTTTGCGGTGGCTTTTGTGACAAAGAGAAGCCGGGTTTTAAGGGCACTTTGGTCGCACCTCTTGTTGGGTGGGAGTGGTCACAGCTGTTGAAGCCGAGGTTGCGGTCGCTGGAGCTTAGGAGAATATTGGGAGGGACATTGCCAGAGAGTGTCAGATGTGTAATTTAGGTGCAGTGTATACCCTGGGATACTTCTTTTTAGAATGTCCAAGTTATCGGTTATAACAGAGTAAGATTCAATGGGAGTATATTGGGGTAGTGCGTTGGAAGAATGAAGTATATGTGGACAATGGGCTACACAAATGGGAGGGTTAGTATGGTTATCGACGAAATTGGGAAGAATAAGGTACAGGATGACATCAAACGTTTCTGTGAGTTGGGAGGCAAAACCAGGTGTGCAGGTAGGGTGCATTTGGGAGCACAGAGTTAATACCATTTCACATGAGAACCGCGACAAATTAGGGGACGGGCAAAGTGTTATTAATATCAACCAACAAAACGATGACCTGAATGGCGACTGCCGCAACGACGGCATGCTCTAGTTTTAACACTGCGTAATATTAAGATACCTTAATGGGTTTGACGCTGATATAAACATCCGTCCCTGGAGACAGGTGTGCTGCAGTTTTTGTAACAATGCTAGGATCAACGTCTGCGTCATGTACTCCGAGCTGGAATGAGAATAACGTTCTTTTAATAAACTTATCTTCCAATTTAACATTGGAATCAAGTACTCCAATGGTTTATAACGACCGCTGGTTACTATAGGGCGAGAATGAAGTCCTTTGTTACAAGGATAGATATCATACGTCATCACTTTAAGAACAAAAAGAAGTCTTGAATAACTGAATAAATTCCACTACTTCTGCCCCAAAATTTAGCTCATAACTTCTCTATGGAACACACTGTACCCTACTAAAGAGCAAAGCTATGTTTTTAAACGTCCCGCAAAAAGATAAACTAATTACATTTGTTGCCGGTGTGACAGGAATGATAGTCCATAGGAAAATTAGTCCCTCTGGACTATTATTCCGCGGAATTATAGTCCTAGGCCTAACATTTCTAGGAATAGTAGTCCGCCGGACTACTATTCCTAGAAATGTTAGACCAAGGACTATAATTCCGCGGAATAATAGTCCAGAGGGACTAACGTTCCTACGGACTATCATTCCTGTCACACCGGCATTGTTTGCGAATGCGCTGGGCAGTTTCGACTGTTATTTTATAATTTTGTCATATCACTTTTTGCATGTTGGAGATATGCATTATGGGCTGGATGTTATTTCAACTTATTTGTGGCTATTTTGAGTGTTCAATGGTGGTAGGATCTAGTATTCGGTACTATTACACACTCTGAGATCAGTTCGGTTAAAAATCAACACAAATCAACTGTGTGGAGTAAATATATACCCATTTGAGTTCATATTCACTCAGCTCAGTTGATTTGGGTTTACTTTTAACCCGACTGATTTACAGTGTACCAGGGCCAAGTGATAGAAGTCCCAGTTATTTATTTATGTATTGGGGTTTAACGACACTTTCGACAGCCAGGGTTACCCCGTGTCCGACAGTTTTGCGGGTGAAGGATGCCGGAGTACCCGGAGAGAACAACCTAGCAACGGCGAGCAGCTATCAGACTCCCCAACGTACTAACTCCTCACAAGCAAGGTTGGCATTGGTTGAAGACAAGCGCGCTAGCGACGTGAAGTGCGGCTTAGTACACAACGCCACCGTATCCCCTCGTGGGAAAGTGGGATTAAGTGCCTTATCCAATGACACAGCCTGGTTGCCGCAGTTGGGATTCGAACGGAAGCCCTCTCGGCTTACGGCCTGCATCTCTAGCTATTGAGTCACCTCGCTCCTAGGAGTTCCCGTTAACAAGTTCGTTCAGCATCCCTCGTACAAAATGTTTCATATATGTATTTGGAACTTTAACCATTGTCGATAACGAATGGGTACCCCATAAAATACTGCAGTGAGAAGCATAGATATGCGTAATTCAAAGAAAATGGCACAAACGTCCTTCAGTCCAAGTGTGGTGAGCATCACAAAATTTGTTAGCTTTTCAAAAATACAAACAAAGAATCTTGTATGTCGGACATACATTTTTGCTGACTAGTCCCTTTGTTGCCACAGCTTACAAAGAAATATAAAGTATTGATGTAGAAATGGTCAGCATATTCACTTATAATGTACGTCGCGCGCCTTCCAGGTCTTCAGATGGCTAGAAGCTAATAATCGTTTTCAAATATAGACAGACGAAAATAAACCTGCCAACAGAAAATGCGAGACTGGGGCATCTTGCTCTGGAACTAACTCGTTGAAAATGTGGACCCAATCAACCAACAGATATAAATGAACAGGTATTCATGCTTTGGAACTGATCATACTGCACAAAACACCAGAGCCTACCGAAGAAGAATTGTGATAAGACAAGAGCAGTAACTGACCACTTTGCACACGTTTCGAGGACATATTCCGTGTCATTCAATTCGACTAGGGCATAAAAAGGTACAATAATATAATATATATATTATAAAAGTATACTTTTAGAGAATAGTCAGTTTCTGGTCGTGTTGGATCTATAGTGCAAGATCCCCTTGAATTGAGGGTTTCGCGGGGTTGCATCCTATTTGTTAACATTTTTTCAGTAAAAGAGCAATCGCATCATCGAAGCACTTCAGAAAAAGGCTGATTCTTCATTTAATTTGGTGGGTTTTTGGCCTGCTATAGAAGCAGACACACGAATACTAGCGAGTGCTCCGGCCGTGTTTGAATAGAAGTCAGAAATATGCAACACAAATTGATTCAGTATTTGCAAGAGTAATATGAATTGTAATTTTTGAGACCGTATCATATTGGCCATGCAGGACATACCTATTCCTTGTTTGTTGGAGGGTAATATGTAACCAGATCGTGCCCCCATCAAGTTTATGTTGGCAGTAACTTAACAGTGGAGCACATTATTTTAGTTCACACTGTACAAATGTCAGTTATATTCGACGTTAGTATTATAATGAAGTCTTTTTGATATCTATCTTATCACACCAACTTGCACATCATGCTGTTGCTTCTCAAGGAAATTAATCTTTTTCAATAAATTTCAAATTGTTTTATTTTTTTTAAACCAGATATCAGTTTGCTGATCACCAGGTTGATATACACTGTGTTCACTAAACCATTTCTATCATTACTGACTGGAGTTTTCGCGAATTATATCTCGGCTATCATGTCATTTTGTCATGATTTTACTTTATTTTTTATTAATTATTTTACTTCCGAAAAGGTAAGGACTTGTTTTATCCCACATAACAATGTATCGACATTAGCCCTGTCAGGGCAAAGCCAGCCTAAATATAGGGGCAAGGGGCCTCATATATAGAGATATTGTAAGTTCAAAAGATATTCCACATCAAGGCGAAAAACCTACGTGAATTGCACTTCTCTGTGAAGCTGGACATGGAAAAAACACACGTGGTGTATATCCAGCTTCAGCGCAGGAACCCGGGGGAGAAACGGTATGTTAGATAAGGTCTAATCTCATTTAATTTATACAGTAGTCGCGAGTCTTACGAGACGTAATCGGTTGGTGGCAGGATATCGTCACGGCCAATTGAGAAACGAGATTCTAAAAGATAGAAATGTCTGTCATGACAATGTGTGGCAGGAACGAATCGGTTTTCTCGACAAGTGAAATCACCGTTAAGTCACGCGCGAGATGACTTGTATTGATTCTGCCTCGATATACGTCATCTCCCACCGTTTTGACAGATGGACAGATGAGCGTCAGTCCACCTGACAGTTTAGGGTAAAAAGTATATATATACCTTGAAGAGCAGAGCATTAGACACACACTTGGGGTCACACACACGTTGGTGAAGTCCAGGGCAGGCGGACTCTGTTTCCTGGCATAGGGGTACCTTCGATCACAGGACCCTGAAACGGCTGGAATCACCAGAGAGGACATTCCACGATTGATTTAGCTTAAGGTTGATAGGCGGCTACAGTGCCAAATTCGTTGAGAAGGAGCACCCAAGGTGAACGTTAAAGTTTAGATTGTCGAGAAGCAGGTATCAGCCTGCAATAGTCAGAAGTGTAGGTTAATTGTGTTGTGCGTATTAATCCTTTGAAGCGTCAGACTGATTGCGTCGTGAGTAGTTTGTTTTGTGGTCGAAGCATGGTAATACCGACTGGAGATCAGTGTGAGTGACAATTTCGCCCTAGCACAAAAAAGGGCATTTGTGAATCGTGAATTCAAACAGGAACAGTGAACATTTCAATAGGACTTTCACGGAGGACTTTCAAAAGGCACATAAGGTATGAATAGGCAATATCTGACCCGAATCAGAAGTACGGTGGCTTTATAGGTGACAAACATTGCTGGTCGGAACCCTCCGACAGCCAGAGGTACAGTTACGCATAGACGTTAACATTTGAGCCAAAGCGGGTGAAGCTCTTATGGCGAGCTCACGGTAATAACATTTCAGATTTGTGAAGCTCTTATGGCGAGCTGACGGTAGTAACATTTCCAGTGTGTAGACTATAGTGCCAGTACAGGGCTATAGAATGACTATATGATTGTTGAGAATTATTTAACCCTAGCGACCAAATTTCTGTGAAAAGAATCGAATTGTTGATTGTTGAAATATTGAAACGGCTTTATTTTTATGTGTAAATAAAAGAATCGTTGTTACTTTAAATCATTCTTTCCATTACACAGCCTGAAGTGATTAGAAATCACACCTAACGGAAATCGAACCTATTTCAGGCCAATTTGGCAGAGAAGGGATCACGGCGTCGGTCTAACTCAGCTCCCAGTGCCGAGTTCGTGACACTTGGATTCCGACCCTCCACGTTGGTCTAACTTTCCCGCAATTTCATCAGCGGGACTAAATAACCCCACGTCAGCCCAGGCCTTACGGGCCTCAGGTGTCCCTGACATTGATTGGCGAGGCTACCAGAATATTTCTAAAAGGTAAGAAATGGCTATATGGAAATTTTGTTTTATTTTAACGGCGGTTCTGTTTATGTTTTGACGCGTTCGGTCAGCTGATGCCGTTCAAGGGTTTAATGTCGCAATACAGTAGTCCCCAAGAGGATACTTAATAGCCACTATAACTGCGGTAGGTTTCAGAATATTTGGGGCGTTTAATTACGTTAAATTACAGAGGTAAATTAGGATCAATTGCCATTTTTTTGTTTTCTTTCTTTCTTTTCCTTCTTCATTCTTTCTGACGAGTGTTGAAGATAGAAAGAAAAAATCAAAATGAATGTTGTTACACCCCTCGCCCAACTGGTATCATTAGGCAAGGAAATGGGCCTTGAGGGGGCCGAACTTCAGAAGTTCGTTAAAGATGAGCAGAAACGTGAGGCCAAGGAGATTGCCTTACGTAATGACACAAGGAAGAGAGAAGCCCAATTAGATAGGGAGGCAAAAGAGAGAGAGATTCAATTAGATAGGGAGGCAAAAGAGAGAGAGAGAGATTCAATTAGCAAATGAGGCGAGAGAGAGGGAAGCCCAATTAACAAGGAAGGCAAGGGAGGCAGAACGAGAGCTCGAACAACAGAGGCACGAGAGAGAATTAGAGCTCCTCAGAGCAAGGGCCGATGTGGAAAATGAAATTCGGCGCTCAGAGGACGGGAGTGCAGGGGTAGCAATTCATGCCCCACGCCCCCACCTCGCTCATTTTAATGAAAACACAGATGACTTGGACTCGTACTTGGAGAGGTTCGAACGTTTTGCCTCCAGTCAAATGTGGCCAGAAGACACATGGGCTATGTGCTTGAGGCCTTTGTTGTCAGGTAAAGCCCTCGAGGCTTATACCAGTATGCCTCCTGCACTTCTTACCGACTACAGCGAGCTGAAGAATGCCATCCTTCGGAGATACCAGCTCAATGAAGAAGGATTCCGGACCAAGTTCCGAGAAATTAAGTAGGAGAAGGGAGAAGCAGTACCTCGGTATTTTGCCCGAGCTAGGCGGTACTTTGACCGCTGGACTGATCTCGCAGAAGCGAATGAGTCATGGAGCCCTGCGAGATCTATTTCTCCGGGAGCAGTTTTTAACTACATGCTCCAAGGAGTTGGGCCTGTTCATCAAGGAATGGGGTCCGCCCACCTATGATGAGATGGCAACTGTGGCAGAACGCTACATCGAGGCCCACGGTGGGAGTGTAAACGCACCAAAATCGGCTAGGGGTGGGGCAAACGGGTTGGCAATGGCACGTGTAAGGCAACACCACCCCAATCCGCCTGCGTCGCAGGCCAGCCGGAATGGGAACGCCCCCAAAGACACAACTTGTTTCATCTGCAACAAGCGGGGACATATTGCCAGGGACTGCGGGCAGAAGCAGGTTACGACCACTGGGAACATTAGGCCACCTCAGCAGGGGTCCGGAAATGCAGCACCAAGGGGTTGGAAGCAAGGTGACCGCGTAGATCCAGGGCCCAGTAGACAGACAGCAGCGTTCTGTCAAACTATCGGTCCAGAACACAGTCCCCTCCGGGAATGTATACAAGAGGGAGAATTAAGGCTGGAAGGCGGGGAGGTTGTCCCGATAATAAGTGACATGTGTGAGAGGCTTACAACTTCGCAGGATAAGATTAATATGCCAGTGTACCCAGGGTATGTGGGACAAAGAGAGATCCGTCTGCTCCAGGATTCTGGGTGCTCCTCTGGAGCGGTTAGAAGGCAACTGGTTGACGACAAGCAATTGTTGGGGCGCGACCATTTGTGTATTTTGATAGATGGGACCGTTAGAAGGTTCCCCATCGAGAGGATAACGGTAGATACCCCATTTTATTGTGGCGAAGTGGAAGCCATGTGCATTGAATCACCTGTGTATGACCTGGTCATAGGTAATATCCCAGGGGTGAGGGCAAGCCCTGATGAGTTATGGTCCAGGGGTAGGGGGCCAAGTGAGGGCCCAACGAGGGCAAAGGAAGTTCAAGTTGGTGGGCAAGGATCCCCGGCGGTTGCACTCGGTATCGTACTGAGTAGGGAAGGGAAGGTTCCCAGGGGGAACCAATCCGATGGTCCAGGGGATGGCCCCTACACGACGAAATGTCGAAAAGTTTCAGGAGGGACGACTCCTGTCCAATTAGGGAGAAGGGGCCGCCGGCGGTCCAGGCTAAACGCCAAACAGCGAGGGAACCCAACGGGGTCATTGGGGAAAGACCCTCAAGCTAATTTATGTGGGGGAGTTGAGTGCCCCAAGAAGTCGGTGTCACCCTTGTAGAGAGGGGAGGCCAGACCCACGCAAATGGCTGGGCAAACGTCCCCAGAATTGACAGGGCACGGGTCAACACAAGTTGAGGGTGTTAAAGTGGATGGGACCGCTAAGATGGGCGTCCAAGGGGCCGAGGAAAGGGTCCACAAATCAAAGGAGAAGCATCCTAGGTGGCGGAGACCACGCAGTGAGTGCCGGGGGCGCACAACGCCCAAGGTGCGCAAGAAGTCGTCGCAATGGACCGGGAGGTCGATGGCACAAGGGCCAGGGGCGGCCAGTGTCGTTCGAACGAAGGTAATCGCCGGGACGGGTGAGCCTGGGGGATATAGCGCCAAGGGAAGCTCTTGGGAATGCAACCGTGACAGGGTATGGGGACCCTGGTGGAATACCCGTAGAAATAACGGGGCGAGAAGAAGGGGTGTGTCAAGGGTTACCCAAGGGGATACTGGGAACCGGGCCCCTACCAACGGTCGGTGGTGATAAAGAAGCAATAGTGGGGTGGCTGTGGGCCTGGTGTCTGGGACGGGGGCTCCAGCCGCAAATATTTTTGTGGATGAGGTGATGAGTTTCGTAAACCCGGTGTTAAGGCCCGGAAGATTTTTTTTTATTTGTAGTATTATTATTGCTCTGACTGCTGACTAGAGTTGTTTGTGAGTGCGAATGTGAGATACACTGCCCCGTTCGTCGCGTGTGCGTGGACGGGGAGCCTGTGTGTCGAGTTTTGTAAGTGTGGGATACACTAACCCCGTCTGTCGCAAAGGCGCGGTCGGGAAATCTGTGTGTTGAGTGTGTGAGTGTGTGAGGCACAATTTTAATCACCTGGTTGAGCTTTTCGAGGGTGAGGCTCAACATAATTCAGGGGTCGCTTGCCTCTTCACAAGACATAGGGGAATGGGAGGAGAAGTTACACTCCGTTGGAATTAACCTATCTGACGCAAAGGCGCGCACGGTGTTACTCGTCAGAGTGAGTGCCAAGTGAACTGTTTGCAAAATGGGCGAATGTGTATAAAAATGTGAGAGAGAGAGAGTGCTGCAAATCTAAGGATAAGGCTACTCTCCATATGTAAACCCGCAAGACGGGAGCCTGTGGTGGCGTGTGTGTCGTGGGAATCGACATGGCCGACGCATGAGCCCGGTCATGACCCCCACGACCACTAGGGTACAGTTTTGTAGTCTTGAACATGATGAGTAGATTGTAAAAAGTGTGAGAGGCGAGCGTGTGTGGCTTTGCCCCTTGTGTTTTAAGAGATACACAGGGTGTTTCTTTCGGGAAGGGAGTTGTCAGGGCAAAGCCAGCCTAAATATAGGGGCAAGGGGCCCTCATATATAAAGATATTGTAAGTTCAAAAGATATTCCGCATCAAGGCGAAAAGCCTACGTGAATTGCACTTCTCTGTGAAGCTGGACATGGAAAAAACACACGTGGTGTATATCCAGCTTCAGCGCAGGGACTCAGGGGAGAAACGGTATGTTAGATAAGGTATAATCAAATTTAATTTATACAGTAGTCGCGAGTCTTACGAGACGTAATCGGTTGGTGGCAGGATATCGTCACGGCCAATTGAGAAACGAGATTCTAAAAGATAGAAATGTAAGCGGGTGAAGCTCTTATGGCGAGCTCACGGTAATAACATTTCAGATTTGTGAAGCTCTTATGGCGAGCTCACGGTAGTAACATTTCCAGTGTGTAGACTGTAGTGCCAGTACAGGGCTACAGAATGACTATATGATTGTAGAGAATTATTTAACCCTAGCAACCAAATTTCTGTGAAAAGAATCGAATTGCTGATTGTTGAAATATTGAAACGGCTTTATTTTTATGTGTAAATAAAAGAATCGTTGTTACTTTAAATCATTCTTTCCATTACACAGCCTGAAGTGATTAGTAATCACACCTAACGGAAATCGAACCTATTTCAGGCCAATTTGGCAGAGAAGGAATCACGGCGTCGGTCTAACTCAGCTCCCAGCGCCGAGTTCGTGACACTTGGATTCCGACCCTCCACGTTGGTCTAACTTTCCCGCAATTTCATCAGCGGGACTAAATAACCGCACGTCAGCCCAGGCCTTACGGGCCTCAGGTGTCCCTGACAAGCCCTTTACCCAACGTAACGACCAAAACCGGCCAGCGCTATTCTCAAAACAAAAATCGCCAATTAATTTTCATTATTTTTTTCATTTTTTGTCTGGAAAACATAAGTTATGACCCCTCGTTGGAACGAGCTCGTCGAGCTCGTTCCAACGAGGGGTCATAACCTATGCTTTTGAGACAAAAAATGAAAAAAAATAGTTATTCAAGAATTATTTTTGCAAGTGTCGTCTGCTTTTCAGGTTAGGTTAAGGGTTGAAACAGGATTTACATAATTTTCGCAGCTATTTAATGGGGAGTGAGAGTTTAATAACAAGGTCAAGTGATTTCAACTCAGTGGAGCTGTAGGATTAAATTATTACTGATCATCACAACCGATTTTTTTGTTTCGTGACGTCGACAAACCCAGTTTTTCGTGCAAAAATACCCGCATGCCAGGACGAAAGTATTAAACAATTTGCTATTGTTCCCAAGGATTTAAAAAAAAGAAGATTAAGCAAGGTAAAAAAAGATTAAGTAACAACAAAACTGTTTTGATAAGATTCCGATTAACCATTTACCTAACATGAAAAGCAGACGCCACTTGAAAAAAAAATTATTGAATAACTAATTTTTTTCATTTTTTGTCTCAAAAACATAGGTTATGACCCCTCATTGGAACGAGCTCGCCGAGGTAAAGGGTTAAAAAACCTTAACCCATTACCCAATACACCATGCTATCAAAATTTACTATTTTACTTATTGTTTTTTTTTTTTTTTTTTTTTATTTTTCAGCAAATTTCAACAAAACGATATAATGAGGACTTGCATTCGACGAACTCGATCCAAAAAGGGGGTCAGATGATATGATTTTGTTGAATAAATAACTAAATACTTTAAATGGACAAATAAAATGTGAACTTGTTAACCCTTTACCTAACATGAAAAGCAGACGACACTTGCAAAACAAATTCTTGAATAACTATTTTTTTTCATTTTTTGTCCCAAAAACATAGGTTATGACCCCTCGTTGGAACGAGCTCGACGAGCTCGTTCCAACGAGGGGTCATAACCTATGTTTTTGAGACAAAAAATGAAAATATTTTGAAAATTAATTGGCGATTTTTGAGAATAGCGCTGGCCGGTTTTGGACGTTACGTTGGGTAAAGGGTTAAATCGATCAGTTGTCTCCTCCATCGCTTAATCTCTGTTGAGATCCACCATTAAATAGATAGTCATAGCAGTCAGTGTAAACCTTGTATCTGAAGCGTCTACTTCGTGCAGCTATTATCCTGTGGTGTTGCTTTAGATTGGTATTTATTGGTTCGGAAAAAAGATCGATTCCTTTTTACAAAGACATATAAATCGGCGAATGAACAACTTGAAGTTAGTGTACTTAGGGTTAGTTGGGGCGCAGCGAAAGTTTCTTCACAGCTTGTTCATTATTACAAATTTGAAGCTCCAATTAGAGGTAAAACTAATCACTGTCAATTAACCACAGTATATATCTGAAGCAAAATGGTTTACAACGTTTATATTTTGTAAATCATTTGCTTTAAATGTTGAGAACTGCTAGGAAGAGAGGGTACTGGGGTGATTAATATATCATTATTATATTTGGCAAAAAACAATAACAATAACGTGTTGAGTGCATTAATATTTTGTGTGACTTTTTCAGATTGCAGTTGCCTTGAAAACGAAGGTTGATGGATGATATTCACCATCTCTGTTTGTTGGGTTAATATACATTAGTAAATAAATTCACGATGTTGGGGAGGACACCACATTGGGCATTGGTTTCTACGGACAGACGTTTTTGGATATCCCGGCGTTTCAAACGGCCAATTTCTGGTATCTTGGAATGATTTTCGATTCCTTGTTGTCAGCAGCTGCGCTTACCGAAGCTTTCAGATCTTCAACGGTCAAATATTCCAACCCCGCGGCCAAATAATAGAGCCGACTAACACCGACCATCTCGGCGTAATTTCCCCTTTAAAAAATAGATGGATTCTCCCAACGGGGAATTTCAAAAACCAGATGTCGGTAAACGGGACTTGGCTTGTTCCTTTTTTATTCACATGTTATGTTTAATACTTTCATCCTGGCATGCGGGTATTTTTGCACGAAAAACTGGGTTAGTCGACGTCACGAAACAAAAAATCGGATGTGATGATCAGTAATAATTTAATCCTACAGCTCCACAGAGTTGAACTCACTTGACCTTATTATTAAACTCTCACCCCCATTAACCCTTTACTTAACTTGAAAAGCAGACGATACTTGCAAAACTAATTCTTGAATAACCAATCTTTTTAATTTTTTGTCCCAAAAACATAGGTTATGACCCATCGTTGGAACGAGCTCGACGAGCTCGTTCAAGCGAGGGGTCATAACCTATGTTTTTGAGACAAAAATTGAAAAAATAATGAAAATTAATTGGCGATTTTTAAGAATAGCGCTGGCCGGTGTTGGCCGTTACGTGAAGTAAAAGGTTAAATAGCTGCGAAAAATATGAAAATCCTGTTTTAACTGCTACAAATATGATGTGTAAAACTACTGGCAAGGTTTACTGGATTCATTTTATGATCAGCATATTTCATAAACCGTGAAGATATATCAACGACATTTTACATATTGCCGCACCATTAAATGAAACAACGAAAGGTTTATTTTCATTATGAGTAATTGAACCCGTGAGAATCTGCAACGCTACAACGTAAAAAACATGGACAATGGCACAGTCCAAGTTATCTGTGATCTCGTATACTAAACTTCAACAAACACGGAAAAGAGACACGCAAACGTGTCCGCTGGTCCGTTCACTCTTTTCTAATTACTCATTAAATTACGTAATGTTTTTGCACATGCTGTCCCAATTAAAAAGTTGTCGAAAATAAAACTTCCTAAACGGAAATTATGACGCAAACGGTGTCAGAGGGCACTCCTTTCTTTTTTATTCCAATCGTACGTCAGAAACCACAACATATATCGTTACAAACCTTCGTATACCTTCGATCTAAATTGTGTAACTTGTTTTAGGTTCTTTTTTCGTTTTTATTTTTTCTATTGGTTTCATTTCATATTTGTGATTGTTTGATTTCTTTCTTCTTGTTCACAAATCCCAAATTGTAAAAGCCACAACGCTGATAACGCGATAGAATACCACGAACAACAGATGGTAACCTAGTATAGACAGTACTTTTATTACACGCCTACAGACAGTATTTTTATTACACGCCTGTTCTATTAAATCCTAATCTGTAGAAACACTAAACCAAGCGTAAAAGGAAAACCCGCTCCGCACAAATGTGCCGAACGGAAATCGTTGACTGCCAATATTTAAATGGAAGCGAAATTTAACTGGAAGTTTCTACAAAACGTGCATCGCAATGACAATTTGAATAGCTAGCGATAGCTAAATATTGTAACACGGGTTCCCCTCGCAAATTTGCTTAGCGATAAAATGAGTTATTTTTGCTGATAGTTCGTCTCCGGAGTCCCAGTGTGTTTTATGTGCCTACTGGACGCATTGCTGAGTGTTCGTCTAATAATTGTTTTTAGACGTGAAGGCGTGGAATAAACACAGAACGACACACGCATGTGAGTGGGTTAATCGATATCGCACTTGCACCATCGCGGAAGGATAAAACTCGAGGCCCGCGGCCTCTCGTTTTATCCTTCTGCACAGGCACTCATGCCATATCGACTAACCCATTCACACGCGTGTGTCGTGCTGTGCATTTATTCAATAAACGAAAAGTATGCAAACTATATACAACGGAAAAATATTCACTTTTATTTTCAGTACAAACTCAATATAAATACAATTGTAAAATTACTAGGATTCGTCATCAAACATTAACCCTTTACGTACAGTAAAGTCGCCGTGGATTGGTCGTAATCCACACGTGGACAGTGATGTCCACGCATGCGTTTACCGGGTAATAAAAATCATTGTCAGCAAAATTTGAATTAAAGAAGCACCGGGTTGTACCCGGTGCTTCATTAATTAAATGTTTTATGCTTATTCCTTCAATTATTGTTTGAAATCTAATATTATTGCGTCCGTGGAAATATTGCTCACCCGTGGAAAATGTCCAGTCCACGGCGGCTGTACTGTAACACGAAAGGCAGACGTCCCTTGCAAACAAAATTCCTGAATATCTAATTGTTTCCCTTTTGGGGGTCAAACATATAACTCATGACTCCTCTTAAACTATGTTTTTGAGACAAAACATAAAAAATAATGAAAAATGAATAGCGATGTTTGTGAATAGCGCTGGCTGGTTTTACAGTTACGCTAGGTAAAAATGGCTGTCTCCTACTACATTTATAAAAAAAAAAAACTATTAAAATTGATGTGTTTTCTACGAGGTGCATTTTATCTTATTTCATTTTATTAAGTAAGAAAAAGGAGACCGGAAAAATGGGGAATGCATAAATAATATTAATGACCTCTTGCCGTGAAACAGTGTCAATGACCGCGCATTTAATCGAGTCTGAAGAGCGAGTTCCAATGTACAGCCCTGCGCTTCGTTAATTAAAATGTTGCTGCTCATAATTTTTATTTCCCAGTAAACGCATGCGTGGACATCACTGCCCACGCGTGGATTACGACCAGTCCACGGCGGCTTTACTGTATTTCAGTGCTTCGTTTTCAATAAAATCGCTGTCTGCCAAATCTGACACTGTCGAGACAAATCCCATGCATGTCAGATAATGTATAGCCAACGGATATAATCATCATCCATGGTCCTTTGTTCAACCATTTAACCCCTTACCCAAGGTAACGTTCAAAACCGACCAGCGCTATTCTCAAAAAAATCGCCAAGTAATTTTCATTATATTTTCATTTTTTGTCTCAAAAACATCGGTTATGACCCTCTTTGGAACGAGCTCGTCGAGCTCGTTCCAATGAGGGGTCATAACCTATGTTTTTGAGACAACAAATAAAAAAATTAGTTATTCCATATTGTTTTTTTGCAAGTGTCGTCTGCTTTTCATGTTAGGTAAAGGGTTAATCGGAATGTTATCAAAACATTTGTGTTGTTACATGTACTTAATCTTTTTTTAACTTGCTTAATCTTTTTTTTTTAAATCCTTGGGAACAATAGCAAATTATTTTCTACTATTTAATCGGAGTGAATAAACAGTGAATAAATAATAATCATGAAACTATTTTGTAAACGTTAATGAATTGACAATAGTTCACTTCTCGGATTCGACTACGATTTTTTTCTTCGAAGGTGGCGCGCGGAGGACTATTTGGCGAAACCTCGGCTTTCTCTCCAAATCACAACAGAATCGATCCGATCTCCATCTGCAACTGGTGTCAGCTATAACCATACCAGATATTCATCAAAAATGGTGTTCAGCTGCACAATTGAAGTAAAGGAAACATCTCTGTGGTTTGTGTGGTGTCAATCAATGTTCCTTCCAGACATGCCTCGTGAAAACGGAAAACAACGGTTAATACCCTCAAGACCCCATATAGTTCCAAGCTTCCACTTAATTATTGCTTTGAAAATGATGCTCTCAAGTGTTTGTTTTTTGGGAATACAACCGGGTAGGCTGCATTCTTTTGGTCTATTGTTGCTTGCATATACAGGCTGACAACAATGTAGAGACGCCGATATGTCCTCCGCAGTTATGTGTATGCAGTCGTAATTATCGTTAAAATTAATATGAAGCTGTAAGTGTTTAGATACGAGCTCAGGCGCGTAGCTAACATATTAATTGACTTTTTAACCTTGCTACATCTATTGTACGTTTGTATATGCTAATTTGACATGTTTGTAATTAAGAAAGCTAGGGAGAATAATTTTGAAGTTTTATTGTGGAGAATGTTTGAAATAAATGTTGTTCAATGATTAAATGACTAGCGAACTACACCGAATACATTTCGACGGAGAAAAGAGCTGAGTGTGTTTTCGGTTTTACGGTTCGGTTCCGAGTTTTTTTTTGCAGCAGACCGGAAAACAAACCGCAAGGCCCCACATACACCGACCGAACGGTTTTATTGTGTTTGCGCTTAAACTGAACGACATATCATAGTGGGAGGGGTAACTTAGACTAGTGACCACTATGGGCCATAGGGGCGAATATATCGTGTTGCTATTGTCGCCTTATTCTTCCTTCTTGACTCGTCCATTGGACGAGTCAATACTGGAGAAAATGCGGAAAAGAGAACATTAGACTGTTTAAGTGAAATAATTCTTGAGAGGTGAGGGACGTTGTACAAACACGAGTGCGAATGCGCACGAGTGTTTTACAATATAGTCCCTCGCCTCGAATAAATTATTTCACGTAACCAGTCCAATCAAGTGATTACTCTGTTTATTACTTTTCATTATTAACCATATTTATATTATTTAACCCTTTACCTAACGTAACGACCAGCGCTTTTCTCAAAAATCGCCAATTAATTTCATTATTTTTTCATTTTTTTGTCTCTAAAACATAGGTTATGACATCTCATTGGAACGAGCTCGTTGAGGGATCATAACCTATGTTTTTAAGACAAAAAATTAAAATAATAGCTATTCAAGATTTTTTTTTTGCAAGTGTCGTCTGCTTTTCATATTAGGAAAAGAGTTAAAAAAAAACAAAAAAAAAAACAAAACAATGAAGTCCCCATTACACCTACGGCAAAGCGTCTTCGTTTCGGCGCACGGATACATGACACAATTGTTGATTGCATAATTCACTAGTGAAGTTATCGTTTATAATCAAACCCGGAAATCCCAGTAAATCACACTTTGGACAGGAGGGGGGGGGGGGGGGGGGCACTAAAAATTTGCAAGACGTGACGTCCTATTTTTTATTTAGCTCCTTTTTACACCCACCCACCCCTACGTGCAAATTTTCTACTACCGTTCTCAGACACCCACCCCCACTCTCCCATTAAAATCCAAAATAAACGTATAAACTTAATAAACTTAGTAGGCACAGCTGCCCTTAGGGGGTTTTCATAATGTTCTTAAACTGGTACCACAAATTTAAACCTCTGTGGGCCCCAATCTACAAATGACAAGCTGTTCATTATCAGGCTTGCATATACGGGAACAAATTTTCATTTGAATTGTTCTGTCAGTATTCTCAGGTGTTTGCTACTTTCCTCTTCTATCCATACAAATTCTATTAATAAATAAATAACTTGGGTTGAATTTAGTGCATCAGAGAGAATTTTCCCAAAATACTGTCTGCACATTTTCCACATTTCGAACAAGACACCCCCCCCCCCCCTACTAACGTCTGACATTTTCCCAGATTAAGCCCAATATTCTCACATATAAAACCCCCTGATGTTATATTTATGTTAAGAGTGTGATGTACAACATCATCTTTAAGGTTTGAAACACAAATGATGGTATATATTAGCTGATATATTGATAAATTTTTAAAAAATTCAAAAAATTACACAAGTTGGAAATGCACATTTTTGGCGCAATCAAGAGACCCACCCACCCACACGTCACGTCTTGCAAATTTTTGGTGGCCCTCCCCTGCTTTGGAAAGTAAAAAATGAACTTTATTCTTTCGTTACCCTGATTTGTGTTTTTTGTGACTGAATAAGTTTAGCAACTGATCCCCTAGAAACTCTAAGAATGATCAAATGGATGTCAGGCTGAACACAATGGAGTTTTTTACAAACAGGGATATTGTGGTGAGTGGTGTTCTACAAAGTATTGCGGGTTTTTTCCTAGATAAGGAGCCTTTCAATACGAGGTGAACCTTGCTTTCGAAAGTGTCGTTAAACCCCGATAACAAGTATCCTGAGGTGTTATTTACACACCGAAAACCGAGTCGCAGTCGAGATTGTCTCCTGAAGCCGAACCGATACCGATCGAAAAAATCAAATCCTCTCAGTTCTATTGGAGAGGGATATCATTCAGCTTTTGAAGTAATAGCCTTATAAACTGAATAACTTCAAAAGTTCCGACATCATCGAAATTTAAATTGTTTGCTGTTCGATATCACAGCGACATTCTTCGTGATACATTTTTACGGTCCTCCGATCGATCTAAAAAGTTACCAACGAATTTAAATTGTTTATTATTATTTCTAAAGAATAACAAAACATATATTCGAATTCGGAATAAGCGCATCCCGAACGTCGACTCTAAAAAGTTACAATTTTCGAGTAGATACCCGTTTTAACGAAGTGTGTTTCATAATTGCGAAATGCACCACGCTATCTTAAACCGCCATACACATGGCAGATGAATGATGCATGTTGCGTCACATGCCTGAAAACCGCCAATCTCTTTACAACTGGATTGCTGAAACGACAGCGAAAATGTCCGTACTCAACCCCCCGCCCCCCAACCCTGCACCCCCACGTCATGATGTTTGATGATGTGTAAGTTGTTACGCTGTAGCGTAACAATGTTCTCTTCACCAAGCGTTATGGTGTTAACCCTTTACCTAACATGAGAAGCAGAGGACACTTGCAAACAAAATTCTTGAATAACTATTTTTTTTTTTCATTTTTGGGGTCAAAAACATAGGTTGTGGCCCCTCTTTGGAATGAAAACAAAAAAAAAGGAAAAAAATAATGAAAATTAATTGGCGATTTTTATGAATAGCATTGGCTGGTTTTTGGGCGTTACGTTGGGTAAAAGGTTAATCTTACATATACCCTAATGTCACTGTATCAAGTTTCCTCTCGACACTTGTTTTTTGTCTGTAATAACTAGAATATCATGTAAATGCTGGATTTACATTGCCTCGAAAAATGTGCACGTGATCAACATATTCATTTCCCGAATACATCAAGGTATATTCTTTAAAAAGTGACCGGAGATTGCGAGGATTCGGTATACCGTACAACAACCTCTGATTATATTTTTTTTTTTTTTTGTTCAGCACTGTTCATTTACCCCCCCCCCCCCACCCCTAAACTCGCGACGGAGGAAACAGTTTTTAATATGTGACCAATGATCGTCCAAGCAATGCCGTTGTATAGAGGTCAGTGCATCCCTTTTGCAACCACATGGCTTAATATGCATCGTAGTTTGACAACACAGGACACAAAACTTGATTTCATAAGATACGACGGGCGGATGGACGGACGGGACGGGAAGGGGGCTAACACGTGAGCAGGCGCGCGATCGGGCGGGCGGGCAGACGGGCGGCGGCTGGGAGGGCGTGATTCTCGGGCGTGTGGAAACCATTGGCGGGCGTTCATTAAAAATGGTTGTTGTGGGCTTAATTTTTTACGGAAAAAATGATCAATTTATTCGTTCGGACAACGGTTTTCGGTATTTTTATTTTATTTTTTTTTTTTGGGGGGGGGGGGTGGGTATACATTGTTACATCCCCCAACGTAATGCTTGATAGTAAATAACGCTAAAACCCAAATCCTGACCTGACCCTAACCCTTAATACAAAACCCGACAAATCGCTATTTGCCCCATAAGTCTCATATCTTAATAATTAAGCTCATAATATATCAAATAAGCTCATAATATTTCGGTAAGCTCATAATGCCTGCCCGGACAAAAAAAAAAACCCTCGTAACTCCCGTATTATAGCGCGGACTGAGGGACGGAAGGACAAATTGACGGACGGACGGGATCCCATTCTAAAATAGTTACGAAAATCGCAACTTGAATTTGAATAACATCAATTTATGGATGTTGGGGTAGTGTATTGGCCCTTTACGTCAGCTCCAGGACAAGTCGTCATTTTCCTTCTTAAAAAAGTACAGACACGCCTCTGAATATCTCGTTTGGGATGTGAATTTCGAATTGTTCTTTATTCGAATGGTAACTTACCAGTATGCCAGCAGAAAAAAACGCAGATGGTACATATTGATGTTGTTCCACCTTCATGGTTATCTTTACTCCGCTCATGCGTCCAACCGATTCCGCCTTGTACTTGCGATTTTTGTTGAATGTGTAACAGCGTCCAATGTCTGTTTCAGACTTTTCTAAACTGTCGGTGCAGTTATTCCAATATTCACCGAAGTGGCATGAAGTGATCAATTCGTTTTTCTTGAATGAAGCCTTATTGTGCCATTCTGTCATGTTCTCTTCGTCGATGTCTATATACTTGGATTCATTCCAGCGAATTGTGTCTTCCACATCGTATCCTAGCACTGACATTTTTGTCAAGTAGTTTCGGAGAGCAGGGGTCATGTTGAAGTTACCTTTTCTGTACGGTGATTTATTGCAGAGAGTTACAGCAGGAAAGTCGATAGACTCTTCGAGCTGCGTTGAAAGTTTGACTACTGTAGGATATTTTAACTGTTCTCTCCTCATGTGAACAAGATTGTGGATTAGAATGGATAGCATAGTAAACACGAAAAGGCACCACAAAACACTGAAATGTAAACAAATAAAGTAATTCCCGTAAGTGCAAAGCAAGGCTTTTCCTCGAATGCAACAAGGTAACATCTGCAATGCTTTAGTATTGACGAAGGCACTTTGTTGCAATGATGGGGCGAAATGTGCTATTCAATGTATCAGTATGAATGATGAGCACTTATTTATTTCTTATTGTGGTTTAACGTCACTTTCGATATGGTCACCTCTGGTCGAACAGTTTTACGGTTTGAAGCCGGAGTACATTGAGATAACCACCAAGCAGCGGCGAGTAGTGTCAGATTCCTCAACGTACTAACTTCGCACAACCAGGGTTAACAATGGTTGAAGGCAAGTGTACAATCCACGTGCAGTACGCCTTAGTACATAGCGCCACCGTGCATCCACGTGGGCAATCGTGATTAAGTGCCTTGACAAAGGACACAACACAGATGCCCCTGGCTGGAATCGAACCGTGGACCTTTCGGTTTGAAGTACAATGCCGTAATTACAGAGCCACCTAGCTCCCGTGTGATTAACCCTTTACCCAACGTAACGGTCAAAACCGGGCAGCGCTATTCTCAAAAATCGTCTGTTAATTTTAATTATTTTTTCATTTTTCTTCTCAAAAATATAGGTTATGACCCCTCATTGGAACGAGCGCCTCGAGCTCGGTCCAATGAGGGGGTCATAACGTATGTTTTTGAGACAAAAAAGGAAAAACAATAGTTGTTCAAGAATCTTTTTTGCAAGTGTCGTCTCCTTTTTATGTTAGGTGAAGGGTTAATGACAACAATGAAACGTAACTCATCAGTCAGTTGTGATGTTTCGAGGACGTCTGCATGTAGATATATAGAATAAATGTGGTGTTTTCGTGTAAAAACTTTATTCTACGAGTAGGATTAAGAATGAATGATGGGGCAGAGCCTCTGGCGAGTCGGTTTCATTCTTAATTCAACGAGTAGAATATTTTTTTACTTGAAAACACTATACGTTTATTTTGTTTATCCCATAAATCTTCTACAGGGCAGTCGCGGAAAAATCGTGCTATAATTCGCTACAAAACACAGCGAGAAGTGAGGAGCACATTGCTCCAATTCGATCGACCAGCAAAATTGGCAAAAATAAACAAGGAGCAGTAATACATTTCTGTCTAAAAAATAATTCCCCTACAAACTTGAGCTAAACTTGCAAGAATACTTTATTATATGAGCAGTGGGTGATGTTTTCTACTGGCATTGTGTAATACTTTCAAAAAGGTTTAAAGAAATCAACAATCAAACTATTAATTATGCTAGACAATGTGGTAGAGGCCAAAGGACAACAAGTCCGTCGCTACCAGGGGAATAAATTATTTGTCAGTGTTAAACCTATGGGGAAAATTTATCACCCTACTAGGTGACTAAAGCAAAACAAATTATCCAAGGCCTTTATTGTTCAAATAAACGGCCATTTATGGGATAAACAATAACAGTATGGGTATGCCGTTGCCAATCGTTTGGAAAATTCATCTTTATTTTTGTTTCAACCTCTGACTTCTAAACATCTGTCCGTGCTACTTCAACTTTGCAATAGAGTAGTATTATCTGTGGAGAGAACATAAAAATTATTTTCGCAGTTATCCTTGTACTTCTGTTGCAGAAAAGAATAAAATATTATAGCTTTTATGAGCAAATATACCAAAAGCAAGGCAGATGGCATAAAAAATAGGATATTTAACAGCAACAGAAAGTTGAGTATGATTAACCCTTTACCCAACGTAACGGCCAAAACCGACCAGCGCTATTCTCAAAAATCGCCAATTACTTTTCATTATTGTTTCATTTTTAGTCTCAAAAACATTGGTTATGCCCCCTCGTTGGAACGAGCTCGTTCCAACGAGGGGTCATAACCTATGTGTTTGAGACAAAAAATGGAAAAAATTAGTTATTCAAGAATTTTCTTTGCAAGTGTCGTCTACTTCTCGTGTTAGTGAAAGGGTTAAATAAGAAAAAAATAGCACATAAAAAGTAATCATAAGAGTGGTGATATCTTTTGTAAACATCCACGTTAAATTCTATGAGCAGTCATTGATTTTATTGTTGACTAAGCTCTAACACTCGTTGTTTGAGGAAAAGCTGTATCATATTACAGGTGATATTACATAATCCGGGAACTTCATTCTTCATTAGGAATATGAATGTGGAGAAGGGCTGGTACTCGCCCTCCAGTTCGCCAAAAATGTCTTTCCTGAGAGACGTATATTCCAAACATTCTATAACGATATGAAATTCTGTTTCCACATTCCCAGAGTCGCACACCCCACAAAGTCGTTCGTTTGCGGGGATGAGGGGTTGGAGATGCCTGCCTTTCTCTCTCATTAAGGAATGATTACTCGTACGCAGTCGCGTGAATATACTGTTTGCTTCAGACAATGTCGTGTTTGTCAAATATTTTTTTAATTTATATTCTTGAGCCGACGATAAGTTCTTAATTTGTTTTGTCCCATTTTCCCTTATCCTCGTGGATCTCTTTATAGAAGGCGTCGCGATGGATATTTTTAAACTTCTCGATAACTTTGCGATGGTTATGTGGTTCAAGTACCGTCAAGTCAGTGCCTATAACTTTCCTATACTTCAGCCACATAGAATTTCGCTGTCGGTATTTTTCAGCTTCCTATCGAGCGTCCAATAACAATCTTAACCACGGAGATTGGAGGAGTTTTCTCATAAACTCTACTGGTTGCATCTTTGCGTCAATGTTAGATTGTTATCTTCCAAAAAGTGTTAATTCTTTCATTTATCACTTTATTAAACAACTTGTCAAATGCACTACTCTCAGCAATTACCCTGTAGTTGCTTGGATCATAGCGGTCCCCTTTCTTGTATATTGTTGTGAGGACAGATTTGCTCCATCCCACTGGGTAATGATGGGACTCTGATACTTGATTGAATAATTTAGTTATGTTATCAATGATATATGGCTCTAGGGTTTTCAATAACTCCTTAGAAATATTATCTTCTCCTACCGTTTTTTTCTTGTTCTTAAAGCATCGAGGATTTCCATGGCCGTTATCGGGTCGTTATTTAGGTTGTTTAGGTGGTATTGTTTCTCTCCCGGGAGATTTTTGTACAAATGTGATTTCGTGTGGTTGGCAGAAAAGAGTATTTGAAGAAATCAACAGCCCGATCCGGATCTAGATACTTTTTCTCAGCACTCTTTGTGCGCAACATCTTAACAGTTTGCCAATATAATTTCGGGTCAGAGGTTGATAGTCTGCCAAGATTATCGCATAGAGCTTTAAAGTACAGTCTCCACTTTCTTTTTGTTTGCAACTCGCGGTTACTGATTGCTTTTAACACATTCTCACAGCTATCGGGTAGCCACTTTAGTTTGGGAGCTGCTTTTTTCTAAGCATATTTGGAAATAGTTTGGTAATCGTTTATTTTCACTAATTTTAAGTGCAGGGCAAGCTGACAGTTGTCGGAATACTCAGTTGGTGATTATACGCAGAAGTAGTCTACATCAAAAAAATGTTTATCTGAAGTTAGGATGTAGTCTACAACGCTAGCACCGACAGATCGTCACCTGAGTGCTAGAATGTTCTATGTCCCTTATGGGACAGAGAACATTCTAGCTCTCAGCCGACGATATTGATAATTGGTAAAGCTACCCATATAATCTCCAGGACATCTACCATTAATTATTCCCAATGGGGCGTACAACGTCGGCTGTCGACAGATGGCGCGCGTGTTCTATCGGTTATACTATACTTTCGATTTGACCAGAGGACGTTAGTTTTGTTCATGAAAATATACGCACGCTTGTTATCGCAAAAGCTGAAATATTTTTCGATGCAGGGACCGCAATGGGCATGCGTCAGTGCGTATTTGGTTCTGAAACATCAGGACCTGGCTCTTAAATCTCAAAAATAGACTTCTCAGTTGGCGCGTAACTTCTCAGATCATATTTTGATATTCTTTCGATGGATAATCGAGAGAGACACTCTTAGGTGTATTATATATATGATTATCATTTATCATTGTTGTAGAGTGCTTAGGTTAATACTTCAAGTCTTAATTACCAAGCATTAATCTTCACTGTGGTTTCTGATCAAGTCTTGGCTGCCTAAAGAGGCAGCCAAGACTTGATCAGAAACCACAGTGAAGATTAATGTTTGCTATAGTGTACACTAAATGAAAAAGATGAGAGCTATTACATACCTGCAGTGTCTGTTAATAAACAGCAGTGTGACTCCGTAAATTGAAATCTGGCGCATGAATTGAAAAAATAGGCTCCGAGGCCAGAGCGTATTTTAAATAGTCCTGATCGGTCCCTGCGATGAATATGTCGAATCACGGGAATTACACCGTTAAACGTCTGAAAATTGAACTTGACAACAGAGAGACCATTATAACCGGCTAAAAGACAGATTTGATAACCAGGCGAGTGTGTTGTTTTCTAGACATTGTTTCGTGTAGTGTAACCTAATTTCGCCCAGTCGTTGAGATATTAGTTCTCAGTCGTCATATAAATATTCATGTTACACACCATAAGTGCCTGTATTTAAAACAGAAATGCAAGTTAATTGAAGACGTGTTGAAAACATTACGTTTGAAATACAAACTTAGCTCTTAGATTTCCTTTGCCGTGTTAAGGGCATATCTGACACGAAATGTTATTGGTAATTAGACGGTTCTTCCACAGTACTTTGTCATTTTATGTTGAAATGGGTCATGTTATACACCAAACGTGTCCATAATAAAAGAAGAATGCATGTTAAGTGTAGAAATGTTGAATCTATATTACTTTTGATGAATACATTTAGCTGCTAGCTTTTCCTCCGTGTGTTTAAAATTGGGAACATTGTGTTAGTTATACATCTATGTATTTACAATGTACAAAGCAAATCATAATCAATCAGAAAAGGATGAACACTGTTTTATGTACAGTATGGCCATTGAGTATTGATTGAATTCCACACATGGGCTTTTTTTTATTCATACAGGCATTGGAATCCACCGCAGAACATGGAACTCAAATACAAAATTTCCATTAATGAAGCACCGGTATAACAATTTATACCCCCCTTCCCCGGATGAACTAATTTAATTTCCCACACCCTGATTACACTCCCCTACACACACAGTGACACACCCACCTAACTATTTGTTTGCCCCTCCTTATAATGAGCATGTTTTAAACAATTTTGAACTCACAAATGTTTTTCTGCTGGAATCAATATTTTTGAAATACATGTATTTTTTTAAATATAATCTGTTTTACGACTATCATCTAAAACATTTTCGAAGACAACATTTTAGGAAGTGGAGGTGACAGATACATGTAACATGACAAGTGTATCTTCCCCACCTGGGACTTCAAGTACAAGAAATATTTTTTTCTCAAACCAATGTTTCTGAATGGTTTTCCTCAATCCAATCCAAAACTTATGTCGGATATTCCCGGGAAAAAGATCTCTGTGTGTATGTTAATCCCCACCCCAACCTGACACTACAAGGTCAAAAATATTTATTTTATACAAAAATGAATTTTTATACAAAAATCATTTTTTAGAGGGTGTTCCGCAATACAATCCCATTTCAAGACTCATTTGTCCAATATTTAAAAAAAAAATTCATGAGGTGGGGAGATAATGCGACCTGTGTGTCTTCCCCTTACCTTACACTTGAAGATCAAGAACATTTTATTTGGCACAAATCAATGTTTCCGAAGAGTCATCCCCAATATAATCTAATTTTAAGACTCATTTTTAGGAGAGAACAATTTTCAGAGAGGGTGGGAGATAATCTAACCTAGGTGTTCTGCCCACCCCTACTGACACTTCAGAGACAAGAAAAATATTTAACACAGTAAGATAAATAAGAAAAGAAAAATTGCAAAAAGCAAATTTATTATTGCTATAAGGAATATGGTTAAAAGGCCAACAAGATACCAAACCCACACCCCAGAGGCAAAGTGGGAATGGAAAGCCACAGTAGTTGCAATCTACCCGCTCGGTGACAGGTCGGTTTGCAATTTTCATCATATGCCGACTTCTGTGGATCCCTGCAAGGAGTGTTTTATGAGCCTTCCACCAATTGAATTCAATAAATATTTTAAAACATTTCTGTACAAATTTTTAATTGAAGGCAACATAACTTTAGTTTTTACTGACTTGAGGCATAAAATTGCAAAGGAGATATTCAGTTTCAAATCACACACTGTTCATATATGCACACACCTGCACCGCATGCCACAAAAGGTTGTTCAATAAACTTCTGACCCCTTTTTGCCTGTATCAGGGATTAAAAAATATCTACAAATAAGAACACCTCATTTTTTGATAACTGAAAATATCTTTTTAAATTTATTAAGGTATGAAGATATAATGTTGCGTGAAAGAATAAATAATGTTTTTGTATTTTTAATTATTCATTTACGGATATATGCATTTTAAGGAAACCTGAACATAATTGGGGACTGGGTTCTAAGCTAACACTTACAGTACGTCGAGAGTAGATTGTAGTCACCCGTGGAGTGGAGTTATTACCAAAGTATCTGTTTCAAATTATGAACATATGGGCAAAAAACACAGGCAATGTTTTAGCCAATGGACCTCTGTGTCAAACCCGGAGGTCCGTTGGCTTGAGGAACTTTGTTTGTGCGTGTTATTGCTTGGGTGGAATTACCACTCTGCAGGTGATTTAGTGACAATACACCCTCCATGTATTGTACTTTGGTTTGTTACACCCAAACTTCAAGTCCTGATGCTCATGGCGATGAGGGGGTTGAGTTAATTGTATGTGCCAGTAACTGTATTGACAATGGTACTAACGGCTTTCAAACAATCTATTCCTGATATATGCAGTTTAATTAAACATGAACATGATTGGGGACTGGGTTCTAAGCTATCATTTACTTTGTTTTGTGTTACACCCAACTTCAAGTCCTGATACTCATGGCGATGATGGTTGACTTAATTGTATGTACCAGTCAATTAGTCCATTCTCCCAAACAGAGAAACATTTTAGCATCTGTCCCATACTTTGGCGTGAGTACGCAGGTTGCAGCATACCTATATATATAGGCACTTGCCTAACCTTTACTGCCCAAATTGTAACTTGTATACTATAAAAGTAAGTGGCACAAGATTCTGTCATGTCTGTCAGTTCATTTATATTTATTTATGTGTTGGTTGGGTAATTTGGCAAAAACACCCAGGAGGGGGAGGAGATGGAGTGGAGAGTGAAGGGTCACACACCCCACACTACAGTGTAGTTTAAAAGTAGTTTAAAAGTAATTACATGTAGTACCATTGTTAGTACATTACAGTCATTTACAGATATATGCAACTAAGGCAATCATCATTGACAACTTAATGCCAAGATATCAGGACTTGAAAGTGGTTGTAACACAAACCAAAGTACAATGTAGGTGTAAGCTTAGAACCCAATCCCCAATCATGTTAAAGTTTTATA
This sequence comes from Pictodentalium vernedei, assembly GCA_031216915.1. Lineage (NCBI taxonomy): Eukaryota > Metazoa > Mollusca > Scaphopoda > Dentaliida > Dentaliidae > Pictodentalium > Pictodentalium vernedei. Next base: position 136,489,099 of record CM062297.1, on the reverse strand, counting down.
TCTGTTAATCAAATGTCTCAGCTTAATTCGAAATAAATTTCAACATAAAATGATTTATCAGCTAGGCTTGAAATATGTGGTAGGACAAGGACAATGACCGGCACAAAACTTACTTTGATCTACACTCTTTGAATTCCATAGGACATTTTGACCGATGCAATAATCTGCTCAATTTTAGAATCTGAGTTTAAAAAACACTTGTAATTCTGTATAAACTTAAATTCCATTGCGAATTAACAAGTCATTTCCTCATTTAGTAGTCACCATATCTCAATTTACAATGTGTAAAGCAATATGTTGAAAATGACCTACACCAAATTAAAATGACCTGTACAAACTACTTGGGGCATGACATTTTGACCTGCACCGGAAAAAAAATTGAAAATTGAGCTTTCATTATTAGTTTTTTCAATTAAATAATTGATTTACTTTTAGAAATTATTTTAAATATTCATCCGTACATACCTGCCATTTTAAATACTTTCATTGGTTGAGTTACTGGACAACGATGGGTGAGGTGAAGGGGCTGGGAGTTAATAGTAAAAAGAAGGGAAATGTTAATCAATCACATACAGATTCCTACTCTGGTAATTGGTAAAAGAGAGTGAAGGATGTAGATGCAACAGACAGAAAAAAGTGTTATCCCCAGTGGCCCTACCGACTCCAATGTGTCCGGCACTTTCTTCAATAATTCTTGAATGAATGAAGTGTTCACTCAAGAAATAAGACAAGTTACATCAGTAACAGAGTGATATCGCTGTTGCGTTTATATCATTTTTAATACGATAGAACATTATTAAATGAAATAGTAATATCAACAGTACAGTGGTAAGAAAAAAAATGTGGAAAGGAGATGCTAGAAGTGCAAACTTATATGCAAAAATGCACCGGGGATTATATTTAAATTGCTTTACAGTACACTTATTTATCCCGGTTTTATCTTTTATCACTTAAGATGAAAAGTAGTATCGCATCAATTTATGTCAGATATAGGGGAAAGGATGCTGGAAAAAATATTGTTTACATATATACATATATGTTTACTGTTTTCTTATTATTTCTTATAAGAATGTGTTTTTTTTATATTGGTATATGTATTGAATAAATGTTATTGTCTTGACACTGTTGATTTCTTGTTTTCTTGAAAATAATATTGTCTTGCCTAACCAGTAACTGTATTTGTTTAACATTTCCACTTTGCATAATTTTTTGAACACTTAAATACTGTTGCAATGTTTCAGTTCGCGTTGTAGTGAATTCCATTATCCTTAACTTACTCCTGCAATACTAATGCAGAGTGTTTTTTTTATTTTATTTGTACTGCTTTTATAAGTCTGCTGCAAGCCCAGATGCCCTCGGTTCGAATCCCACATGCAGCAATTGCAGTGTATCCTTTGGCAAGACACTTCATCCCCATTGTCAACATGGGGACATGGTGGCATTGTGTACTAAGGCGTACTGCACACCGATGGTGCATCGGGCTTTAACCAATGCTAACCACGCCTGTGTGGAGTTAGTAATATTTGGGAGCCTGACAGTTGCTTGGTGGTTCTCTGCGGGTACTCAGGCTTTCTCCACCCGTAAAATTGTCTGACACAACGGAACCCTGGCTGTCGAAAGCTGTTGATAAACCCCAATAAATAAATAGTTTATAAGCTTTCTCTTATTTATCATGGGACAAACTGATCATCACACTTAGGATAATCTACTTGGGATGATTCCTGGGGCGAAGTGGTTTTGGGACGAGCCGTCTCAGAAGGATTTGTTGGACAAGTAAATTAATATAAATCAGTCACTCACAAAGCTTCTTTTGTAATAAATTATTGGGGGACAGTCCTTGGCTGGAAGTCACTAATATATTGTTACAAAACAAACTGCATGAACAAATAAAACTGCGACAAAACGTCAAAAGAGCCAACTCAGTAACCAGGCCTGAAAATAAACAGTCTGACATTTGCAGAATGAGGTCCATTTGATGATGCTATCCCATACAGTGGGCCAATTTATCCTCTGGGTACCTCTTCTGTTTAGTTTTGAGACCCTGATTCAGACTGAGGTTCACAGTGGGTAAATTTAGTGATGCTACCCTGCTATGCAGGATAGCATCACAAAATTCACCCCCTGGGGACCTCATTTTACAGATGACAGTCTGATTATTTTCTGGCTTGTCAGTAACTGAAACACTAACAGTTGTTACTATGTTAGTGTTACAAATATTGGTGATCCAAAAACACCTCTTGTCACATTTAAAATATGTCTAAAAATGAGTTATTAGACAGATAATTTTATACTACAAAATTAATTATGAGAAAACCTCCATACTCAAAAGGCAGGTGTAGCTGAGGGATGCCCAAGTGAATCGCTTAATTCCATACGTGTGTTTCAGTAACTTGACTTGAGTAAAGGCGTATCGGGCTCAAGTTGTTACCGGTAATTAGCCTTTCTTTCACGCAACATAATTTTGTAATACCCCGTGAAAATGATTCGTGGATTGCACCAAACGCGTCTGTAACACAAAATAGAGTGGAGGTGAAGTACAGAATATCCGAAGGTAAAAAGTGGTCTTTGCGGACGAGTTCCCTTTTTTCAATTTTTGCATGTCCGGCCGGCGTCCAGCATTTTGACGATTGCTTCGACTCGAGACATTTCTTTTCAAAGCTTTTATTCATCTTTCGTGTAAATTGTTTTTTTTGTGGGGTGTGGGGGGGGGGGGGGGGAGAAATATGTAAACACCTATAACATTCCCACATAATGGGACACAACAACTGGGTGGCATTATTGAGGGAAGAGTCGTTGTATCAATATTTTGAATACTGAGCTTTCCGCTATTGCGTGTGCGTTGTTAAGCGTAAACAAAAATCAATCTGCGTTTCTAACCAGTAGTAGTCTCGCACCATCTATCGGTAGTTTGTAATCGCGGTGCTTCCCATTTAATAGCATGGCTTACTGAGAGAAGCTGTTTTCCGTACATATTCGTAGTTTTGTCTCGGCCATAAAGTTTCCGGCATTTATCAACCCTATAACAGTTGGGGAGATGCACATGCTTCTCACTGTCTCCTGTAATATAATCAGGTAGTTCTGCTATGCGCGAATACTGTATCCACCGACGATTAGCAAATCGTTTTCCCAACACATCTTCAGTTTTTTTTTCAAAATTATGGTACACAGAATGTATTTTTTTTTGGGGGGGGGGGGGAGGGGGCGGCGCCAAAATGTTAGGTTTTGTGGAGGTATATATACAGAAATAAAAATGATTGGTGTACTCATGTTAACATTTTGCCGTTAAACTCAATCCATACATTTAAACCTAGACGTCCCGTCACGAACTGTGAGCTTATCTTGGCTTAATTGCGCGTAGGAATTGCGCGCAATTGCCATATCGAATGACATCCAAATCACGGCGGATTCTCCTGGTTACTCATAGCAATCACAGGCAATGTTTCTGTCAATGGACCTCCGGGTTACCCGGAGGTCTATTGGCTGAAACATTGCTTGTGTACAGGCCATATGTACAGAATATGATAGCCTTACTGTGGTCATAACTCGTAGAGTAACGCGAAGATCGACGTGCTATTTGTGCACATTTCATGACAAACTTCTAGTTTTTACTGTAATGATAGATTGGCGATGGATGCGAATTTCAGAAGAAAAATGTTTTTTCTTATCTCAAAAATAAAACGCAACACCCCTATTTTTAGGGTTGACATTGTTGCGACATATATCTAGACAAGTATATCCCCGAATGGTTATATCATTTGTGTTACCGTGCCAAGTCTCGGTCAAAGAAATAAATTCGAATTTACTGAAAAAAAATTATAAAATCGGGGTCATCCAACAAGACCCTGGACGTTACAAACGGTATATGCTCTTCTGGAATGAAGTGGTTTTTGCTCACATTTTATCACAACAAGTCATATAATCATATAGTTATAACCCGGTGCCTGGGGAATACGAGAACCGAAGATGGAAGGATATTATAAGTTATCTCCGTCAACATGTATGGTATATGGAGATTTAATACCTGGATGTCGGTTTTTAAACACCGAGCCGCATCCGGGTATTAAATTTCCATATACCATACATGTTATTTGCCGGAGATAACGTTTTTGTCCCGTTTCAAACACAATAGAAGCACAGTGGAAATAAATCTGCGGACGCCTTTCTCACGCTCCGCAATTGTTTTGTTCTCACTGACGCAGAAGACAACAGATAGAGTTACATTCCTTGGGTCGTTAAGGAAACCAGTAAACAGTAGTTTTTGACATATCGTCGTCCCCTGAGTTCCGTTGTGTTCTATGTGACTACTGGCACATAGAACACATTGGCACTCAAGGGACGAATTATTTGCTCTTATTTTATTTTTTCTCAAGCTGTTTCATTTTAATTATTCGACTATTTAATTTATAACGACAAAATTTGATCGAATTGTCGGAAATCTGATGATATTTGTGACTATTTTCACATTTGCACAGTTGGCAGTTACTTTATGACGTATTTTGCTCAAACAAACTCCAAATGTTTCGAGGAACCGTTATTGTATATGTTTGAACAGTACAAAATAAAAATATAATAAAGTAAAATAGGTTATGGTGGTTTATTTCTCATACAAGCTTAGCGTGGTTAGGGATACCTAGATCACGTGTATTTGAGAAATAAAGCGTATTTGTTAAATTTGTATCGTTGAGATGATATTATGCAGTTTGGTAGAAATCTATAGTAATTCTGGATATAGTGGAGTTGACGTAATTTAAAATTTCACAAATTTGTTTTCGCACAAACGAGATGTTGTGTTTCTGATCGTATTGTGATTAATTGCACGAGATATAATTACTATGTACATGTGCCGTGCGTTTAAGGGCATCGGCGTATGATCCGGTCTGATCTTTGTAAGTTTTGTTTGTAAATTGAGTGACCGCTTGCGGTCTTTGTGAAGCACTAATATAACAATAACATGAATTTGAAGGGCATTACAGTGTATTACCGGCTCGACAGAAATGGTTAACAGCCTAAGAGTTTATTAGCTATTAAGCTCAAGGGTTGTTAACCATTTCTGTTGAGGCGTTGATACACTTTAATGCCCGACAAAGTCATGTTGTTTCTATTATTGCCACTTTCGTACAGCGGGAACATTGCATTTAAATTATATGGGAAATAAAATAAATAAATGAAGTTTGACGTTTTCGAATAAAAAAAAAAAAAACAGCGTAACTATCGTCTTTATTACCAGACAAGCAAACCGGGTAACATGATTATCGTCTGATCATGCAGTATAAGGCGAAATTTGGGAAGTTAGATGATTAAATATATCTTCGAAATGCGAACTTTCGGCAAATAGTTTTTTCATCAAAGATGTCATTACTTGCTTAGTGCGTATCGCTTCCTGTATCTGATACATTATCTATCCGCAACACAAAGGGAAACACAAAGGGAAACACTTGAAACAAATGTGTTTGCAAATTAAAAATCTAAACTGAATTTCGATCCAAATAGAAATCTGGGAAAACATATTATTGATCGGCTGATAGATGTGGCGTCATTGTCTATATTTAGATGTGTCGGGCTGTTATTGACTTGTGAGGCTTTTATAGTCAATAACAGCCCGACACGTCACATGACTTGTACTTGTTGAGCATTACGAGGTTTCAACGCCCGGTAAAACATCGTTAATGTACTAAGAACGCCCGCAAAAATGGTAATCATTCCTTGTAAAGGTTGCTAATTAATAGAATACGGTGAGCTGGAAACAAAACCTGATCGCAGTGTTGCATTACGCAACGCGTATTTGATGTTCATAGCCAGGACTTTAACTACAATGTGATTCACATGGCACCCGTAGCTGTACGGATGTCGTTTTCACACCCCATGTACGCTAATGAAACAACTGGTGTTATCTAGAAAGACAACATTTGTCTTTTTGCAAAAGTTTGCATACCGTCTGTTTGTCTCTTTTATGATGGCATTAATTTTATGATGAAACAATGACGGCATGCAGATGATAATATTGATGTTGCCTGGGGGTAATTGTGTTTTAGGGTGTTAACTATATGTTCAATATCTTCCTCCGACGCCAGTATTTCACGTTTGCATGAATTAACACAAGTATGCACTTACTTTATTAATATTGTGGCTTGTTTCATACTCACTAAGACACTTCACCAATCCTTCGATTCGTTGACCGGGTTGAACATATTGTACACTGTTTCTCCTCTTTATGCAATTAATTTAGTATCAATTCCTCGAATATTCGAATCTCCAATAATTAGATGGATGTCCTCATGGTTCTGGGGTGTAGGCCAATGTTGACTACTTTGAACATTCCTGGGGCTGTTCTTTGGCTTTTTGAGTGCCTTTGTAATTTCTATTATTGTGTCCTTGTATGGTGTTCGGCGGGCCAGGTAACTCATTTAACTTTTCAAATTTGTTCCATACTGGATTATTTGGTGTGAATGTCGAATTGATGTCATTTTCAATAAACTGCGTGCCCATGGAAGTTTGTAAATATAGCACTGGTGACGATAGCATGCTATTATTTTTTGGCTGTCGAGGTTGACTTGGTGTGACTCTGTCGTTTGGTTTGGGAGAGACACTTTGTTTCCCGTCGAATTTTTTCACGTTATTTTTCAGCGTTTCCTCATCATTTTGGAGCTTGGAATTTTCATTTTCAAAGAAAGCATTTCCCTTTTTAAGTTCCTTTGAAATGTAGCTTTTGATTGTTAATTTGTTGTGGTTAAGGTCCGATATTCTTGTTGAGTTCTGTTCTTATGGTCTTTCTCAGATATTTTCGGTTCATCAACTAACATATGAAGTTGATCAAATGAATGTTTTAAAACACCATAACTCAACTTATCGCCGATAAAGGACGAGTATGACACTCGGGAGCCTGGTTTTGAAGGAGCATTGTGGCACGAAACTCCAAAACGTTTCTTTTTGCTTTGAGGGGTGGAATATTTTAACCGTTTACCCAACGAAACGGCCAAAACCGGCCAGATCTATTCTCAAAAATCGCCAATTAATTTCCATTATTTTTTTCATCTCAAAAACATAGGTTATGCTCCCTCGTTGGAACGAGCACGTCGAGCTCGTTCCAGTGAGGTGTCATAACCTATGTTTTTGAGACAAAAATATTTAAAAAAAATAGTTATTCAACAATTTTTTTGCAAGTGTCGTCTGCTTTTCATGTTAGGTAAAGGGTTAAATTTATTATGTCAACAGGCGCCGGCTCTGGATTATTAATATACAGTTTTGTCAACAATGCACTAATACCACCATCAACTTTTCTATCAAATCCCCCCTCAAAGTTGCAGGACAGGCGATTATTTATCCACCACCGTATATTTTGTTGAGTTCCTTGAATCCTGATTTTATTTTTTGTCCTTTTAATATGAAACTTTAATTTGTTTATCTTGTTCTGGGAATGGTAAATTTGTCTTCAATAATCACCCCAGTATTATCGGAAATTCATTCCCATATTCCCTTCTGTTTCTTTATATTGATCGTTATCCCAGTGGAACGCACTAAATCCATTTCTATAATTTTCGAAGTGTCTAGTGTTATTAGTGAGGTCGATACACTCCATCATGTACGTTTGTACGTCCATATATCCATTGAACCATCCATGCTTTCGTCCGTCCGTCCGTACGGAATTCCTCTGCAAGTAACTCCTCGAACATTTATGAACCGATGTAGATGAAACTCCCTCTGTATAGTTTCCTGGACATATAATAATCAGTATTAGGTCGGAAGCGATAAAGCTCGTCGATCGTAGCCACATCCGAGTCCGCCTACCACATAGCTGTTTAATGATATGCGGTTTGTCATTACTCAACGGAATTTCAAAATCCGTGATAGGCTTGTTTAAGGTCTGATTTGCTGCTCTGTCTGTGTTTGTATAATCGGAGATACCAAAATGTCGTGGCAACCAGCGAAACGCAATCTGATATTGGTCAGAAAATTATTACCAGAGTCTGATAGTGAATAAAGAAACGGTTCCCTATCTGAACTCCAAATTGTCCATTTCAAGCTTGGGTTTGGAAGATCAAACACATTAATCGACAAAAAATAAAGTGTGGAACTCAGGATGGCAGTTGCGTAACTGCTTGCATGCTGCTGTCGACAGGATGGATATCTCTTGTCTCTAAAATAAATATCACTTTTTCACCAAATATTTATAAAGTGATATTTAGATGAATTTTTCATTTTCATCAAATCTGGTTAGGGCTATTTCAAAACAGCCACGACTCAGATGTAATCCATTTAAAATAGTATGCATAAATCTTTGCATAAAGTAAAAGTGTGGTTGTCCCTGACAAGAAATCACCATGAACAATTCTGTTTCTCTGTCTCCTGGGGTTTACGTTCCGATTGTGTATCAGTCCTGACCAATCGCAAATAAGGTTTATTCATCCAGGGACGTAGATTATAACTTATTAACCTGTAATTATACTGATATGCTTATTGGCTATACATTACGACGGCGGCGTTCACATACACAGAAAAATGCAGGACGAAAACACATAAAAAACAAAAACAAAAATGAATACAAGTAGGGTCTAAATAAGAGATGTAAGAGCCAATCGTAAAATAACATTAATCCTTGCATTGTCGTCCACGAATACACGGCGAGTAATCAACGGATGGCTGTCAGAATGAAGCACGACAACAGGATTGAGAATGTCCGGTATGTACGGATGACCATTGAGATTCCCACGTACAGTCACCATATCAAGTTTACAATAATGAGATAGGCATCATCTTAGATCCTTCGACATAAGGAACAGCGGGTCTGAGGTTCCTTGGCACGTAAGCAGTATTTCTATACCTCCACACTCTCATGCGCGATCTGTGACTTGACGCAAGAAAGAACCTACTCTCGTCTGACCAGTGGACACTCCTCCACGTCCTGAGATTGCAATGTGGTAGTGTCATAACACCACTCCAAACGTCATCTTTGGGGCTGATCCGACAGAGGTGGACGCTTGGTGGCCCACCTGGACCTCATATCCAGTGCTTTGAGACGCTGTTGGACAATTCTGTTGCACAAACGCCTGTTGGGGAGCCAAATGTGTTTCAAAACCTCACTTGAAGCAAAGGGTTCACGCCTAACGAGGTGTGCCAGACTCCGATCTTCCAGAGGAGAGGTCATCTTGGGTTGCCCATGCCTTGCTCGGTCCTTACCATCGTTGGTTTGTTGATGCTTTCGGACACAATGACAGAATGACTATAGCCAAGTTACCTTCCAATAGATTTGAATGACATGCCTGTTGCATGCATGTCAACGATGTCCCATCTTAGTGCCTCTGACAGTCAACTCCTTGCCATGTCAACATTTATTGATAAAAAAGTGACAAGTTTTATACCATGATACCGGACAAGTCTGCTGATGACAGAATGACTGTACCCAAGTTGCCTTCAATAGTTCTGAATGGCATGCTTGTTGCATGCATACCAACGATTTGCCATCTTAGTGCATCTGACCTCCTTACCATGTCAACATTTATTGATAAAAAATGTGACAAACGATTTCCCACCTTAGTGCCTCTGACAGTCACCACCTTGCAATGTCAACGTTTATTGATAATAGTAGTGACCAGTTTTCTTGTTTTATACGCAGATATTGCATGTGGTTGGTAGTGTTTTCTTGTGACATTCGTGGGAAGCATACGTCACATGGACGAGGGGTGTGTTTGGGGTACGCTATCAACCAGAAACACCACGTTTCACTAGATTTACTGTTCTGCAATACAAAGCAATCATTAACACATACTAATCAGTAACAGCAACTTCACAGGCATGAAACATTTCAGGGGGTGCTTAATTAAGTTACAGGTGTATATTAGATAAGAGTAGATCCCCCAATGTAGAAGCGTACCTCCAACAGTACGCAGCTTGTCCCTCGGCTGTACCACCAACTTAACAGTGGTGAACGGACGCAGGGTTCTTGAAGGTTGAAATTGTTCAAATAGCTATAATAAATAGGATGGTACAGACCCATTAATGCCATATGCAAAACATAAAGACTTCGAATTCGTGTCTTTCTTTAACGGATAGAGCGTTTAGTGAACAGATAACGAGTAAAATGGCAGGATTTTTAATACCAGTGATGATACGGGAAACACAATTCTAAACACAATGTCATAACATTTTGTACTACAGAGTAAAACAGTTGCAGTGACAAGACGGACGTTGGTCAGGTCATCAATGGATGAATAAGGTGCTCGTATGACCAGTTGTGAATAAGATGCTGAATGATATGATATTTCGAGGATGAAAGATGCCGATCGATATATTTGCTTTGTACCCTTGTCAAGAGATAAACTGTCGTCAGTAAAACAACCCAATTATTGAACAAGAGACGACGTGGTTTAGAACATAAAGGTTTGTAGAGTCATTTGGGTGTTCTGATGTGAATTTAATTATTAGATTCACCTATTTCCAATAAGTGAATCTTGAGTAATTCTTATTTTTCTTTTTCTTGTTTTTACTTTCAATGATTTTTTCTACTCGAAATCTCGAAAACGACATGTACGATTTTTCGGAAATTTGGTATATTCTCAGAGTTCTGAGAGATCTTGTCACTGAATATTACGTCATTGCTAACATTTTCTTTTTCTGCCAAAACCGTGAAAAATGTAGTCAAAATGTCACGTTTTGCCACAATTTTCAAAAATGCCCTAGACGATATGGCTGGAACTTTCATAGTATACGTAGCATGACCAACAGTATCTGGCGACAAAGGCGGAATTACACACGTTCACCCTATTTTGCCACAAACTTCCTCCCAAAATTCATTTTTGGCAAAAAAAGCCAACTTTCACATGTGATTTCTCAGAACTGCAGTCACATTTTCTCAAAGCACGTCCCATGAGAAGACTGGGCATTCATCCAGGAACAATTTTGCACTTATATGTTTTATTCGAAGTTTTAACCTTCACCCAGTTTTCGGGTCTTGAATTGGAGTACCCTCCAATTCTTCATAAAAGTGGCTCATTTTGAGTTCACTTTTCTGCCAATTTCGAATAGAATATCGAAAAATGATTCGAATGTCCGTTTTCATAGTAACCTACCCAGCATATTTGCTGTTGTAAGTTTGCTTGTAAAGTTTAACCCTATGCCCATTATGGTTGCGTAAATGTATGTGCCATCCAAAAAAAACCCATTTTTCAGAATTTTGTAAGTTTAAGTGACACTTTACTACATTCCTAAATGATTCAGCGCTGAATGCTTTCTATGGCTGCTTGAAGCGGTCACAGTATGACAACTTTTGTTCTATATGTTATTATTAAAATTTTAACCCTTAGCAGATTTGATAGTTCCTACAAGGGTACTGTCGGAATAATTGTCATTTTTGCCAATTTTCACATGCGATTTCTCATCACTGGAGCCATATTTTCTCAAAACGTTTCCTATGGAAAGATAGGGCATTCATCCAAGAACAACCGTGCTGTTATATGTTTTATTCAGTGTTTTAACCTTCACCCAGTTTTCGGGCCTTGAACTGGAGTACCCTCAAATTCTTCATAAAATCGGCTCATTTGGAGTTAACTTTTCTGCCACTTTCGAATGGAATATCGACAAATGTTTTGCATGCCCGTTTTCACAGTTAACTACCGAGAACATTTGATGTTGTGTGTTTTGTTGTAAAGTTTAACAATATGCCCATTCTGACTGCATAACGATAGGTGTCATCCAAAAGAACCTCATTTTTTTCAGAATTTGGTATGTTCAAATGATAATTTCCTCCGTTTCTAATTGATTGAGTACTGAATGCTTTCTGTGGCCGCCTCCATTTCTTATTGATTGAGCGATGAATGCTTTCTATGGCTGCACGCAGCTGTCAAAGTATGACAACTTTTGTTTTATATATTATTATTAAAAGTTTAACCCTTGGCAGAAATAATGCCAAACTCGACCGGTGACAGGTAAATAATGAATGAAAACGTCATTACATTGAGGATAGAGTAGGGACGAATCGCCACCACGGTTTCCACGCGATCCACGGTGCTCACACGCGGTAACGCCACTCGACGGTATGGATACAGTAGGCGTATGAGCGACACTGGTAGTGTATGTTCAATTTTAATGCTAAATTAGCCAAATTACCGTTTTTTCGCCATTAACCCATGCGCGATTTCTGTCCACTTTTCATTTCTGTCAATTATCTGTTACCGGCTTGGCGGGGTCCATTTGGCGCCAGTGTACACAATGCATCATTCAGTCACCAGCATCTCTCCACCGGGGGAGGGGGTGGGACCAGAGCCACAACCACAGACATCCACCCAGCGCCAGGCCACACCAGCTAGAAAAGAACCAAATTCAAACAATTACCTCCACTCATAAAAACGCTATATCTCAGCCAATTCTTGGCTTATATCCATGGGGGGGGGGGGGGGGGGGGGGGGAGGAGGGGTCCTACGACTGAGCTCATGCTTGGTTTCGGGACTTTCTAATAATATGACCGAGTTCCGAGCAGAGCTGCAAGAACAAACCCTAAAAGTTTGGAGACGCTGCTCCGAAAACGTTCGCCACAATCCATGATACCTGATACGCGCAGGTTGTTATTATTAAGTATGCACGATCTGATAAACAGGTTTTCTATTTACCCCTAACTTGGACATTAACCATACACCATTCACGCTAGTGTGAAAGCAAAATAGGTGAAGCTCTCGATTTCTAGAAATCGAAAAATCTAGTTATATTTTTTTTCTTTCTCGGCGGTGGGCGTATTATTTACAAAGAACTAGAGACGTGCAACATCTCCGAGTGTTGTGTGAGAAATGGCGACCCCGTACACTGCTAATTTCTGTGGGGCGTTTACTGATGTTGACTTTTCATTTGAAGCAGTTTTTCATACGAACCTGACATGGACGTGTTTAAAAATAGATGTTCATCCGTTTCAATTTATCAGAGACGCCTGGAATCAAGTTGATACAGAGACACAACCCCCGCAACATTTTTTGCCGAAATGCTACACTATCAAGCAGAGAATTATAAAATAAAATGGCGTCCATATACTGGAATCCCTGTAATATGCAAATGAAAGCATACCAAGCTGGTCAAAATTCAACCTTTGGCTGATCCGGTCTGTTCCTTCTACTACCACCTTTTTCACACCAAAGACTGATCGTCGAGTTTGAATAATTATTTATTTATTTATTTATTTATTTATTTATTTATTTATTTATTTATTTGTTTATTTATTTATTTATTTATTTATTTATTTATTTATTTATTGGAGTTTAACGGCACGTTCAACAGCCAGGGCCACCTCCCATCGAACAGTTTTACGGCAGAGGAAGCCGGAGAACACGGCGAGAACAACCGAGCAGCGGCTCACCAACGAACTAACTGTGTGAAGAAGATGCACCATCGACCTACATTACGCCTGAGAACACAGCGCCAGAATGTTCACACGTGGGCAAACGGGATTACGTGTCTTGCCCAATGACAAAATGCAATTACCGATGGTCAAGATCGAACCGTGGACCATTCGGTTTGAAGTTCATCACTGAATGATATTTTAAAATCAGTGAGAGGCTTGATTAAGGCCTGTCTGCTTTGGTATTGTGAGTCACCACCCTGTCGAGGTAACCAGCGAAACACGATATCATATTGGTCAGTCAATAGTATATCCAGTTTCCAACGAAGTTGTAATAACAAAGGGTACTACCACTTGCTAATAGGAAGGGGTTTGCGTATTAAACCTCTGAACCCGCTTTTTTCCTGCCCAGGAACATGATACGTCATGCTTTCATATAGTAGAATGGCTGCTAAGTAAATGTGTGGTGTAGACATCAAGGCTGCAAGTTGAAAATATTAATTGGTCTACCCCCAGATAATGAGTATGAACTCTTCCGATTGCTGCCACTTAACTCATAATAATAATCTGTGACTAGGAAAGTCCACGACTCTAATAATTATTACCAGAGACTGATAGTCAAAAAATGCACTAACCACTGAGCCATCTCGCTCCCTGTGAATTTGAAGATGGATGATTCAGAAGAAAAAGACAGAAACCTGGCAGGTACACACAAAAAGGTAGACACGCCAAGCAGGTCCCATGCGCCTAGTAATTTGTGCCTCTCAACTTTCACTGAGCTTCTGCCACCTGTGTAATGTATATATATCTAGCAAGAATGTTGAACTAAAATATTTTTCTACACCTACAAATTTACCCTTACCCCGCCCACCATATTCTTGCCACTTCCCATTATCTACACTACATGGAGAGTGTATTATCACCCAAACAGTGGAGATTCTACCCAATCAAAAAGCATAACAAGCACAGTCAAAGCTCCAGCCAAAGGACCCCCATCGGCACAAACATTGGTTGTGTTTTTTGAAATAGATACCTTGAGTGTTAGCTCCACTCTACGGGTCAATTTGTTACAGTCAACCACCCTTCACATACTGTAGAGCATCACATTGGCTCGTTCCGTGGCCTACATATTCCGATGTGCATACCTCTTTTATTTGTCTTATTTAAGTTCGATAGTTGATAAATACGAGACGGGGCAGTGCACGTGCTCCGCTGTCGGCAAAGGGATTCGTGGTGGAGAACCATTTGGAGTGTGATTTGGAGGAGAAGCCTTTACAGCCAGTCCGTTAAGATCTGATTCTCTTCTAAAACTGTCACCACGTTATCCGCATAACGTCTTGAAATATGCGATAGTAAAATTTATTCTTGTCCTCGTAACTTCAAATCTAATCACTTTAATTTTTCTACGGGTTGGGATGTTGTGCTTCCATCCTGAGTTTCGCTTGGGGTGCACCTAATTGAGTTGGGCTTTCTCCCACCCTACACCTCAGTTTCCCAGGCACCCAGTCTAACTATGTTGCGAAGGCGACGATGTTATGGCCTCGAAGCAGTCTTGCCCTTAAAATAGCCAATCACCTGTACCTAGATTCAATTGTCTAGACTATTTCAGTTTGTTGGGAAAGCCAGCCTACGGTTCGCTTTTGCGTTCAACTGAATTATTCCACCCCATCAAATCTACGGAACGGCCGTCGTGGACTGGTCACTTTCCAAGGATGGGCAATATTTCCACGGATGCAATAAAATTAGATTCCAAACGCCAATTTTACGAATATGAGGTTGCCCCCGCCTTCATCCTACGACACCCATGGAGGTTACCTTAGCTGATTCACAAATGTGAGGAAATTGCTTCCGACAACGAGCACAAACTTCGTTTCTGGTATGGTCAGTACGGTCGCCGTGGTTTAGTTACTTTCCACTGGGGGCAGTATTTCCCCGTACGCAATATTAGATTCAAAACACTAATTATAGAAATAATCATGCAAAAGTTAATGAAGTGCTGGGTGCAACCCGCTGCCCCATTAATTAAGGTTCTGCTGATAATAATTTCTACAGACCTGAAACTTAATTAAGCTCCCCCTGTTTTTTCGTAGTGGTGTGAATTGGAAGTGACCCATGCTCTCTTCCAGATGGCCAAAAGTGATTGTGTGCGAAAAGAATGGCTTATTGGCAAATAAAAGACAACAAAATGATGAAAAGATGCAGTATTTTAATGGAGCAAAGCACACACACCTGTCACTAATGTTTTTTTATGGAAACATGTTCTCTCGACTAGCATGCTGCTGTAACGGTCCGTGATGAAACAATGCAGGTAATAACTGAAAAAAATGTAACTTGTGATCTCCTGAACATAATAGCAGTGTCTGACGTAAGTAGCGTGTGTATCCACCACGTGCCCTGCTGACGGCCTGACCCCTACTCCCTGTGCTACCTGTGAGCCTTCTGGTACGGACCAGATGCAACTGCTGCCACTCATAATGCAATGTGGCTTCCAAATCGGCCAAAGTCTGTACAGGCGGATCCCGTGCATGCACACGCCGTCCAAGAAAGTCCGAGATGTGTTCTAAGGGATTCAAATCGGGGCTCATTGCAATAGCTTTGTTCTGGAGGAATGCTTTCACAGCATGGGAACGATGTGGCATTGCACTGTTGTCCATGAATACAGAGCGAGTAGAAACAGTTGGTTGTCAAAATGGGGCATGACAAACGGATTGACAATGTTCCAGATGTATTGATGACCATTGAGATTCCCGCGTACAGGCACCATATTAAGTTTACATGAGAGAGACATCCCCAGATAATTACAAATCCTCCGCCATAAGGAATAGTACGTCTGAGGTTCCTGTGCACGTAAGCAGTATTTATATGCCTCCACACTCCCAGGCGGCCATTTGTGACCTAGAGCAGGAACCTACTCTTGTCTGGCCAATGGAATCTCTTCCACGTCATGAGATTCCAATGTTGTCGTGTCATACACCCCTCCACACGTCGTCTTTGATGCCGATCGGACAGAGCTGGGCGCTTGAAAACCCTTCTGAATCCCAAATCCAGTGCTTTGAGACGTTTTTGGACAGATTCGTTGCACAAACGGCAGTTGGGGAGGCAAATGCGATTCAAAACTCCACTTGAAACAAAGGGTTCACACCTAACGGGGTCGATCTTCAACATCGTTGGTTTGTTGATGTTTTCGGACAAGTCTGCTGGTGACATAATGACTATAGCCAAGTTGCCTTCCAATAGCTTTGAATGACTTGCCTGTTGCATGCATGCCAACGATTTGCCATTTTAGTGCCTCTGGCAGTCTCCTACTTGCCACGACAACATTTATTGATCAACGAAGTGACAAATGTTCTTGTTTTATACCCAGATATTGCATGTGGATGATAGTGCTTTTTGTGACAATCGCGGGAAGCATGCTTAACGTGGACGAGTGGATGTGTTTGCGGTACGCTAAAAACATCATGTTTCACTAAATGAAATGCACTGTAAGACATATATTGTAAGGCACAGCAAATTGAAAACATATTAATCAGTAACATCAACTTCACTGTCATGAAACATTTCAGGGGCTACTTAAGTGCGTTCCAGGTGGTGTATAGTACGTGGTAAACCCATGCGTGGGCATCACTTCACACGTGTGGATTACGACTAGTCCATGGCGAATGTACTGTAAATATACCAGAAACATTTGTTTCTTTGAAGTAATGCCAGAAATCTTTCTGAATTGAACCGTGTTTTGACCGAATCTTTAATGACTTTATCAATACTATTAGACATTTTTTTTAATAAAACATGAACGAAGTCTCACCACAGTTGTAGTGTTATGATTGTATGGCATAGTTCTGCCAATTGTAATTGTAATAATATTGTTGTCAAGGTGAATGGAATACTTCTCGATTGGAATATCTATAACATGAGCAAGAAAGAACACTTGTTTGAATGCACATCACATTAATCAATTGTAGTCTGCGCGCAAACTCCATGACAATTATGTAAATAAATAGCCCATAACAGTGTCTAACTCCTTACAGAGTGTGTATGGTGGTCTGATAGCTTACCTACACCAAACACGAAGAGCAGACGACAAACAGTTACTTGAATGACACCCCAAAATTATATTTGTTTCCGTTCAAAACGTCGCTTATATCATCTCACTCAAACGGTCGCAACTGTCATAGAAAGAGGGGGGCGGGCACAAGCCAAGTCTTTTGAGGTAAAAAACTGTGTCACTTTTGTTGTTGAGTTGGATAAACAGATTATAAAAGAAGTGGTTACATTAGCAATTGTAGACTGAAGTTGTCTTCCTCCATCAACCCTTGAAAAGCAGGTATTTCCTCAGATTTGCCGATTATCTTCCCACATACATATGGCTCTGTTAGTTTAATTCTTTTAACCGAGTTTGTCACCAGTAGAGGTGGCGTTTGTTCTATCAATAAGATCACAAGATTACACGACAAGGCTTTCAATTTTTTTTTTCTTCTTAACATGCTTTTTGGTAATTCACCGCAACGAAGATATCGTTGCCATCGGATACAGTCAACAGTAGATAACCGGGGGAGGAGGCACTTTTGTTTGGCCAGTAAAGAGGGCACCACGTGAAAGGAAATGTCTGATGTCAGAGTTAACTGACATGTTTTCCTAACTGTGAATAGTCACGTTGTGGCCATTTATGTGAATGGAGAGACAAGAAGTGTAATCAAGAGTATGGAAACATGGAAACGACGGGCACTATTAGGTTTCTATTTTTAGCACAAATGCTCTAGATTTTCGGCGTCTGTACGCACCAACAAAAAATACCTCTGGTGAACCATAAATGAGGAACGTATTTAAAAAGCAAACATTATTTTAATTAATTTTTCGACACAAAACTATTGAATCGGTTTATACTGTTGACAGAAAAGACTTCAAGAAACTGCGAAGCGGCTTGAAAACCTTGAAAACAGAAAATGGTATATAAGGGCTCTCCTGATGGCTACCTGTAAAGCAGATTTGCTTTTTGACTGTTCGCTTTACTCAACAAATCAGTCGGATTTTGCATGTCGTCTTGACTAGTCACATGTACAGCCCAATGAGGCGGTGTACGTCCCTCCGCTTCGCGTCGCGTCGGAAACGACACATGAAACACTTACCCGCTCTATTATATCGCTGCATAGTTGTACCTTATAAAGTGCACGGATCGTTCTTGATAAAAAATGCAACGCTTTGAAACAAAGTCATTGTCGGCGGATGGCATTTTGGAATCATTTTAAAAAAGTTACGTAAATTAGTAATACTCACCGAAAAAACACATGAATTTGTGAGTCTGAAATGTTGCGTAAACCATGAATAGTTGTATTGCTGCAAAACGAGGAGAGGGATGACTTCAGTTCTGTCAAACAGGTTTTAGAATTCCTTTCGTCTTTCTCGTGTGTGGACATCGTGGTAATATAATGTTGAATATTTTCACCAGTTGATACTCACGCGCATGCAGACTGAAAATAATTTACTCGTGGAACAAACAGTGACGAAAAAGCAATGCATCGGTGTTGTAAGCACAGTAAAATCGATTTCTAATTTAAACGTCGTATTGCGGGTATGGATAATCGTTCTCTGACATGCACGAAGCTCCAGTTGCCAATGATTACAGAAACCCAAACGCGAGTCAGTTAAAACTCCAGATAGAGATAATGCGCGAGTTGTGTTCCGGTTATAACACATACTACTAATTGTGATTCTAATGGGTAGTGTATTTGAAGGCTGTGGGATTTTCCCGATAAGTGTAAGGTTTCCACTTTACTTATATAATGGTACTATGGCAAAGTATTGTAATGTGCCCCCAAATCCCACACTGTACCTTTATTTTCCACTAACTTTCATGTCACCAGTCTAATTCTGTAAGGAATCCGAGGCTGTTACGGGCTGTTTGTTTTGATGTTACATGATGACTCCCAAAAATATACATATATTCTTACTTGGTACAGTTATAAATATTCCAAACAGTAAATAGTCATTTCCCCTTGAAAATATCAATATAATTGAAGAAACTACGCGGTTTAATCATAAATCTACGGCCGTGACGAATCTTTATTCCAAAGTATTTAGATTACAAACATGTCTAGCAGTATTGCAATATCATTAGAGATTCGATGGTCTAATCGATTGAGAAATTTTTATTGTGTGAATTCAAAACTCAAAAAGGCTTATGGTTCTTTTAGATTATATCGTCTGGAATATTTCAGTTGGTCGGAAAAGCGACCAATTGAAAAAATTCAAGAGGAATGAATCTAAACAAAGGGAATATTTATTATTTTTTTGAGTTAAAAAAAACACTTTCGACAGGCAGGGACAGGTCCTGTTGGGGTAGTGTTACGGTTGGAGGTAGCCGGAGTCCCCGGAAAGAACCACCGGGTAACGGCGAGCAACTGTCAAACTCCCCAACATACAACGCCACACATTCAAGGTAGCCATTGGTTGAAAACAGGTGCACCATCAACGTGCATTACGCGTCAGCACACTGCGCCACCGTGTCCCCACGTGGGAAATCGGGATTGAAAACAAGAAAAGGCAATGGATTACTTAAGAGATTGACTAGTTCACGCCACAACAGAGTCGAGTTCCTTACATAATGTTGGCTTGAGAGCCTGAATTTTACCCTGGTACCAAGGGGACAATGCACCGTGTACCATAATGCCCCACGATTTTCACAGTACAGTCGTCATGGACTCGTCGTAATCCACGAGAGGGCAGTGATGTCTACGCATGTGATTTCCAGGTAATAAAAATCATCTTCAGCACCATTTTAATTAGAGAAACACCGGTTTGTACCCGGTGCTTCATTAATTACATTATTGATGATTATTTCTCTAATTAGTGTTTGGAATGTAATATTATTGAGCCCGTGTATATATTGCGCACCCGTGGAAAGTGACCAGTCCACGACTCTCGTATTGTAGATATAGATTTACTCTTGCTGGTTATCATGTACTTTCTCTCGAGAGTAGATGCGATACCTAAACTTAACTAACTTACTCATTCCGTTGTACAAATGTGGGGTTGTGGCATTCGATTTGGCAGTTGGAGGCTCAGCATGACTAATTGAGTACGGTATGTGTTAATTAAATAAGCTGTTGAATCACGGCTACTGCACATGTATTTTATTTTTCTCCTGATTGGAAACTAGGGCATGCCTTGATGATATGGCGGAACTATTTTGTCAGTCGAGACTTGAGCCATCACAGTCGATTATTCCTCTAATTGGTGGTTGGAATCTAATACTATTGCGCACGTAGAAATACTGCACACCCATGGAAAGTGACCAGCGCACGGCGGTCGTACTGTACCCTGTACATGAGGTGTAGGCGTTGAGCGTAAACAGATACAACATAAATACCCTGTTAATGATGTCCTTACACAGATTACGATGGGAAAAGGAGCACTGTACTTTATTAGACACACCTTTACGCACATAGTGAATAAACATGGACAAATAGAGAAGGCCTGTTCCGGGCCTGTCTCTGCCTGAATATGCCACTTGTATTTCGTTGTTGAATGTATGTACGCATACACCAAATGCACATGACAAGAGAGTCTAGCGTCTGGGCGATCGACCCATTTGAATCTACAACTGCACCTCCCTCTAATCTGCGGAAAATTCAACTTTTAAGAAAACCATTTGCACAACCTCACCTTTGAGGGAGGTTTTTCTAAATAGTACCTGCAGATTCCCAACTGCGGATGGAATTCGAATGCACCTTCTCCACTTGTGTTTACAATATATGACCTTTGGGTGTCTGCGGTCGGAAACCGTCTCTTGAGTGATTTAGCGTTGTAGATGGCGCATTGTTGAACTCAAGGGACGAAACATTGATGTAAACTTCCAGGAAGCAGAATCTCACAGGGCATGAAATAATTTCCAGCAGTTGGTCACAAGAGACTTCAAATTTCTAACAAGTGAGTGGGTGGGGGTGATACGGGAATATCAGTTTTTCTCTTCGTTTTTCTTGATTCTGTCCTCATTTCGCAATATTATATTTTTTAATATCCTATACTGGTGTAAGTTTGTTGTGACCCGGTCCGGGTCTGATCGAGAAAGAGAGCAATGTTTATTTAATTTGATGTTCTTACAAAACTAAAATCCTCCTCCTCTGATTGGACGAGAGCTCGCTTAGTATATTCTATGTTTACGGCGCAAGTGGCAAATGGTACCGTCTGACGTCACAACGCGAAATATTTGCAATGACGTCGTCCCTTTCGTAATAGCTTCAACAACGGAGTGACTAGCAAGCCACTTCATTTTTCTGGATGTTTGACGTGTGCAGCAGACGATGTTCCGGATGAAGTGTTATTTAAATTACAAACTGATTTACGATTTGAACTAAGATGGAATGAGTTTATCTGGTTTATTGATTATTTATCCGGTGCCGTCGTGGATACACGAGAGGTTTATTTACTAAACCTGTGATTGTTAAAAGTTGCCTTGGACAAGGCAACTTTTAACGATCACATGTTTAGTAAATAAACCTCTCGTGTTTCACAATGTAGGTTTGGGGTTATGGGTAGTGTCTATTGGAACATATACATTATTGTGATGAATTGACGGTAACATGGTCTGAGGTTTGCGGCTCGGAGCGTATGTTCAACCTCGACTCTTAGAACGAGATCAGTGATCACATGACTATATGTGTGTGTAATGTATCACCTTGATGTACGTGTGAAATATTGCGAACTTTTAATAAAATACTCTAGCGATTTGACTAT
Organism: Pictodentalium vernedei; assembly: GCA_031216915.1. Lineage (NCBI taxonomy): Eukaryota > Metazoa > Mollusca > Scaphopoda > Dentaliida > Dentaliidae > Pictodentalium > Pictodentalium vernedei. The sequence goes on along the minus strand of CM062297.1, from coordinate 136,467,051 downwards.
ATACAACTGATATAGTATTAATATTGTACGGCTTGGAGTTGACTATACCCAAAAATTATAGTCTTCGAGAAAGAATATTCTTCCCCTAGGGTCACTATCTTCGAACAGTCAACGACATACTATGCAGTTATTATTATAGTATACCAAACAAACTCATGCTACTCATCACGACTCCAATCCTAACTACACTGTCTTTTTCCCAATAACCCTGTCAAGATAACTATTTGTATTATTTGACTGAGAAAATAATGAAAAAGAATTCCGGAAAATTATATTAAAAGGGCCGTGTTGTGTTCCATCAGTCGGACGTGTTAGAATACACCTCGGCTGTTTTTCAGAAAGTGTATAGTGCCCGAGAATAGTGCATGGCTATTTTTTAGAATTCTCGACAGGCAAAACTATCGGGAATAGTAGTCTACTATATGAAAAATAAGTCCACAGAAATAGTATCGATTCGACCAAACTTGTAAGATTCGTTGAATAATAAAATGCTATTAGTGCCCTATAAGTACTTCAATTAAAATCAGCGCTCAATCACAAAGACTCTCAGTGGTGTTCTCTTCTTCTGATCATCATTATCTACAGCAGTTAATTGAAGTGAATAGCAGCTTTGAACTAGTTCTTCGTCGCTTAGCCTTATTGAAGAATTTAAAAGCAGCCATAAAGAAAGTGCATTATCGTTTCAAATACAAATCACGGATATGAACACTGGTTTCTTTGTAGTTTAACTCTGTACACGTATACAGTAATATATAAACCCCTTAAACCCGAAAGGTCCCTTTAACAGTCCATACAACTTGAATTATTAAAGTAGATAGTTACTCGATGATTTTGTGTGGTAGATCAATAAATACGGTCAACCTTCAGCCCTGGGGGTGCTAGTTGAAACTATTGGTTGGTGTTCCCCCGTGTAACGAATATAGACTCGACCAGTTGATAGCTTCTAACTGACTCTGGGGTTCAAAGGGTTAAAGGGAGAAGACAACAGCTAGAACAATAGTCGACAAATTTTGTAAAAAAATTGTCGATCGTTTTCTCGCCAATTATAGCAACTAAGTCATTAAACTTCTTGCGAAAGATTATATCAAGCGGGGGTCGAGGTTCTTATATTCTGGGAGGGTGGGAGTGGAGTTAATTCGTTTTGTTTATCCGGTGGCGAAGGTAGCCTTCCCAACCTGGATGGTGCACGGCCATAGAAGGCCACCCACCCCGATATAAATGCGTGATAGTGCTTGTGTCAAATTGGAATGGTAGAAATATACTACTCCAAGCTATGCTTGGGGATAACGCATCAATACAGCTAAAGCATTGCATATTTTTGGCTTCTGATTTGAAAAATAACCATGACGGGCCTAATTTTTTTTAAATATGATATTCAAAATTAGCACCTTTTTCTCGATTTGAAAGGCAGTATCAGAGACTCTTCGTCACATCCTAAACATAAATTCTATGCACACCCTAATTGCTCCTAATTTATAGTGATATTGCAATGACGGAAACCCAAAATAAAGGTACAGATTTCATGTAACTGCCTTTGAGATCTGGGATTCCACCAACACACACTCCTCCTGAATCTCTGCTGGTGGTGGTAGCATTATTGGAAAAAGTTGGCGCCCGCCTCTTTCGGCCCCTTCGCCCCTCTGTATCAACTGTCCTCCAGTGATGGGATGCAATATGTTAGTGTGGTGGAAAATAGCTGGGAATAGGTAAGACTAAAGCAGAAGAGAAATTTGAATTTGACAGAACTCCCTTACAGTCTTTCAATACTTTGGTTATCAGTTAGATAGCTGATGATAGATGAGAGAAGTTTGTTTGTTGTGTCTTTAAAAGCTACCAACATCAATCCAGATACGAAATTTCAAAAGACTGACCGCGACACCATAAATATTGAATATGGAACCATCCACTTCACTTACCGGATATGGAGGGAAACATATTGCGAAATGTGCCTTTAAAGCGTAGAAGTACAGTACAGTGAACCCAATCCTCTGTAGTATGCGGTACTATTATTTATTATTTATTGGTGTTTTAGGCCTCGTGTATCTGCACAAAGTCTATTCGTGGTCGCTTGGGTACTGTAAACAGACAATCTTCAAAAGAAAAAAATAATTTAATAGTGCATTTAAGGGCCGCCGGGCGTTGTGGGGCAGAGTTGGTATCTTGGGCCGCAGGTTGCGAGTTGACCATAACGGGCCTTTAAATCTGAGGCACCATACTAGGACATTTTATCACAAGCAGAGAAGTTATACTATGCCGGTTTGGTCAGTCCACGGGACATATACATCGCTCGTGTTGGTAGCAGTAGCGGTTCTGGCAATAAGATGATGTACAATGTGAGCGAGAATTGCCGTACCCGAGGAATGGGTCCATCTTAAACTTAAAGGGTCCCAGGCATTGAGATACCCGAGACACCAAGAATCTTTCAATATTTTTTAGTTATACATTCGATCAATAAGCTGCATAGACGGCTGAAAAGAGAAGATACTGGTGGGCCACTTCAGCCCTTAAATTTTCAGAATTTTCTTGGGAGGGGCTGCACCTCTCCGAAGCTTGTTCCATACCCTTCTTTACGTGGTTCGAGTGCTGCCTTCCGTATCGCGTTAATCGGGACCACAAATCACGGGCTTGTGTATGGGCCCATAGTGACCTGGCATTTCAACACTGTGCGTGCGTGCGTGCGTGCGTGCGTGCGTGCGTGCGTGCGTGCGTGCGTGCGTGCGTGCGTGCGTGCGTGCGTGCGTGCGTGCGTGCGTGGCAAGAATTAAATATAGTCTTGCAATATAGTGCATAAGCATACACAAGATCGATTCGATATCTAAGGCTCCAATCCTGATGAAAATGTCCCAACTGGAAAAATTAAGATTAGCCTCAAGACAAGCGTTATTAAGCTTTCCGACCACCAGTCTAATTCTGTAAATAATGGCCTGCAAGTAGTTTAGATCTTAAATAGTCCATCGCCTATGTTTAGGAATATTTTGTTTGGTCAGAGTTGTGAGACAAACTTTTCCGAGAGATTGTATCTAAACGTTCCATAAACATTCAATTTTTTAATCAACGCAAGAAATGTTGTCAATCGACACTGTATTTGACCGAATTGTTGATGACATTACCACAAGGAACGAAGCGTCTCATGGGTCGTAGTTTTATAATTACGACGCGTAGTTCCACTAATTGTGCTCATCTCGTGATGATTCCAAGATAAATTACATAGTTATTGATGGGGATACTTATGTCTGGAGCACGGAATAATATCTGTATATCATTGTGAGTAAATGGACACCACATGAAATGAATGGTAGTGAGTCCCCCGTGTTTTTGTTTTTTGTCCGCGTAGTTTAGTTAGTTTAAACATATTTTACTTGCGAACAACATCGCAAAAGGGATTGGAGTGCAACTGCTTACCACTTATAAACACTCCTCCCCTATACATAAATTATCATATACGTTCCCATGACAGAAAAACAACAGCAATACAATTAATTACTGAACAAAAATGATTAATTGGGCAAAATAAAACAAAATAGAGGAAAAATACTGACAAAGAAAGCACAAAACAAGAAAGAGAGAAAAAAATAATAAAAAAAAAACAGATTAAATACGTAACTGGATACCACAAACCAACACCACGGACGTCGCGGAAAGCATTTTAAAATTCCTGGCAAGCTGGATGTCAAAAGGGTCAGAAATGGAATGACCTACTACGTTTTGCACCTACTGTAGGTGTCAAGTGAATGCTTCAGTCTTATTGAATTGACGGTATACTTCTGGAGACGAGACAAACATAAAAAATGGTAGATAAAATAAGCGACAAAACACCCACAAAAAACAATAAAACATCGACAACCATCTATTGCTGTTTCCTTACTTCCAATATTTCAGGAGCTTTCATGGATAAAATCATTTTTCATTCTTGAATAATTTTATTACACCTGTCTTTAAATGACAAAAGTATATTTAGGCTTTTCCCTCTGGAAAAGACTCTTGTTATTCTATAGATTATTATTTTTTTTTTTTTTTTGGGGGGGGGGGGGGAGGGGGGGTGAGGTATTTGTTTTGTTTTTTTCTCCACACATTTTGTCCGCACGATTCAGAAGCCATTTTCGAACCGATTTTAACGATTTTGCACACTCATAGAGGGTCAAAAAATCTAAAAATGTTCGAAGCGGAATTTTCGATTTAACCCTTATTTCGTCAGAATTGGCAAAAAACCTCAAACATTGGGGTTTATCGGCACTTTCTCGAAACACGTCTTGCAGATTTTTTTTAAACATTCATCATTATTAGACCTGTATGTGACACGGCCACTCATATACAAGAGATATTAGGCGATGCATATGGTCACCCTCCACAGGCGGCCAAACATCAAAATTTTGATAAAATAGGCTGTTTTCGGGCTCCTAAAGCACCCAGACGATACAAGGGAGATAAAAATAAATCCATTTATTGGAAGTGGGATTCACCGTGGATCATTTTTGTAAGTAATAAGGGTATTCAAATGACCAAGCGTTATCCCGTTTTGGGCTGGTTAAACAGCAATACCCCCCAGAAGCTAAAAAACTGATGTTTTCTGTGGATTTCTCAAAACGAGTCTTGTAGATTTTCAAGAAAAATTGGCCATTCGCAGGTCCTGGTGTGACAATACAAGTTGCATGGACAAAATACTCCGGTGAGCATTTGTTAACCCACCACGGGTACTAAAAGTCAAAATTGTGTTGAAATGGGCTGTTTTGGGGCAGCAACAACATCCAATGTTTACGCCACAAAGAGTACCTCCTTTTATCGAGCGCAAAATTTATACGGACACAGTTTTGTAAGTAGTAAGGGTATTCAAAAGTCGAAGTCTTAACCCATTTTTGGAGGATAAATAGAGATACCCCTTAAAAGCTTACAATTCCCATTTTCTGTACATTTCTCTAAAAACATCTTGTAGGTTTTCAAGAAAAATTGACTATTCGCAGGTCTTTGTGGTACATTACAAGTTACATGGACAAAATATTCCGATGAGCGTTTATTAACCCTCTACAGAATGTCAAGCATCATAATTTTGTTGAAATGGGCTGTTTTCGGACACGCACAACACGCAATGTATACCCGAGAGATATACATAATCTCCTTTGTTGGAAGTGGAATTCACTGAGGACCATTTTTGTGAGTAATAAAGGTATTAAAAACCCAAGCATTAACCCCTTTTGGGGTGGTTAATAGCAATACCCATCAAAAGCTTAAAAAAATCATGTTTTCCCTGGATTTCTTTACAAACAACTTGTAAGTTTTCAACAGAAAATGGCCATTAATAGGTCTTGGTGTCAGATTACCGGTTGCATGGATAAAATATTCCGGTAAGCATTTAACCCTCCATGGGCTGCTAAATGTCAACATTTTGAAAAAAAAGTAGTCTGGTTTTGGACACAAACAACAAGAAATGGGAATGCCACAGAGAAACATAACTTCTTTTACCGGACGCAAAACTGATAGGGAAAAATTTTGGTAAGTAGTAAGGGTATTCAAAAATCGAGGTCTTAACCCATTTTCGCCTGGTTAAGGAGATGTACCTCTTAACAATACCATTTTCTGTGGATTTCTAAAAAAACCTAGTAAGTATTTAAGAAAAAATGACCATTTGCAGGTCTTGGAGTGACATTACAAGTTGCATGGACAAAATATTCCGGTAAGCGTTTGTTAACCCTCCGGAGGCTGCAAAACAAAGAAATTTGGAGAAAATGGGCTGTTCTTGGGCACCCATTGCACCCAATGTGTACCTGCGAGATAAACATAACCCCCCTTCATTGGAAGTGGACTTCCCCGGGGATCATTTTTGTAAGTAATGAAGGTATTCATAAAACCAAGCATTAACCCGTTTCGAACTGGGTACAGAGAGATACTCCTCAAAAGGTTAAACATTCATGTTATCCGAGGATTTCTCTAAAAACTTCACGTATATTTTCAAGAAAAATTCACCATTCTCAGATCTTAGTGTGACATTACAAACTGCATGTACAAAACATTCCAGTAAGCATTTGATAACCCTATGCAGGCTCTCAAACATCAACATTTTGATAAAATGGGCTGTGTTTGCATACCCACAGCACCCAAAGTTAAGAGGAGAAATCAACATAAGTGGAAGTAGAATTCACTAAAAAAACAATTGGTAAGTAATAAGCATATTCAAAATACAAACCATAAGCCGTTTTGGGCGGTATAAACAATGATACCCATCGAGAGTTTGAAATTCATGTTCTCCCTGGACTTTTCTGAAAACATCTCATAGATTTTAAGTAAAAGTGCCCATTCGCAGTTTTTTGTGTGAAATTACAAGTTGCATGAATAGATATTGCTGTTAGCACTTATTAACCCTCTACAAACTGCCAGACATCAATATTTTAGATACATTTGAGATAAAATGGACCATTTTCAAATAGACACAGCACTCAGTTGGTATGTGTCAAACAAACATAAATCCTTTTGTCGGTCGTTAAATTGTCGGACGACGATATTGATTTTAACCCACTCCACGTTAATTATGGTTTTTACCTAAACAATTTTTTCTATCAAACTGAGTCATTTGACACTACTATACTCACCTTTCTCGTAACATCAATGAAGGAATTTCAGTGAGACAGTTAAAAACAATTCATCAGACACTGTGGGGGTCATGAAAAATCATATCATCTCATCGGAAAAAGCCGTGATTCTCCAGAATCATAAAGTCTAGTTCCAGAGTGTATTTGTGACCAATTATTTTATCAGTAAACAAAAGAAAAATTACTGCTATCGGGGTCATACAGACTTAATCTTTCATCATTCTCCAGGGGATGCAAGATGTTAGTGTGTTGAAAAATAGTAGGGCATATAATGAGGGATTTCCTTCTTTCTCAATCGCTTTATCTAGCACCTGTTTTAGTTGAGTGCGTTTCTCTCCTACGAGAACCATGAAGACACTTCAAAATTATATTTTATGCTACTTTTCGTTCAACGACATATTCAAATCTCTTTTCGATTTTACAAATAAGACGTCAAAGTAAGGTTCCAACGAGCGCATTCGATTTTCATATCCATAATAAAATTATTAGACTTTCACAAATGGCTTCTTCCTGCGTCTGTGGATTGTCCATCAATTCTGGCCTGCCAGAAAACGAGATTCTCCGTTTTGCAAATATATACCAGTCGGAATCATGGGCGACGCAAAGATTACCGATTGATGGGGGCGGGGGTAAACTTAGCTGTCTCCACTGCAATTACGCAAATCTTAACTGGCGAAATATTCCTCGAATTCGAGCATAGATGATGTAATTGGAATATTTGTCAATGGGGATTGTAGTTAAACACTTCAGACATGTGTTTGTGAATAAATATATGCAGTAGTTGTAATGCACGGGCTTCCCAAATTCTTGTTTAACACTTTACCTAACGTGACGGCCAAAACGAGCCAGCGCTATTCCCAAAAATCGCCAATTAATTTTTATTATTTTTTCATTTTTTATCTGCAAAACATAAGTTATGACCCCTCATTGGAACGAGCTCGTCGAGCTCGTTCCAATGAGGGGTCATAACCTATGTTTTTGAGACAAAAAATAAAAATAATAGTTATTCAAGAATTTTTTTGGCAAGTGTCGTCTGATTTCATGTTAGGTAAAGGGTTAATTAGCACGTACCAGTTTTCAAAAACTGGACTGTGTGTGTGCACAAGTCCAAGAAGCAAGTATAGTCCCGTAAGAAAGTAGACGATAACTAACAAGAGCGCTATCTAAGACAATAATCTAGTTCATGAGTAGTATGTCCAGATTTGGGAATTTGTGGGGATGACGAGGTGTAAAACCCCCTACACCCCTCTCCATAGCCTCCCTGCAGATCTCAAGCAAAATTCACATTTGCCGATTTTTGAGGCGATTATTTCACAAAGTATTGTAACGCTGAAGACCTTGGACAAACATTCCGCTCCAACTGTCATAAACCTTACCAAACAAAAATGAAAACATGCCCCGTGTTGACAACCATCTGTAATAAAAGTAAATTACGCCGTTCCGTTATTTGTTTACTCACTGTTTGTGGAGTTTTTGCGTATACTACCGATGATGCAATGTGGTGTCCTTTTTTCGCACAAAGATATGCCGATATTCTTTTGAGTTCCAGTTATAGGTATTCCAATCAATAAGTATATAATTCACCGGCAAACATCATGATATTAACATAATTAGTGGAAAAGGCGGAATCATAAAAATACTGCTGTGATGGGTTTTCGTTCATAATTGTAGAAATTTATTTTCCTTAATTTCGTTTCATAATGGTTGATCGAGGTGAGTGTTTCAAAACTCGATGAATAATTTTCTTATCGTATGAATACTTTGCTTCGTCTCGCCCATTAGCCAAGTAAACATTCTGTGAATGTGTGAATGGTGCAATTAAACTGTAATTTTTGCAGGTGGCTGTTAGTTCGTAATCACTTGGGTTGTTTGCACTAATTTTATCTTCAGTATTCAAGACCACATGTTTTAACCTGTGTTGAAAATAATAGAACTGTCCTGTACACAAAAGTCGATATAAATGCAATGACAGAAATGATGGAGACTTCCGCCGCGTAACGGTACCTCATAATACAAGCGAACACTACCAATTGAATATTAGCAGCAATTGAAATGAATTATGAATATGGGATGAGCATGTTAAGTTTTGTATGAAGTGCTACGCACTCTATACAACTTAACACGCCCGTCCTACATTCATACTCCGAAAAATCGACAAACAATTCATTTTTATTCCTATTTAATAAACATATATCTCTGACAGTATTGATAAAGTCACGACTGAAAATCATTTCTTTGGGATGATTCAAAGAAAATGAACGTGAACGATAAATGTTAGATTCAATCGTCTGGAATATTTAAATTGATAAGAAAAGTAAGTGAAATATTCCAGACAAGTGAATCAAGACATAGGCTATGGACTAAAGGTTACATCATTTCCAGGTCATAACAGCGTCGAATCCCTTACATCGTAGGGCCGGCACCCAGATAGCTTGTGATGATGTATTACAGTACGGCCACCCTGGTGTGGTCACTTTCCACAGGTGGACAATATTTACACGGTCGCAATAACATTAGATTCCAAACATTAATTATAGGAATAGTCATCAAAAAGTTAATTAATGAAGCACCGGGTACAACCCGGTGCTTCATTAATTACATGTTTGCTGTTGGTGACTTGTCCTGGTAAACGCATGCGTGGACATCAATGCCCACGCGTGGACCACGACCAGTCCATGGGGACTGTACTGCATGTCATCTTGAAGTTAACGTTCCCATAGAATGGCCATACTGTAACGCAAGTGTTAAAAAATGTGTTGTACCAGGCTCCGTAAGTGAATACTGGTCTTTACCCAAAATTTGAACAGATATTTATGGGCAAACCTGATTTTTCGCAACGGAACATCATTGCGCACGTGTGGATTACGACCAGTCCACGAAGGCTGCTGTGTACCTGGTTAAATATTTCTTTTTTGTTCTCTTTTGTTTGTATTTGAGGTGTCCACACTGATTTTGGAATGTCAAATATAATATAATAAACACAATATTACAACAGTCAATGAATCTGGGTGGCCGTATAACGTCTCGCTGAAGTGACCACATGGAACAAGACGCCACAATCTGCACGCATTGATCATCCAACAATATACAGTTAAAACTAGAAGTCCTGTCACGAATAGTGCGCTTATCTAGGCTTAATTGTGCGTTGGAATTGCGCGCAATTGCCATATCGAATGGCATCCAAAGCACGACAGGTTCTCCTGGTTACTCACAGCAAACACATGCAATGTTTCTGCCAATGGACCTCCATTGGCTGAAACATTGCTTGTGCACAGGCCATATAGACAGAATTTGATAGCTTTACTATGGCCATAACGCGTACATTAACGCGCAGATCAACGTGCTATTTATGCGCATTTCATGACAGGACTTCTAGTTTTAACTGTAGCAGTGTAACACAAGAATTTTAAGTTAATGCAATTCATCTACTTTAAGGCATTGAGGCTTTTTGGAGATCAAAACTACGAACTGTTTTGTTTTTCTTTGCTTCTTGAAGAACGTAATACTTCGAGTTTTGGCAGCATTCAGCTTGATGCGCCACAGGACGCGCATCAGCTCTCAAGATCGCGAATGGTATCTTGCAGATGATTTTGAATTATGTTTCGAGACTTACTGGCCGTCCACATGCCTTTATCGTCTGAGTACTGCGACAGTTCAACAGAGTTTTTCCCTACTTTTTCTTTGTCATTCACATATATGATGAAACGAAGCCGGCTTAAGACCGATCCCTGTGGAGTGCCCGCCTCGAGTATTACTTCCTCTGACACCTCACGGTTTACCCTAACTTTAATTTTTCGGTCAGTTAGAAATGATGATATGATCCTCAGAATTTTAGGGGGTAACTCCATTTTGCGCTAGTTTATATCTCATCACATTGTGCCATATCGAGTCTAACGCTTTTTCTACATCTAAGAAAAGCGCAGTTCCTATTTCGTTTTGACTGAAAGCTGTTTTCATAAAATTGACCAATCTATATACGTGTGCGATTCCCCTTTTTTCGACTCATATACGCTCTTTACCATTTGTTGAATAGGTTGATTGATTTAAGATAGCTGCGGAGTCTCATGGTGAGAGTCTGCTCAACTATGTTTTCAAACACAGCTAAGAAAGCTAATTGAGCGGTATTTAGAAGGGATGGTATGGTCTTTGTCGGGTTTATGTATCATGACTCCTGTGGCCACATTCCAGCATTTCGGGGAGTTGCCACAGGAGATACAGCAGATTAGGAGTTGGGTAAGTCTACAGTAGAAGATGTTGGGACACTATTTCAGTATTTTGTATGAGACTGGGGACGAAGTTGACTTGCATTTTCTGATTGTACCGATGACCTCTTCTACGCTTATTGGTTCGGTTAATTCATGGTCGTCCCTATCTTCATACCTTTGGTCGAAGTTCGGTTCATTGAAAATTGAGTCGTTATCGTGCACGAATTTATTTACTTTTACCTTGAAATCGTTGTCATATCTGTTCCCTTCTTGTGAACGATGAGCTTTCGTTAGGAGATCGGCAAAAGCGCTGGCTTTTGCCTTGTCGTGCAGGGCCATAGTTCCGTCGCTAATCTTCAGCGCATTATTATTGTCACTTTTGCTCTTTTGACCAGTAAGAGTTTTAAAGGTATCCCATAATTTCTTAGGTTCTCTCAGTCTATTTAGTTTTTCTGTTGCTGTTTCCCATCTTACGCGATTGTCGTTAGCTATGGCCCTTTTTACTTCTCCGTGTAGACGATTATACGCGGTTTTAAGTTCTGCTTTTTGAGTTCATCATTCTCTGATTGGTATGCTCGGAAAGCTTTTCTTTTTGGTTTAATTGTTTGAAGTATTGTTTGAATTATTCTGATTATCCGCGGCTTTACTGTTTGCTTAAGACATATTTCATCTAGTGGACTGTTGATACTTCGTTACGGTGGGTGCAGGCTTTTTCTAGTTCATGGCCATTTAAGGGGTCATTTGAAATAATTTTACTTTGATAATATTTCTGAAGAGGTTCAATTTTTGATAGGTTCGTCCTGTTCATGGGAGGATATCTTGTGGGACCAGTATTACATTCCAAAGTGGCGTGAACTGGCAGGAGATCACTGCCAAGATTATCGTCTCCTACAAATATGTCTTGCATTTGGCTAGTTAGTGATTTACTAATAATAATCAAGTCTAGAATATCTGATTGATGGAGTGGGTTGTTGCTTATGTATGTTACATCTTGATCGTTATTTACGACAAATAGATCGAATTATTTAATGATGATATGGTCAGTCCTATGACAACTGAATACATGGTGTTCGGAATTGAAATCACCCAAAAATATGCAGTGCTTGTATTTGTTGGCAAATAATTCAAATACTTTACTATCTACTGTTACTTGCGCCTTGTTATAACATGAAATGACGGACACGTGTTTGTGGTCAAGTTCAATTTCTACTGCAATAACTTCGGCATAGTATTGTTTTGTATTTAATCTCATGTCTTATCAGCAGAGCACCTTTTTGGCGGAGCGATCTCTTCTAATAATGTCACACACCCTTAACGAGATTTGTTGTTTGGGTTTAGCCATGTTTCGCTAATTCCAGTTACGTCCATATTTTTGAAATAATGTGAAATTTGCATGTTTTTCTGATTAACGCTTCGAGCGCTCCACTGGACTAGTTTTCGTATATCCACGAATAGTTTAGGAATAGCTGTACTAAGCTTATTTACTATTTGTAATATTGTTACCTAATTATATTTTGTTAACGGTCGCTTCTATTAGCGTGTGAGCTATTTGAGTTTTATATAACTTAGAGGCTGCTTTTCTGATCTCTTTGCATACGTCCGGAAAGACTGGTGTTCATGTATTTCTGAAAATAGAGCCAGCCATTAACGTACAGAGCTCATATATCTAGGCTATGCTCGAAAATAGCTCACGCAAATTATAACCTCAACAAAGTAAAGCATATTCTTCCACGCAAAGTCCTGAAAACATAGTACTACTCCCTGGTTCATAGTCATCTGGTGTACGGGATTTTAGCATGGGGCAATTCAAGAGCTATTAATAAACTAGTTATCATGCAAAAGCGCTCATTAAGAATAATAAATATAAAAAAAATACAATTCCCATACAGACCCCTTATTTAAGGAAAATAAAGTACTCAAAGTAGATGATTTGTTCAAATTGTATGCATTTCTGTTCGCGCATGACTGGCAAAATGGCAGATTACCGGCTTCTTTTGACGATACATTCAAGGTTACTGACAACCCACTCGGTAGGACAACCCGGCAGTCGGAACATTTATACACAGAACAAACACGTACACGAATCCTAGAAAAACTTCATCTATACGCCATCCCGAAACTATGGAACGCTTTAGACGACACAGTTCGAAATATCAATAACAGGGCTACACTTAAGAAAACATTGACCTCAACATTCCTTTCGTCATATTCGACGTATGTCCGTTGCGATAATCCCTACTGCCCAGACTGTGCTTAGTAAATATTGGTCATAGTAACACATTAGCAAATTAAACAAATCCGCAATAGAAGCATACTAGTCGTGCGATATGTCCTAATCTTGCATCCTCGTCCAATGCAACCTGCAGAGTTTTTCCCTCTAGTTGCCCCACTATCCTCACGTAGAGCCACACACGGTTAAGAAGCTGCAAAAAATACTCTTGGGGAACTAATTTTCGTTCGGGAACACGTATTTAAGCAAGTGCTTGGTCAAGTCGGTCGGCTAATCATGGGAAGTCGCATGCGGTGAACTGACCGACACCTAAATGCTATCAGCTGGTTTACGGCATTCGCCCCTATGGTGCGCCCACCGATATTGACCCCTCGTCCAATTATAAAGATCATGATCTTCTCTAGTTGGAACGATATTATCCACTCGATTTGACTGATTGTGGCTCTTGAACTTTACGCGGAGCAATGATGGCAATTTAGCAAGCAGGTTGCTCTCTGTGGACTCTGCCTTAACAGAAACACCACCCTCCCGCTGGCTCTTTATCCCAGCTTCTCACACTTGAACGTAGTTCCGACCCAAGGAACGGAAAAACCAGCATCCCTATCATAGACCGGATAAATCGCCCCATGTTTACTCATCTAGTCACAGTCTGTTCGCGAGTTCTGTTTCCTTTAGGGGGTGACAGGTAGACAGCCAATCTGGCTCTGCCACTTCCCACGGTATGCTATTTGTTACTCATGTATAATATTTATTTTTGTTTACATCATACATATATGTATATCGTGAATAAAGAATCTGAATCTGAATCTGAGGTGATGAGAATCGGATAAGACTTCGTCGAAATAAGGAGAGATAACTCTGTACGATTAAGTACAGGTTATGGGAAATCAAGCAACCTGATTGGTTAGTTATAATTTATATAAATGACCTAGATAAATGAAACAACAAGAGTACTCGGAATAGGGTCAGAACTAACAAGAACAGACACGAAAAGCTAAATATAGTTATAATAAGCAAAGCTGTTCCAGTTGTTAGGCTCTTCTACGCTACTCTAGTATACTCCAGGACAAAGGAACATGGTGAGGTAGACAAACAACTATTACATAGATAGACAGAAGCAGAGAATTCTGAAAGAATTCGAAACAGTAAAAATTGTCGGGTTGTTTGTGGTAATTATGTGAATCGGAAAATACTCCTATTCAATCGAACACACCCTCCGAACATACCCCTGTCTTGTTGTGGGCCTTTGGGTAACATAGCAACCACGTGCTACCATAGAAACCAAGAAGGTGGCCTCCAGTATACAAAATGGACGACGGAAACACGTATCACCCTAACAACACGCGCTGCGCATGCGCACTCACACCTCGTATCACTATGGGGATGACGTCACAACATGGCCGCTCACGCGGGTTACCATGACAACGCAACATGGCGCCACTAATTCACGTGACATGGCGTCACTTCCGAGGTCCGGCACTGAGATCCGGCAAACAAAGCCCCAAACATACGAGACATACTACTCACATTAAACTCGAACGAAATATCCTATATTACAACGCCAGGTGCCCGATTCATCTGAGTCTATAATGCTGTCTCTATGAAAAAAAAAGAAATCGACATTCTGAACAAAATTTCTCAATTGTGTGGTCACAAATTATAAATAACTCTCAAAATGGTCTAGATTAACTACAAAGGTTAAAGTCCAATTACTATACACTATGTAGACATTTTTGATCTGCTTGGAAATAACATTGTAAAGAACTATAGTTCTGGTTTGGTACTCGGGACAGAGACTTGTCAAAACTAATATGAGTAAGACTGCATGAACCATTTTCCTACATTAAAGAAGAATATTGGTTATATACTATTCAGAAAAGGAGGGGATCTTTGATAAAAGTGAGATATATGAAGAAATATATTTACATTTTCATCAAAAAGACAGTGTGACATCTGGTGAATGATTTCAGCGATAGCTTGGTGTCTGGCAAGCACACATTCCACACAATGAGCTGTAGAAGACATGGACGGTCAGATACTTTACCACATTCAGTCCAAGACCTCAATAGCTTGTAAATCCTCCTCGTTCGTGAGACAAGCGCGGATCCGACGTGGCATACTCCTCACCAAACGTCCAATATCAGCTTGACTGACGTTATTCCTTTCTTCCTGTAGTACAGCGGCGAGTTCCTGGACATTGGTAGGGGGCTGTTAACGTTGCCGTAGGCGCCTGCCAAGCATATCCCAGACGTGCTCGATTGGCGAAAGGTCTGGACTTACTGCTGGCCAAGGCAGTGTAGTGATGTTCTGCTCCTGGAGGAACTCTGCAGCGACATGGGTCCTGTGTGCTTTTGCAATGTCATCTTGGAAAATAAATCGACGGCCGTCACGTCGCGCAAATGGCACCACGTGAGCTGCTAACATGTTGTCACGGTAGTACTTCCCTGTGACACGCCCTTGGATGGCATGTAATGCTGTTCTGCTTGTCATGGATATGTCCCCCCCACCCCCAACCCCCCACACACACACGCACCATAACCGATCCACCACCAAAACGATCGGGCTGCCTAACGGTTACGTTATGGTATCGTTCGTTCCAACGCCGCCGCACTCTGTTGTTTCGCCTGTCGTGGAAATCGAGAGAGAACCTCAATTCATCGGAAAACATGACGTTGCTCCACCGACGATTGTCCCAGCGCTGTCGTGCTCCACGCCAATTACGCCTTGTTGCGATGTGACGTTCAGTTAAACGTGGATTTATTCAAGGTCGTCGAGCGAACAAATTCCAGCTGTGTAGGCGATTTCGGATAGTCTGACCACTGCCTCGAACATCTGTCGCTCGGTGCTTATGTTGTCCAATTTCCGAGGCACTTTGATTGCGGTTACGTAATGCTGTGGTTCGGAGGAAACGATCCAGGTTAGCAGTTGTCGATCTTGGACGACCTGACCGACGTCTGTCATCAACATTGCCTGTCTGATGGTAGCGTGACCACAACCTACTAATCACCGATTGAGTAGCATTGGGAATTTGAACCACTGCGGTCTGTCTGTTGCCAGCTTACAGCTTACCAACGGCACGTAAATGTTCGTTACGTGTCAATCTTCGCATATCATAAAAGTTACGTTTCGACCAGAAACTATTGGTGAACGAGTTTATAACAAGAAAAGAACGACGAGGCCTCCGAAAAAGCCCGTCCAGTACTAATGAAAATTTCAAAACGTACTCCACAGACAGCAACGCGGCGCTCGTGCGAAAAACCTGCACGAAATTTTCGTGGGCTGGTGACATTCATGATCCACATTCAGCTTGGTAACATATTGATGTGTCCAATCACGCGTATCCAATACCATTTTCCAAAAATATCAACATCAGTTTGGATATCTTCTACGTTTTTTGAATAGTATAGTAGACCGTCATATTGAGGAAGTGGTGGAAATAACAGAGTTAAAACCCTGAAGATTTTCGGACACGCTCTCAGGAAATCGTTCGAGACACCTATTATGTATGGTTGCCCAACCCCATAGGTGCAGATAGAACAAGAGCGCACGTATCGCTGAAGCAATACAATGTCCCCTACCGGACTAACGAGCATTAATAATTATACAAAAGTTATAACCTAGATGTGATCAGCATGAATTTCGTTGAAACGTTTCCAAAAAAGTCCGGAAAACTGATATTTTGGCGCTTTTCCATATCTCCAAGGGCCATAACTCACACAAGAATAATGCAATCAGCATGACACTCAAGCTTGTTCTGTAAGTCACCGTTCTATAGTAGGTTACCAAGAACGAAATCATTCGGTTGAAGCATTTCCAAAAAAAGTCCAGAAAACTAAAGTATGACTGACAGACTGACTAACAGACTGACGGATGGACAGAGTGCAAATGTAACTTGATCTGTAGGTCATCGTTCTACAGTAGGTTACCAAAAATGAAATTATTCCGTTGAAGCGTTTCCAAAAAAAAGTCCGGAGAACTGATATTTTGACGCTTTTCCATATTTCCAAGGGCCATAACTCACACAAGAATAAGGCAATCAGCATGAAACTCAAACGTGATCTGTAAGTCATCGTTCTATAGTAGGGTACCAAAAATGAAATCATTCCTTTGAAGCGGTTCCAAAAAAAGTCCGGAAAACTGATATTTTAGCGCTTTTCCATATTCCCAAGGGCCATAACTCACACAAGAATAATGCAATCAGCTTGAAACTCAAACTTGATCTGTAAGCCATCGTTCTATAGTAGGTTACCAATAATGAAATCATTCGGTTGAAGCATTTCCAAAAAAGTCCGGAAAACTAAAGTATGACTGACTGACAGACTGACGGATGGATGGGCAGAGTGTAAATGAAACTTGATCTGTAAGTCATCGTTCTATAGGAGGTTACAAAAAATAAAATCAATCCGTTGAAGCGTTTCCACAAAAAGTCCGAAAAACTGATATTTTGGCGCTTTTCCATATTTCCAAGGGCCATAACTCACACAAGAATAAGGCAATCAGCATGAAACTCAAACTTGATTTGCAAGTCATCGTTCTATAGTTGTTTACCAAAAATGAAATCATTCCGTTGAAGCGTTTCCCAAAAAACCCGGAAAACTTATATTTTGGTGCTTTTCCATATTTCCAAGGGCCGTAACTCACACAAGAATAATGCAATCAGCATGAAACTCAAACGTGATCTGTAAGTCATCGTTCTATAGTAGTTTACCAAAAATGAAATTATTCTGTTGAAACGTTTCCAAAAAAACTCCGCAAAACTAAAAGTGTGACTGACAGACTGACAGACGGACAGACTGACAGAATGCAAACCTATAGTCCCCTCCGGCGATGCCGGTAGGGGACTAACAACTTAGTCACTTTCTTCAACTAGTAAAGGTGCCCAGCGACTGGGTCACAAAACAGCTAATGTCACAAAACAAATGTTAAAACAGAAGACAATATAATTGTATGTTTCCAATTGTTCAACGTATCCCTAGTAGCCATATGTGTTTCAAAAGGTCCGTTGGCATGTGGCAACCGGCGAGGATCATACCGAGTCCTGACGGAAGTTGATGATCCGTCTATCTGCACGGTAACCTAGAGATTAGCATCTGTAGTTGTCGTTATAATACGGCGGTCCTGTTGAGCATCCATTCTACGTTTCCGCTGTTGCTCCTTCCTAGTTCGTATCCGACCAGCAGATGGCGATCTAGTTGTAAATTGTATGCCTTATGATCAATAAAGTTCCTGTTCGGCATCGTGAACTTAGTAAACCTATCGGCTAGAACATCAATGGGTGCCTTGTTTTCGTTCTTGGAATGCCTGCAAAGTATATCCCGCCCACGAAAGAATTTGCGACATTTTAGACATCTGTTTAAGGGTACCTCGCGTTTATGGATCAACTTCCAATGGTTCTTCAGTTTGTCATTGTTATGTGCGAAAGACTTTGTTGGAACTACGTGGGACAGGACATCTCATTCCATCTTCCTGCCAGGTTAAGACATTGTCCAATGTGGTAAGTTCTTCTTCACTGGGTAAATTTAGTTCCATTTTTCTAATAATAGAAAAACGATTCCGTAATTATGATAATTACTAGAAGAACTAAGCTAAGATTTTATACCAAGACATCAACAGATGGGTTACACTTTCCCAGTTACACCCAAATGTACCCATGCTCCATTGCCAATTGTTTTAAATGTTCATCTTTTTGTTTCTCCCCTTTAGACCGTTTGCTTATTTCCATTAAAGGAGTATCATCTGCAGATGATGATGCAACCCTTTGCTGTCAGTGTCTGCGAAGGTATCTCATCTGCTGAACTAAATTGCTCATTTGAGTCACCTGAGACCTCCTTTTCAGGATCTGCAAGTTGGTGTTGTCTCAGATGATGGATATTCCTTCATGCAGGAGTATCCCAGTCTTGTGGTGCAAGTCGTAGGTTTTCAGCATAGTCAGTAAATTCTACATATCTTATCTTTAATTTATATTTTACCATGTCCCATGTTTGGAGTGTACCAGCACCATCCATTCTCTTTACGATGTAATTAGAAACTATGGAAGTAGATGTTTGGGCAACCATACGTTTTCTGGCTAGGTCATCTTTTTAACTTGTTAAGTGGGAATATTTTTCTATTGCCTTCATACATTCCTTGAATTTCTTACTTTCACCGTCAAACAAAGGAACAACACTTGACCATGTCTGAGACATTGTGGCAGAAGCATTCTGCTTGGCAATAACATTACCTTCCAGTTGAGATTTGTTCAAGTTTTCCATAGCTGCGACTTGCGTGGCATGTATTTCTGCAATGTCGGCCATGTTTAGAGAAGGATAGTAGAAATATTCTGCGCATTTACTAGAAATGCTATGCCTTCCTATTCCTGGGATGGAAAACGTTTTCTTAAAATTTTCTTAATGTCTTAAGATACTCCCCAGAAAGTCCTAGAGGATATCTTGTGACGTCATTTGAAACAGTATCCCGAAAAGCCCAACATCGCCATTAACTTTTTTTATGTAACAGAGACCCAAAGCGTTCCCCTATCACCCCGGGGGCTAGCTAGCAGTTAAATAAAGGTTCGCGGGGTGGGTCCAACGTTGTGGATATTTTTGTATTAGGACCTGTTCCCCAAGAGACCCTATGTTGGAAAGGCTAGATCTCCCAGGTTCGATTTTGTGGACTGGGCCAGAGAGGGTTAAGGCTACTTCCAGGGAATTGTCATGCAGAAATAACAGAACATGGGTTGACTTTCTAGAAATTCATATGATTTATTCATGAAATTTACACTGGGCGATCTTTACAGTCAAATTTATTATAAAATCATATAATACATTAAATTCAGAAGTACAACATGATCAAATTCCCACCCATGCGGAAAGCTTTAAGGCTAACCCAATCAATTTTAAAATGCTTTTGCCCAGCAAGTCCTGGCAGAACTTATATGGCGAAAATGGTTTCACCCAACCCCGACACCACAGCATGTCCTGGCAAAACTTATAGTGGTATAACTTAATACCTACCTAGTGCTTGGTTGAACTTTTCGCGGGGGTTATAGCTCTTTGATCTCTATATTTAAGTCTGGCATATGTAAGAGAGAAGTCAGTTTTGGTGGAACTAAGAGAGAACGAATTCTCCATATTGCTATGAAATATGGTTGCTTATATTCACATTATCTCTAGCATTCCACCAATCAGATGAGGAGTTTCATCCGTAGGTATGGCGTCAACGTTTTGTGCCGTATCAGCAATATCATTAGTACCTTTACTAAACCGCTAATAACTAGGTATCTTTCCAATCCCCACACAGTAAAACACCATGTTTAAAACAGTAGCACTGAAAGTTACAACCGGCATAAACCACATAGCTGACCCCATCTACGTTAATAGAATAGAGTATGATTTACTATTTAAGCTAACCTTTATAAACAATAATGCTGGTGCGAATGAGTTCGCCTACAGTAACACCAGCATTTATTCAGTGCATAGATACGTTCATTGATAAAGCACCTATTCATCTGCAGTTAATGTTTCTCCCCCACTATACGTGAAACATACGTGTGTCCCGGGTGAGATAGCAGGGAGAGACAGATGTTTATTACACACCCGCAACTGTGTTTGTCACGATCACATGGATTTTAGGGGAATGCGGTAATTTTAACCAGAAAGCTCTAGTGCGATCCGATAAAAAGTACCCTTTGCGTGCATAAGTTCTCTCGTTAGACTGGTTCTTATAGTTTGCAGCGTTCAGTGGAATATAACCAATGAGAACCATCTGCTATATTTATCTGCCGGAATTACCGATTCTCATTACAAAATGATGCACAACTATGCTAAAAACTGTTGAAAGTCATGAAAGGCACATGATCTCTGCCAAGAAATTGAACAGTGAAACTCAACCTTTGCTTTCGTTATTGAAAACCGAGGAAAACTTAATTAATTTTAGGGCAAAAAAGGCCAATTGGGTTCGATGTTGCAGCCAGCCACTAGTACAGTTCCTAAAAAAACTGTGTTACATTGTTGTCCTCACCGCTGCGTGCTGCCGACGAGTCGATACGAGGTCGACTGTGTAAACATATTCGATTCACACTTCGGCAATGGACCAGCACGTTTGCCAACGCAAACTTACCTTGAAGAGCATGTTAAGTTGAAGTTGTTCTCAGGAAGCAAGACTTAATCAATCTTGAAAACTGGTTACCAACTGGTTACCACGAAGCGGAAAAACAGACGGCGGCACGCCGACAGCGCTTGCAGATGTTTGGCAGCTATAGCATGCAGTTACTAATTAGCTATCACCAATTCCACCCTTACTAGATGACCCCCCTCCGCCCACCACCAGCTGAAAATACATTCGGAAGAATGAAAAGTCTGGTTTTATGAGAACAACTCAGTAGTTTATATTTGTGGAACCAATGTTTTTGTACGTGCTAGTGGGTGTTGGGGCAACAGGTTTATTTTATTTTATTTTGTTTTTGCTTTCTAAGGCGGATGTAGTATTGCTAAAATATGACTTTCTGGAGTTTGTACTGGGGAAATTCAAAACTGTTACCAGCTACCTGCAACTGAAATTCTGAAAAATCTTGAGTGGAGTGGGGATGAGACCACGATGAGGGGAGGGGTGGTAAATACATGTGGTCTGATGAATGCAATATATTGTCAGTTTTATGAGATGACTTCCATGGATTTAAAAAATAATTATTAAAATATTTAAAACATAGACAATATGACAATATTTTCCAGACACAGATTGGTGTGTATTTTTAAATGACTAATTAAGGATTTTTGCTAGTATTTCTGTTTCATACAAGAATATTATTTTGCTTTAATTCTCAGCAACAAAACTTAAATCGAACGCTACCTATATGACTTAGCTACATGGGTGTATCAGATGGGGTGGGGTTGTGGCACTCCCCCCCCACCCCCCCCCCCCCCCCACACACACTTCACCAATAAGCAGCTAATTTTGCCATTTTCATCGAAAGAGACTGGTATTTTCAGAACAGATTGTTCAGAGGGAGGGGGTATTTTTTTATAATTTTGGCAAATATCAGCCACATTCTATCAATCCTCTTTAAAACTACTTACTAAATGGAAATTCAGAGTACCAAATTCCAAATTTAAGATTGACAAGATATTGGAGCAGACACATAAAAATTTAGTTTGTTTTGAACCAGATACCAAGAAAAAAACTATTGACAGAACCGTTCAGATAACAAACTGGTGAAGTATAGTACTAGTACAAAATAATGTAAACATTATGCCTAATCAATCTTTGAAAATATTATCAACAAAAATAAGTTGGAGCTTACTGGTGTGAACACCACCACCTCCCCCCCCCCCCCCCCTTATTTCTGTTTCAGCCTCTGACTAAGACTGTTGGATACGGTACTCATTTCGTGAGCTTTCGAGAAAATGCTGTCAGGTTATAAATAGGTGGGTGGAGAGGGGGGTGGGTACGTTTTAAAAAATGGTGTACAAACTAAATTACTTGTGGAGACAGGACATGACATTTTCTTGCAGTTATCGTGCAATATATTTCTCCCTTTGTATATCTGTAGTAAATGTTGACAACCTAAAGCCTTTATTTGTAGGTGCAGCCCATTTCAAACAAAGGTTATCAAGACTTGAGGTAAAATAAAAAAGAAGGCTAAATTTCAAGTCAGAAACTTTATAATGTTGAAAAATGAAGTGCTAACTTACCAAGACTGCAGAGTTCACTCAGAATGGAATCTCAAACTGCCTCAGTTACTCTATTAGTCTCTAAACGATCGAATGAATGCCCCGGAAGGTTAATTATTGCACAAAATGTCTTTTTCTCGTCAGTGTGTACTTTTGTTACAGTGCAGAGCAGAAATGACCGATGTCCACATGCTATAGCCTAGTGGCAGTAGTGCATGTACACTGAAAAGTCAAGCCGAGTTCAAACTTCTGTTTTAGTTTCAGTTTAAAAAGCACGAAATTTAAACAGAGCGGCCAGTTCGCACCGTATTTAAATTAAAATCCTTGTACATTTTCCATCCTCCAGATATAATGATGCCTGTTCACTCACTTTTTAAAACACATTTCAGACCTCATAATTTGTGACGTCTGATATGTGAAACGCAATCTTTTGAGTTTTGAGTGTTCTGACCGACATTTTGTTTTGCGAATAAAATGAATCAACAGCGATTCTACAGGCGGCAAGGTCAAAGACTTAAGACTGGTTCTCTGACAAAATTGCCAGTTTCTTTCTAAAATTCTTTCAACCGTTCAAATCGTCGACTATTTAATTAAATTAGCAATTAATTACAGTGAATTCTTTTTCAGGGTTGGGTGTGTAATAAATACAGAACCACACTTATGTTTGAATGGGTTAACGATTACTGGACTCGAGCGTGTGGTGCTGGGATAACCACTCGAGCTACGGGCTCTCGTGGTATCCCTGTGCCACTCGCTCTCGTCCAGTAATCGTTAACCCATTCAAACATAAGTGTGTTTCTGTTTATATCCCACCCCACCCACGTGACGTTATACATTTATAACGTTATTATGACGTTATGCATATCATATCAGTTTCTTGCTACCAACTAATTCATATTGACGTCATCGGAATGCAGTGTGATCAAAGTTCGATGCTCTAAACCTCTTCAACCCTCAAGCTGCAACCGTTCCTAATCGATTTCGTGGTATATACCGCTGGTATATACATAACTTTTGCATGCCCTTTCCAATGGTGTCATTAGTTTTTCAAAACAACGAATACCAAATGAGTTGATTATATCTGGCTAACAAAACCGCTGTATGGTGGAGAGAAAAATAATCCCTATTGTCTGGACCAAATATCTTATCCCGAGGGTGAGATTTTCCCATCCCACACCCATACCCATCAGGGATTATAATAATCTTCAGAAATCTTATTGCTGTATTTACATTTACCTTTCAATCTTTCTGTGTTGCCTGAGCTTCCAGAGTTTAGACAAGATAAGTAGCACTTTACTTCGTTACAGACTCAGCAGAGCGGTGAGTGGGTGGATTTCAGTGAAATTTGGTATGAGAGACTCTTGTGACAAGCCACTCCTGCAAATGTTATAAAAAAGCTTTCCCGCGTATTTTTCACCAGAGTTACCGTCCTTAGTTTGACAATTTTTCATGATTTTTTTTTGATTTTTACTTTGTTCTTTATTCCTGTATGCTTCAACGGGCCAGCACTGCAGTCGAGGTATAATTGCCTTTAACAACAGCTCTTATTCGAATAAGATTTTCACTGCAATAATAAAATTCATTCGAGTTCGATATAGTACATAAAATGCAACTTCAACTTCGTAAATCAATCAACTAATTCTTCATAAAATGCGTGAGCGAAAAGAGAGTGAAGTATTACAGGCCTTCGACGTTTGTCGAATTATGTTGCGTACGTCCCATTTCAATAGTTTGAAGTCTTGGAATGCTACAGTTTTTAATTCATGGTGTATTGTTCACACTTTTGGCCACGCATTGTGTATTATTTGGCCTATTTCCCGCGAACAGGTTTTACCCTTTTCAGAAAACACATCATATCAAAATTTCTTATTTCAATATCTTTTCCACAATTCGTGAAATAATTTCAGCAATACCATATCATGTGGCCCGTTTATTTGATCTAGATCGACGAGCTCGTTCCAATGAGGGTTCACATGATATGGTTTTGTTGAAATCGTTAACCCTTTACCCAGCATATCGTCCAAATCCGCCCGCGTAATATGCAAATTCAGAAGCTGAACAAATACTATTTTAAAACAAATTTCAACAAAACCATATGATGTGACCCCTCTTTGGAACGACCCCATCGGGCGCGTTCCAATGAGGGGTCATATGGTATGGTTTTGTTGAATTTTTTTGAAAAATTAAAATAATAAATTTTGATATCGTCTGCGTTCGATAAAAATGTTTTTCTACTGCACAACTTGTATATTATGCGGGAGATGCAGCCGATTGGGTAGGTAAGGGTATATTTGTTCCTTTTTGAAAAGATTGAAGTCTGTAGTATACAATATCCAGTCAGTGCTTCAAACACTGAATGTATTTTAGGGCGTACTGGGCATCTATTTGGAAAGCCAAATTCGAAGCCCATGTATAAGAAAAACAAATTCAGTGTTTAAAGACACTAACCGGGTGTTTTACTTATCTACCGATTTCACCCAAACCAAAAATTCTCATCTTCATAAAGAAACAAAAAGAATTTCGACATCTTTTTTACAGAAAACCGGCTTAAATGTCTGGGGTTTCCCAAGACCAACGTCCGGTTTATATGGTCAGTAGAGCTTATTAATTTTGCAGGCCACAAAAATATCTCTGCTCATAATAATCTGTCTGCCCCGTGCGGTGAAGCGATTCGTATGTTAGGCATTGCCGCGTTTCAGAAATTCTCCAGATCCAGCTGGTGAAACATTAAAGTAACTGAACCCGAATCGATGAAATGAAACTCGTCTCGAACTTGCATCTGTCATCGGAACGGAAAAACAGAACAAGTTGACAAAGTTGTCGCTTCATTTTTTCTCGATCGCTTTAAAGACTATGAATTTAGTGTCATTCATGGCCGCTTCACTTAAATTTATTCAGAATCACACTATAGCTGCCCGTAAAATACCAAAATGGCTGAAAATGTCTTACATTCCTAACGGGATTGCTTCAGTCAGTTTGTCGAATTATGTCGCCAAAATTAATAGAAACCGTTGCAGGTCAAAGATGCCCTTAATTCTGAATAATTCAGCCTATGCGTTAATTATCTTTATAGGGCACTTTGGCTGGTCACTATGACAGATCATTTGTCAGTAGCCATAGATCCCCTTGGGAACCAGGTGGAGTGAAGTAGTGCTTGTTTACTGTGGTAAACAAGCTCCATTTTACTGGTAAAATAGGCCCCATTCACCAATGTTTGGGGGAGTCCTCTAAAATGGGCAACACGCGTACAAATGATTACCTAAACTTGATTTTATCCCCACGTTGTGGTCACGATTATCAATTGTGCAGAGATGTGCGACCGTAACTGCCTGCATGCTGCTGGCGGATATTCCTGTCCAGGACGAGGAATAGTTGCCAGAGAAATACGTAAAATTTGAGCACTTTTATCCAAATTCTCCCTTGTGTATTTGATTATCTGTTTGACCAATTATTTCTTGAGTTAAATTTTGTATGAATGTTTCATCGCAGCCAATATTCGACGTGATGAAAAATATTTTAAAAAATACTCAGGAGTTAAGAGTTAAAAAGCAATAAATCGACAACTGCCATTTGAATTCGCAACGAATCCTACGTTTACACTAAGATTTTTGTCCTACATTTTTTTTAAAGTAATCAATAAATTTGAGGTCGTTAGACAAACATCCATAGTAGGAACATCTAAGACGGGTGCCATTCTATCGACCTTTCACTGATGCATGCTTTGTCGATAAAATCAGACATGTTTGATTTGTACTTTTTTGTCAAGCATCACTACGATTGTCGAAGGGATAACGGCTGCTAATTGGTTCTCCTGTGATGATCATGTGATCAGTCTGCAGTATTCAAACATTTGATGATTAGTCTATACATTTTGTGTCTATAGTGTGAACAGCCTTCATATTTTAGGCATTTAGACACAAATCTACAGACAAATTCTGTAGACAAAAACCTACAGACAAAAAATCGACGGAGTGAGCTTATCTTAATGGGAACTATAGCAACAACGGTTTAAAAAAACATCAGAACTAACAGTAACATTTATATCAACCAACCGATTTTGTTAAGAACGTGTTTAATGTCCATTCTATGTTTTACTTTACATAATTTATTTTCAAATCATCGTCTTACTGTTGTAAGTTTCTACGAAAGTGGACTGTTTTAAGTACATTACACCCTGGCTCTATTGTGTTTTCGGGGTATGTAAACAACTCAAAGTACTCGATAGAACAATAGGCTTGGTGTTCAAGTGAGGTCATTTGAATATCTCTGGTCCACTGAGTAATTCTGATTCCGTGCGTTTTGTTGATGGGACAAATTACAAGGTGTGAGTTTGTTGTCAACATCGCCGTCGGTATTTCATGAATTTAAACAACCTGTCAGGGGTTGTAACATCCCAGCGCTACGCGGCTCGGTGTCTCTCAACGTGCGGGAAAAATTCATGAAATGCCTCAGTGAGGTAATACTGTATAACTTCTTCAACTGTATTTTCTAGAAGTTTCTGCCTTTTAATATAACTAACTAAAATGATTTTTTTTTTTGCATTTTGAAAGATGTGGCAATTTGCCAACTGGCAAATGCATACATTTTTGAAAACGCTAATGGTTTATTTCAGCCCATTTAAAGTCATAACTAGAAATTACAATTCTAGAAAATACAGTTGTAAAAGTTCTATAATATTTAGCCCCTGCTCATTTGATAACTCTCACAGAACCGGCCGACTAAGAAAACAATAATAGTTATTTGTAGATCGAATCCAATTTGATCAGCAGTAAATGAAAGGTGTGAACAAAACTTCGATTATTTCGGTAAATTAGTTCATTTATTGTGTAATTTCATAAGCGCCTGGGTCACATTTCCGGTAATCTAACCGCGAATATGAATGTTTATCTTGTCGATACACGTTGATATTCTATTAGTTGGTACAAATTTCATAATATAAAGTTTCTGGCGCTAACGGCGATAAGATCGGTGCAGATCAATTTGACACTGAATATATATATGTATAATTTTACGATATTCTAAAAAGTCCACTGGGGATGGACAGCTTGTAACGTATCAGAGACGAAATGGTATTATATTGTTTCTCAGAGTTTTGAGTTAGAAGTCTTTTATTGGAGACCAAATCAGAATTAGCGATCTATTCGTAAAAGACATGGGTAAATTTACGGCTTCAGTGAACAATATCCACCATTGCGTGTTGACACAGGGTGTACTATCAGCTTCTGATTGCTGAGTCACATGAGTTCGTCAGTTATTTGAACTCACGGTCTATATGTGTTTGGAATATTAATAGTTGTCTCATCTAAAGTGAGGACATATTTCATGAATCAAATTAAATTTATATTTAGAGGAATAATGAATTTCTTAATGCATAAAATCTTTACTGTTTGACCAACTTGGGACATGGTAAACGATCGGGAAATTCCCATTTCTTGCACGACGTTTGGGAAATATTAAACTCCACTATTCGAGTGTTAATATAGATCCGTGGAATTCCTAACTATTGCACAACAACGGAAAATGCGCAGTTATCGCTAAATATAGACTGAGGATTTCCAAACCTCATTGCATTATGGGATTGAAGGATACCATGGGAGAATGCATTTCCCCCATAGACTCAACATTAACATTGAACATACAAAAACATAACTACTTAGGACGATTTCGATTTTAATGCGTCCGTAAGTAGGTTTTTGAAAGAAAAAATAATTTATGGAATTGTATAATTGTGTGACTGCGAATATGGGATATCCTTATTGGGCCCGATACTTCTATTGCGGTCATCATATAATAATACATGAACACACACAGGGAGACGACTTACATAAGGTATAAGCTTTCTATCGAATCCCTTCTTCCCTCAGCAATTTGACAGTCGTTATACAGTTAAAACTAGAAGTCCTGTCAGGAACTGTGCGCGTATCTAGGCTTAATTGCGCGTAGGATTTGCGCGCAATTGCCATATCGAATGACATCTAAAGCACGGCAGGTTCTCCTGGTTACTCATAGCAAACACAGGATGTGTCTCTGCCAATGGACCTCGAGTTACCCGAGGTCCATTGGCTGAAACAGTGCCTGTGCACAGGCCATATGTACAGAATTTGATAGATTTATTATGGTCATAACGCGTAGATTAACGGGCAAAGCGAAGTACTATTTGTGCGCATTGTATTTTTTATATCGTATATTGATTTTCTCCATTGTGTCATCTATTGTGTGGGTTGTATACGTACAATAATAATTTCAAATAAATATTGTTTAAACTAACAATACGTGCTGAAAGAGAAATATGTAGTAATGCTGTGTAATGATGACATTGTTTCAGTTTTAATAACATTTCCAATCACATAATTGTTAAATACATTTCCCTTGCGGGGCAGAATGCCAATTCTCGGTTAGTATCTTCCTCCATTTTATCTTGTTTGTGTATTCGTCGCAGTAAAGTCATTGGCGGTGTTGACAGAGGTTACTAATATATTCAATTTCTTTGTTACTCCACCCAGTGTTTATCGTCATCTTCTACTCATCCGGTCTTGTCAACTTTGGGAAAACATGAACCCTATATATCATGTAACTATAATAAAGGTGATGACTGGGCGTTACATTCAACTTCATTCAACATCGTCCAATATCATAAAGCAAAAACATCGTTCAGCATTATGATACACGTTGCAACTTGTACAGGTACAAAACCTGTTGGATTCAACTTGTCATATCGTGTGTCACAGGCTTTAGACGTCAACATAGTGAGTTTTGTGATGGCGCATTTCGGCAGTTTTCTCTCTCTCTCTTCTATGCCTCAGCACTGTTTTCACACAAAATGCCGTACGTTTTCCAAGTATACAAGCTCTTAGGTTTAAACATGTTGTCACTCTTTCAGCATATTATTAGATTTTCCCAATGGCCAACCCGCCTCCAGATAGTTAGGGCCGAACATGACCAGTGATCAGTATTTGAATCCAAATGATAACACGCATATATTTGGATGGAATAAAAATGCATGATGGATTCTGTATGTGGGAAGGTAAAATTTCATTGTTGGGGTAAGATATTTGCACCAGTACACGCAAGTCGTGTGTCTGGCTTAAATATCTTTACACATCCCCGACCCCGTCGAAATCACAAATGATTTTGTTTTCAGTCCACCCCATCGAAACCATAACTGATATAGTTTTCAATCAGATAGCAGTGTGGTCGCAATTCAGCGCCTCCTATGGATTGAGACTTCATAAAAAAGAAAAGTCCACAAAGCAATGCCAATATCCCTGCAAACAAATATATTCGAAATCAATCACATTCAGGGGCCTTAAAAATTTACATGGATGATGTTTTGTCACAGAAAATTTGACATATCAGTACAGGCACTGGAGATTTGATTACTTCCAATCAACTTTTAAACCATCTCACACATCCAAATATTTTATTTTCAAGTACATTTTTCCAAATTTGTCACCAAAATTTCATTCAGAATCTAGAAGAACTGAAATCCGGTCAATATTGTTCAAGTTGTTCCATAAACAAGCCTAACTCCGCTTACTTATGACATTAGAGATTGTGGAAACTTGATGTCTACAATTATATGTAATTTGCAGCTCCTCGCGCTCGTTCCAGTGGGGGATCATGCGCTATATTTTCAGGGAAGAAATTATTTGTTTAGTTATTCATAAACTATTTGTGCCAATGTCATTTGAGGTCCTGCTTTGTTAAATAGATAAAAATGAATAAATGCAAACGGAGAGACGATTAATTCACATCTACCTCCGAAACTAACTAAGTACTAAACTCCATACAACTGGGTTGCTGTGCCGTAGGCTAAAAGCGCCGCAACGCAATCTCACCCCCACACTAAGAAGGCAATCAACGTAATAACTTATCTCAATCCACGACGTTTGATGACGTGGAAGCTGTTACGCTGTTTGGGAGCTGTTACGCCACAGCGTAACAGCTTTCACTTCATCAACGCCATGGCGTTTAAGTTACACGACAACCAATAATCCTGTCAGCTTTTCACTCTCGGCACTTGTTTTTGCTCAAAAAATAACGAAATTATGTTTTAATTATTCACTTGTTATCGTATGTAATCAACTCATTCAATTTAGCACACATCGAAGGACATTTTTCAAAAAAGCGGTCGGAGAATGCGAGACGTCGGGAAACTTGAAGACCTTCGGGGAAATTGTTTTGTTGAGCTTTGTTCATTTATAGCAACTTCTGTCCCCATCCCCGGCCCCTCCCCCAACCCCCCCCCCCCCTAAAAAAAAACAATGACGGCGATGGGGGCACTTTTCTATCAATGAGTGGTCCGGTCATCCACATGGAAAGAGATCACTGCAACAAACTCACAATGTTATTATCTCACGTTGACGCCTGAAGTCACTTGATTATAAGACGTGTTGCAAACGCTATTTCCTTATGTTTATTGAGTGTGAATATACGACAAATCATATGTGTTGTAAGAAAAATGAGTATTGTACTAAACATTTCTAAAACTGACTTCCCGAAAACCGAATATTGTAGGGTTGCAGTTCAGTATCCAACCAGTCTCAAGGCGCGAAGTTTGTATTTTCGTTTCGCATGCTCACCACTGAATTAGTTTATGATGTTTATCTTATTCACCCGTGTTGTTGAAATGTCCTTTTTACGTGACGATGACATCCCACATTTGCCTATCCCTTTGAACAAACTGGTCACTATGAAATGCAGCACCTCTATCAGCGAAAATAGGCTTGCTCCGAGAAACAGTCCCATGAGTCCGCCAAGCTGAACTGAAAAAAAAGAAGTAGAGCTTTCACGAATAATCGATTAGTCTACCATCGTTCATCGCATAATCGATTAGTGTTTACCGAAGTCGAATATTCGGCAAATCGTAAGTCCTCTCCAATAAACGCACATCTACAATGAGAAAAGTTCACATGCTTGGATACATATTCAACAAATTTCTTAGTTAAATATCGAGACAAAATGTGCATTTTCCCGACTTTAAAGGCATATTAGAGACAAACCAAACGAGAAATCTTCAATCACATAATATAATTAAGCGTAAAGAGACTGTACACATCCTACTTGATAATTTCCACTACCATCTCAATGATGAGTTCGTAAAGGCAATGTTGTCTTTTACCTCTCATGTGTATCTCTCTATCTCTCTTGCTCGCTTTCTCTCTCTCCCCATCTTTCTCTCTCCCTCTCTCTCTCTGTTTTAACTATTACTGGAAAACGTTGGAGAGCACGTACCCCCTGCAATATTCTGTAGTTTTCTGGTGAACAGCCAAAAATGTGGTGAGAAAGGAACGAGGTGCCATTTTTTTTAAACGTTTTAAATCTAACGTGTAGCGTTTAGGATGTTCGGTTTTGAGTGGGTATGTTTGTTTTCTTAATACTCTTTACTCTAGCAGCCTCGGTGGTACCTTCCATGTCAGTTCAATGGCAGCAATAGGAAGAGTCCATATTAATTATTTGGGGTAGACCAGTTAACACTTTCAACGTGCAGCCCCAAGGCTGCACGTTGAAAGTGTTAAACTGGTCTGCCCCAAATAATGAATTTGGACTCTTCCTATTGCTGCCATAAAATATTGATTGGCCCCCCTCACGCATTCACTTAGCAGCCACACTACTTAATAGAATTATGAAGTACTATGTTCCTGAGCCGAAAAAGCAGCCTCTCGGGTTCAAGGGGTTATGGGGTCACATGAGTATGATTAATGAACTATAATCGATTCTGTCGGCCGATTAATCGATTAGGAAAATTAGTTGTCGTGACTCCCCTAAAAGGAAGACGCTTTATAAGAAAGAAACAACGTAAAATCTTATCTAACAAACCCACTTAGCACATGAACGCCAAAACTATTCAACTGATACTATTTTCAAAAAACACTTTATTTTTTTAAAAAAAGTATTCATTGCAATTTAGTTCTGTACTTAACACCTAGTTGAAGACATCCCAAAGAAGTCACAATTCTTGACTAACCAAATATTGTAATAAAATGACAGTAGACGAAGTATAGAGCTCGCTCCGCCAGCAGAAAATCAATAAATCTAAAAGGCCCCGAAGGCGTGTCGAATGAACTTTTGAAATTATTAATCCCATCACATTATAGGCGTTTTGGAGAAATTGTTTATCCAGGTTCTAGAGTCACGACATTATCCTATTAGTTGGTGAGGATAAGTTCTTGCAACATTATATAAAAATGATGATAGACACGACCCGAATAACTATCGCGCAAAAGCTCAACGCAATACCATTGGCAAACTGTTTAACATGGTAATTAATTCCTGAATTAACAGCTTCCAGGAACATAATAAAATAATAAGTGAAAACCAGTTTGGCTTGCGGAAGAGGTACAAGACAATCGATAGTATATTTGTTCTGAAAACAACAATAAATATATACTGGAGGCCTAAAAAGCGATTATATGCTGTTTTCGTAGATTTCAGACAAGCATTTGATACTGTAGATAGAACAATATGTTTTCAAAAACTACGACACATTGGTATACATGGACCTTTTGTAGAAGCCTTGATTTCAATGTATAAGTCGAGTTTCTACATTTCGAAACAAACAACCGACTGGGTCCGCCTCAACTATCAACCAGCGGGGTCAGGCAGGGGTGTAACCTCTCACCAACACTCTTTAAAATATTTATTGATGATGTTAAACATATATTTGATGATACATGTAAACCAGTCCATCTGAATAATTATTCATTGAATCATTTACCATTCGCAGATGATCTTGCATTACTATCGGAATCACCGCAAGGCCTGCACAATTGTCAAAATCGATTGGTAAATTTCGCAAGAGAAAACAATCTTCATATAAATATAGGTAAAACAAAAAACGTGGTATCCAGGGCTCGCAAATCATCTGTTTCTCCCAATGTTTACATAGACTCACAAAAGCTCGAGCACACAAGTAATTTCAACTCCATAGCATTAAAAATCTCACAGAATAGTAAATTGCAGGACGGCCAAAAAGACTTGAACATGACAGGCTTGATTGAGGGCATTATACACGCTAACACATTTTCTTAATCAGAAATATCGCCCGACAGTACAAGTATATTCAAGTCTTTTCGATAAGTTGATCAAACCCGTCTTACTCCATGAGAGAGAAATATGGTCGTTGCAACTAAATCACAAAAATGTAAGTCGCCGCTCATGCGAAAATGTACATGTGAAATTTTGCAGACTGTTACTCGGGGTAAATAGGAATGCGTCAAATAAAGCAGTACGAGCTGAGTTAGGACGATATCCCCTGTTTATCCTGTTTATCGACGCAGTATTACAACAAATCAGATATTACTGCAAATTAAATTCCCAGGATTCTAATCTATTGCTTGGTAAAGCATGTTGTGAAACAAAGAAATATGACCTCGTTAATTTAAAGAAAACTCTGCATGAATACTTTGGTATATCAGACATCGAACAAGTGTGTCGTGAAAAGGGTATTAACCCTTTACCCAACGTAACGCCCAAAAAAGGCCAGCGCTATTCTCAAAGATCGCCAATTAATTTTCAATTAATTTTCATTATTTTTCCAAACAATGAAAAAAATTAGTTATTCAAGAATTTGTTTTGCAAGTGTCGTCTGCTTTCCATGTTAGGTAAATGGTTAATCTGATTTTAACAGGGAAAGGTTCATCAAGACACGAAGAAGAATTGTATAATGCCATCCATGACGACAATAAAAAAACAGGGTAAAAATGAATTAAGAACGTACGGCAATTTCAAGAGTGAATGTGTTTTAGAACTATATTCAGTATACACTACGTCCTGGGAAGCTAGGAAACTGTTCACTCCTCGTCGAAGCAGCATCCATAGTTTACTGATCGAAACGGGGAGGCATTCACAGCATGCCGTTCCGGCCAATGAACGAATATGCACCAGGTGCGACTCGGGGCGGTTGCGGACGGATTCCGTTTTATAACAGAGTGTCCATTCTTGATCAGTTGCGTGAAGAACTGTTTAAAATGTTCACCGACCATACACGAAACATAAAACTAGATATTATTACATTCTTCCAACGCATTATGAGTAACAAAGTCCCAGAACTGTGCAATCCGGTCCGCAATATAATCCGGTGCTTCTTCATATTAAGGGAATCTGAAGTTCCGAAGTGATTTATGGTAATCATTGCGATGCCTTCTTGATGTCTGACTGTATGATTATATGCATTATCATGGGTGTATCTATCGTTTCTTCATTGTCCAAATTGTTTTCATTAATTTAAGTTTATATTATTTAATAATATTACCATAATAATATTGTTGTAAAACTGGCAATCTGCCTCAAGTGGGTATTTATTGCTTCAATAAATTCTATTCTATTCTAGCCTGCCGTGTATATTCCACAAGGTAGGAAAGAGGCATTGCAGCAATGCTGCTGATCAGCATGTTGCGGTGGCCCAGAAAACTGGCCTGTTCCTGCAAGAAAGTAGCTGATGTGACCTTGATGGTCTTGGCTCTGAGTAGGAAGGTGATAACCCATAGTCGTTAATGTTGGGCAGCATGCATTACTTTTAATCGCATCATTTTATGAAGTAAACGGATATCTTCATTGGAGAAGGAAGGCTTTAGTTTGTGAGGGATTGGCATATACTTTAGTGTCTTACCAACCCTTATCCCCGTCCGGGACGACCCGCGTTGTGTGTCGGGCAAGGCACTTTATCCAGGTTGCCTACATGGGGGCGTGATGACACCTTGTAATAAGGCGTACTGCGCGTCGATGGTGCACATGTCTTCAACCGCTGTAACCCTGCTTGAGCGGAGTTTGAGCAGAGTTAGTATGTTGAGAAGCTGACAGTTGCTCGTTGATGCTCGGTGGTTCTCTCCGGATACTCCGGCTTCCTCCACCCGTAAAACTGTCACGGTCACGATTAGCCATTGTGCATAAGTATGTGACCTTAAACACCAATAAAAAAAAAAAAAATAAATAAATAAATAAATAAATAAATAAATAATACCAACCATTAATCATGCGTAATAGCCCAGTGCGTGGCTAGAAGGGCTGCTGATATATCCATTCTTGCCGTTATTAGCCAATGTGGTCTACAAGGACTGCATTCTGTGAAGTGCATTGGTGGTGAATATGATATTGGTAGTGTGCATCTGCCCCGTCCCCCCCCCCCCCCCCATAAAAAAGCAAGAGAAGGCGAGTTGCCTGTTTATTTGGGGTATAACGACACTTTCAACGGCAATTGTCACATAGTGCCTTGCAGTAGTACTGGCGAAGGAAGCCACAGGCAACCACGTGAAGCGGCAAACTACTGTCAGACTGTCCAACGTTGTAACCCGGCACATACTGTGTTAGCAGCGGTTGAAGACAAATGTGCCATCGACGTGCAGTTCTCTGCCGCGCCACCTTGCCCCCAACGTCGCTAACTGTTCGCAGTTTCATTTTGTATATGAAATTCACATACTCTCAGTGTTAAATTTCTAACAGTTTTGGAAAATTAAAGGGAGCTTAACCACTATTGTAATAACGAAACTTGTCAACCATGGATAGCATTTCAGCGTTATCTTGCTACACTAATAAAGATCGCCCTTTTCGTGTCCTTTGTGATGCTATAACATTTCTAAAAAAACATATCGGCGCAAAACATAAGCACCTACCTCAAAATGCACATGACGATGCTTTACGGCGTTAATGCCCACCGAACCATACAAACTTCCGTTGCCTAAGACTTAGTATTCTCAGATGTCTATCCCTCTTAAGTTGGAAATGCATAAAACTGGATATAAAAAAGGACAGACCTTCCACCTCTGTAAATGCCGAATGGTAATTATTTGGAAGAAAATTAAACGCGATGTAATCAAAAAAATCCGAAAGAAATCTAAATCATCCCCAACAGTTAATACCTACCTTTCAGGTGTTATATTTTTGTTTTGACTCCCGTGGTTACTGCCAGATGAAACAGCTAACTAAGCTGTTTTCATAAATCAGTGGCCAAGATAGTATGTTAGTTAGTCCACACCACTAATATGGACATGATTGTTGCAGTACGAAATTGGAATTCATTATGCACAGGGGAGAAAATTGTGTATGGGTAGGTCTTGATTACGGGACATGAAGCAATCTGTTCAGACATTCTGAGACTTGTACAAGCGTATATGTATGAACCAGAGACAGCTAGGACTAGACAGACTGTTAGGGTTAGAGTAGCAAGACTATAGTATATAATAGTAGGTAGAGTCAGACTAGGTTTGGAATGTAAAACTGTCCCAAGTTAAGCATTCTTCCGCTAAAACAGAGTACCGCAGAACTACAAAATGAAATAATAACATTGTTTAAACATAGCCAGAACAGACCAGGAAGCTAAAAATAGTAACCAATACGCTAACACTGTTTTAATTCAAAGTTTCTTCCACGCTACTGAGGCCTCCGTATCCTGCACCTTCGGTGAGGGTTGGTGAACTCTTTTGCGTTCACACGAAACTGTGAATGAAGGTGAGGAGGTGAGGAGAAAGCAACCTTCATTTCCACGTTTTTACTGCGCTCCCTCTTCCATCAGTTTAGTCGGGGAAGTCGTCAACTGTCGGATTTGTAGTCTATGGGGCTGCGGTGCGAAAGTTGTGGATAATTGCCGGGCCTTCTTACTATCTCCTAACATCCGCGCATCTTTTTTACCAGAACAGAACTTCCAAGCGCCTCGCATCCCGCCGTCCGTTTGACGAACTTTTCTTATGTTTCGTTCTCTCTGTCGAAGTAGAAGTTCAATGTCCCTTCGTGTGACGAACAGTGAGAGAGGAGCTTACAGTAGGTGCTACCTCTCCGCGAAGGACTTCTTTGGGGTAGTTTGTGTCAAACTATACTGTTCGGTGAACGCTCACATCTGTTACTTGGAGGTTCGAAGGATAGGTGTGAGCGACGTTCAGAAAATCTTTTCCTGTAGCTCCATAGTTGCAATCCGAGGGTACTAGTTTATTCGCCTTGACTCTTGGCGTCAAATATGTATGTGAACTTTCGCACAAGGGGGAGGGGGGGGGGGTGGGGGTGGGGGGATAACAATAACTCCTGGTGTTCCAACAGCGTTCTTAGTTGTTCTTTGGGTTTCTCTGTATCCACGTCACTTCTCCACCCACGGTAACCAGAAATTCCCAATCAGCCTTGGTGTGATTGGTGATGAATGTTATCGCTGTAGACAATGGGAGATTAACATTTTTACCCATATACTTACCAAATATATTTTCCATTGTATAGACCGGATGATGCTCAACTTTAGTTACTTCAAGAGTGTCAAAGTAAACGTTTACCTTAAGGACGGTTTCCCTGAAAGATAAATAAAACGCATAAACTCAAACAAATGCACCAAGATATTTTCAGAAGATAAGATTTCATTTTGTATGGGATTAAGTGCAGTTTAATAAACAAATGAAGGCGCAAACAAATCACCGCGAATAGGATTTACCACATATCTATCGGAATAAGAAAGAGAATAAGCAATTCATGCTCATGTCACTGTTTACGAAATTTGCAGATTACTCTTTTGCGGTTTCGAATATTTCGATGTTAAACCAAAATTGTCATCTAGTTTCGTATCATGACGAGGCTATGAATTTCACTAGAAAGCGTTAAGAACTCTCCTCTCAATCTGCGTGAAACGTCGTACTTAAAATATATATGGTGAGTGCACAATGTCGCAGTGTACGAAAAAGAGTAATTAAAAGTAACTAAAAAGGATAAACGCTAAAATCAGTTGAGCTAAAAATCTACCAAATCAACTGTATTGATCGAATATGAACCCAATTTGGGTTCATATTCACTCAATTTTTGTTGATTTTTGTAGATTGTTAACTCAACTGATTTTAGAGTTTATCCTTTTTAGTTACTGTTAATTACTATTTGCGCTAAAATCAGTTGAGTTAAAAATCTACCAAATCAACTGGATTGATCGAATATGAACCCATTTTGGGTTCATATTCACTCAATTTAGTTGATTTTTGTAGATTGTGTGCTCAACCGATTTCTGAGTGTACAGCAGCAAGCAATAGCTTTTGTGGGCTGTGCCCAAGCCTTCAATATACACACTCTACTTGTAATGGAGATGATAATGGGGAATAAAATACACCGTCCATGTTACAGCGATAAACATTCATCAGAGGAGAAAATAAACGACAACGTGCAGTTGCTAATTTTTGAATGGTACATGAAATAATAGAAATTTCGCAAAAAACGGTATGTGGTGTCGTCGGGGCATGTGGTGGTACACTCCGAGGCGCAGGGATGAGGAATATTGTTAAAGTAGTTCATCTTTTTCAGTTAATTGTGTACGTAAAATGATCAAGCTCACGGGAATTTCCAATAAATTGTGATTTTTATTCAGTCGTCTGCAGTACGTTGAAAGTGTACTACCACTAAATCACCCGTACAATAATTGTAAATTTGTTGCATAGCATAACAAGCACAAGGGTTGAACGCGAAGGTCCACTGGGTGAAATATTGCTTGTATTTTTTGCCCATATGTGTGTGGGGGGTGGGACAGGAAAACAATTTCGGACACTAGGCGCAAACAGTTTTTCCCTACCCTTGGGCACTCACCCACCCCTTTTTTGAAGGAAACAATTTTTTTTCCATTTTGAAACTTGGTACCCACCCCTCCAAAATTAGAGTAAATCACACATAACTGCCTTGATTGGCAAGTTTTGCTGAAACGTGGTTGTATTGTTTCAGTAACCATTCCCGACACTTAATCAACCCACAACCAGCTAATGGTCGGAATTTGGTCCCATTTCTTGGCAAGTTTATGAATTTATTCCAACCTTCTCATAGGCATTGACAGTCAGTGTATACATAGGTGATCCGGAGAGTATATAGCATATACTGACATTCTACCTGAACAGTATTAAGCAGGAACAGGTGTGAAATATGTTGAACATTTTGATGTTTTACCTAGTTTCACCACTGTATTTGCTGCTATTCTACTACTTCTTTCTGTTTCTACCAATTTCTGCACTCAATTTTTGTTTCATCAGTCTAATATGAATTTATTAAGCCTCATCAAGTGCACAATTCGTAGAGGCAGTTAGCTCAATGTTGTATTGCACCTGTCAATAGTCAATATGATGAGGGGTTATTCTTTGGTATCGGAAATTCACCCCTCATAAACTGCATGTTGCACCTTGGACGAATTGAGTAGTGCATCATTTGATGGAGCGTTAGTAAGTTTTGGTTGATTCATCTTGGCAAATGAGACGATAAAGTGTGAAAGAAGTGGTGACCACGTTGAGTTGAAAAGGTCTACCATATCTCTCCAAATTAGGCCAGGATGCATTATGGAAATTTTGGGGCTCTGATGTGTCGAGTGACGCCCTTGTGATTTATATATTATCTTTTACGCAATGAATGTCAGTGTTATCCTACAATATATTGGAGGATGTTCATTCAGCTAAGGCTTGAAACCTATTTGCTCAAAATATGGTACATGACCAGTGACAGGACAGTAACGTTCCAAGTGGTTGTTACAATATTCAGCTGGATCTCACTGAAACATAATACACAAGCGTATCTTTTCTGACTCAGAAGATCCCAACACACTTTATTCTATGATTTAATTTTATTCTTTGTTTTTGCAGATTGCTATAGATTATTTTAAAATAAGTTAATTTTATTTCTATTATAAGATAACCCAACCAGATGTCTTATATGTGTTTGCAAGGTTTTCAGATCTCATACGGCAGATTTCTCTTCAGACATCCAGTATCTTCCTCAGCATGTGCTATATACTATGGTGTTGGGGTAAATGGCTCAAATTCATATTAACTCAACTGATTCCCTACTGACAAACTGTTTACACCATTGTATAAACAGTTTGTTAACAGGGAATCAGTTTCCTTGTTGATAAACTCTCTATCAATAAGATATGATGTCCTGACTACTTGGTGGTTCAGCCTTTCTGGCAGAACATGTATATCTTAAATTGAAGGGAATTGGTTTGAAGGCTACCCACTAAGTGCAAGGCTT
Organism: Pictodentalium vernedei; assembly: GCA_031216915.1. Lineage (NCBI taxonomy): Eukaryota > Metazoa > Mollusca > Scaphopoda > Dentaliida > Dentaliidae > Pictodentalium > Pictodentalium vernedei. The sequence continues at coordinate 136,426,430 of CM062297.1, read as the reverse complement.
CAATGATCAATAACAACCCTATATTTTGCTCATACTTGTGTATGACTAAAATTCATAATTACATAATGAGAATCCGTGAAAGTAGTTGGGAAATGACATTATGCCACTGTATTATGTCTACTATTCATGGTGAGAAGAGTCCTTTTATTGTCAGATCTGGTTAGATTACAATTTATGTTAGATTATATAAATGATAATTCGTTTAAATTGCTGTAATTTTTTTCAAAATCGTGAACCAATGATGATGTGATGGGGAACAGTGAACATCTGTCTACGGTTCCATGCTCCTAGCACCTATCCTGTACCACTAATCACCCCCACCCCCCTGTTCTCATAGGAAAACAAAATTCAAGGCAGGGAAAAAACGTGATTTCGGGGCCGCTGACCTACCCACTCACCCCCGCTAAGTGTCCGGGAAAAAAATGACGACTACCCCCTCCCGTCTGTCGTGGAATTATTTCAGATTGCTTAGACAGACCATAAGAGAGAACGTGAATTCTCTGTATCGGTTTCATCAAGTTCTCAAGAAACTCAATCTCATCTACAACGACCACGTGGACAACGACATGAGCAAAGAAGAATTCAGGAGATATTTTAAGGCGAAGTGGGATCGTGAACCTTATTATTTCGTGACCTTCGATCTGGCGAGTCCCAAAGACCTCGGAAAATATAGGAACGGATTCGACGGTTTTTATATTCCGTGTGATGCGAATAATAATAATAATAAATAGAAGAAGATACTATTAAATAGAAGAAGTAAAAAAAAATATAAATGAGTATCAAATTTAAAAAAAAAGAAATGTCAGGACAATATGAAACTCAGTTATTGGGAAGGATACCCGAGAACACGGAAAGGACAACCAATAACACAACCGCAAAAGATGTTTTTTCGATCGTGGTGAGCGAAAAGACTGGATTCATGATGAGATGTTATCTATTGATCGAATCGAAGATGGATAAGAGGCACGAGATGGCGCTGGCGAATCTCGAGACATACTATTCGTTTCCAACATCACGGAAAAAATAATACAGTTAGATTTTCCGATGGAATGGATTCGCGTTCCCAAAGGCAATTACGGCATAGTAATAAAATGAAGATGGGCGGTCACAACGACAGGGTCGGCCCATCAACATAACTGCCAATGACAGTACTCTGCAAACGAAACTGGACATGAGAGGCAGTCGTCAAGTGGATTTCATGGGAGACGACAATTTCGGGAAGACGTTGGGATTCGATCGAAAAACGTTCTAATATCCGACAACATGGTAGACATTTCTCCATCAATAGCACCTTAGTGAATGTGGACGTGTTTTCTGGAAGGTACGTGGACAGTAGCACACAGTCCACGATCTAATCTTTCTTTCTGGATATCTCTCCGGGCTACACGATCAAAGAGCGACCACAAAATCTAGTTTATCTGCTTCCGAACCTTGTACAAAATCACTATTGAATTGACGGATCAAAATTGTGGGTTGTTATATCTTTGCAGCGAATGTGCGACGATACGATTTCACATAAGATAATTACTTTTAAAAAAATGCAATGTATTCATATTTTTATTATTTTTGTTGTTTTGTATCCTCTATAAATTTAAGCATCTCGTCGCATCTTTTTAATGTAGACAGCATTTTCTTCTTTGTAAACAATTTATTCTCCCAATTTTCTTTTTCTCCTTTTTTTCTGAAAAATAATTTTTCTTTTAAAATAATTTTCGTTTCAGAAAACAATTTTCGGAATTTCTTCTTTTTTATAATTTATTTAATTCAAGTCAATTTATATATATATAATAGGAAATTAAACAAAATTTTAAAAAATTGTTTTATATTGGAAGAACGTATTACGACGAGTATCAAGTCAACCAGTTTACGATGCCAAGATGGAGATGTACATGTAGGCATCGTACTCTACGTTTCCTAAACACATTCACCAGATTATCCATGCCTGAAATCTTTAAAACTGGTTCATTGATCCATTGTTCTGATATTTCCTGGATCATCTTGCTATACGATTCCATTCAGTTCGTCTGCGGTGCGTATAGGACTTCAGAGGGTACGTAGGGTCCTCCAGGTGACATCGAAAGGTTAAATTCTAAATTTCCAGAAAAGTCTCCGGACTTCCACCTTTTGAGGATACATACTCTTAACACCTTACATGGTGTTAGCGGATTTTCCTGCCCGGGCAGAATTTCTCAAGTCTCTGAAATAAGTGTGATTTGGGCACATTTATTACAATTTTCCCCAGAAAATTGATTGGATTCGTCCAACAGTGCTTTCTATAGTAAACTTTTGCTGAATTGTTCATAAAATCTAGTCATGGCTGTTGTGAAGCAGCTATGACTAGATGTGATGAAAAATACCTTGAAAATACTCAGCGGGTTAACGAGGCGAAATGCAGTGGGAAACAATATTTTTCGGCTGCCATTTAGTATTTTCGCGCAATTTACAAACTGAGCAGCTGAACAAATGAAGACAATTTCAAAAAAATATCCTATGAGCCCTCAATGGAACAAGGGTTTATTATGTGAAAAATCTGAATAAAATAATTAAAATAGCAAATTTGATATCGTGTGCGTTTGATAAAGGGATATATTTATTCATTTGGGGTTTAACGACCCACGACACTTTCGACAGCCAGGGTTACCTCGTGTTGGAGGGTAAAGGGATAACTTCTGATAGAATTATCTTCTTTTGAAAACAACCTTAGGCAGTCGAGTGGAATCGTATCAGGCAGAGAATTCCGAATCAATTTGGATTAGGAGATAAACGTCTGTTGTTGAGTTAGACATTCAGGAATTTGACAATATAAATCCATTTGCTTCTGGGCTCGTTAACAAATGGTCTTCCATAGTCAAATTCCCGAATGTCTAACGAAACAAAAGACGTTCATCTCCATTGTAATTCCTGTCATCGTTAGAAATGAAAACAAAAAAATCCCAACTCGTTTTATTTGACGAAAAAAAATCAAATAAATGTTATTTTCTATCTCGGTCCAGTTTCAATGAATTTACGATCCGTGACTCTGGTGTCGTAAGAGAACTTAAGTGACAGAAGAAACAAGAAGTAGATTCCAAATTAGAAATCGGTTCCATTCTTTGATCAGAAAACCGCTGTTTTTGCTGTCGAATTGAATGAATCTTTCATCGATTGTGTTAAAACACGTGCTAAACACCACAAACGAGGCCAATACCGCTATCTAAAACACTGCATATTCAAGTTCCTGTAATTTACGTAGAGTGATAAATTTTACTGCAAAACCCGACTCGAAGTGTTTACTGTTGTATTTGTGACATTCTATAAATCATGAGACGCGTCTAGATGGTCGGGCAATTCTGCGTAAAAGATGTGTAATTGAATGAACTATCATAATAAATTCTCTGTCATGTAAGTATGTTATCAATGGAAACAATATTTGTAGCGTATAAGGCTTTGATAAAAGCAATTAGTTATGTAGTTAGGCGATATGACTACACCCTACACCCCCACCTCCTCACAAAATAAATAAATAAATTAAATAAATTATAAAAAAGAAAAAGGCGGACTATTCCAGAACGGAATTATTGTAATGTCAGAAGTAAAACATACTTGAATTCTTCTATTGCCTGGTCTACTGTTCAGAATGATAGAGAGTAATCGCTTGACTGGACTTGTTACGTGACATAATTCATGAGAGGTGAGGGACGTTGTACAAACACGATTGCGCGAATGCGCACGAGTGTTTTACAATATAATCCCTCACCTCGAATGAATTATTTCACTTAACCAGTCCAGTCAAGTGATTACTCTGTTTATTACTTTTCATTATTAACGATAATTATATTATTTAACCCTTTACCTAACGTAACGACCAAAAATGCCAGCGCTATTCTCAAAAACCGCCAATTAATTCTCATTATTTTTTCATTTTTTGTCTCTAATACGACCCCTCATTGGAACGAGCTCGTCGATCCCGTTCCAATGAGGGGTCATAACCTATGTTTGTGAGTCAAAAAATGAAAATAATAGCTATTCGAGAATTGTTTGTGCAAGTGTCGTCTGCTTTTCATATTTAGGTAAAGGGTTAAAAAACAAAAAAACATTGACGTCCCCATTACACCCACGACAAAGCGTCTTCGTTTGCGTGCACGGATACATGAGCCAATTGTTGATTGCATAATTCACTTGTGAAGTTATTGTTTGTAATCAAACCCGGAAATTCCAGTAAATCACACTTAGGAAAGTAATTAAAAAGGCGGACTTGACTGTTCCCGAACGGAATTATTGTAATTTCAGAAGTAAAACGTTCTTGAATTCTTCGTTTATCGCCAGGTCTACTGTTAATGATAAACAATAGTACAAAAGGGGACAGGGAGACAGATGGTTGGATTTCCGAATCAGCTTGACTTGAATCGGATCATCGGGACGGATTTGAATCGAATCGAATTTAGAAGCTTCTTGTAACCATATTCGGCAGCTATTTCACTTCAATTGTAATCCTGTTTGGCACAAATTCTGGACAATTTTAGGGATGCTGGTAAGCATAAAGTGTCAAAAATTTTAAAAAATATTAGAGAGATAATATTTGGCATGTACTATTTACTTGGGAAACATGAATTGTTCCTAAAAGTGACGGCGAGAAAAGAAAATTGTTCTTATAAAACGTAATTAATCACATGTAGATGGTGACTGTTTTCATTAAGGAACGAAAGCTCCAAACCCAGAATGACATTGGAACTAGGGAATCCAGGATGACAGATTGGGGAGAAGGGGAAGGGGAGAGGCGTAATCCCGACTTGTCCTTATGTGATGGCTCAAGTGCAGACTACTAAAATATTTCAGCAAGACATGCCATGATAACTATTAAAATATTTCAGCAAAACACGCCATGACAACGTACTTTGGTACAGCACGGCCTCAGTGGACTGGTCATTTTCCGATGGTGGGCAATATTTTCACGAATTCAATAATATTGGATTCCAAACACTAATTATAGGAAATATTATCATCAACAAGTTAATTAATGAAGCACGGGGTACAACTCGGTGCTTCAGTTATTAAAATGTTGCTGCTGGTGATTTTGATTGCCTGCTAAACGCATCCGAAGACATCACTGCCCACGCGTGGATTGCGACCAGTCCACGGTGGCTGTACTACTGTATATTAGTCAATCGGACATATATTTTAAAAAAATACAAAACAAAGTTCTTGGAACTTTATTTGTGGATTAGTACACGAAGCAGTCGTAGCTGCATAAACGTCTCAATTTCCTTGTAAATTACAATATACCGTACAACAAATTGATCATATTGGGCCCTCAACATTCCAAGTCGGGTGTCACACACTCTCATTCCTGACTTTTCTGCGCAATAAAAAACGGCTTTTGATAAAGTTATCTTCCCTGAAATTATGAGATTTGAGCAAGTTTCAATTACAGAGGGTGCAATTGTTGATAAAACACTTATGACATCAGAAGAAAATAAAGTTTCCTTTTGTTTAGGTCCCTGCAAATCACACATTTTCGATTCGAATCGAATCTCGAATCGAATCATGTTTATTATTTGAAATCGAACCGGACCTCGAATTGAATCAGGGCTGTCTAGAAGGTGACCGTTTGGGGGAAGTGGGGGTGGGGGTGGGGTGGTGCTGAACATGATTTGTTGTGACTGTGCCGGCTCAAATTCCGACTGATAAAATAGTCCATGTCTTGATGATGTAGCTAGAATAATACCCAGTAAGCGCCACCGTTCAAAAACTTAACGGGTCTGTGAATTGCCCGCATTATGTACTGCACAGGATGAGCCGCTAGCAACAGCTCATCGTCGAGATGCCTGGCGGCATGGGTGCAGATGACATTTATGTTTATTTTGCGAAAATTACACTCATTCTTCACTTTCATCATTATTTATGTACAAATTCTTTCTGAATTATGTGACAACGGATATGACTGACACCCAGCTATATTCCAATGAAGGAATTCGAAGGGATACAAATTTGGAAGCCGATTTCGAATCGAACAGAGTATCAACTTAATTTTCAAAACAGAATCGAATCTCGAAGCTTCGCAGGGCCATACTTGTGTTACGTTTACATTCGTTTATTAAAAGTTACGAAAGAAAATTCAACAATTGTATGCTTCTTAATTAGACATTCCTCGCCAGTCTAATATGTTCAGAAGAGCATACTTCATCGAAAGTAGATTCTCGTGACGAGTTAAGCCAGGGATGAACATGCCAACTTGAAAAGAGTATGGGGGAGGACACACACCCCAAACACCTCTCTGCAATGATTGAAAAGAGGGGCGTCGAAACTTCATAGTTTATATTCTGATAAATTTATTTCTTGAACGAGTTATGTAACACTGAGAATACTGAACACTCTGAAATCAGTTGGATTAGAAATCAGCCCACATCAACTGGGTTGCGTGAATATTAACCCAGTCGGGGTTGATATGCACGCAACCCAGTTGATCGGGTTGATTTTTAATCCAACTGATTTTAGAGTATAATTCCTCCCCACAGTTTTATGCTAAATTTTTAAGTGAACACCGCTAACCTCGAATCCTGACTAAAATAATTCAAATCTCTATTGTCCTCACCTCATATACCTCTTGTTGGCATCTGCACTTATATTATACTCATTGGATAGTTTAGTTATAAGTTCAGCTACTTGATCAGATGGGAAGATACTTGTAGATATAGATGTCTCGAAGAATGTTGACGTGCAGGATGGCGGGCAGTCGCCACATCTGATAAATTTATCTTTTGAATGCTGCCATTTACTTCTAACTGCAATACAAAAGTTCCCCTAAATAACAGACATTATGCCACGATAGTAACTTAAGAAATAAATACAAGTATTAAGAGACTGAACGCAAAACTGCGTTCATTTCTTTTATCTGACACATGTTAATTGCTCACGCAATAAACATTTTATTGCCGGAAGAAAAGGACGTCGGGACAATTTTACGGGGCCGGAAAATGTTAGAAAAAATGCATTTCCTATATATAAGAAAGAAACTGATATTTCAGTTGAAAATTCTCCATTTTAAAGTCACCATAAGATTTTTGTAATAGGCATAACCAATCGGTTTTATTGACATTTCGGATTTCCTTGAAATCCCTGAATGAATTGTTCAGAAACTGTAATATCGAGTTTCGATGTACCAAGTAAGTTTAATTATTTTACTCCGTGCTGTTATTTAGCTGGTAAAGTGCTGGAAGCCCATATTTGGGCTTTATTTTGAAGTGCAGGCACTGCAATTTAAAGGCTTCAAATTCAGTGGCTGTGCTTCATACCATCTTTGAAGGGATATTATTTAGTCTGTTAAGATTTGGCTTGTAACAATTTATAGGAGAGTGCCCACAGGCACGCCCACGGCCACTCTCCAATACGTTGTAACAAGGCAAAGACGTGTGAACAAATTTTGGTGGCCAAAAATAATTTAGCCCTCTACCAGCTAAACACCATTCTCTCTCCATTTGCAGCACCTTGGAGGTATGTGTGTTTTTCGAAAGACACAATCATGCTTTAGAGGAACGTAGAATGCTGGTTTCTGATACCCTGTCGGGAGTCGAACCCTCGTTAATACCGCATGACAATCATACGTCCAACACCTGAACGACTAGACAATTGCACACCGTCTGAAAACGATGGCTGGAATCTAGCTTTTTAGATGAAGTTCTCAGGATTACTTGGTTCACTTTCCTGACGACGGCAACATGAAAGTGTAAAACGCGCTGGCTACAATACAACGAAAGTGCCGTGGTTGGCCTCAGACGAAGACTGGCGCGGTCATGTGTGTGTATAGTGATGCACACAATCATGTTTTCGTAAAAAATGGAATGTTGATTTCTGTTCCCCGGCCGGGAATCGAACAGTCGGTAATCCCGTCTTACACACCTAAACCAACGGACTATTGCACAGCGACAACAATGATGGCTGGAATCGAGATATTAGATGAGGAACTCATGTTTAGACTTGTTCCACTTTCCGAACGGCAGCTACATGAAAGTGTGAAACGCTCCAGCTACAGTACGGCAAAAGTGCTGCGGTTGGCATCACACGAAACCTGGCACGGGTCTGTGTGTGTTCATTGAATGACACAATCATGTTCTCGAAGAATTTGAAATGTTGATGTCTGATCCTCGACCGGGAATCGAACCGCCGACAATCCCACCTAGCAATCAACACTCCAGCACCTAAACCACTGGATTATTACACACCCACAAAACACGATGGCTGGAATCCAGTTCAATACATGGTATTATCATGATTACTTGGTTCACCTTCCTTTCGGCAGCAGCATGAAAGTTTGGAACGCGCTGGCCACAGTGTTGTGTGTCTGTTTTTAAAGGACACAATCATGTTTTAGACGAATTTAGAATGCTGGTTTCTGATCTGCCGGGAGTCGAACCCTCATCAACCAACACCTAGAACACTGGCCCATTTCGCACCGTCACAAAACGATGGCCGAAATCTAGCTTTTAGATTACGTTCTCATGAATACTTGTTTCACCTTTTTTTCGACAGCAGCATGGAATTGTGCAACGCGCTGCCCACATTATGTATGTGTTTTTTGATGGTCAAAGGAGTTTAGAATGTTGGTTTATGATCCCTTGCCGGGGGTCGGTAACCCAGACTGGCAATCAGGAGTCCAACATCTAAACCAATATACCATTGCACACCATCAAAAACAATGACTGGAATCTAGCTTTTTAGATGAAGGTCTCATGATTACTTGGCTCACCTTCCTTTCGGAAGATGCAATGTGTGGGGAACGCGCTAACTACAGTATGGAGAAAGTGCTATGGTGGGCCTCAGACGAAGACTGGCATGGGTCTGTGTGTGTTTTTCGAAGGACAGAATCATGTTTTCGAGGAATTTAGAATGTTGGTTTCTGATCCCCTGCCTGGAGTCGAACCCTCTGCCACCCCGCCTGGAAATCAGAAGTCCATCACCTAAACAACTAGGTTATTGCGCACCATCAAACACATGGCTATAATCCAGATTTTTAAATGAAGTTCTCATAACATTGTTCACCTCCATTTCGGCAACAGCATGACAGTTTCGAAGGCGCTGTTACATTAGGACTAGTGTATTTTGTCAGTATAGATATGATACAGTGGTCGGTGTTCAGTGTATCGCATTTTGTTTGTGCATTACAAATTGTGTTGAGTATACAGCGATCGTTTACTCAACATTATCTATAATGCACAAAAGAAAAGTCATAATTTATTAGCTTTTTTATTAGTGTGGACTGGACCAATATGGGTCGATTCAGGTACGAATATCGGACCATAGTGGACAGAACCAGATATGATTGATTTAATTCTCCTTCGGATAGGTGTACCGATCTGGTCCGCATCACTACAGGGACGCACTGCGCATCTAGTTCAAGGCTTTTACTGCCTTGTCGTTAGTATAGCTCATAGATTATGTCGGTATATATAAAGAGTCAGGGTAACCCCAACCATTTTATACTAGAGGTATCCGATAACCTTCCATTTATTACTCCTTCTAATATATAACCTGTAAAATAGGACTGGACTCTACCGTGGTGTATTACACTTTGTGTTGATTTGTAGATTTATCTTTATTATATGATCCGCCACTTTTCTGTTTATTAGACTCATTCATTAAAACTGGTAATGCTCGGCCCATCAAACGCCGCCAGCCGAAGTTGTCCAGACAGTGGTCTACTCAGCCCTCATCCCTGCTGCACGCCACACCCAGTAGTGAGGGATCGCCCAGCGAGCTAGTCTGCTCACGTTATGTGCTTTGTGAGGAAACAAAGGCAGGTCGTATGAGGGTGACGAGCCAGAAATGAGGGTGGCGGACGTGACTGGGAAGGGAGCAAAGAGGCACTTTGCTAGCCTGCTTCCTAACCCCATCCGACACAACATTGCTTCTTGCTGAAATACACACCCACACTCCACAAGTTATTAACAGTCTCCCAAAAGGTTGATAGCATTCTCTCCTTGTTCTTAATCTATGGATCTTATGCTTTTCTCATGTAGTGTAGAGTGATGGAATGGTTTTCATGTTGCATTCATGCCAGTGGAAAACAACGAAGAACTAAAGAAGTACAACGAGTGATGATAAAATAAGGGTTAATTCTTACTACAGTCAGTCAGTTGTCCTCCCCCTTCGCCCTCTCCCCCTCTAAAAGACTACTGGCCACCACCAAAAACTCAATTTGCATAGAAAGAGCCTAGAATACGGCCACCGTGGACTGGCACTTTCCACCGGTGAGTAATGTTTCCAGGGACGCAACAATATTAAATTCCAAACACTTATTATAGGAATAATCATCAAAACTTTAATTAATGAAACAACTGGTACAACCTAGAGCTTCGTTAACTAAACTTTTGCTGATGATAATTTGTATTACCTTGTAAATGCATGCGTGAACCTCACCCGTGGATTACGCCCAGTCCACGACAGCTGTACCATGGTCAGTGTTTGTACTCACTGATTCTTGAGGAGGTTCTCATTATTGTTTCGAAAGACACTATTTTCATCATTCCAGTAATGTCCTTACTAGATTACTAGATAGTATTTGTTCAAGTATATAGGTGTATGAATTGAGTGGTAGGCCCCTTCTCCGCCCTACGAGAAAAATATGATAGCTCTTAAAGTCTGTTCAAGAAAGCACACGGTAGTCATACACGGTTCATCTGTTGGAGCAATGGCGTACAGCGGAAGGAAGATTGGCGAGCGTTGGTGCTTGTACTATACGTGACTTTTAATGCAAAGATGAGTTGCACGTCGCGTGGCGCACACAGAATGTCGGGGGCACGAAGCATTTGTTTCATGTGGATCATCCTATGCGAGCTTCTAGATACACGTAACGCGTGCTTTCTGAAAACCTAATCTATTCTGAGGGGAAGAATAGCACAGCGAAGGCTTCAACATTTACTGTTCTTTTCATGAGTTATCTTTCTTGCAACGCATTTCTTGGCTTCACAAAGATATCAATAATAATAGTCTCGTCGGTTAGCGCTGAAATTTAGTTTCGGTTCGTGTAGCTAAACTTTGCTAACTTTCGCATTTTGGGAAGGTTCTGGTAACTCGGCTATCCATTTAAGAGATTGAAGTATATTTCCGGCATTTTTGAGGATACCTACTATCCAAGTGAAAATTTGATTTCAACGCCAAGCCGAAAATGGGGCAGATAATACTGGCTCTGCTACAGCAGGTAAAGTAGTTTATGGGTATATGGGAAGGTGGGGGTGACGGTGCGGATCTTTGTTTCGCGTATGTGGATGTAATTGTGTGTGTGTGAAAGACCATATGACATGGACATGGAAGAGAAATATGATACAGTTATTAATATCAAACCTATTTGTGGATCGAAACATTCTTTCAGTCTACTCCGATTACATGCCGGCATTCTCCACTCAGCTGAAAAAAGTTAAAGAACACATTTAAATTAAATAGACTAACGTTTTCAATACATCCGAGGCAACAGATTCTATAAATTCGCTTTCGAGTACTAAAAAAACGTCAGTAATTATGACATGATCGTAAGTGCACGTATAAAGAATGGGGGTGGGGGGGGGGGTGGGGGTGGGGGTGGGGGGGGGTAGTAAGTGTCATCGTCATAACATGTTTTGACGGTACTACGGTAACTGCATGTATAAAGGGAAATATCGTAAATGAGGCCATGAACTGTTTCGTGGGTGAAAACGCGTCAAAATAGAGGATGATCTTTCTTGTTTGCTTGCTTCACTCAACCCCAAGTTGAAGAACCCTCGCATTTTGAAACTTCTTTAGAATTGACTACTCTCGTATCTGACCGATGTGATATGTCGGCCGCATGAGGTTACACTATGATTGTGGAACAGTTTAGGTTCCATGAACTGTATCGTGGGTGAAAACTCGTCAAAATAGAGGATGCTCTTTCCTGTTTGCTAGCTTCACTCAACCCCAAGTTGAAGAACCCTCGCATTTTGAAACTTCTTTAGAATTGAATACTCTCGTGTCTGACCGATATGATTTCGTATTTTGCCGGTTACCTGGACATGTTTTTTTTTATCTCCGGTAACTCCAGGGCAGACAGTACGCAAAACTGGCTTTAAACAAGCCCATCCCAGATTTCACGATTCCATTCAATGATTACAGGCCACATATCAGTAAATACGTCAAATATGTGTGGCAGGAAGATTGGGATTGGGCCACAGTTAACAAGCTCCATCAGGTCCGATCAATCATCAATGATAATTATCCCTCAAGTAACCTTTGCAGAAAAGATCATGTAATTCTGACGCGATGCCATAGTGGTCACACTGGACTTACACATTCCTTTTTGTTAGAGTATAATATGCGACCAGAACGTGTTCCTTGTCAGCGGGAGATATGAATTTGTTAAAACAAAATAAATAAATAAAATGTTAAATTTATTTTTTATTTCGTAAATAAATGTTGATAATATCGATTTTTGTTTATGTTTATGTTCTCTCTCTCTCTCTCTCTCTCTCTCTCTCTCTCTCTCTCTCTCTCTCTCTCTCTCTCTCTCTCTCATCTTTCCGCCAATGCTCTGGGAATGTTTTCTTCAGCGGGATGGGCAAACGTTCTATAAACACACCTAAGAGAAATTCGTGATGTTCTTCTCTTCGTTTTTTTTTTTAAATTTCATCTGGGAATCTAATCCATGTTTTATTTTATATGAGTTGCACGTCGCCTGGCGCACACAGAATGTCGGGGATCTGCTAACATGCCTTTTATGGGGCTTGTCGGTAGTCGAGTGGTCTATGGCGCTGGTCAGTTTCGCTAGGCGATTGGTGCCGCAAAAGTGTACTCTCATCACGGCAGTGTTTCGATCCCCATCGGCGTCAGAATCTTTTATCCTAAAAAATACATAACAGAAGTGCCGAATTCTGTATTCTGTACATTAAGCAGGAAATTTGAAAAAGAGATTGATTCCCACTGATTTCATCTGCATTACATGGTATAAGTGATTGTAAACAACTAATTCTGGAGGATGCCGAGTAATTTCGTGTGGACTGTGCCAGTTCCATGGACGCTCCATCTGCTAGTGGTTCGATCGCCATCTATATATATAACGATCTGAGTTGGATGTGCTCTGTCCAATATTAAATACAAAACACTTCCTCGGTTGTAGTTCGTGAGATGTCTCAGCGTTTTCCGAAATACCTTAATTTCGAACTCCAAAGGCCTCGGTTGCCCTCGACACTTGATTATTGTCTTCCACCAATTTATTACCTCGTTCGCGTGGAGATTTTCTAACACCGAGTCAAAACGCAGGACTATGACCTTTTCGTGTTCCGTGGTTTAACAGATCAGCGCTTCGACCAATCCCTCTGACACACAACGCGGACATCTTTCGCTTATCGCTCTTGGAATATTTAAATCCGCAAGATGGGCACACGCTCTACAGAAGATGTCTCGGATAAACGTCTCGCTCAGAAAATATCTTTTGATATTCTTCGCTTTCTCCCTGGGGTCGCTGGTCTTTAAAAATGGCATTTTTAATGACCAGAAAGCGAAGATCTCTGAGATTGTCATATCGCACTATCTCCAGTGATTCGATCTCGTAGACGAGAGAGATCCTCATAGTCTTTCTCTAGGTGATTCGATTTCCATCCGATTTCTGACTCGAAAAAGTCGAGTGTCGTGTCATGCGATACCAGCTGAAGTTGCGAGAAATCTAAAGTGGGCTGGTATTCGACTAAGTTGATTTCTCGAGAGAATAAACTCGAAAATCACGAACAGAGTTCTAACCCGGATTTTCTGGACTGAAACACCACTTTCACATCTACGCGTGTTTCTACCTTGGCGATTGCATCGGATATCCGACTTTTCGCGATAACACACGGACTTGTCGTATCGGAACAGTGAAATCGCTATCTGGATGTCGAGAACACCAGCGCATTGAGTGGACTTCATCATATACCGACCTGAATCAGACAAACCAGATTTCGATGGGACGGGTCGAATGGATCCAATGGATCGTCTCCATTGGAGGACTTCGGTGAGGACCTCGGGTGTGATGTCATAGTCACGTTATATATGTGTAGTTGTCATGGCAGTTCTTTGTCGCAGGGCATATTGTTGCATAATTATTATGGTGATGTGTGGTATCACTGCGCGTGAGCACTGCGTGTTGTTAGGGTGACACAAGTTCCATTCGTTCATTTTGTTTACTGAAGGTTGCCATCTTGGTTTCTATGATGATTCTTGCTGTGATCCATTGGCCTACAATGGACGATCATCCTAAATCACCAAAAGTGACTCTATTTTGTTCGGATCCCCCTAAAATTCTCTTTACTTTAATAACAGCACACAGCACTATAGGCGTGTGTGCCTTTGATATTTTGTATCAGAGTATCTTTTCAGGCATTCGGAATCCTATTCTCCTATCTATTTTTTTTCTACTCTCATCTCAATGTTCTATTTAGTCTTAACTATCTGTTGTCCCATGCTCTATCACCCAGAGGTCGGACTGCTTCATTCCCCACTGACCTTGTTTACATATATAGAGTTATCTCCATTTATTACACATCCATTAAACTTTAAACCCTTGTATTCAACGGAATCAACGCTATGATATAAATGATTCTGTATGCAATGGGTGATATACTAGCCGGAACTTTTTTACCGCACCGTTTAGTTACGCTTCGAAAAGTTTCCATATTCCGTTATACGATTATCGACGGTCTGTCGCATAGTGTGAAAATGAAACGTCCAAAGCACAATAAAGTCGGTTCACAAAAAATTAGCCAAAAGTGAGGTAAAATATAAAAAAAACCAATCATTTCCAACCAGAACATTAACCCAGTCCCGTGGCCGTCTCGTTTTGTGGATCCCATTATATCTAAATTGGTCATCTTTATTTCGGTAAGTCTTCGTACATCTTGACATGCTTCGAACTTCTTTCAAAAGCGTTTCTCCCAGCTGTTTTGCAAATCTGCACATATTTGTACTTATATTTTTACTAACAGTAATAGCCACCAAATTGTTAGGCGGGAATGGGCACCAGCCCATTCACGCCTAACCATTTGGTGGTTATTACTGTTAGTAACAGCGATACGAATTTCTACAAACACTGGTTCCGAAAAAGGTTGTTTTGATTTTTTATCGATCCATTTGGACAGTACAGCTTCAGTCAAAAACAAACTCTTCACCTTTGGGTTTAAACATCGGAATTAAAATCTGTTTATTTAAATGAATTTTAATGCATGAGTTGTGTAATAAACACAGAACGCGATGTGTGTTTGAATCGGTGGGTGTTTTACATAACGAGTTGGAATGGCGTAGTCATATTTCGCGAGAGCCGTCTATGTATATCGCGAAGGCGTGTGTGGTTCCAAAGTCTGAAAGATGATCGAGTAGTGACTGGAACAAGCATTACTCGGACGACCCGAATCTAATGGAGCAAATACGCCACCGAGTAATTTCTCGAACGAATGACTCCTTTTACGACTTGTATGGTCATCGGGGTATTAAAGGATACCTACGATATGGTGATGAACTACTGAAGGATACCTATTGGAAGATGATGTTTGCAGAATAGATTTTGAAGGTTATATGTCTGAAGATAATTATGATTCCCGGCGACTGTTATAATCACGGCATCTAAGTCGCTCCTGCTTGTTTGTCCCATGTCACTCCAATTGAATCAAACGCACCACTCGAACACAGCAACCACGTGCCACCATAGAAACCAAGATAGTGGCCCCAATTAAACAAAACGGACGACGGAAACATGGGTCACCATAATAACACGCGTTGCCCAATCGCAATAACAGAAATCGCCATGGTGATGAGGTCACAATATGATCGCTCACACGGACTACCGCGGCAACTGCACGTACCGTAGCTGGGCGACGTGACTATGTAGCACTCCCAAGGTCCCCCACCGAGGTCCTCGGACGGGAGACGATCCATCGGAGCTATACTACTGATTATTATGCTACTCAAAGTTTGCTAAGCACCACATATTTGACACATCATTGTGAAATTTTCTTGCGACACATTTGCGGTATTTTTGTTGGATGTGATTGAGGAATTTTTTGAGATGGTCCCCAGTGTTTACATTAGCTCTCTTGACAGGCAGACGTTTCGTGACAGTCATAGAAAGCATGTACCCCTTCATTGCCATGATGTTTTCGTGTACTTTCTACATGTACATGAGATGTGTAGTGTATTCAGTCTTCGTTTCAACACAAACCATTGTGATTTAATGATTGAATGGCGAATGCAAATGAAAATGTAAGAAGACATTTGTGTGAAGCAGAAATGTGGTGGGCTGTAGGGATGGTGGAACAAGGGGCTACCCATCGTCAGGTTGGTGAAGTCCTTGGTGTGCACCATACGGCGATCACCAGAGCCTGGGCAAGATTTCAGCAGTATGGCACACCAATCAGACGACATGTTGGTGGCAGAAACAGGGCAACATCTGCAGCTGAAGATCGGTTTTTGATCATTGAGGCCCGTAAGAACCGCCTTGACACAGCAACCCAGCTTCGCAATGACTTTCAGAATGCACCCGGGGTAAATGTGTCGACGCAGACTATCCGGGCAAGGTTGCACGAAAGTGGTCTCCGATCGAAAAGACCATGTATTCGCATTCAGCTGTCTCAGAACCACCGCCAGGCACGATTTGAATGGGCCATGTATCACGTTGGATGGACCAGAGAAGATTGACGACCTGTCCTTTTTACAGATGAGCCAAGGTACTGCCTAGACAACGCAAATGGGCGTTCTAGGGTATGGAGATGATCAGAAGAGCGATTCCATGCAGCCTACATTGCTGAGCATGACCGCTATGGTTGAGGGTCAATAATGGTCTGTGGCGACATCAGCTGGGATGGACGTACAGAGTTCTGTGTCCTTGGCCGTGGTACATTGACTGCATAGCGGTATATTGATGAGATGAGGGTGCCCACGTCAGATTGTATACTAGTGCAGTGGGTCATATATTCATTCTGATGGACGATAATGCCCGTCCTCATGTTACCCATGCTGTCCGAGAGTACCGACAGAGGGAGGGGATTGAGCGTATGGACTGGCCAGCGAGATCCCCTGACCTCAATCCAATCGACCATATCTAGAATGAATTCATGCTTGCAATTTCAGTCCATCCAGTCCAACCAAGAAGTGTCCAGGAGCTTGGTGCCATGCTGGTCCAACAGTGGAACAACATCCCACAAAGGACCACCTGGAACCTGATTGGGAGCACGAGAAGGCGTTGTCAAGCTGTAATTAACAATAATGGGTCTCGTACTCGATATTGAACCCATATCCGTTCGCTCCGTCAACTTTTTGGAAAATTTGAAAAAAATTCCTCTTTTACCAATAATATCCTTATAACATGGTTATCGTATTCAAAAGCAAAAAAATAATGTCAAACACAAACAAAATCTTAATTTCTGTGCTTGAATCATTAAAGATGTAATTAAATATAAAATATATACACTTTTTCAAGTAAAACGTAAAACAGGTTGTTGGATATACTAAGTGCTTAGCAAACTTTAAGTAATATATTATCCTCGATTGTATCTGAGTGGGATGGGGGAATCTCACCCGTGGGACAAGATATTTGAGCAGGACATGGGAATTGCTGAGTGTCTGGCTGTGGCTCAAATATGATTTTTCTCCCATCATGTCCATCATTTTAGAGATACGAAGCCATTAATAAGAAAATACCATATTTCCCAGGAAAAAATAATTCTTAGTGCGTTCTTCAAAAGAAAAAAAAAGAAGCAAATCAAGATATTCGGAAAGCTTGTCGAAGAGTATGGTACAAACCATAGGTATATACTTCAAAATACGCAGACTAGCACCGCACGTTGAGGGTTAATGCACTGTATCGACCTCAAATGAAATCAACATGTCTGCACACGTCATGTCCCGACATGTACTTCAGTGCCATTTTCTTAACGAACGTTAACTATAAATTCATCCATATTATTTTGTTTGTTTATACGGCCTTCAATTTTGTTTGTTTATACATGTGCAGACGTGATTTGCGATGATTAAATAGTTGCGGCGCTAATTAAATATGTAAATAGGTTGGTTACGAGGGTGTGTTGCGACAGGCATATCTTTCTCACAGACGTCTCACACGACTTTAAAAATGTCACAGTACCCTAGTCGTGGGAGAAAATGTCTTCTGATCCAAATTCTGAATCAGAACAGAAACTTTCTAACCTTAACGATCCAGAAATTGGAAATAAATTTTCTTTGAGAAAATGGACCGTTATTTCATATGGCAATCCGTAGATTCATCCAAAGGTTCCAAACGTTATGTTCATGTGTAATGCAGACTAAATGAGGTTATGTTGTGCCCTTATTAGGAATATGAATACTTTTATTAGAAAGGAATTCCGCATATTATATGCATTTTAAGTTGAAAATATAGGGTATGTGTTGTCGTGTCTCTGATTAATACAAACTACAGATGCATCGTAATGAATTAAACAGCAGCTAATCTGGTACCTTGTTCATGCAAGAATATGATCCCTAGCCCTCTGGAATCTGGTCTATGTCACATGCCTATTCAGTGTCATTGCCTGGTCGAGTTTTTTTTACATTGGGGAAGACCAATCAGGATTTTCAACGTGCAGCCCCAGGGCACACACATTCTCTGGGCCACTATCAACTTTATGAAATCAGTCCATGTTACGATCATTGACTATTGGCCTTTCCGGTTGAAAGATTTAACTGTTTGTTCGGTATATACATTCCCATTGACGGCCATGCTACTGTATATTGTATGCGTTACTACTACACTGGAGCTCAGGTTGGAGAGGTATAAAAAGAATAACGGTGGACTTTCATTTGCCTCCTTCGTGTAGAGTGCAATGATAATGATAATAATTTGGCTTGGCGAGAATGCAGCCTTCACGTGGGGAATAGAACACATAACAACACGCCTTCATACCCATCATAATTAGTACTGTATCGGTTCTCATCACAAACATACATATTTTTACTAGACCTATCGAAGGTCGCACAACTTAATATGGATTTATATAATCTCTCAAGTGATCTATTTATTATTGTTTTGTTTTTTGTGAGCAGAGATTTCAGGCATTATAATGCATAGAATTGCAGTTGCATATGTGGATAAAATATTTTTTCAGTTATTACTTTTTCGAAATGACTTGTGTTATTGATTTGTAGGCATTGTTCGCGCTTCCCATTTCAGATTTTGGTGAACTCTTTGTTGGGTGTTTAGTACTGTGAACACAGAAAATGGGGTCTGATAGTTCACTCTGTATTATACGTAGCATGGCGTGTAGCTGGCTGATACATTTTCATACCAGGCGATGCGATTTCACATCAGACGCGGCGAAAATAAAATGATTATGTCGAAAGTCCATGTAAATCCCGAGATTAATAATGTTTTCGCGTAAAGAACAACATGACGTTTATTTTTAGGCAACCGCTGTTGACAGCACCGCACAGAATCATCAACAATAACTGCCACCGGTACGTATCCACGGTGAGAGTAAACAATCGTCGCTGTTCAAAGTGCGATATTTATTTACAAAATAAAACGTATCGCTGAAATTTACTGTCATTACTACATGGAAAGGGATAACAAAGCACTTTTAAATGTTACAAAATCACTTTTAATCAGTTGAGTAAACTGTAAAGAAAATGTTTACTTCAGCATAAAAAATCGAAATAGCTGTAAAACATCAAAGAACTGTTGGGACAACAAATAATATTTTCTGTCTATTTTTTTAATATGTAATGTTTTAAATCAGTAAATATGGTGCCATGAACATATTGTTTTCATTTAAATTCTCTTATTTTGTTTTAACCCTTTGAACCCCAGCGGCCGTTTTTCCGGCCAGGAACATGATACGCCATAACGTCATTATATAGGATGGCTGATCAGTAATTATTGTGGTGTAGACCAATCAGTATGTTCAGCGTGCAGCCCGAGGCTGCACATAGAAAATACTGATTGGTCTACCCCAACCAATGAATATGGACTCTTCTATTGTTGCCATTGAACTGACATGAAAGATACCACTAGAGTTCAAAGGGTTAAGTCAAATTTGGAAATTCGAAGCGAGTGGAAATGCATCAAAACAGTAATGACTGCTACTCACCTGACAGCAAATAATATCAGGTGAGTTGCCTGATACAGCGAAACCCTTAGACGGTATTTCAGTGTTCTGGTTGGACAAACTAACTTTGAGGCGCTTGGAATACCTTCATGATTCGGGAAAACGGTGACGTCCGTTTCTTCCAACTTGCTGCTGGTGTCTGTCTCAGGCGATCGTGATGAATATGCTTTCTTTTATAACACTATATCATTGTCAACAGTTTATTTCTTCCCGCTCATGAGTATCTGTCACTAGAGAAGCAGATCTAACAAACGTTTTTTTTTTTTGGTCTTCCTTTTAACTCGGAATTTATATAGAGATAGTGTTGAATATGACAGTTAAATATCACGGTTACACTGGCTCATCAGCATTAGTGGCTGTTACTTCTTTTAATATTACAGATGTTCAGATTACAAGGTTACCAGATGGCACAGGTGGAGACTTCTTTGCCAGTTCGAAGGGAAAAGGTGGAGTGGATAAATGCTAAAATTTTAGATAATGATCTTGCTAGTAATATTTTTACCTTGAAAGTTTTAAAAGTTTTAAAATTGATTGTCAACTTTTAATGTTTGCGAAATAACACATCAAGTCAGTGTAATCTTCAGAGGGCCTGAATATGAGTTTCTTAGTAATAGAACTATCAACACGTTCGGGAGTCATCGTGTGTTAAGCCTATGGACACGAAAGGCCTTTACAAGGCCATAGTCATGTTTTATTCTGCACACATAAAGTAGATAATAATGTTGATAACGTTGCAAATATTGATTCGTCATCTCCCAAGTTACGAATATAGGCTCTGTCACTTGATGGCTTCAACTGCACTAGGATATACCATCAGGGTCCAGAGGGTTAACAATACTGTCATACTTGCATTCTACGCACGAGCCATGGGCAATAGTAGTTCAGTTTATTTAATTTTAATTAATGCTACTTGTTTCAATCCAACTCAACCTGAATCTGGGTTACCCACCTTGAATGTTTAATTTTGAGTACTTGCTACGGCTACAACATGACGACAGCCACCTCTTAGCAATTTACCTATTCTAAAGAGTGAATGTTGGTTTATTGCATTTATGTTGGTTTTTCTATAGCTTTGTTTATTGATAAGTATACTTTATTATATTTCTACAGCGTTTTCCTTTGTAAATAAAAAACATATCCTACTCCCACGACCTCGAAAGTGTTATTTAACTCCCATGGCGATATCCTACTCCCAGTCATGACGGACTACTTTTACCATTGCAGTTGTCCTGCCTCGAAATCCAGCGATAACACCCAATCCACTTCGACAAATATTCTTCTTG
Source organism: Pictodentalium vernedei (assembly GCA_031216915.1). Taxonomy (NCBI): domain Eukaryota; kingdom Metazoa; phylum Mollusca; class Scaphopoda; order Dentaliida; family Dentaliidae; genus Pictodentalium; species Pictodentalium vernedei. The sequence goes on along the minus strand of CM062297.1, from coordinate 136,405,063 downwards.
ATATTCCAACTGACAGCGAACAATAACTGTGTACACATCCACACAAAGTTATAACAAATTGAACATGCTATTCGTTCATGGCGATTGATTGAATTATTTCATCAAAATGTGTTGATTTCCTTCATAAGTTCATATCTCCCGTCACTTGAATTTTCATTTGAAAACGAGCGTCATTGCATTCCTTTCTGATGACGTCATATTGTCAGTTCATTCATTCATGCCTTTGTGTTCTAACCGTCAAAACAAATCGACCGACCTTGGGAAACTGCTCTTGGATGACACAAGAGGGGTATTTGTGTTGCAGATATTATCAGGGAAATATAATAAAGACAATAGTTCACTGCCTGGAGTAACGTACGATGTTTATTCTCTAGTAGGATGCGGCGATTATTTTCACTCGGCTAGCGCCTCGAGAAAATAACCTTCCGCATACCACTCGAGAATAAACATCGTATGTTACTCCAAGCAGTGAACTATTGTCTATTTATTCAATTCACTTCTGAATAGATGTGTTCGAGAGTAGCTAGTAACATTTTCAGCTGGTGAATTTTCCAGATCAAAGTCACAAATTTATGTCAGGGACAATTATTACCTTCAGTTCCAGGCTGACAGCAACCGCACGTTTCTTGTACTTCTTTGTAAATGCATTCTTTCAAACACATGTCTTCGCTGTACTTGCCGTGATATTGCAATGGATTCGCAGCGTTTTCACCATCAAAGCAATATTGGTTTCTAACTTTATACGGCCTTGGCAAATATACAGTCTAAAAAGAGAATGATATTATTGTAAATATAATTTATGAGCCACTGAGTGCTAATATTATAAAAAATGCCGACCTGGTCCGATGTGAATATTGCGGATTGCCTCCTCGAATAAAACATCTTATCCTGAGGCGGCAGCCGAGCGAGCAATGGTTCCATTGAGAGGCTATGGACAATGTCCACCGCGTGCGAGGTCAACATTATTTGCTTTATCATACAGAATGAGTTGTGTTTATAATCGTAGCACACATTTAATCTTTCCACTCAGATATATAACAATATATATAACAATATATAAATTCAATTGTAAGGGAGGTAGATTTAGTCTTTAAAGGGTTAACAGGGTAATATATTCCAGTAATGGTAATATTATTATCGGGTCTTAAAATTACCACCCTTGTTTGTGATTTGGTCGAGTATTACATTATAATTCTAGCCATCCTCGTAGATTAAGCCACGTGTAGTCACACACCTTTTGGGAGTAGAAACATTCTTTCTATAAAATCCAAATGTTAATTATTCTCAACCCCCACCACAATTAGCACGAAAGCTTTAACAAGTTGTGCTCACTCGCTCTGCATGCCTTTAATGATTTTACGTCAGAAGATCTCCTCTTGCAATATGAGGGGAAAATGCTTCGAGTATGTAAATTGATATGATCTGTTCCCGAATTAGGCTTGATAAGATCTTATTCTGGCTCAGAACCCATTATGATAAACAATTTTTCATTCTGTTTTACTTTGTTTCACAGGTGTTCTTCGGCGATAGCTCAAAAAATGGAATGATGGGGCCGTGGTTGGATTCGTTATGTTTTTTATATTTAATTTAAATTTTCATAAAGTTTATTGTTTAGTTGATTTTTGTTGACATCTACGTTTTCTTTTGTTATTAAACCACGTAAAAAATAGAATACTTCCTTCTTGATAACATCCAAATCCCACGAATCTGAAGATCAGGGAGTTAATTTCTTTCCACTGTGGGGGTGGTTTATCTCTTCTGCCCCGCGTACCGGTGTCTGGGAAGTCATCGTTATGCAAGTAAGTGCACCGCTGAATCAGATTAGCACCCTGTTGGCCTGTTACACAATATTTACTTTATGTTTGGATACACTGTTAAGCAATACATTATTGTTTTGGCTGTGACATTGGAAAAGTCGGTTCATGTTGAATATTTGTTTTGTTGTCCTGGCAATGGCCTCGTCATTCCGTACTGAAACATGGATGACGCAACCAAATACTGGGACGCAGGAAAGCTTTATACGGAATATATTGTGTTTCGATAGAAATATTGTGTCATTATATTAGTTCTACTGATACTCTGTCTGTATTGAATAACAATCGACCAAGTTATTAGAATGTTGGCGGGCCAGCAGATAAAAATTGGTTTATTGGCTTCCTCAAAATCGATAAAATGGTGTTCCGAATACGTCTTGTGGTGCATTGGGAGTATATATCCTGGCAGCAACGTGCAATATTACGATCTGTCACACGAATCTTCTTGTGGGCAGTTTTGAAGACACTGTAATAATCGTTTTCATAACATGAAAATGTGTTCCCCGTGGTAATCCCGTAAAGTGAAACAGTGCTTGTTTACTGTGGTAAGATTGCGCTGATTTCGGCTGATACGAATCAAACTAGAGATCTTCCATCTATTTGGAGTCATTTGTTTACAGCAAAATCGTTCATCATTTTGTGTCGAAAGTAATCAGTAAATCATGTGTTACCAGGTGTTAGGTGTTACCAGACAAAACGGAGTAGTTTTTCTGTGGTGGGGAAATAATGATGGCAATAAGAAGGGACAAGGTGGATGAAGAGATGAACAAAAGAGAGTTGTTCAAAAGATTCATCTCATATTAAAATTCAGAGTCGTAAGCGGAGATCCGTTGATGTGGGAGAAGAGATAGCTCAGATATCCACTGGGGAAGCCGAGACGTTCGGGTAGCTGAACTGGGAGTAGGAGAAGAGGAAACGTCGGACTCTGTGAAAAGAAAAAAATAGAAATAATAACACTGTCAGCAAACTCCCACAAACACCGATTGATGGGGGAGGCTGACAGGGGTTGAGGAAGACGATGAGTGCAAAAGGAAGTTGTGTAGTGACCACAACTTGATTTCAGCTATGATCAAGGGAAAAATAAAACAAGAAGCAAAATAATCTTCGATGAGATTTAGGAACAACGAAATGATGCTGACCGGGCGCAGATTAAAAAAAAAGCTTGTAACTACAGCTAGAGAGTGTTCACAGTGAGGGTCCATGAAAAGGGGCATGACATAGCTGTCAGCTTCGCGGAGGTACGGAAGGATAGAAAAGTATAGAAAAGTCTAGAACGTATGGTAAAGATGAGGATGCCAACACGGTATTTTGATGAACTGACAAAATGATGAACTGACAAAAGTCCATAAAGTGCAGAAAAGTCAAAGAACTTCGTACTACAGTTAAAATAGAAGTCCTGTCACGAACTGTGCGCTTATTTAGGCTTACCTGCGCGTAGGAATTGCGCGCAATTGCCATATCGTATGGCATCCAAAGCACGGCAGGTTCTTCTGGTTACTCATAGCAAACACAGGCAATGTTTCGGCCAATGGACCTCCGGGTTGCCCGGAGGGCCATTGGCTCAAACATTGCTTGTGCACAGGCCATATGTACAGAATTTGATAGCCTTACTATGGTCATACCGTGTAGATTAACGCGCCGATCGACGTGCTATTTGTACGCATTTCATGGCAGGACTTCTATTTTTAACTTGGGGCTATGAGTCGGTATATTGTGACCCCTTACGGAATTTTCTTGACTATATTTCTTCCGAAAAGTCCAATAATTAAGAATCATTTTAGGACATGTTCGCCATCTGGCGACTTGGGCGTTGATAAGCTACAGGCATTTGGTGGATCAGCTAAAAAAGTTCGTGTACAAAATGTACCGAAATCACATACGAAGTTTCATAAACATGCTTCAAATTTGAAAGACGCTACCACACATAAATGACCAGATTGTCTTGGCTATGAATCAGTATAAAGACACGCCAACCCTGCAACCCACTTCGCTCAGCCAGCATCCCACCCCACCCAACACTACCTCACCCCACCCACACCATCAACATTAACAAATTTTCAAAAATTATGTTTTTTGAAAGTCGAACATTCAAATGTTTTAATTGCTTGAGGGCTAGATAATTTTGGGTTTTCTGGATTTATTCAAAATTTATACTACGGTATTATAAATTATTTGAGAGTGCCCAAAGACGCTTTTCAATAAATTATAATAAAACAACTATATATAAAAAAATATATATATTTGAATTTCACTGAATATGTAATATCAACGCGGAAAATATTGGCTCGTGCACTTGTACCCCCATTTTTTTCGAATGCACTATTAGTGGCTTCCTGCATTCAACGAGCTAAAGAATGGTGACAGTAGCTTTTATAATTTACAAGCACTTCGTTGGCCTAATTATAAAACCTCATGTACATTGTTTTAAAAAAATGTGTACAAGCTTTTGTAAGCAAGATGACGATTTGAATTAGATAAATTGACCATATCATCAAGACTGTGGGACTCTATATTTTAAGAGCCCAATTCCCACCTTTTCAAAGCTGAACCACTGCAACACCCCCCCCCCCCCCCCCACACACACACACCCAAACACCACCTACCCCACACCATACAGCATCCCATTTTGTTGTATAGGTCACATGTGTTGTGCGCATATTGGGCATTAGCACATAAGCACATATTGGCACATCCAGCATGTGATGTGTGTACCCATTGTGACACATTGTGCACTAGCACACATGCACATTTAGTCAACCACCAGACCCACGTTCCATGGAATCCCTTTCGGGTATCCGACTATACTACTTCTAGAATCTCTTTGTCATCGTATTTGTCTACATGAGGTATGGTTTGTGTGAACATTGTGCATAAGAACGCAAGTAGAGATCAGCGCTTCCATGGTGTGCCAGTGTGCTACATCCAATGCGTACACATTGTGGCACAATGTGTATTAGCACATAAGCACTTCACAGCATGAACGACATACCGTTCCTTATGTGTAAGATACCACAGCTTGCATGAAGTCTAGGCATTGTATAGACTAATAAGGTCTAGATGAGTGGAGCAATCTGAGTGTACCTGTTAAATACCTGACCAAGGACAGAGTCTAGATATGGTAGGCATAGCTAGGAAGTACAGAGTTGTGTTATAAGTCAATAGCAAGTGTACAAAGCTGTAAGGATGGTAGAAGAAAATAGTATTTGGTGAGTACGATATAGGCAAATCATTCGACAGATAAACGAAGACGATATGCAATCCGATGGTAAGACTACCCGGAGGTGTAGGAACTAGGAATCACACTTACGGAATTCCACTTATGGAGTCCAATCTCCAGAATCCCCGTAGAATCCCTTTTGATCGAAATGAGTCAAAGAGCAGTATGAGGAGTCACTCGTTCAATCGGCTGCTCGATAGCTCATGTGCTCAATAAAATTCGAGTCAATCGAGCAAGCAGTTGTGGAATACAGCTTTGATTGTAATATGAACTGGAACCCGAAGAGGCAGTAGTATACTAAGAGCCGTAGTAGTACTACAAGTTGGTAATGGTTGACACACTCTAACTCAGGACAGAACAGCTGTGGCCAATAGTAATGATACAAGGCAACAATGGAACGAGGCTGCAAGGCTGGTAGAACACCATACTAAAGGTGAACGCAACGCATACTGAACATAGAACAGATGGTGATGACTGTGGACAAGTTGGCTGCGCTAGTCTTGAAGCCGTGAATAGTATGCGGTGGATTAGAAGCCAAGAGCTGAACAGGGTTAGGAGCCATAACTGTCGTCAGATAAATAGCCTGCGGAAGGAATTTTTAAAAGGTATTCTCAACAATTATCCTCAAAAGGTGTACGCAATTAGTTTATCATCATGTCATTAGTATCCATCCTCAGATACCTGCTCAGATGTGCCTATGTACTGCATGTGATATGTGCACATTGTGCACTAGCACACCAGGACATATCGCCTCACCCAGCACATGACTATGTGCTACATGTGGCGTGTGCACATTCTGCACTAGCACACAAACACACCTAGGAAAGTCCGAGTAATTTATAGAGATTGGTGAAGCCTCAGCATAGACAGGACAGACCAAGGAATTGAGAGAATAATAAGCTATGGAATGGACTAGGATAGGCAGAAGCAGGGGATTCCAAAGGAATCGGAACTAGTAAAACAATTGTCGGGTTCTTTGTGGTAATCCTGGGTAGTTAGATGGACTCTATTGCAACGAAATGCACCTTATACCACACCATGCTAGTTTTGTAAGCCTCTAGGTGATATCAGAAGCCCTTATGGTGCAATTGCACTATGTGCTCCAAATAAAACAAGTATTTTCAAGGAACTAGTACAAATTGTCGTGCTCTTTGTGGTAATTCTAACGGAGGATTCGGGTAATTAGATCGACTGTTATACAAAGGAACGCCCCTGTTATTGGAGAAAATCTGATTCTAGGGGAATATGTCCCCAACAAAGTGAGTTGGGTTGATGTTGGTGGGTCTATTTGGGTAATTAGATTTACTGATACTCAATTGAACACAACCTCTAAACACGTCCCTTTGCTACTGGGTGAATTTGAGTCACATAGCAACAAACCCAATATACAAAATGGATGAAGGAGTATGTATCAACCTAACAACACGCGCTACACATGCGCACTAAGACCATTCACTACTACGGTAATTACGTCTCGGGACTACCATGCCAACCCAACATGGCTCCACAAGGTCACGTGACTATGACGTCACACGCGATCAGCCATATGAGATACATAAGCTGGGGTCGAAATTGAATATTAATAGGGGTGCGTCTGTTGTATAGAAAAAAATAGTGTATCATGTACTCGAACTCCCATCGCATCGAAAACACCTGACCACATGCACATCAACAGTTGATACTGATACCTCAGATCAGTTTCGTAAATATCCACTAAAAAAAGTAGGAGGAGTTAAGCGGACAATGGGAATTTTGCTATTCCCAAGAGTCGCAACCAGGTAAAATTCGTCGCATCGAAAATTCTATACGACATGCATATCTACTCTTGATACTGATACTTCAGACCAAGTTTCGTAAAAATCTACTGAAAACTTTTGTAGGAGGAGTTAAGCGGACAAATGCTGTGACGGACGGACGGACGGACGGACGGACGGACGGACGGACGGACGATAAAACACGATAAAAATGACTCGGGGATCGTGTTCGTTCCTATGTTGGTTTAAAGTCATTGACGGTAATACAGCCGATCAGGAATAAATCGTGCCAGAACTCGTCAAGCACTTGGACAAGTCAAATAAGCGATGTAGCGTGGGGATGCAACGGGGTACCAAAATGAGATCAAGGAACTTATCGACCTACTTTATAGTGTGCAGTGAAATAAAAGAAGAGGGGGCCTGGAATGTGACCTCAAGATCTAGAAGCGGGAAAGGGGGAGGGAGGGATAAAATTCCCTACTAGTTCCAAACAAAAAACTGCGGGAGAGGAACTATATAAAGGCTAACGGCTCTATTCAACTTAGCAGTAGAACAACAACATGTTCCAAAAGAGATGAGAGAAAGCAAGGTCCCATTTATAGACAAAAAAGAGGGATAAGGAAGTATTTGATAACTACTTGTGGATCTCTGTCAGTAAAAAACATTGAAAAAAATATCTGTAAGATCCTATATGGAAGATTAGAAGATGTGACCTACGAGAATGTTTTTTTTTATTTTTGGAGGGGGGGGGGGGGGGGGGGGGTATCCAGAATGGCTTTAGGAAGGGAAAGAGAGTGATTGACTGTCTTTCGGTAATTCTCCCAAATGGAAAAAATCTGCGAAAGCTAAAAGAAAAAGATGTTTATAGCGTGTCAGGGTGTTGGAACGTATATGATGGAGTAAGGAGCGACAGTTTGTGGCGAACGCTAGATGCACAGTGTACCAGTGAGGCAAATGTGTTGAAGATAAGCTTAAAGCAGGGGTACATCCTCTCGCCAATTATTTTTGAATGCACATCAACGACCTAGGAGTTGAATCCCTGCAGGGCGACGAGGGCGTGCAGTTGAGGACTCGAATTTATTTATTTATTGGTGTTTAAGGTCACATGCATGCACAATGGCTAAAAACATGCCGAAACCACACAAATAAACTAACTGTGAAGGGGGACCAAATTCTTAATCAAAGGAATAGTTATGGGAGGAACAGGTAAAATAAGATTTTCGTGAAAAGACCATTTGTGAAGTTGTGAGCGTTCAATAATTACGTATTGACCGGAAGGTGATACATCAAAACCAAACGATTGTAAAGATCCTGGAAACTCTGCAGAGTGAAGCCGATTGATAACAGAGTCGAATAATGCCGTAACTCAAAAAGCAACAAGGGATGAGCTTGGGTTAACAGACTTAATCAAACTCCGGTGGGGCAAACTAATGTTCCGGAGTATTTGGAATTCAAATACAAAGACATGGTGGAGTGAGCAAGTGAATGATTTGATAGAACACTATTCAATGGAAATCTCTAATTTAGAAGTGCGGACAACCTAGAGTCAAACAAATCCTCAGAGAAAGAATTATGGAGGACATGTAACCGAAATTGGCGAGAAGGGGTTCAAAGCAAAGGTGTCTCGGGGTGGCCTTCGTGATAAAGAAAAGTCGTGTTTGAAGAGTACCTTGATCCCTCCGCTGGTGGTGTTGGTGGGGTGGTCACTGCTGTTGAGGCTGAGGTTGCGGTTGCTGGAGCTTAGGAGAATATTGGAACAGACAGTGCAGGAGAGAGTCAGACGTGCAATTAAGGTGAAGAGGAAACCCTGGAACACATCCGTTTGAATGTCCAATATATTAGATCAACAGAATGAGATTCAATGGGAGTATACTGGGGAGTGAGATGGGAGAAATAGACAGAACGCGATGCAGGTTTGAATCGGTGGGTGTTTTACATAACGAATTGGAATGCCGTAGTCATATTTTGCGAGAGTCGTTGGTGTAAAACACCCACCGATCCAAACATACATCACGTCCCGTGTTTATTACATATCCCACGCATTAAAATTCATTTAAATAAACAAATTTTAATTCCGATGTTTAAACCCAAAGGTGAAGAGTCCCTTTGTTTTGTTTGAAGCTTTACTGATCAAATGGATCGATAAAAAAATCAAGCAAAATAACCTTTTGGGAACCAGGCTTAATTACATTCATTATCTTTTCTATTGGGCGTGTTTGTTGAAATTGGTTGCGCCGTTTCTCTTCGGCTGATGTCCATTTACGCTCAGCCATTTGATGGCTATTACTGATAGTAAAAATGGAAGTATACATTTGGGCAGATTTGCAAAACAGCTGGGAGAAACTTTTTTAAAAGTAGTTCGAAGCTTGTCTTGATGTCCGAAGATTTAACGAAATAAAGTTGACCGATTTAGATATATTCCCGAGGATCCACAGACGAGGCGGCCACGTGGTTGGAAATGATTAATATTGTCTCATTTTTGGTTAACTAATTTTTTTGTGAACCGACTGTATTTTGCTTTGGACGTTTTCATTTTCACACTACGCGACAGACGATCGATAATTGTATAATGAAATTTGGAAACTTTTCGAAGCGTAACTAATGACTCGACGAGAAAGGAACAAGTATAAACGGTGCTGGGAAAAATGTTACGACCTGTACATCACCAGCTGAATACCGAAACATTTATGTCATAGCGGCGATTCCTTTAAATACAAGGGTTTAAAGTTTAATGGATGTGTAATAATGAAAGATATCTGGATATTGGGTTACACAAATGGGAAGGCTAGTAAGCTTGTCGAAGAAATTGTGAACAATGAGGTTCAGGGATGTCATCAAACAGTTCGTTTCTGGAGGTTGGGAGGAGAGACCAGGTGTGGAGATAGTGGACATTTGGGCGCACAAAGTTAATTAAGGCTTGGCCTTCAGACCTGAGAACCGCAACAAATTAGCGGTCAGTCAAAGCATTATTATTATCCACCAACAAAACGATCACCCGAATGGCGACTGCTGCGACAACAACATATCCTAGTTTCAGCACTATATAATATTATGATACCTTTATGGGTTTGACACTGATATAAACATCCGTCCCTGGAGACGTGTGTGCTGCGGTTCTTGTAACAATGCTAGGATCAACGTCTGCGTCATGTACTCCAACCTGGAATGAGAAAAAACGTTATTTTAATAAACGTCACATCCAATTTAATATTGGTTTCATAACGGCCGCTGGTTACTATAGGGCGAGAATGAGGCCGTTTGTTACATTGTTACAAATATAGATATAGTACCTCATCCCTTAACCCTTTCAACACTGGCGCCCTGGAAGGTATCATTTAAACCAATACTGTCAACGGCGAAATGGGCGAAACTGTAGAGCTGTTTGATTAAATTATGACCGAGCCTCGCTTCGTCTTTTTTGTTTTTATATCGTCAGCTCGTCCACAACCATTTTTTTCTTCACGCGAAAATTTATGCACACAGGGTTGAAAGAGTTAAGAAAGACATAAATCTTGAATAACTAAAAAAATTCCAGCTCTGCCACAAACTTTAGCTTATAGCCCATTTGCGAAACAAACTCGGCCATATAAAAGAACAAAGCTATGTTTTTAAATGCCCCGACAAAAAAAAATAAACCATTTAATTTTGTTACTGAAAATCTTTGTTAATGTGCAGGGATGTTTCGATGGTTAATTTATAACTTTGTCATATCACTTTTTGAACGTTGGAGATATTTTCTATGCGCTGGGTATTATCTCTGGCTATTTGAATGTCAACTGGTCGTACGGTCTAGTATTTGGTACCATTGCACACTCTAAAATCGGTTGGGTTAAAAATCAGACCAAATAAAATAGATTGAGTGAACATTGTGTTCATATTCACTCAACCCAGTTGATTTGGGTTGATTTTCCACCCAACTGATTTTAGAGTGTACCAGGGCCAAATGATAGGATTCCCAGCTAAAGAGTTCGTTCAAAATGTTTCATACATGTATTTGAAAATTTATCCATTGTCGATAATGAGTAGGAACCCATAAAATTTCCGCAGTGAGAAGAACAGATTTGCGTCATTTATAAAAACAATGCGCCTACTTCCTTCAGACAACAGTTAGTGAGCATCTCAAAATCATTTTGCCTTGCAAAAATGCAAACAAAGACGTGTGGAAGTCGAGCATACAATTTTACTGACTAATACCTCTGCAACCACACGGAATAAAGAGGCAAAAATCAGTTGACGTAGAAATGATCAGCATATTCAGTTTCTTATAAATGCCGTATAGCTTCCAAGTCTTTATATGCCACGAAGTTAATAATCGTTTCCATGGGCGAGGAGTGAGCTGACGAAACGCTTCTTCTGGCACTCCGGGATTTATATTTGTAGCAGGATTCTCCAAACACAGAAGAAAAACTCTGATAAGCATACCTGCCAGCGTAATAGGCGAGGCTGTGGGCATCTTGTTCTGGAACCAACTCGTTGAAAAAGTGGACTCAACGGGTATACATGAATTTGTGTCGATGCTTTGAAACTGTTCATACTGCGCAAAACACCAAGGGCTACCGTAGAATATTTGTGATAAGACAAGAGCAGTAAATGGCCATTTTGCACACACACATTTCAATGACATATCTCGTGTCATTAAATTCCACTGGCGTGTAAAACAGATACAAGATATATAAAATATGTTGTTAGGGGATGGTCACTTTCGGGTCGTGTTAGATCCACGTTGTCTGATCCCCACCAACTGGAGGTTATGCGGGGTAGCTCCCTATTTGTTGCCATTTTTCAGTAAAAAAGCAATCGAGGCTCTTCAGAAAAAGGCAGATTCTTCATTTTGTAGCAGACACATGAATACCAGCGAGTGTAAACTCCAGCCGTATTAGGATATACAGTACAGTCGCCGTGAGCAGTCACTTTTCAACGTGTCCACAGTGGTTGTGGAAAACCGTGGACAAATTACCCTTCAACTGCCCACAGAGATTTCTGTGGACAGAGATTTTTCTAGACCGTGGGCATGCTACCTACTTGCCCACAGAATTAATAACTAACACGGCGATTCCCGTGGAGTCCACATGATCTGACTTTTTAGTACACCACTATAATATTTATGTTACGTACTTTTTCTACACGATAGCAATAAGAAAAGAAATCTGTTAACATCGGAACGAGGTCAAAATATCAGACTAGTCTCTGTTCTGCCCTGTCAGGACAAATTCACGGGATAATCCAACTGACGAAAATGCAGAAACTAAAAAGCTTGTGGACCATGTGATATTTATCTACTCATATGTTTGCCATTTGTTAACCTTTTACCTAACGCTAGGAGTAGACGACAGTCGTGAAAAAAATTCAGGTGTAACTACAAATTTTCATTTTTGGCTTCCAAAACATAGGTTATGACCCCTCATTGGAACGAGCGTGACGCGCTCGATCGAACTAGGGGTCATAACCTATGTTTTGGAAGCAAAAAATGAAAATGTAAAATAGATTGAATGGCGATTTTCGTGTATAGCGCTGACCGGTTTTGGCCGTTACGTTAGATAAAGGGTTAAATAAAGGAGGAATATTTCCACCAATTATGAATTTATCGCCACCAAATAAGGCCTCTCCTCATCACGGCTTCATTTTTATCTTCGGCTTCCGCAAAGTTCCGGTTCGTTTTCGCGACAGCTACCGGCTGTCTTCGAAATTCGAATCAAGAGTTGAGAGTATAATTTCAGAAAAACAACTCCTACCCCAAGCATTGGTTACTGGGTCATAATCCACCAGTAATGCAGGGCTTGTTTACCACAGTGAACAAGCACTGCTTCACTTCCCGGGATCCCCCGGGAGTCGGTCCATTACAGGTGGGGGAAGCACCCCTCGATTATTCACTTACCAATACCTGATGTTGGTTTTTAACCCTACTCCCCGTGGATATTAATAAAAGTTAGCCCCAGTGGTCTGCGTCAGACAAGATAGATCCATTAGTCTCGTGAACACAAGTCGTTTGAAGTTTTTAATCCTTTCAAACGCTGCTGTATATAGTATACACATGCCACTAACTTCTGTAGAACTACTTCAGAAGGATTATAGCAGGTCATAAATCATAAACACAAGAGCAGCATTAATTGCCGATCAACATAAGTCAATCAAGTTAATTAATTTAATCATTGATGAATAACAAACAATCTTGCATAAAAATAATAACAACCAAGAGAATAAAAATGTTTGGTTTATATTTTTTCATTCTTTCACTTTAACAATTAAAAATATGCATTGTAATTTATCGATAGGGCCAGGTTAAAAAAAACGAAATTAATTTGACGATGCATTTTTATTGTACGCTGAGCTATCAGAATTACTCCTAAATTATCCACTAAAAAGTGCGAATTTCATATTCCAGTTTTTAGTGAATAATTCCAAAGTAATTTATCGATAGGGCAAGGTTAAAAAAAAAACGAAATTAATTTGATGATGTATTTTTATCGAACGCTTAACAATCAGAATTACTCCGAAATTATCCACTAAAAAGTGCGACATTCATATTGCACATTTTAGTGAATAATTCCGAATTAATTTATCGATAGGGCCAGGTCAAAAAAAAATGAAATTAATTTGACGATGCATTTTTATTGTAGGCTGAACAATCAGAATTACTCCGAAATTATCCACTAAATAGGGCGACTTTCATATTGCACTTTTCAGTGAATAATTCCGAATTAATTTATCGATAGGGTCAGGTTAAAAAAAAACAACGAAATTAATTTGACGATGCATTTTTATTGTTCGCTAAACTATCAGAATTACTCCGAAATTATCCACTAAAAAGGGCAACTTTCATATTGCACTTTTTAGTAAATAATTCCGATGTAATTTATCGATAGGGCCAGGTTAAAAAAGAAACGAAATTAATTTCACGATGCATTTGTATTGTACGCTGAACAATCAGAATTAAAAAAAGTTCAAAGCCTGGGGGTGCTGTCATGATTAGCCCCTTTCTGCATAAATATATGACATTAAACACAAATAAATAAATAAATAAATAAATAAATAAATAAATAAATAAATAAATTGAATAACTAAATAAATGGGCCTGAGTACTGGGCGCTAATTACCCCGGGCTGATGTTCCTTTGTCAAAATATTTCCAAGTCGAAAATTCTAGAAGCCGAATGTTCCCCTTCCCGCCCGAGCTTAGAGTTGTCAACGAAAGCGAACGAATTGTTTAACAGTAGATCGAAAATCAGATTCGGTTTAACAGAACGATCATATCAATTCATAATTGCATATCAGCGATATTCGCAGGTGCACTCTTTTATTTGCAACACATTTTTTTCAAAGCACTCGTTCGCAGTCGACATGAGTTTGTCTCTGTATGTCTTGTTTTCACAGTGCGGGTTGTGCTATTCACTTTTCAGATTGAGAAAATGTGATGTAATTTTAACACGTTATCATTTTTTTTCCCTTTTCCCTTTCCCGAGCTTAGAGTTGTCAACGAAAGCGAACGAATTGTTTAACAGTAGATCGAAAATCAGATTCGGTTTAACAGAACGATCATATCAATTCATAATTGCATATCAGCGATATTCGCAGGTGCACTCTTTTATTTGCAACACATTTTTTTCAAAGCACTCGTTCGCAGTCGACATGAGTTTGTCTCTGTATGTCTTGTTTTCACAGTGCGGGTTGTGCTATTCACTTTTCAGATTGAGAAAATGTGATGTAATTTTAACACGTTATCATTTTTTTTCCCTTTTCCCTTTCCCGAGCTTAGAGTTGTCAACGAAAGCGAACGAATTGTTTAACAGTAGATCGAAAATCAGATTCGGTTTAACAGAACGATCATATCAATTCATAATTGCATATCAGCGATATTCGCAGGTGCACTCTTTTATTTGCAACACATTTTTTTCAAAGCACTCGTTCGCAGTCGACATGAGTTTGTCTCTGTATGTCTTGTTTTCACAGTGCGGGTTGTGCTATTCACTTTTCAGATTGAGAAAATGTGATGTAATTTTAACACGTTATCATTTTTTTTCCCTTTTTGTAAATACAAAAATGACCATATACCTGTGCTTGCAAATTGAAATGATGAAGAAATAAACATTTTTAATCAGAGTCATATTCTATCAAGACGTGTTAAAAATTACTTCCAGATACATTTCCGTGAGCAGACGTGTTTCGGATTAATTATGGGGACACTGCCGTCCGGCATTATCATCGTTCAGTAATCTTTTCCACAGAAGTCCACAGGCTTTTGCCCACAGAACTACATGCCCACAGAAGTCCACAGAAATTGCTATCAAACTTATTTCTGTGGAAAATCAGTGGGCGCCCACTGTGGACATGTGGAAAAGTGACTGCCCACGGCGACTGTAATGTAATTTAGAAATAGGCAACAAAAATAGTTTCAGAATTTACAAGCGTAATATGAATTACGTTTATTTTTGTAAGCTCAGGAAGTATCACATTGATCCGAAGTTGTAAATAGACGGGAGTGTCATACACGTTTTTAAAGAGGTTCTAAATATCGCAACGTGTATTGTTTGGCGATAAAATGAATTTCTCTCCCCATAATAAACATTTAAAGATTAGATATAATGGGTTATGAATGCTATGTATGAACATGGCAGAACATGTTACAGTACCGCCGCCGTGGACTGGTCGTAATCCAGGCGTGCGAAGTGATGTCCACGCATGCGTTTACCAGGTAAGAGAAATAATCATCAGTAAAATTTGAATTAAGGACAACAGGGTTGTACCCGGGTCATTATTAATTATTTGTTTTATATTTATTACTGTAATTAGTGATTGGAATCTGATATGATTGAATCAGGTGAAATATTGCCCATCCGAGGCAAATGGTCAGTGTACGGCGGTCGTATTATTAAAAGTTATTCCATCTGATTTACGGCTGTGTGGTTTTCGGTTCCGTCTGAAAAACCTAGCTCGAATCACTTGATATAATCCACAACAGTGGTATTAGATTTAGTATGGGAGCATTTAGAATCGCCAATATATTCAATGATGGATTAAGTGGGAAGCCTTCTCTTGGAAGAGCAGAAATAAACTTTCTCTTCAGCGTGCTTCCAAATTGTTCGCAAAGCCATCTAAACCCGTTTGTGATTGTATACAGAGTCCTTAAAATGCTATATTTTTTAACAGAACCCAGAAAAATTGATTGGGAATGAGAATTAAATTCACATGGAGTCTGATATACTTGATCTCGATTCTCTGACAGGGAACCGCGAACACATATTACTCCTTGGCAACTGAGAAAACCAAACGACATTTGGATCATACGGCTTCCAATAGAAATGACACAGACTATTTGAAATGTATGCGAACATATTCCAAAATAAAGCCTTTGTTTACAGTATATAAAACTAAAAGATCGGGAGCGCGGTGGCTCAGTGGTAGAATGTTGGACTTATATGTAAGCGGTTCCGAGTTCGATCCCCCTCCAGGACGACCCGCGTTGTGTCCTTGGGCAAGGCACCTTATTCCGCTTGCCTACATGGGGGCACGATGACGTCGTGAACTAAGGCGTACTGCACGTCGATGGTGCACATGTCTTCAATCGCTGTTACCCTGCTTGAGCGTAGCTTGAACAGAGTTAGAATGTTGAGGAGCTGACAGTTGCTCGTCATGCTCGGTGGTTCTTTCCGGGTACTCCGGCTTCCTCCACCCGTAAACCTCTCACGGTCACGATTAGCCATTATGCATAAGTATGTGATCTTAAACATCAGTAAATAAATAAATAAATTGCTAAAGTCAAAGCCTCGTAACTTGCGCTCGGGCAGGTTGAGAATGGACCGGAATGCGGTGACGATAAGTTATTGCGCAGAGACATGTGATCTTAAACATCAGTAAGTACACACATACAGGGAAGGAAGTATATTGTTTTTTTTCCCACAGAGTCATTTTACTCTATGTGAGAAGTTGAATATGCTGATGACCGATAAATATGATAAGTGTTTTGCTGTACACCTGGTGGGCATCTTGATATCTCCGGTGGCGGAAATGCAGAATAACATGTTCTAAGTAAATATATCACTGTATTTAGAATTCACATGGGTGTTTTTACCCTTTGAACTCGCAAGACTTATTTTTTGGCCCAAGGCATAATTCGTCTTATTTATTTCTTATTTTAAGAGGTCTTTACACGGGACATTGTTGATAAAATAATAACTGTAGTCTGCAACTGGACGGCTGCAACTGCAGTTATTATTTTATCTTCCCGATATACTAATATTGGACTGACCCATCCCACTGTAAGTGTAAACAAAGGTCTACCATTCCATGAAATGAGGGTTCAAAGGGTTAATCCATATATTGTTCATACATCAAATCTGTGGCAGGCGGAATGGAATGGATTAATATAATAAATAACAAACCTCGTCGCTTCCGACCAAATATTGGCGATAATCACACGCCCAGTATCCCTTCTAAAATGGCTATGTATTTTTGAGTCCGTGTGATAATGGTCTTGCAGGACTTGCATATTCTTTTTTGTCGGAGGGTAATAATTATGTAACCAAATCGTGTTCACTGCAAGCTTATATTGACATTATCTTGACAGTTGCGTACATTATTTTATTCCACAATGTACATATTCCTGTTTTGTCCGGCGGCAGTATCGTAATTCAGAGGGTCTTAGATATCTATCCCATCACACCAACTCCCACATCATACTATTGTTTCGCAAGGAAATCTTTTTTTAAATATTTTTTTGTTGTTTTTATTTTGTTATACCAGATATCAGCGTCAACAATTTTCACCAGGTTGATATATAGAGTGGTCACTAAACCGTTTGCATCATTACTGACTGGAGTTTTCGCTACTTATATCTCCGCCATCATAATGTAATTTTTTTGTGATTTTATTTTTTTTTCAATTAATTATTTTATTTCATACAAAAATAATGACCTGTGTTATCCTAAATAACGTTGTATCGACAGTATATGGCCTTGACCCATTACCCAGCAGAGGCTATCAAAATTTATTATTTTAATTATTGTTTTTTTCATTTGGTTTCAGAAAATTTCAACAAAATCATATAATGTGAACCCGTTGTGGAACGACCTCGACGAGCTCGATCCAATAAGGGGTCATATGATATGGTTTTGTTGATTTTTTTGAAAAATACATTTGTTTCAACTGCTTAATTTGCAAATCACGTCGGCGGATGCGCAGATTCGTTTGGTAAAGGATTATTCGTGGTGCTGGATTAAGGACCAATAAATAAATAAATAAATATTTTACTTTGACAAATTAAATTTGAACTTGTTAAACCGATCAGTTTTCTCATCCTTCGCTTTATCTTTGGTGAGATCCACAATTGAATAGATTGTGGCTTCGTCATTGTAAGCCTTGTATTTGAAGCGTCTCCTTAGTACAGCTACCATCCTGTGGTGTTGATTTAGATGGGAATGTAATGGTTCAGAAAAAAAGATCGACTTCTTTTTACATAGGAATTTAAATTCATGAATGCACAACTTGAAGTTACTGCACTTATGGTGAGTTGGTGCGCAGCGAAAGGTTTTTTCCAGCTTGTTCATTATTACAAAGACGAAGCGTCAATTAGAACTAGAAATCTTCTCAGTCAATTAACCATAGTATATATCTGAAGCAAAACAGTTAACAACGTTTCTATATTGAAAAACATTGAAAAACATTTGTTTTAATTGTTCATAACTGAAATGGTACTGGGGTATTTAATATATCATTATAAAATTGCGCAGAAAATAATAGAAGTAACGTGTTGAATGCAGTAGTATTGTGTGTCTTTTTCAGATTGCGGTTGTCCTGGAAACGACCGTTGAAAGAAAATATCCACCACCTCCGTATGTTGGGCTAAGATACATTGGCACCGCCTAGATGTTGGGGAGGACACCACCCTGTGCAGTGGTTTCTCCGAACAGACGTTTATTGATATCTTCGTTGTTTTTAACCCTTTGCACAACGTAACGACCAAAACCGGCCAGCGCTATTGTCAAAAATCGCCAATTAATTTTCATTATTTTAAAAACATAGGTTATCCCTCGTTGGAACGAGCTCGTTCCAACGAGGGGGTCATAACCTATATTTTTGAGACAAAAAATGAAACAAATCCGTTATTCAAGAATCTTTTTTGCAAGTGTCGTCTGCTTTTCGTGTTAGGTAAATGGTTAATGGTCAAATGCTGATGTCTTGGAATAATTCTCGTTTTCTTGTTGCAGGGCATTGCGCTTACCGAAAAATTTCAGACATTTGGCGGTTAAATAGTCCAACATCGAATAAGTGGGCCCACCAACTCCAACGATCTCAGCATAATTTCTTTTTTCAGGAACACGATGGATTCCCCAAACGGGGAATTTTAAAAACCAGCCGTCTGTAAACGGGACTTGTCTTTTTCCTTCTATATTTACATGTTATATTTAGTACTTTCATCCCGCCATGCGGGTATTTTTGGGTGAAAAAGAGGGTAAGTCGACGTCACTAAACAAACAATCGCTTGTGATGATCAGTAATAATTTAATCCTACAGAGTTGAAATCACGTGACCTCACTAAACTCTCACACTCCATTAAATAGCTGCGAAAATAATAATAATAATATACACATTTATATAGCACCAAAATTATAGTTCAGAAGATATAGAACCATATTCTAAGGTGCTGTGCATGTTACTGAGCTCATGAGCAAATATACAAACGGAATATATACAGTATCTTACAGTCCAGAACATCACTTATAGGCTTTTTGAAACAGGTATGTTTTGAGATCTTTCTTGAAAATGTTGACATTTGACAGTCTTTTTAGGTGTTCTGGTAAAGTATTCCACAAGTGAGGGCCCGCAAATGAGAATGACATATCTCCAAATGTCTTACACCTATGTTTTGGAACATGTAGCAGCATTTTACCATCGGACCTCAGGTTGTATTGACGCACATTCTTAGTATTAAGGAGTTGTTCTAAGTAGGCTGGTGACATGTTGTTTTGTGTTTTAAAAACTAAATAATAAAGTTTTGAAAATTATTCTGTACTTCACTGGCAGCCAGTGCATATACCTCAGAACAAGAGTGATGTGTTGAGATAGTGATATCCTACATACCACTCGGGCTGATGCAATTAGTACCATCTGCAGGCGAGAGTACTGACATTATGGAAGGTTGAACAGTAAGGCATTATCATAATCCAAAAGTGAAGTTATAAAGGCATGAACGAGGGTTTTTGTTGAGTCTTTGTGAAGAACTGTCTTATCAGATTAACTTTGTATATACCTCTGAAAGCCTTATTGCACATATTTGTAACATGTCTGTCCATAGACACGGTGGAGTCGAAGAAGGCACCAACACCACGTACACTGTTGCTTGCACTGCACTGATGGCGGAATCTCCTACATTCACTGAATTGATGTCAACTTTAGTGAGTTGTTGTCGTGAACCAATTATTAGGAATTCAGTCGTATCATTCATTTGTTTGAAACCATCCATGTGCGAATGTCCGAAATATACGATTCAATAGTTTCTAGAGCTTTAGATTGATCCTTGATTGATGGTCGAAAAGAGAAATAGACCTGTGTGTCGTCAGCATAACCATGGACATCAGGCAGTGAGATTCAATGATGGTGAACATTTTTGAAATACAGAATAGAAACAGAACAGGACCAAGCCAACTGTCCTGTAGGACTCAAGATGGAAGTCTTTTGACAGATTACCATTTATTGATACACGCTGCTGTCTATTCTTGAGGTATGATGATAGCCAGCTAGCAGCAACACCATTAAGTCCAAAATCAGAATTCATAGTCTCTAGCAGAGTTTTATGACAAACAGTGTCAAACGCAGCACTAACGACTAAAAGAACAAGCAATGTTACCCTTCCAGACTCCATATTAAGGAGGATGTCATTCTGAATCTTGAGTAATGCCGTTTCAGTCGAGTGAAATTTTCTGAATTCAGACGTGTTGGCCGGTACCGGAGCATGCATATCACTATGTAACATTAGTTGGGCAATTGCAGCTTTTTCACACAGCTTAGAGACGAACGGTAAGTTACTCACTGGTCGGAAGTTTTTAAACACAAGTTCTGCACCTTGTTTCTTCAGAAGAGGATTAACAATTGCTATTTTCCACGCATCAGGCACATATCCCTCCAGCAGAGACATGTTGATCATTTTTGTGATTACAGGAACCAAAGAGTCTACACATGATTTGACAATGGATGTTGGCATTGGGTCGAGTTGACATGAGGCATTTGAGGATTCTTTTATTAATTTGGTTACCTCGTGGATTTCTAAAGGTCGAAAAGTTGAAAGCTCTTTTTCTCATGGTCTCTGTATGATGACAATTTTGTCTACATTTATGTTCTTAATTTTTTCCTGAATTAATTTTATTTTTTTTTATGAAGAATGATCAGCTAGCTTTGATGGATCATCGTGTGGTGGAAATGAACACTTTGTTTTTCCGTACATAGATTTTTAACAACATTAAACAGTTTTTTGCTGTCACAATTACAAGCTTCAACACATGTTGTGTAGTAAGATTTTCTGGCATCTTTTAGTTTGTTGGAGAACTGATTGCGAATAGTCTTTTATCATATGACTCGTCCGTTTTGTTCACTTTAAAACATTTGATATTTTGTTTTCACATTAATCAGTGATAAATAAAGCCTTCCGTCAATTTCATTGGTCAATTTCAAAACTGGATAATTTAATTGGCTAAACAAAATACAACTGGGTAACATTTGCATAATTTCAGTGGGAAAATTTACGTTATTTGTCCTATTTAGGGTGGGTTATATTGTATTAATATTTTACCTACAAGAAAAACGCCATTCATTTTTCTTTATATTTTCACTTTTTGCTTTCAAAACATAGGTTAGGAACCCTCATTGGAACGAGCTCGACGAGCTCGTTCCAATGAGGGGTCATAACCTATGTTTTGGAAGCAAAAAATGGAAATTTTTAGTTACACGAGGATGTTTTTTCCAAGTGCCGTCTGCAACTCAAGTCAGGTGATGTCATACTAAGTGGCTAATTTGTGTGTGTGTCATATGATAAAAAGAATTTTCCTTTTGGGCACGCCAGAGGCTCGCCAAAACGGAAAATTCTTAGACTCGTTTCATAAATATTATATGAGAAAAACACTCATTCTATATCCTCAATACATGCTGCTTCTCATTGTAAGATTTAGATCTTTCCCGCTCTTGCTTTCGACGATCAGTTTTCAGAGTTCTCAGTTCATTAGTAAACCAGGGTATACTTAGGCGAATAATTAATGTTTTTGTTTTCAGAGGGGCATGCTCATCCAGTAGAAAAGACAATGTGTTGTTGTATGATTTTGCCGGATCATCCAGGTTAGCACACTGGAAATTACACAAATCTGATTTTTCGATGTCACATTTAAGCTTGTTAATGTCAATGATTGAATTTTCGGAGTGTTACTTCTTTACGTATCAGTAATGGTTTTCGAACACCTAGTGTGCACTCAACAAATGAATGGTCAGATAATCTGGATGGGATTAATGGCTTAGAAAGTCAGTAGTACATCTTGTGATGATAAGGTCAAGCGTGTGTCCAGAGGTATGAGTAGGCCCAGTAACATGGTAACATGTTGTTGTAAACCAAATGTTTCTAAGAGGTTCATAAATTTGTTAGCATCACTGTCATTGTTGACATCCATATGTATATTAAAATCACCGATGATAAGGAGTTTTTCAGAACACATAACATTGGATCCAAGGTACACAGAAAATTCTTCAATGAAAACACTGGTCGAGATAGGATGATTTTTCATCCCGCCAAAAATTATGAAAATCCTGTTTCAACTACTACAAAATATGACGTAAATCTGTCAGGGCTTACTCGATTCATTTTGCGATCATGATATTTTATAAACTGCGAAGATATTGCAACGACATTTTACATAGTGCTGCGCCACTGAATGAAACAACGAAACGTTTATTTTTGTTGCAACTAACTGAAAGCTTGAGAAGCCGTAATGCTATTAACGCAAAGAAATATGGACAATGGTACAGCCCAAGTTATGTGAGATCTCTAAACTACAAACTACACGGAAAAGAGACACGCGAAAGTTTCCTCTGGTTCGTTCTCTCTTTTCTAATTACTCAGTAAATTACGCAATGTTTTTGCACATGCTGTCCCATTTAAAAAGTTGTCGAAAATAACACTTTCTAAACGGGAAATATGACGCAAACGATGTCAGATCTGCGATCTTTCTTTTCTTATAATCGTACCTTCAGACATATATCGTTACAAACCTTCGTATACCTTCGATCTAAATTTTGTTTCTTGTTTTTTTTTTGTTTTTTTTGTTTTTTTTTGTATTTGTGGGGGGGGGGGTCATTTTTCTGTTTGATTGCTTTCTCCTTCTTGACAAATCGAAAACTATAAAAGTTACAACGCATGATAACGCGAGAGAATAACATGAATAACAAAAGGTAACCTAGTATAGACAGTATTTATATGAAATAAACGAAAATTATGCAAACTATATTCAGTTAAAACTAGCAGTCCTGTCATGAAATGCGCACAGATAGCACGTCAATCTGCGCGTCAATCTGCGCGTTAATCTTACCATAGTAAGGCTGTCAAATTTTGTACATCTGGCCTGTGCATAAGCACTGTTTCATCCAATGGACCTCCGGGTAACCCGGAGGTCCTTTGGCAGACACATTGCCTGTGTTTGCTATGAGTAACCAGGAGAACCTGCCGTGCTTTGGATGTCATTCGATATGCCAATTGCGCGCATTCCTACGCGCAATTTATCCTAGATAATCGCATAGTTCGTGACAGGACTTCTAGTTTTAACTGACAACGGAGAAATATATAGAGGATATCTATTCTGTTTTTATGAATATCGGGAAGTATCTCTTGAGTGTGGCCCTGAAAGTATTACTTTTCACTCGCATAAGCGCCTGTGTTTCACTAAAATAGCATAGATTTTCTTTTTATTATATGCTAAGTGACATTTTACTGCGCGATATTCAGCCCAATTCGATTGCAAACAGTTTCAAGACAATAACAAAAATCTGCTGATCGTTCCTTCACGGCGACGTCATGCACCGAAACGTAACGTCATTCTTGGAAGATACTGAGGGATATTTCTTGATATCCATCGAGTCGATGGATATCGAGAAATAGCTTTTAGATAATTTGCGATAATTCAGAAACTAGCATATAATCAACACTTTTATTTTCATTACAAATTGAACATAACTCGATATAAACACATTTGTAAAATTACTAGGATTCGGCATCAAGCCTTAAGCCTTTACCTAACACGAAAGGCAGACGACACTTGCAAACAAAATTATTGAATAACTAATTGTTTTCATTTTTGGCGTCAAAGATATAGCTCATGACTCTTTGTAAGCTATATTTTTGAGACAAAACATGAAAAAAATGAAAACTGAATGGTTATTTTTGCGAATAGCGTTCGCCGGTTTTACCGTTCCGTTAGATAAGGAGTTAAAGCTGCTTCCTACTACATTTATAATAAACTATTAAAATCAGGATTGATGCATTTTCTATGAGATGTATTTTATTTTATACCATGACTACCTATTCTACTATATATGAAAAGCCTATGACATTAATTTTAGCTTTACACACTAACCGTGATGAACGCGCCAGCAATGGGATTTCAATAGTAAAAATTTACACCTACAGTAGAAACGTGCTATTTATGCGCATTTCATGACAGGGCTTCTAGTTTTAACTGTATATTCGCATCAGCAAACAATGTGATATCGGACTTAATATCTTCTACAATGTCATTAATATATACTAAAGAAAGAAGGAGACCAAGAAGTGAACCCTGTAGAGCACAGCTTGTAGCCAGAGGCGTAAGAATCGATGAAATTTCGGTGCTGTGTATCGGTAAGATAGCTTCTGAACCACGTCAATAAGGGACCAGTCAGTCTGTTTTTTTTTCTAATTTATAAAGAATACCTTTGTGCCAAACGTTATCCGCGGCTTAACTAATATCACGAAAGAATAGTCCAACTTCTTTATTATAGTCTAAAATACTGATAATATTTTGATATGTAGAGGTTATTTATTTATTTATTTATTGGTGTTTAAGGTCACATACTTATGCACAATGGCTAATCGTGACCGTGACAGTTTTACGGGTGGAGGAAGCCGGAGTACCCGGAGAGAACCACCGAGCAACGACGAGCAGCTGTCAGCTCTCCAACATCGTAACTCTGAACTCTGCACCGCAGCACAGGCAGGGTTAGATTGGTTGAAGACATGCGCACCATCGACGTGCAGTACGCCTCAGTACACAGCGTCATCGTGCCCCCATGTAGGCAATCGGGGTGAAGTGTCTTGCCCAAGGACACAACGCGGTTGCCGCAGGTGGGATTCGAACCGAGGACCTCTCGGCTTGCAGCCTGCACCTCTACCAACTGAGCCACCGCGCCCCCATAGAGGTTATTTGGTACACAGTTGAATCGCTCCGAGTAATTCCAGATTGGCATTTTGATAACAGGCCGTTAGATTTAAGGAATCCAAACATTTTCTGAAAGGTTTTACTGAGTGAACGGAGCACTATTATGGAGCGGTACTTAGTTTAGTTTAAACAATATTTTATTCAATAAGTGTTGTTACTTAACCCTTTACCCAACATGAAAAGCAGACGACACTTGCAAAAAAAATTATTCAATAACTAATTTTTTCATTTTTTGTCTCAAAAACATAGGTTATGACCCCTCGTTGGAACGAGCTCGACGAGCTCGTTCCAACGAGGGGTCATAACCTATGTTTTTGAGACAAAAAATGAAAATATTTTGAAAATTAATTGGCGATTTTTGAGAATAGCGCTGGCCGGTTTTGGACGTTACGTTGGGTAAAGGGTTAATAGAGACATCAGTGTATTATCAACTCAAGAATAAATAAACAGTAAGACAATATCACACAATAAACAGTTACATGGTACACGGTAAATGAGGGGTTTGGGAAATCCAAACATTTTCTGAAACGTTTTACTGAGTGAACGGAGCACTATTATGGAGCGGCACTTGATGAATTTAGAGTCATCTGCACCTTTGGAGTCTGGTGTGACGTTCGCGAAGTTCCATTCGCTGGGGAAATATGTTATGGAAGACCATTATAGTCCAAGTATACCAATTTTCGGCATAATCCATTGTATATTAAGGTGCATAATATTAATCTGGTTGTTCTGAGAAGGGGGAGGAAGATCGCGGGGATTTTGTAGCCTGGGCCCAGGATTTTGATGTCTTCTGACTGAAACAAGTCTGATAAAATCCTTACCGTGAGCGAGGGTGTTTTATCCAAAATGTCAACGAGATTTCTTAATTTTTGCAACAGTTTATCAACAACAACAACAACAACAGCAACAAAAAAAAAATCCCGACGAGAGTATACCTCAAGACTTTGAGTTCTCTTCTCTTTCGCAACAGTTTACTAACGCAACCTTGATTCATTAATTAATATATTGCTGCTCATTATTTTAATACCCAGTACAGACATGCGTGGACATCACTGCCCACACGTGGATTACGACCAGTCCATGTCACCTGCACTGTATTTCAGTGCGTCGTTTTCAATAAAATCGCTGTCTGCCAAATCTGACACGGGAGAGACAAATTCCATGCATGTCAGACAATTTATAGTCAACGGGTATAAATCAGATTTTTAGGAAAACATTTGTGTTGTTACTTAACCCTTTACCTAACATGAAAAGCAGACGACACTTGCAAAAATATTCTTGAATAACTATTTTTTTTCATGTTTTGTCCCAAAAACATAGGCTATGACCTCTCGTTGGTACGATCTCAACGAGCGCATCCAACAAGGGGTCATAACCATTTTTTTGAGACAAAAAATGAAAATTAAACGGCGATTTTTGTGAACAGCGCTAGCCTGTTTTGCGCGTAGGAATTGCGCGCAATTGCCATATCGAATGGCATTCAAAGCACGGCAGGTTATCCCGGCTACTCATAGCAAACACAGGCAATGTTTCTGCCAATGGACCTCCGGGTTACCCGGTGGTCCATTGACTGAAACATTGCATGTGCGCAGGCCATATGTAAAGAATTTGATAGTCTTACTATGGTCATTACGCGTAGATTAACGCGCAGATCGACGTGCTATTTGTGCGCACTTCATGACAGGACTTCTAGTTTTAACTGAATGCCGCAGCGTAACAACATTCACTTCATCGAACCTCATGGCGTTAACCTTACATTTAAACCAATGGCACTATATCGAGTTTGCAATATGCACACTTGTTTTTTTTTTTTTTTTGCCAATAATAGCTAAAATATCATGCAAATATTGGATTTACATTGCCACGAAAACTGTGCACATCATCAACATATACATTTTCCGCTTACATCAAAGTATATTCGTTAAAAAGTGGTCGGAGATTACGAAGCTTCGGTACACTAAAAACCTCTAATTTTTTGTTGTTGTTGCTGCGCATTGTTTATTTGTAGTAACTCCTCCCTTCCCCTACATTGGCGAGGGCGGGACCACTTTTCAAATGAGACGAATGAAAGATCCGGCAATACAGTTGTATAGCGGTCAGTGCCTAATACATCAGTTTTTCAACCATGCCACCAAATCAGCATTGTGGTATACGATAAAACGGACGGGCGGAGGGACTGACTGACCGACGGACGAGAACGGACTGGCGGACGAACGGACGGACTGGCGGACGGACGGGCGGACCGACGGGCGAATGGTTAAAAAATAATGCCTTTCTTTTTTTCCGCTAATAAAGGTCTAACTAATGTTAAACACGCCGCTATACGCGATACAAGTGTGGCAACAAAGTATTGATATTTCTTCTCAGTCTACAAATTTTGATACTTTGTGACTCCTCAAATGTGAGCCTTGTATAACAAACAAAATAAGTAACTTGAATAAGATTGTTTTGTTACTTTATAATAACGCTCTGAACGCTAGCGATAAGTGTATAATGACCTTAATTTATATGAGTTTACATATTTCACTACTTAAGTTTCTACCGAAAACATGTGGGCGGTGGTGGGGGGGGGGGGGGGGGTGTTGGCTCACGAGGGAGCACGGTGCCGCGACGTTGTGTACTAAGGCGTACTGTATGTCGATGGTGCACCTGTTATCAACCAAAGCTAACCCTGCTTGTGTGGAGTTAGTATGTTGGTGAGCTGACAGTTGATAGGTGGTTCTCTCCGGGTACTCCGGCTTAATCCACCCGTAAAACAGTCGTGGTCATGATTAGCCACTATGCAGAAATATGCAATTTATTTTTCCTTTCATTCGTGCAGGAACTAAAGTTACAAATCTTCCATAAAGTAAGATTTTATTTCAGTTTGGTGATATAGAATATGGTCACAATGTGGAAAACTAGCGGTGATCTCTCTCTCTCTCTCTCTCTCTCTCTCTCTCTCTAATTTTCGCTCTCCCTGACACGCACGCACGCACACACACACAACACACACACACTACTTGGTATCTTTCTCTAAGCTGGCAAAAGATTAAACCTATACTAACTTTAACCCCAAGACATAAAACTTCCGTGTACAATAGGTATGTTCGGAGCCTTCTATTAACTTTCAGATTAACGCATGGCCAATGTGTTATTTTACTGTCATGCAACATCTGAGTAATTAGAAAGGAGGGAAGGTGCATCTGATTGTTTTTACAATGATTACATGTCATTCTTCACCTTTTCCATCATGTCTTGTTGACAAGTTGATGGCATGATGCCGCCATATGCTGGCATTTTAACGATTAGAAAAGAGAAACGACATTATAAATAATTATATGGCAGAATTCCCTTCTGTTTTGATACACTGTTGCAATTTTGCCCTTTCATTTTATCAGTTAGCTGAGAGATAATTAAAATCGTTGAATCGTTGAATCGCCGATTCATTCAGTACCCGCTCGCACCAGAATTTCGAGTCAACTTCCTTGACCAGACAGTTTGTTGATAATATCACATAAACAATATGTTTATTAAGCATGACCACCCCCTCCCACCCAAGGCCACAAAGTTTCGAACAACCAATCAAGAGATCGCGATCAATAAACACTTCTTTCCCATGCTGCAGCGTGTTTCTAAAAAGTTATCTATTTATGGGGTAAAAAAATTCATTAATCAGTGGCCGACGATCCGAGTCAGCTGTTAGTTTAGGACGGTCTAAAATAAACAGTTTAAATCCAACTTTTCTGTCTTATATAAAGGTGCGAATAGTTCAAGTTGAACAGTTCATCAAAGGGGCAGAAATAATGCCCAACCCGACTGGTGACATGTAAATAATCAATGGAAAAGTCACTGCAATGAGAAGAAAGTAGGGACGAATCGTCCCTTCGGTTTTAATGCGATCCACGGTGTTTCCACGCGGTCTGGGGCACTCGTCAAAGATACTAAACTGTCGAGCGGGGAGAGTAGAACAAATTTTGAAAATGTCCAGTAGCTGCCGCTGATTCTCCGTATACAGTCGGCGTGTGTCAAACACTGGTGTCTGTTCAATGTTTATGTCAAGTTTCGCTTTGTGTCATTTGACCCCTGCAGCAGTGAATTATAAGTTTTAAATGGTACTGGCTCAGAGAGGGATCAGTTCCATAACGTCCCAGTACCGTTTCCCGCCAGTTAGAAAATGACCAAAATTAAAAAAATACAAAACATTTTATCTCTATTCTAGGCGGATTTCCATAAAATTGTCACTTATTTTCATGAATAGTTCTGACATAATTTCCCATGACAAGCGACACCATTTTTCACAAAT
This sequence comes from Pictodentalium vernedei, assembly GCA_031216915.1. NCBI lineage: Eukaryota > Metazoa > Mollusca > Scaphopoda > Dentaliida > Dentaliidae > Pictodentalium > Pictodentalium vernedei. The sequence continues at coordinate 136,375,554 of CM062297.1, read as the reverse complement.
TTTGCCCTGTCGAATATGAAATGAGCGTATGTGCGTGGGGTACACACGAAGGAGCGTGCTCGGTTTCTGGATAAATGCCATGACCGAGTTCAGTAGAGCTTCTAGAACGTTCGCTGAAAACGTGAGTCGCTGCTCCAACGACAGTCGACACAATTTTGTCAACGAACGAACAAACGAAGGAACGGACCGTGACAACGGTCGGAAGAACTGACGAACGGACTGATTTCAACATATATACAAAACTCGCAACCTTCTATACAAAAATCACAACCTTCAGTTTGAACAACATTAATTTATTAATGTTGGACAGCATCCTAGCACATTAAGTCAGCTATAGCACTCGTCATTTTTATCTTTAAGAATACTGAACGACGTCTCTGTTTACCTTGTTTGGGATGTAAATTTCGAATTGTTCTTTATTCAAATAGTAACTTACCAGTATACCAGCAGACAAAAACTTAGATGGAACATAGTGATCTTGTTCCACCTTCATGGTTATCTCTACTCCGCTCTCGCGTCCAACAGATTCCGCTTTGAATTCTCGATCTTTGTTGAACGTGTAACAGCGCCCAATGTCCGTTTCAGATGTTTGAAAGTTGGTGGCACAGTTATTCCAATATTCACCGAACAAGCATGAAATAATCAACTGGGTTTGCTTAAATGAAGCCATATTGTGCCATTCTGTCATGTTCTCTTTGTCGATGTCTATATACTCGGATTCATTCCAGCGAATTGTGTCTTCCATTTTATATCCGAGAGCTGACCTTTTTGACATGTAGGTTTCTAGAGCAGGGGTCATTTTGAAGTTACCTTTTCTGTATGGCGATTTATTGCAGAACGTTATAGCAGGAAAGTCGAGACTTTCTTCGAGCTGTGTTGAAAGTTTGGTTACTGTAGGATATTTTAACTGTTCTGTTCTCATGTGAACAATATTGAAGATTAGAATGGACAGCATAGTAAGCACGAAAATGCACCACAAAACACTGAAATGTTAAAATAAAGGAATCCCTGTAAACAAAAGCAATGCATTCTGGGCTACGCATCTTTCCTTGGGTGCAACAATGTACCATCTGCAATGCTTTAGCATTGCAGATGGCACTCTGTTGCAGTCACGGGTCGAAATGTGTTATTCAATGTATCTGTGTGAATTAAGAGTTTTTATTTTTTGTGGTTTAACCGCTCTTTCGACAGGGTCACGTCGGGTCGGGCAGTTTTATGGATTGCCTGGAGATAACCATCGAGCAGCAGCGTGTAATCTCAGATTCCTCGACGTACTAACTACACACAAGCATTGGTTGAAGGCAAGTGCACAATCGACGTGTAGTACACCTTAGTACACAGCGCCACCGTGCGTCCACATGGGCAATCGGGATTAAGTACCTTGCCAAAGTAGACAACGCCGTTGTCCCTGGCAGGAAACAAAACGTGGACATCTCGGTTTGAAGGACAATGTCGTAACCAATGAAACACCGCGATCTCGTATGGTTAATGACGCTAATGAAACGCAACTTGCCAGTCATATGTGATATTTCGCGCATGCGTGCATGCAGATTGAATAACAGTAGAAGTATTATGTAGCCAATCGTTTGGAACATCCATCCTTACTTTTAATCTCTGACTTCTGAAAGCCCTCCGTGCTTCTTCGGCTGTGTTATAAAATGGTGTTATCTGTGGAGAGAACACAGACATGATTTTTGCAGTTAGGTACTTATGTTGCATGTCGTAGTGTCTAATTCCCCAGGCAATGACGCTGGTTTCTATAAGAATCAAACATTCAGACCTACATGCCTTGACCTGAGTACAATATCAATTTAGTTATTTATTTATTGGAGTTTAACGACACGTTTGACAGCCAGGATCACCTCGTGTCGGACAGTTTTAGGGTGGGGGAAGCTGGAGTATCCGGAGAGAACCACCGAGCAACGAAGAGCAACTGTTAGACTCCCCAACGTATAACTCCACGCAAGCAGGATTAGCATTGGTTGAAGGCAAGTTCACCATAGACGTATATTTATATTTATTATTTATTTATTTATTGCAGTTTAAGGTCACATATTTCTGCACAATGGCTAACCATGACCGTGACAGTTTTACGGGTGGAGGAAGCCAGAGTACCCGGAGAGAACCACCGAGCAACGGCGAGCAACTGTCAGCTCCTCAACATACCAACTCCACACAAGCAGAATTAGCATTGGTTGAAGACAGGTGCACCATAGACGTGCGGTGCGCCTTAGTACACAACGCCACCGTGCCCCCAACGTGGGCAATTGGGATTAACTGTCTCGCCCAAGCACACAATGCAGTTGCCGCGGGTGCGATTCGAACCGAGGACCTATCGGTGTGCAGCCTGCATCTCTAGATACAGAGCCACCGCGCATCCGTGTTATGCTAATACATATAGGCTGTATGGTAAACCTACAACGAGATCTCCTCTTGTTATACTCCCTCTTGAAAGAAGGGGGTCGATAAACTCATCACCGTATACATTTGCCCGTCCATATATCCGTTGGGCCATCCGTACTTTCATCCGTCCGTACGGAATTCACGGTTACTCCCCGTATATGTTTAACACATTTCGATGAAACTTCATCTGCAAAAAACCTAGGGATATAATTATCAGTAATATTCGGACGGAAGCGATAAAGCTCATAATTCACAGCTACATCCCCCTTCGCCTGTCACATAGATGTTTAATTAACCCTTTGAACAATGGTGGTATCTTCCATGCCAATTAAATGACAGAAATTGGAAGAGTCCATATCCATTATTTGGGGGTAGAGCAATTAATATTTTCAACGTGCAGCCTGAAGGCTGCACGTTGAAAATATTAATTGTTCTACCACATACGTTCACTTAGTAGACATCCTACTAAATGAAATTATGACGTATCGTGTTGCTGGACCGTTAAAGCGGTCTCTCGTGTTGAAAGAGTTAATGGCATGTGGTTTGTCATCACTCAATGGAATTTTAAAATCAGTGATAGGCTTGATGGAGGCCTGTTTTGCTGATGTGTCTGCGTCTGTGTTATCGGAGTTACCAACAAGTCGAGTTAATTAGCGAACACGATATCATATTGGTCAGGCTATAGAACATCCAGCTTCCTACCAGGTTGTAATAAATATCGGGTACTCTACGACTTGCAAATAAGAAAAGGGTTTGTGTAGTAATGACCGTCTATGACAGTTTCAGTTCTCCATCAGCTGATAATGATATTCAATGGCTAGGAAAGTCCACAGATACGACTAGGTTTCTAATAATTATTACCAGAGTCTGATAGTCAATAAAGAAACGGTTCCATATCTGAACTCCAAATAGTCCTTTCCAAGTTTGGGTTTCGTAGATCAAACACATTAATCGAAAAGATAAAGTGTGGAATTTAGGATAGCAATTGCTCAACTCTTTACATGCTGCTGGTGGATATACCTGCCAAGGATAGGTTTTCTCTTGGTACTGAAATAAGTACCATTTGGGCACATTTAACCAGATTTTCCCCCTGTAGAGTGAACAAAGTTTTTCACCAAAGATTTCCAAAGTTAAATTTAGATGATTTTTTCATTTTTATAAAACCTGGTCATGGCTGCTTCAGAGCAGCCATGACTAGATTTGATGAAAAATGTCTTGAAAATAGTCAGCGGGTTAAGAGATAAACATTTTAAAATAGTGAACATAAATCTTTGCATAAAGCACAAGTTTGGTTGTCGCGACAAGACAACACAATAAACACTTCTGTTTCTGCTTCTTCTGGGGTGTACATCCCCATGGTGACAAATCGCAAATAAGTTTTATTCACCCAGTGACGTAGATTATAAATTATCGAGCCTAAAATACAACTGATATGTTTGTTGGCTTAACATGGCGAAGGTGCCCACATACAGAGATAAATACATGAAGAAAACATATTATAAAAAGCAAACAAACAATAAAACGGGGGTCTAATTAAGAGCCAGTCGGAAATAAAATACTTTAGTCCTTAATCTAAAAACCGTAATATTAGGCTAAAAATACAATTGATTCTCAGGCATAACCGCATTGAAAAAAATGAACCGCATTCAATGTTTTACTGACATTTTGAAGTTGATACATGTAGTCATTTAGCAGCGGACGGACATCGCATGCTTTTTCCATCAGTCGAAATTAGAGGCAACCAAAAACGGTCGATTCGAAATTTCAAAATTATTCCACTGATGAATATAGGCTATACCTCTTCCTATAAGCCCGCAATGTGCTTTAAATAAAGGGTCTCTCAAATGCCAATGTATGTATCTTTATGAGAAAAGCACTGAATGACCACTTCCTTTTGCAAATCTATTGACACCAGAAAAGGAATCAACAATAAAACAAACCGACCATTTCAAAAGTTGGAACGGACCCAAAAACGAAACATAAACTAAAAACTAAAGCAGTTCTAACGGCTGCTAATGCGACCTTGTGGATATCACAACCCTGTCAAACATACTATAGGTTTTCAGGAAAGCTGATAGATGATCGTAAGTTTACAAATTCATTATTTGTTGGAACAGCTTTGACTTCGTTTCGCTCAATAATCAGCTATTAGTGCAGGTATCGTCGAGTTCGTCGCAGTACAAGTTCAGCCCACGTGACCTTTAGATACATGAGTTCTGTATCTGTATTTATATCTTTGGTTTTCCGAATAACCAGCTTTTTTTACAATCCCGTGGGATGAGTCGTACGTTCCTTCTGAGAAAGCCGAGCGTGGATTTGGCTGTGGTTGTCCAGTTTTGGCCGTTTGGAATTCCCAAGTCAATGTAGTGGCTGTGTTCCGCCTCTCGCAAGTGTCTCATTACCCAGTGTTTAAAATTCACCGAACTTCCTTCGTATGCTGACCATATACCACTTCTTTGAGTTGAATTTAATTCTCCAGTTGTTCGCTCATTCTCCTAAGTTTATCAGACTGGATTTGTGAGTTCGGCTCAAGTTAGATCGTCAACCCTTTCCCCTGTAAAGTGAGATCGGTCCAGGTAGTGAATTCCCCAGAGAGTTAGTGTTTAAGGGCCGCAGTTGTAACCAGTAATAATGATGGGACATTTTAAAAAGTATGGGTGAATTCGACCCAAATCTTAATAACCTGGATGGGCCTATGTTCTCACTGACTAGCAGGGGTGGCTCTAAGTGGTGGTCAGTGGGGGCTACAGCCCTCTCGTCAGAGAGTCCAAGACCCCGCCCCATCCCCTTCCGAGGAACTCTTCTATTTTATAATATTTTGCCCCACCTAAACTCCGAAGCATGGGCTTCAATCTGGTGGAGAGGCAATAGATAACCGTCTTATAGAGTAGTGTGTACCTAGCCCCACCACCACCACCCCCTCCATCAACTTAGGAAACTCTCCATTTTATTGTGAGGTTTCTGGGGCACAGCATAGCATCTAAGATGGCTATGAACTGTCCCTCTCTCACCAAGGGGCTTCAACCCTGAGTTGGTGGAGGGGCAGTATATAGCCGTCTAAAGACATTTAAGGTGTTTTTTTTTCACGCAGTCCCGATACTCACATGTATTAACTCTTCATAGGAAGCGGTGGGTGACTACTGAATAAAAAACAATCAAAAATTAAAAGTAAAATCCGCCCTCCCATATGCGTCTGAAAAAATGTTTCTTAATCAATTATTGTTTTTTTGTAAGGCCTTAGATAAAGACACTTTAATGTTTAGCGGTAATCAGGCTCATAAAGTACAGCCACACGTGAAGACACGTATCACCACAGTACGCAGCCCCTCGCCTGTACCAACTTAACAGTGTGAAACGGACTCAGCGTTCCTGAAGGTTGAAATTGTTCAAGTGGCTCTAATAAACAGGCTGGCATTTGCCTATTAATGCATTCATAAACCAAAATAAAGACTTCGAATTCGTCTCTTTAATGAACGGATAGTCAGTGAATAGTGAACAGACTAGGAATGATATGGCACGATTTTAAGTTCTAGTGATGATACGGGAACCACGATTCTGAACTCAATATCAATTTATTTTGCACCACAGCGTAAAACAATTGCTGTAACAAGACGAGTGGTGGTCATCAGTGCATGAATGAGTTGCTCGTATGGCCGGTTGCCGATGAGGCGCCCAATGTTTTGATATTTAGAAGATGAAAGAATGCCGATCGATGGTTTTGCTTTATTCTCTTGCCAAAAGTTAAACTGTCGTCGGTGAAACCACCCCATTTTCGAACAAGACCCGACGTGTAGTTTTAGAACTTGGAGGTTCGTAGAGTAGTTTGGGTGTAAGATGAGAATTTGTTGTTTTGTTTTTGTCCTTTCCCTGTGGTGGGGGGTATTATTTACAAAGAACTAGAGATGTTAAACATCACAGAGTGTCGTATGGGAGAAGGCGACACCGTGTACTTCTAATTTCGTTTAATGATATTGATTTTACGCTTTACGCAGTTTTTCATACTACCCTGGCGTGGGCATTTTCAAGAACATTTTTATAAGACGCAGCAACCATGTTTACTTTTAAATGACAGCTGACAGCTATCTCCATCCGTTTCAATTTATCAGAGACGCCGGAACAATATGGCTACAGGGACACGAATACTGATTTTATCTACCATGTAATTTCATTAATATTTATTGAAACAGTACATATTCGTTATTATATCCCACGTGACTTTTCGTTTCTTTGATTGCCTAACTACAAACACTCTAGTTCCTGTAGTTCCGTTGCGATCGCTAGCCGGGAACGATACCCTCTGAGCTGGAGTATAACGTCGCAGATTGTTTTCTGAGCATGCACTGTTAGGTTTTTATTTTTAGCACAAAACGATCTGGATTTTCGACGCCAAAACGCTCAAAAAACAAGTGGCGAAACATAAATGAGGAACATATTAAAAGTCAATCTTTCGACAAAAAATCGGTGAATCGGTTTGTACTGTCGAGGGAAAAGACTTCAAGAAACCGCGAAGCGGATTGAAAACTTGAAAAACAGAAAAGGGTATATAAGGCAGATTTGCTTTTTGACTGTTCGCCTTACTCAACAAATCACTAAGATGTTGCATGTTTTTTGACTGGGCACTATGTGTCATCAACGCCAAGCCATGCACTTTTCCTTAATTTGGGAATATAACATTTTCAAATCGCAGTCTAGATCTGGGAACTGCACGTTGAAAATATGGATTGGGCTAACGCATGAATTCACTGCACAATCATCAAAATGTGTGAAAACAAGACGTACCATGCTCCATGACCAGACAAGCGGCTTCCTGGATCAGTAGATCAATTTCTATTCGTCTGCGACTGTTTACATGACAGATGAAGGGAAATGTTTCGGAAACGACACATGAAACACTGATCCGATCCATGATATCGATTCATAGTTGTGCCTTATAAAGTACACGGATTATTCTACACAAAAAAAAACCGCAACGTTATGAAAACAATGTCATTGCCATCGGACGGTGTTTTGATATCATTTTAAAATCTTTCCGTAAATTACTTATACTCACCGGAAAACCACATGAATTTGTGAGTCCGAAATGTTGCGTAAGCCATGAATAGTTGCATTGCTGCAAAATGTGGAGAGGGATGACTTCAATTCTGTCAAACAGTTTTTAGAGTCTCTTTCGTCTGTTTCGCGTGCGGGCATCGTGGTGAAATAATGTTGAATATTTTTTATCAGTTAACACTCCAAGACGACAGTCACGCGCATGCGGACTGAAATTAATTCACGTGTGGAGAAAACAGTGATGAAAAAAGCAATGGTTCCGTATTATAAGCACAGTGAAATTGATTCTTTGTTTAAATGCATTGCGTGTTTGAATAGTCTTTTTCTGACATACACGAAGCTCCAGTTGCCAATGATTACAGAAACTGAAATATACGTCACAGTTAGAACTCGAGGCAAAGATACTGCGCGAGTAATATTCCGTCTATAACACACACTATAAAAATGATTATTCAGTAATGTATCCCGACATAGTGATTCTCGTAAGTCGAGTATTTCATGGCTGCGGTATTTTCCCGACAAATTGAGGGTTCCGACTTTCCTTATGAGATGGTACTATGGTAAAGTATTCTAATATTTCCCCCAAAACCCGGTATACCTCTTGATTCTACTCTAACTCGCATATCGCCGGTTTAATTCTGTAACGAGTTATTTGTTTTGAAAAAATACGACGCACAAAAATATATAGGTATTCTTACTTGCTACAGTTACAGATACAGATACAGTTATAGATATTCCAATCAGTAAACTTTATTTCGCCTTGACAAATCAAGATATTTATTTATTTATGGGTGTCTAAGGGCACATACTTATGCACAGTGGCTAATCATGACCGTGACAGTTTTACGGGTGGAGGAAGATGGAGTACCCGAAGAGAAACACCGATCAACGACGAGCAGCTGTCAGCTCCCCAACATCGTAACTCCGCACTGCAGCACAGGCAGGATTAGGTTGGTTGAAGACATGCGCACCATCCACTTACAGTACGCCTTAGTACACGACGTCATCGTGCCACCATGTGGACAATGGAGGTTAAGTGCCCGGCTCAAGGGCACAGCGCGGAAGTCCGAATCGATTGCTCAGACAGTCATTCATCCGAGGACTAACCGGGCTCGACGTTGCTTAACTTCGGTGATCTGACGAGAACCGGTTACCGCAACGCCACCGCGGCCCCGCAAACATCAAATAATATATAACTCGTCGAACTACGTGGCTTAATCATAAAGCTACAGCCGTGGCGAATCTTTATTTAATAGTAATTAGATTATAAACATGTCTAACAGTATTGTAATATCGTTAAAGATTCGGTGGTCTAATCGATTGAGAAATCTTTACTGTGTGAATTCAAAATTCAAAAATGTCTCATGCTGCTTTTAAATTAAATCGTCTGGAATATTTCAGTTGGTCCGAAAGGCGAACCTAGTGGAAGAAGCCAGAGAACCCGAAGAGAATCACCAAGCAACGGCGAACATCTGTCAGACCCCCAAACGTATTAACTCCACACGAGCAGGGTTAGCATTGGTTGAAGACAGCTACAATATCGACGGACTTTATGCCTTGGTGCACAGCGCCACCGTGCGACCCACGTGGGCAATCGGGATTAAAAACAAACACAGGCAATGGCTTAAGTGGTTCCAGGCCACAATATAGTCGAGTTCTTTACAGCATTTGGCTGTTGATGTGAGAGCCTGGGTTTTTACCCTGATACCAAGGGGACACTGCACCGCGTACCATAACATCATTATAACAGTCTCTCCTGTGCATTCACGGCTATTACACTACAATCAGCGCGAACTGGTCGTAATCCATGCATGGGAAGTGATGTTCACGCATGCGTTTACAGGTAATACAAATCATCAGCAAAATTTTAATTAATAAAGCACCGGGTGGTATCCGGTGCTAATGAAGCACCGGATTGTACCCGGTGCTTCATTAATTATATTTTTAATGCTTATTCCTATAATTAGTTTTGGAATCTAAACTTATTGCGACCAAGGAGATATTCCACACAGGTGGAAGGTGACTAGTCCACGACGTCTGCACTGAACATTGGACATGAGATTAATGGCGCTTTGAGGTTTTGGGAGTAAAAATACAAATATAAAGATCATGGTAATTATGCAATTAAACGGTGTATGCGTGAAAATGAGCATAGTACTTTATTAGACACATATAGTGAACAAACATGGACAAATAGAGAAGGCTTACTCCGGACCTTCCTCTTCCTGAAAATGCCACTTTCACTGAACATACAGTCACGCAGTTCCTTGTAGAATGTATGTGCGTATACTCCACAGGCACATAGCAAGATAGTTTAGCGTCGGGGTGTGTGGCCCCTTTCAATTTCCGACTGCACCTCCCTCCCGGCTTCCGAAAATTCAACTTTTAAGCAAACCATTTGCAAACCCTCACCTTTGAGGGAGGTATTTCCAACTGCAACCTGGAGATTTTCATCTGCGGAAGAAATCCGAATGCACCTTATCCCGTTGCGTTCAAAATATGTGATATTTGGGTGTATTCAGTTGGAAACCGCCTCCTGAGTGCCTTAGCTTTGTAGATGGCGTCTTGTTGCGCTCAAGGGACGAACTATTGATTTCAGATGAAGAATCCAGTGAAATGTGGTTCAAAAAGTCACTAAACGTCGCTACATATGGTCACAGCCATGGATAAAATGTAAAATGTCAGGACCTATACTATCATATGGCATGAGGTTTCCAGCAGGTGGTCATCTGAGATTTCAAATTTCTAAGTAGTGAGGGGTGGGGGTGATACATCAATCGCACTTTTCCTTCTTTTTTCTTGATTCTATCCTCATTTCGCAATGTATCAGTTTTTAATCTCCTTTGCTGGTATTTGCTTGTTGCGACCGGCCCTGGTCTGGTCGAGAGAGACCTTTATTTATTTATTTATTTATTTATTTATTTATTTATTTATTTATTTATTTATTTATTTATTGGTGTTCAGGGTTACGTAACAATTCGTAAAATATAGCATTACAAAATCAACATTAGCCCCGATCACGTGTGGTGTATCTCAGGCTCTATCCTGAAACCTATTCTCTTCCTACTGCAGATAAACGATAGCTTCTTCAACGTCTTAGAATGTCTTGTCTTTTGCCGATGATACGTCTTTTATGAATCTGCCGCAAAGGCAAACATGTCAGCAATTCATCTTTATAGCGAACTCGATAAATTACTCGAATGGAGTTCTACTGATCACTTAGCCTTTAATGCAAAGAAAACAAAATATAAGGTCATAAGTCCATCATTCCAGCCAAGAACGAACTTAGTCATGTACATAAGTAATATAAAAATTGACAGAGTAGGAACTAACTGCAAGGATGATTTCCTACAATTCTTGGGTATTGGCTTTGATGAAAATCTAACCTATCTTCACCGCATCTCGCGGCTTAGTGCTGGGGTAGGAAGAGCAAATTACTCCCTGAACAATGTTAAAAAATACTACCCCACAATGCTATGAAGACGCACTATTGTTCTCTAGTTCATTGCTCTCTAGTATATGGAATCTAGATATGGGGAAAGGCAATTAGTATGCTTCAGACCCTACAAAAACGTTCTTTCCGAATTATTAATAATAAAAGATATAATGCACACACAGACCCACTCATTCCGAAAGACAAAATTCTTAACCCTTTGAATCCTCGTGGTATCTTCCATATCAGTTCAATAGCAGCAACGGAAAGAGTCCATATTCATTATTTGGGGCTAGACCAATTAATATTTTCAACGTGCAGCCTTGGGGCTGCACGTTGAAAATATTGATTGGTCAACATCACACCTTCACTCAAAAGTCAACCGACTTTATGAAATTATGAAGTATCATGTTACTGGGCAGGAAAAGCGACCTCTGGGGTTCAAAGAGTTAAGTTAAATGACCTATTCAAATTTTCAAGCTTGCCTCTTTGTGTTTGATTGGAAAAAATGACAATCTTCCTAGTTCCTTTAACGATTATTTTGACACATCCGATTCATTAAACTTGAATACTAGACAGTCTCAACTATTGAACGTCCCAACAATCCGCACAAAAGTATTAGAAAGATTGCCAATGTTTACCTACCCAAGACTATAGAATAATCTAAATCAAACTGTACAAAATATCACAAATAGAGCAGAGTTTAAGAAAAACCCTACATCACAGTTTTTATCTTCATATTCTACAAGCGTCCAGTGTGATAATCCCTATTGTTAAGAGTGTAATCTCTAATATCTACGCTGCTCTCCAACCACCCAAAACCCTCATAAGACTGAGATGATAACAAACCAACTACAATGGATTAGTACAATAGTAAGTTGGTTGCGTATTCCTATTCTTCATATACCACTGCAAGATAACTAAGCTTACACGATTGTCTAACTCGCCCTCGGATGTATCCTCCCTACTGCACGTCACCGAGTCTCCTTTAATCTGCTGCGTATGATTGTAAATAACATTACATATACCAAATGCGTTTCCTATGGTCTGTATACATATATATTTCTCATTATTCATTTTGTGAGTAGTTGCCACGTAGACAGCCAATCTGGCTATCGCACCTCCCAACGGTAAAACATATTTATAAAGGACATTTACCATCTTGATATGTGTTGTACTGTACACGTTTATTTCTTAAATAAATTACCTATCTAATGTTTCTGAACAATGAAAATAATCACAGAACTATATATATCTGTGTGAAATGTATCACATTGATGCATTTGTGAAATACTACGAATTTTGAATAAAATACTCTAGCGATGCCGCTATTTCCAACTCATATATTATTAATATTGCACGACTTGGAGTTAACTATATACCAAACAAACCCATACTACCCACCAGTATTCCAGTTTTAATTACACTGCCTTTTCCCAAGAACCATGCTAAGACAACCATCTTGATTATTCGACCTAGAAAATAATGAAACATAATTCTGGAAAAATATCTTAAAAGGGTCGTTTTGTGTTCCATCAGTCGAACGTCCTGGAATACACCGCGGTTGTTTTTGAGTATATTGCCTGCACCAGTGTACGGTTAGTTTTAGAATTCTCAGCAGCTAAAACTATCGGGAATAGTATTCTACCTCCAGCTAATCGGAGGAAGGGAAGGTTACGAGAGATATTTGAAAAAGGAGACCGCAGAAATAGAATTGGTTCGATCAAACAGGCGGTTCGCTGAATAATAGAATAGTACTAGTGTCCATTAATTACTGCAATTAAATCCAGCGCTCAAGCACAGAGGCACACAAGTGTTCTCTCTTTTCAGCACCATTACCTTCAGTAACTAATTGAAGTAAATAACTGCTTTGAATTCTTCCATCATCGTTTAATGTTATTGGAAAATTTAAAAGCAGTTATAAAGAAAGTGCATTATCATTGCAAATAAAAATCACGGGTATGAACCCCTGCTTCTTTGTCGTTTAACTCAGTACACATATACTGTAATATAGTAATCCCTTGAATGCGAAAGGCCGCTTTAACTGTACAGGGTCGTAACAATACTTGAATTTTATCAAGTAGATAGTTACTCAATGATTTTGTATGGTAAATCAATAAAATATTTTCAATGTGCAGCCCAAGGGCTGTACGTTGAAGATATTGGCTGGTCTTCCCCCACGTAACGAATATAGACTATACCAGTTGATGGTTCTGAACTGACACTGGGGTTCAAAGGGTTTAAAGGGAGAAGACAACAGCTAAACAATACTCGCATTGTAAAAAATGTGTAGTTTGTTTTCTCGGCAGGTATAGAAACTAAGTCACTAAACATCGTGCGAAGGATTACATCAAACGAGGCCCGATTTCCTTCTGTTTGTTTTAATACGTTTTGTTTTTGGGCCAGGGACGTACCCGAAATGGGTTGGGTGCACGGTTATAGAAAGTCGCCCACTCCGATATAAATGCGTGATAATGCATGTGTCTTAATGGAATTGTAGGAATACACCCTACCAAGATGCATTTGGAGATAAGGCTCCTATACAGCTAGGAAAATGCATATTTTGTGCTTCGTATTTAACAAATGACCCCAAAGGACCGACATTTGTTAAATATGATATTTAAAATAAGCACTTTTTTTCGATTTGAAAGTCAGTATCAGAGACAAATGATATCAGAGAATCTTTGTCACATCCCAAAAGTATGAACTGTGCACACAATAATTCCCCCGACTTCATAGTGATATTGAAATGACGGCAACCTTAAATAAATGTACAAGTTTCACGTGACTGCCTTCAAGTCCCGAGCCTCCCCCAGCAAACACTGCTCCTGATTCTCTGCTAGTCATGGCGATATAGTTAGAAACAAGTTGGCTCGTGCCCCCTTCGATTCCTTTACTCCTGTCTACATCAACAGACCTCCATTGAGTGGATGCAAGATGTTAGTGTGTTGGAAAATATCTGAGTATAGGTAAGATTAAAGCTCAAGCGAAATTAACTTTGAGTTTGGCGAATCGCATTTGGATTGGAGTCCTTCCACACGTTAGTTATTAGTTTTACAACAGCTGAGGGCAAATGAGAGAAGTCTGTATGTTGCGTCATTTTAGGCTACCAACATCAACCCAGACACGTCATTTCAAAAGACTGACTGCGCCAACATAAATATTAAATATGGAGCCATCCATTTTCAAATACCCGATATGGAAGAAACATATTGTGAAATTGGACCTCAAAGCCCAGAAGTACAACGAATCCAGTCTTCTGTTATGTGGGTACTATTCTTTTTTATTTTTTGGTATTTACGGTTACATGTTTCTGTACAATGTGTAATCATGGCGGCATAGGTACAGTTAACAGACAATCTGCCAAAAGAAAAATCTATTAGTAGTGCATTTAACAACATAAATTAGGGTTGACCGGAATTGACATTTCAGGAAGGAGGAACGAAAGATAGAACGTTTCTCTAACGTGATAAAACGGAAATGTACACTGGGTGGCTGGTACGATGTTCTTTGGCCAGCCGAGCGGGAGGGATCGGGGCTGTTACTCTGGACCGCAGTGTAACCAAGTTACCCATGACGGACCGTTAAATCTGAGGCACTACGCCCGGGCGTTTTATCATAGGCATAAAAGTTATACTATGGCGGTTTGGTGTTGCAAAATACTCAGGACATATACATCGCTCATATAGGTAGCAGTACCAGTTCAGGCAATAAGATGATGTACAATGTAAGCGAGAATTGCCGGCTTCCAGCCAGGGGTCCATCTTATACCCAAGGAGACACTGGCTTTATGATACCCGAGCCGACACCGCAATTCTTTGAATATTTTTTATTTACTTATACATTCGATCAAATGAGCAGCTTAGACGTGTGCATTCTTAAAAGAGAAGTAGCTGGTTGACTACTCCAACAAATAGATTTTCATAATTTTCTTGGAAGAGGCCGCACCTCTCCGACGATGGTTCCATCCCCTTTTTTATGTGGTTCGGGTGCAGTGTTCCGTATCGCGTTTTGTGTATGGGCACATGGTGCCTTGACCTTTCAACACTGATAGTATATTCCATGTCACTTCATATTGGTTATTTGAGGGGAGACCTTATAAGGAGCTACACGTTGACAATATTGATTGGTCTTCCAAACGCATTCACTAAGCAATCGCCCGTCTTATGACATCTTAGGTCGTATAGCAATCCTTGGGCGGAAGAAAACCGACTTTCAGGCTCAGATGGGTAGGTCACAGAGAACTGTTTTGATACACAAAACTTCCCACAATACAGTTGAAATACAAAAATCGACAAAAAGGTATATGCATATCGAAAATGTAAATAGTAACCCCGACAATTCGTGATACAACACATGATACGTCTATACAGTCCTCCCCTCTTTCGTATATTCTCTCTATGGCCTTGAATGTTTGGGGGCACATACAGATAATTTAAACAACGTCATTCTGTGTAGCTCCATTTTCAACGCTATCTGATAAACTCGCGTTTCATCACATCTAATTGACAAAAGCAGTAAAGGAATTGTCAATAGTCAGTGCAGTTTACCAGTTTAATCCCATGATTTTCCAGTATGGTGACTAGTGGCTGAGGTCAATATATAGTGCAATAGATAACTTTTGCTGGTGGTGGTATGAGTTTTTTTGTGTGTTTGTGTCACAACCCAATCGTCAGTTTGTGACTTGTCTCGTTGGAAATTAGTTTTGGTTTTGCACTTACGTGTTGTCGAAGGTTCAGTGGCCAGTTTGTGGTTGCTTTTATAGTGGACTTGCGACTGATGTGAAAATCGTGATCACGGTGTGTTGGTAAATGAGTGATATGGTTGAAATTTGGCTCGTCTAGACAGGTGTATTTGTTATCCTCAGTTATGATAATATTCGAATGAGTTTTTTATATTAAGGATTGGAAGATAAATTATCTGGGGTTTATGGTGATCTTATGTGGTTAGTGTGGCAATATGCTTGTCCATTTGATGCCACGATCGTGATTAGCTTGTTGAGAAATGTTGGCTAATGAACGGTGCTTATAAGCCGCAATGTTGTATCGTCGTACAGGGAGAGGCGTAGTGCAGCAACAAGAAGCATCGCCAGTTTTGGCGAGACCTGTATGAATATAAATAATGGTTGAATGGATGTAAAGCAAGTATGGATTCATTTTCCTTAATGTGACTTGAAGTTCATGTGATATAGGAAGTATATATTCGTGACCATTTAGGAGAGCAGTGTTTTGTATAAAAATTATTTGTTGTGAGCAATATTGAGGTACTCAACAATTACGACACTAGTGAGAAATCAATCAATTTAAATACAATGACGCATGTGCCAATGAAAATTTGTAAATCTGTTACCCACCAATAGGCAGGATGCCCTACGGTGTGTTACTGAATTGCTTGAATAAAGATTGTGTCTCTATTTACGTATATCATTTAGCGTATACATTTATAAGACTCGGAGATGACATGACTGGTGTGTACAGTTCGGTGTGATTGTTCATGATCGGTGATATACACACATAAACTATTACAGTAACTAGTTTTCCAAGTCGGGGTTAAATGACTTTTATGAGTCAGTTCTCTTTGATAGCTTTATGCTTGAGGGGTGATGTGATTTAGACTTTCACGAGTCGGAGATAGTTAAATGACAGCAATTGAGTAAGTGTTTACTTTATTGTCAAGGACTTGACATGTGTGTCCGAGTTACTGAATTGTTACCGTACTAAATTTATAGACTGTTGTCGGTGATTATATTGATAGTTATATCAATTATTCAGACTGTGCAGAGTGTCATACATGTACGATTTACTGGATCAAATGGTGTTATTGGTTGAATGCTGGGGTATGGGACATAGTACTATTAGAGGTTTTTTTGTATAGTGGAATAGTAGGCTGTAACATTGTACAATGGTGTATTATTTCATGTAAATATATATATATTTTTTATAATTTGTTTATATATATGCATGTAA
Organism: Pictodentalium vernedei; assembly: GCA_031216915.1. Classification (NCBI taxonomy): domain Eukaryota; kingdom Metazoa; phylum Mollusca; class Scaphopoda; order Dentaliida; family Dentaliidae; genus Pictodentalium; species Pictodentalium vernedei. Next base: position 136,358,703 of record CM062297.1, on the reverse strand, counting down.
ACTGAATTGGATGTGATCATGACAAGATAAGATTTGTTTAAGAAAAGAATCTGTGTTCACTTCTCTTTCATACAAACTAGATCTGTATGTGTTTGATAGAGGAGCGAATTTCTATGCCCCTACTTCTTGATACTTTCATGTGTACATGTATACATATATAGGCACGAGTTCTTCAACCCTAATAATAAGAAATCCCAAGCTTAAAATATAATAATGTAAATGAAAGAAAAATTTGACAGAATGTTTTACTTTCGGCAGTTGGTTGTGGGTGAGTGCATGTGCGTGTGTTGGGGTTTCTAAAACTATGAAACTGACCATAGCACTTTACCAACAAATATGTTCATCAGAATTGAAGTAATTAAATCTTATTTTAACCCTTTACCTAACCTGAAAAGCAGACGACACTTGCAAAAATAATTCTTGAATAACTAATTTTTTTCATTTTTCGTCTCAAAAACATAGGTTATGACCCTTCATTGGAACGAGCTAGACGAGCTCGTTCCAATGAGGGGTCATAACCTATGTTTTTGAGACAAAAAATGAAAAAAAATAATGAAAATTAATTGGCGATTTTTGAGAATAGCGCTGGCCGGTTTTGGCCGTTACGTTAGGTAAAGGGTCAAGGAGTTCAAAAGTTCGCTCACCGCTCTATTAACAAATTAAAGAAGTCTTAACCTGACATGAGGAATTTTGATATTGATGATGTAGTGGCGATTATCGCAAGGCAAACGCGCGCGTGGCGCGATATTTTTATAAGTGATGTTTTGGATGAAAAGAAGAGGAGCTAATACTTATAATAATATGGACGATTTGTGTCACGAACTGACGTTGTCAATGCAATTAAAGCACGGATTTTCCTTGTCCTACCCGGATTCACGGGTGTCCTGGAAAGTATTTTTACACATTTGCAGCTTGAACTTTTATAAATATAAAGCTCTCAATCTTTAAAGTCAATGGGAGGGGGAGGGGGGGGGGTGGTCTTGTCTTCCGTTTGCATTCGATAATGGCGATTTCAAGCATGAATTGGGTTGATGTAAAATGAAATTTAAATATTCGTGAAAGCAACGAAATGGCCTACTTAAAAGTGTAAAATGAGCCGATTAAAATTAATCATGGCGCTGCCGTAAGAAAAGGAACCAGGTATCCACGAGAACATCTAATAATCTGGATTTCAGCCATTGTTTTAGACAGTGTGCAATGATCCAGTGGTTTAGATGTTGGGACACCCGAATCCCAAGTGGGGCTGCCGATGGTTCGATTCTCGGCCGGGGATCAGAAATCAGCATACCAAATTCTTCGAAAACATGATTGTTGTGTCCTTCATTATTCACACACAGGCCTGTGCCAATCTTCGTCTGAGGCCACGAACAGCACTTTCATCCTACTGTAGCTAGCTTTTTTCACACTTTCATGTAGCTTGCGTAAGGAAAGTGAACCAAGTATTCGTGAGGACATCATCTAAGAAGCTGGATCATAGTCATATATTTAGGAAAGCCGTATATGATAAATTGGTCATATCTGGAAAATCCGTATATAATAAATTTCCGTAGTAGTCTAAAAGACGATTGTAATTCATCAGTTAAATTCGACCTTGTTGTTCTTTCTGAATCCGTAATTTGATTGGTTGAAAGCCGCTCGGCTCCGTGCTCTAATCTCAGGTAAATTCACTCTTACCGTACTCTAATTGCCGGAAGGGGATCAATTGGAACATGTATGTATCCAGGCTACGCGCGATCTCCCTAACCTCTTATGAACTTTTTACATCACCCGAGTCACGAATCGAACACAGTCTGTAAATTCAATCATGGCAAATAGACCGAGATCGAAAATGACATTTTTTTTATAGTTTTTCTTCAAATAAAATGGGTTTGGAAAATTGTTTCTCTTCTAACGATGACTGGAATTACAATGGAGATAAACGACACTTGTTGTTTCGTTAGTCATTCGGGGATTTGATCAAGGAAAACCATTTGTGAACGAGCCCCCGTTTTTCTCCTACATAGAACGCATTATCTCAGTGCTCATGTGTCGGAGTCTCCCATCGCAACAAACAGCCACGAACCAGTCTCAAGAGATTACAATGGTCCCCGTTTCTTCTTGTATGTGACAGTTTTATTCAGTAATATATCCTCCTTTTCATTTTGGGAAAAAGTCGATAAATTATCGCGTTGCTCGAACAAAAGCGAGGAATAAAGTATTTAATATTGTAACTCGATGGCAAGAATGTCACGAGGACAGTTACTTTAAAATTGTTGTAAGTTCAGAATACGGTGTTTTGATACATTTTGAAGAATACTTTTAGTATTCACCGCAGGCTGACATAACACATAACAGTTTTTTTTTTTTATATTTTGATATTTTCTCCGCGCAATACTTGCCTTCAGTGCATATGGTATCGCTGAACTAAATATGTGAATTATAGTTACCTGCCTTGAAATGTTGAAATGTCGGAAGTGATGCAATCTCTCAAAATAAACAGCCTTGGGAAAATATATTATTTCAATAAACCCCTGAAACATTCTATTGACATCTCGCATTATTGCTGCATGTTCCTGATTTAAAACTGGGCGATTTGATGACTTTTGGATCTAAAAAATACAATTGACTTTTCGTGTGTTTTTGTAGGGAATTCTCTGAAAAATATGTGCACGTGATCTGTACTTCCCTTCGTGTAATTTTTTCTCTCTTGTTTGTTGCATGATCCAACCCTGTTTTCGGGTCAGAAAAGTTGTCCGAAGGCTATACTGGACAAAGATATTTGAATGCCGAAATTAAAGTGATGCGATCATATTTTTTTTTTTTGGCCTGAACGTTATAATGACCTATGGGAAAATATTTCATTATGTGATACCATATATCTACGTGTGTTACAACCGCAAATGTAATAAACGGTCATAAATGTAATAAACCTACAACCTGTTTTGTAAATGTAATAAAAAGTGGTCATAAATGTAATAAACGGCCATAAGTGTAATAAACTGTCGTAAATAATAAACTCTCTTCCCTTTGGAATCAGTATCTTTGACGGAAAATAATATAAACTTCCAGTGCCGAAGTGGTCTCATTATTATGTATCTTGATGCTAAGGTATCAAAAATCCAGCCTTAAATATGTTTAGAACTGTTCCATACATCTTTGAAAACTAAACCTCACCTGCCGGTCATAAATGTAATAAAAAAGGGGTCATAAATGTAATAAACGGTCATAAATGTAATAAACTGTCGTAAAGGTAACAACTCTCTTCCTTATGCAGCTAATATCTTTGAAGGAACATAATATGAACTCCACTGCCGAAGTAGCATCAGTGTTACCTAACTTGATGCAAAAGTATCAAAAAACCTTCCCTAAACATTTTAGAACTGTTCTATAAATTTTCGGAGAAAAAAACTTCACCTGCGGTAAATGTATTAAAAAGTGGTCCTAAATGTAAGTAGTATGTCTCGCACGTTTCAGGGACAGGTTGGGGGACCTCGGTGGGGGACCTCGGAAGTGACGTAATGTCACATGACGTAGTGGCGCCATGTTGTGTTGTCATGGTAACCCGCATGATCGGCCATGTTGTGACGTCATCCCCATAGTGATGCGTTGTGTGAGTGCGCATGCGCAGCGCGTGTTGTTAGGGTGATACGTGTTTCCGTCGTCCATTTTGTATACTGGAGGCCGCCATCTTGGTTTCTATGGTAACACGTGATTGCTATGTTACCTAAGGCCAACAATAGGACAGGGGTATGTTTTGGTGGTATGTTCGATTAAATCGGAGTAAATCAAATTACCACAAACAACCCGACAATCCATCCAAATCACCAAAATCTATCCCAATTCACCGAAATTGACTTTATTTCCCCAATTTACCGGCTTAGCACGTAGTGCTATAGTACTAAGGGGGTACAAGGGGGGCGTTCGATTGGATAGGAGTAATGTTCTGGCTTAGAATTCTCCCAGAATCCCTTTTTGGATCATTATCCCGTGACGTTTTTCCCAATAAGAATAGCACGTAGTGCTAAAGGGCAAATTTACCCAGAATTCTCTGCTTCTATCTATATATGCAATTGTTTACGTCTATCTGGCCATGTTCCTTTGTTCTAGAGTATACTCCAGTAACGTAGAAGAGCCTATTAGTTGGAACAGTTTTGCTTATTATTACTATATTTAGCTATTCTAGTCTATTCTTGTTAGTTCCGACCCTATTCCAAGTGCTCTTGTAGTTTCATATATATAACTAACCAATCAGATTGCTTGATTTCCCATAATCTGTATACAGAGTTATCTCCCTTCTGTATAATAAAAGACTCTATGCAATGGCAATATCTCCGGGCACCTCAGTTTCGGCACCCCTTTTTGAAAAAGATATGACCTTCGGACCCCTTTTTAGTCATATGTGCTTATGTGAAAAAGCACAATGTGACACAATGTGCCCTAGCGCAAAGGCACATGATTTATGTGCCGATATGTGCTTATGTGAAAAGGCACATTGTGACACAATGTGCCCTAGCACATAGGCACATATGGGTATTTGAGGATACCTATTGCCTGGTATTGTATTATTCGAGGATACCTACTAGAGAATCCCTTTTTTGTCATATGTGCTTATGTGAAAAGGCACAATGTGACACAATATGCCCTATCACATAGGCACATGCTTTATGTGCCGATATGTGCTAATGTGAACAGGCACAATGTGACACAATATGCCCTATCACATAGGCACATACGGGTATTTGAGGATACCTATAGCCTAGTATTGTATTATTTGAGGATACCTATCTAGGATACCTTCTGGAGAATCCCTTTTTGTCATATGTGCTTATGTGAAAAAGCACAATGTGACACAATGTGATCTAGCACATAAGCACATGCTTTATGTGCCGATATGTGCTTATGTGAAAAGGCACAATGTGACATAGGCACATACGACCAAAATGGGATTCCATAGCCACGGGCGTTTTCGAAAAAGGGATTCCACAAATGGAATTCCAAAAAAAGATTCCACAAATGGGATTCCGTTTCCATCTTGTCGCCAAGCTCCAAGACCACTACAGGTCTATGTTCTATCTGTCCTATCATCAGCTTCAACAACAGTCTTGTTCCATTGCGGCCTTGTACCAGTACTATTGGCTAAACTACCATCAATTACTTCCTAGCTATACCTTCGCTCAAGCTTTCAAAATGTTCCATCTGATTTCCCCTGTATACATATAAGGCATTCCGTAAGTGTGCCAGTCCGTAAAACTTGGATTCCGTGTTTTTACATCGACACTCGAGGGTATTCCCATTCCCTACTGGAAGAATTCAGTTCAATGGGTTGTAGTTTAAAAATTCAGATCACCTTTAGTTATATTTTCATTAAGTTTAAAATTTATTAAGTTAAACTTTGTTCAGTTCAAAGGTGTTAACATTGGGCTATATTTAGGGGTTATTGTTCATTCAAACAGTTCAAGGGGTTTTAATTACATATAGTTCATTCAGTTGAAAACTTTGTTCAGTTCAAAGGTTTCATTCGGGTTTGTTCAATTTAAGGGGTTAATTATATATACCTTCATTAGGGTTAGAGTTCAGAACTTTGTTCAATTTGTTGTGGTCAATTCACTTCGAGTTTGGTCATATTCGATCAGATCAGTTCGATTTTCGTCACTTTGTTTTGATCACTTCGATCTTAGTTGTGTTGGATCTTTGTTCACTTTGTTCTGTTCAGTCTGTCAAACTTGTTCGATCAATCCGACTAGTTTGACATTCGTTCACTTTGTTATGTTTACTTCGATCTTGGTTATGTTGGATCTGTACCTTTGTTATTTTGTAGTGGTTGGTTGTCTCTGTTCAGAGTCTTGTAGTCATTGTTGAATTGGGTGTTATCAAACCCTTCCATACCCTCGAGTGTCGATGTAAAAACACGGAATCCAAATTTTACGGACTGGGCCACTTACGGAATGCCTTATATGTATACAGGGGAAATCAGATGGAACATTTTGAAAGCTTGAGCGAAGGTATAGCTGGGAAGTAATTGATGGTAGTTTAGCCAATAGTACTGGTACAAGGCCGCAATGGAACAAGACTGTTGTTGAAGATAATGATAGGACAGATAGACCATAGACCTGTAGTGGCCTTGGAGCTTTGGCGACAAGATGTAAACGGAATCCCATTTGTGGAATCCTTTTTTGGAATCCCATTTGTGGAATCCCTTTTTCGAAAACGCCCGTGGCTATGGAATCCCATTTTGGTCGTATGTGCCTATGTGATAAGGCACATTGTGTCACATTGTGCCTTTTCACATAAGCACATATTGGCACATAAAGCATGTGCTTATGTGCTAGGTCACATTGTGTCACATTGTGCTTTTTCACATAAGCACATATGACAAAAAAGGGATTCCCCAGAAGGTATCCTAGATAGGTATCCTCAAATAATACAATACTAGGCTATAGGTATCCTCAAATACCCGTATGTGCCTATGTGATAGGGCATATTGCGTCACATTGTGCCTTTTCACATAAGCACATATCGGCACATAAAGCATGTGCCTATGTGATAGGGCATACTGTGTCGCATTGTGCCTTTTCACATAAGCACATATGACAAAAAAGGGATTCTCTAGTAGGTATCCTCGAATAATACAATACCAGGCAATAGGTATCCTCAAATACCCGTATGTGCCTATGTGCTAGGGCACATTGTGTCACATTGTGCCTTTTCACATAAGCACATATCGGCACATAAATCATGTGCCTTTGTGCTAGGGCACATTGTGTCACACTGTGCTTTTTCACATAAGCACATATGACTAAAAAAGGGGTGCCGAAGGTCATATGTTTTTCAAAAAAGGGATGCCGAAACTGGGGTGCCCGGAGATATTGCCATTGGATATAGTATTTTATTATACAGAAGGGAGATAACTCTGTATACAGATTATGGGAAATCAAGCAATCTGATTGGTTAGTTATATATATGAAACTACAAGAGTACTTGGAATAGGGTCGGAACTAACAAGAATAGACTAGAATAGCTAAATATAGTAATAATAAGCAAAACTGTTCCAACTAATAGGCTCTTCTACGTTACTGGAGTATACTCTAGAAGAAAGGAACATGGCCAGATAGACGTAAACAATTGCATATATAGATAGAAGCAGAGAATTCTGGGTAAATTTGCCCTATAGAACTACGTGCTATTCTTATTGGGAAAAACGTCACGGGATAATGATCCAAAAAGGGATTCTGGGAGAATTCTAAGCCAGAACATTACTCCTGTTCAATCGAACGCACCCCCTTGTACCCCTTAGTACTATAGAACTACTAAATTGGGGAAATAAAGTCAATTTCGGTGAATTGGGATAGATTTTGGTGATTTGGATGGATTGTCGGGTTGTTTGTGGTAATTTGATTTACTCCGATTTAATCGAACTTACCCCCAAAACATACCCCTGTCCTGTTGTTGGTCTTAGGTAACATAGCAATCACGTGCTACCATAGAAACCAAGATGGCGGCCTCCAGTATACAAAATGGACGACGGAAACACGTATCACCCTAACAACACGCGCTGCGCATGCGCACTCACACACACGTATCACTATGGAGATGACGTCACAACATGGCCGATCATGCGGGTACCATGACAACACAACATGGTGCCACTACGTCATGTGACATGACGTCACTTCCGAGGTCCCCCACCGAGGTCCCCCAACCTGTCCCTGAAACGTGCGAGCTATACTACTAATGTAATAAACGATCAGAAATGTAATAAACTGTCGTAAATGTAAAAAAAACTATCTTCCCATTTCAATCAATATCTTCGAAGGAAAATAATATGAACGTTCACTGCCGAAGTTGTCTTAATATTGCGTAAACTTGACACTAAATTGTTAAAAAAATAGCCCTTTGGAACTATTCCATACATTCTGGGAGAATAATCTTCTCCTTTGATTAAAAATGGATCAAAAATGTAATAACACCGTCATGGTGATAGCTCACTTTCTCGATTGTTTTGTAAAGAAGTGTATATATTTTTGATGATTTTCCTCATTCGACCGAGAGCAATAATGGGTATGTCTGGAACCCGAAAAACCTATTCATCAAGTGAATCAGCTGTATATTTATATAGATATAAAGCAGTGAAGACGCAATAAGATGGCGAGTTTAATGAAGCATTAAATCGCAAAATGGGGGAGGTGGGGGGGGGGGGGCGGTCTGGGGCTTAATTATGCGCGCGCTCGATGTTTTGGGTTTTTTTTGGAGAAAGTAATCTTTATGCCTTGGTAGATTACGATAGGCTAATTACTAGCTAGTAGCGCGAAGATGGTCTGCATTGACCATCATTTTCGGCAACGGGTCTGTCCGAAGTGTCAACGTTCAGCGATGATAAGAGATTTTCAAAGGACGTGAAAGAAGGGGTCAGACCCGTGTCGTAAATGATGGCCAACACAGACCGCCAGATACCAACGTGCGCAACTAGTAATTAGCCGATCGTAATTTATCTTGCCATTAAGATTATTTTTCTCAAAGAAAAATGACATCGAGCGAGCGCGCATAATTAATGTATTTTTAATTTATGCATACTTTAAATTGCATCTCTGATTTAGATAATTGATTTCATTCAAGCCTTAAACTCCCCCCCCCCCCCCCCCCCCCCCCCCCCCCCCCCCCCCCCCCCCCGTTGAATGTGCCATTAAACTCATCATCTTATTGCGTCTTCACTAATTTATATCTAATTAAAACCCAGCTACTTTTCTTGATGAATAATTTTTTTCGGGTTCCAGGATATAACCATTCTTACACTTGATCAGGAAAATTAGAAAAATATACACGTTTCAGCAATACAATCGTTTATTTGAGCTCTCATCTTGACAAGTTTATTACATTTTTGACCCATTTTTCATCAAAGGAGAGTGCATGAAGCTTTTATCTTCAAGTTTACGTAATATTAAGACTACTTCGGCAGTAGAAGTTCATATAATTTTCCTTCTAAGACATTCATTTCAAAGAGAAGATAGTTTATTACATGTATGAAGTTTATTATATTTATGACCGTTTATTACATTTTTGGCCGTTTATTACATTTGTGACCTCTTGTTATTACATGTTCGACCATTTGTTACATTTATGACCAATGTTTTATTACATTTACGAAAGGTGAAGTGCCAAATTGTAAAGAATAGTTCTAAACAAGTTAAGGACACGTTTTCGATACCTCAGCATCAAGTTTTGTAAAATTTAGACTACTTCGGCATTGGAAGTTCATATTACTGTCCTTCAAAGATATTGATTGCGAAAGGAAGATAGTTTTTCACATTATCGACAGGTTATTTATTACATGTATGACCGTTTATTACATTTATGACAACTTTTTTATTACATTTATGACCGCTATTACATTTATGACCACATTTTATTACAATTATGACAGTTTATTACATTTAAGATTATGACCGTTTATTACATTTTGGACCACGTTTTTATTACATTTACGACAGGTTGTAGGTTTATAACATTTATGACCGTTTATTACATTTATGATTGTAACAGACATGTACCTGCTTTGAATGTATTTCCTACACAAATCTCTCCACTACGCATAGCTTCAAGTTGTCCCATGAGACTCTTTCCAAACGTTATTTCCACGTTGACGATACTCTTGCTATCCGCTGACTAGGTTGTACCGGTGCCGAGCAAGCACCGTAGAATGTCATAACGATTCGTACTGAATCGGCTTGGAAAATCTTAGTAGACACTTACAACAGTCGGGATGAACTGTACAAGGTCGTATGAAGGCCGTGTGAAGGTAATGTAAGGTCGTGAGAAAAGCCGATTCAGGGCGATTCTTTTTTTTTTAAATTGTGATCAATCGTGGAAATTTGTATTCGTGGCTATTCTTGGACATTTGTAGAAAAAAATGCAAAGATGTGACAGGGACAGAAGTGGTACAAGTCTGTTGTTCTCGGTGACTAAGTAATCACCACAAAATCGAAAACACAAACACAAAGGAGTTTAGTATGAGGACTCGGAGAAAACAAAGGAAGTTTTTTGTGGAACCCAAACATTATTGTCTAGATTATTACAAAATCGGAACGACAAACCACCACATTACTTTCATACAACCCTCAATACACACAAAAATCCCAGTACAGTCGCCGTGGACTGGTCGTAATACACGCGTGGGCAGTGATGTCCACGCATGTGTTTACCAGGCAATAAAAATCATCAAAAACAAGATTTTAAGTAATGAACACCGGTTTGTACCCGGTGCTTCATTGGTTAATTTTTGATGATTATTCCCATAACTAGAGTTTAAAATCTAATATTGCGTCTGTGGAAATATTTTCTACCCGTGGAAAGTGACCAATCTACGGCTGCCGTAATGTGCACGAATACGGAACATAACACACACAAACTTCATCAATTACGTTCCCAAAGAAAGATGCAGACCTCTGATCGTTTCTGTTACACCATTGTTTTAAATCTTCCAAGAACGTTAATATCCAACGTTAGATAAATCTTTCATATAATATTTTATTTTTTTCCGCTTAGAGTTTTTCTTTTCTATAGAATCAATGAGTACATCAATAGGCGCGTCACTTGTCTTTCATCACTATTTGGAAAGTACATTGGGATTTCCATCAATGTTCCCAACCTAAGGTAGATCCTTTGTCTGGTTGAAAGTAATGCCACCGCATTTTCTCTTTGATTCTTTTTCATTTATGTGAACACAAATAATAAATTACCAAAGACCTCCATTTATTATAGGCCTATCGTGGTAAGGCACTACATATAGTATCAGGTTCTGATTGTTGAGTCAATTAAGTTCGTCAGTTATTTGACTACACGGCCTGTATGTGTTTGAAATATAAACATTTGTCCCATCTAAAGTGAGGACATATTTCTTAAATCAAATTAAAGTAACATTTGGGGCACAATTTATTTCACAATGCACAACATGTTTACTGTAAACGATCGGGAAATTCTCATTTATTGCTTGACGTTGAGAAGAATATTGATTACACTATTCGAATGTTATTATAGATCAGTGGAATTTCCAACCGTTGCACAAAAGTGGAAAGTGCGCAGTTATCGCAAAATATAGACTGAGAATTCCCAAACCGCGTTGCTTTATGGGATTGGAGGATACCCTGGGAGAAAACATTTTCCCCATAGACTTAATATTAAATTTAACTGGAAATGCACTTGTACATACAACAATACATTTAATATGAAAATATGTACCACGTAGTGGTGCACACCTAATATTGTTAATTTCTTTGAATATTGCAGGGCCCAAACACAGGACAAAAGCACTATTTTTCAGGAAAGAGATGGTATATATCGCGGAAATAGCAGCGGTTATATATAATATATAACAAGTTGCCAAAACCTTTTGTGCAGCGACATGCATTAAACACGGAAGCACACATGTGAAAACAAATATGGCAACTGAGAAATTTAGAAATATCACGGAAGGATTAAACAGACAAAGTATCATGATTCAATGGCAAATTGGTTGATTAGTGTTTAGCAACACTTTAAAAAAAACATTAAAAACCACCAACCCCTGGCGAGGAACTTGCAAGCTCATCCACACTGACACCGAAATATCGGATGAAACAAATTCCTTAGAATTTGCAATCAGTGTATTGAGAAGTCTATATGAACAGTCATGTCATTGCTGGATTGTAATAATTAACAACCCTGCTACCAGAGATGTGTCTCATAATATATCCAAGACACCGCGTGGGAGAGCTGCCTGTGCATCAAAAATATGGCTCCCAAAGCTGATAAAGGAACAAAGACGGGCTGAATGGTACATGAATATTAAACAGGGTTCAGCAGCTCCCGCAAATTATATTTTCAGCGTGGGCCTGTTATACACCGGGTGTTGTGACAACGACAGCTCCCAACTGAAGACAAACCCACAAGATGATCCCATAAACTACCACACTACAATATGCAGCTCTAGCAAGGAACCGACGGGCTCACCATGATAAAGATGAGAGTATTCAAAATTAGCAGAATATGACAAAATTAGAAGATTCTGCCATACCATGGCTCAGATCCCTGTACGGGGACCCCACATCAGTCATAACATTTAGCCTTTTCAACCTGGCTTTTGGAGAAACACACACAGGATAATCAAGGAGACAACAACACTTTGTAGTTGCAAGGCACTAACAATCTTGCTCATATATGAACCGAGATATGATAAATGATAACATTTTCCTGTCGCCAGATATGCCTACATATTCGAATAATCAAAGTCCATGGCACATATTACATAAAAATAAATTTCTATTGACCTGCAAAATATCATTCACACATGTGCATACTAGACTAAAACTACGCATACTCACCTGGGGTAATACTAAGTTTTACTAACGTGGCTACTGGAATCATGCCAGGGAATTCTTATGTATACGAATTTGTCTGGCTTAACGGTAAAAAATGCACATGAAAAAAAACCTTAATATTAGAGGTCACCCTATCTTCAAGTGAAACCAGTGGAGAAACAGTGAATATGGTAGTGTGGTAACCACAATAGAACCATGAAGTAATTTTTATTAGTAACTGTATGGTCCGTCTTCTGTTCATTGTAAACAGTTGTATTAGTTTGAAAACAATAAAATATTAAGCAGGATTCGAGTTCAAGATTATAACAGGTCAACATCAGTAGTAGATCACGTACCCTATCGACCCACATTGACCGGATCTCCTGCTGGATCTGATGTGACGTCATAGCCAAGTGTCCCGGTTGTGTCATGTTCAGTTGTCATGATAGCCCGCGTGGGTGGCCACCTTGTGACGTCATTACCATAGTGATGCGTGTTCCTAGTACGCATGTGCAATTGGTGTTGTTAAGGTGATACGTGTTTCCCCCGTCTTACTTTACGGGATCGGCTTATAATCCCACTTATAGAATTATTCCATAGCCTGTCTACATCTACTGATGTTATGCAAGGGACTTACAATCTGTATAAAGTAGTACATGTTGGGGAAACGGAAGCAATTTGATTGAACTTGTTGAAGGTTTGACCGAGAGCAGAGTCGAAAGCATGCCTGTAATAGTGCTACAAGAAGTCGGTAGCAATGGTTCAAGGCTGTAATTGTAGTAGAAGACTATAGTACTGGGTGACTGCTGTATAAGCTAATCGTAGGGCAGATGATGGTGACAAGAGTAGTGGTCTTAGAAGTATAGAAACCCGAAGCCGATCAGGTACTAGGAACCATAATTATCATCAGGTAGTACCAGGTAGGTGATGTATCCTCCAAAAAGATATCCTCCAATTCTGAAGAATCATGTCACAAGTGTCATCGAATAACTAGATGATCTTAAGAGTCGTATGTGTAGTCAATCGTTCGAGCAATTACTCGATGGCTTATTTACTCGATCTGATTATATTCGTTCGAGCAATCTGATATAGTTAGCAAGTATGTAGTAGTGCCAAAAATGGTACAGGACGGCAAGGGTGGAAGAAGACTATAGGATTGGTTGACTACAATAGAAGTTAATCATAGGACAGACGTTGTCGACATTGGGCAGGCAAACAGTAGTGGTCTAAGTGCTATAGAAACCAGAAACCGATCAGGTATTATAAACCATAATTATCTTCATGCAGGTAACCTCCAAAATGTATCCACTAAAATACATCCTCCAATGTTGAATCTTTATGTCATAAGAACACAAGTATCCTCCAATACCTAGATGAGCGTAAGAGTCGTATGTGGCCTCACCCGTTGAGCAACTATTTTATGGTTCATTTGCTTGATGTGATTCTAGTCGTTCGAGCAATCCGAGATAGTTAGCAAAGCCGTACTAGTGCTAATAATGGTAGATGGCCGCAAAGGTGGAAGAAGACTATAGAATTGGTAGACTACAGTAAAAGCTAATCATAGAACAGATGATGGTGACATTGGAAAAATCTGCAATAATGGTCTTGGAGATATGAAGGCCTGGGGAGGTCTAGATGCAAGGAACTGAACAGACGCTAGGAGCCAAATTATCTTCAGGTTGGTATCCTCCAAGAGATATCCTCCAAAATGTATCCTACAGTACTATATCACCATGTTCTAGGTATCCTCCAATACCCAGAAGAGCGTAAGAGTCGCAAAGGGAGTCACTCTTTCGAGGAATTGCTCGATTGCTCACTTGCTCGATGGGATTCGAGTCATTCGAGCAGTGACTTTTTCAGAAACTGCTCGAAAGCTTACTTGCTCGATAAGATTGGAGTGTTGGAGTAATACCTATACATGCTGGCTTGTCTTTTGGGGTTGAGAATCATTGAGGATTCGTTATACACAGGAGAGATAACTCTGTATGGGTATGTACAGATTATGGGAAATGAAGCAATCTGACTAGTGATTATAAGACTTGGACGACGGCAGAGGACAGAGATAAAAAACAGAGACAGCTAAGACTGAATAGACTGCTTGTATAAGAAAAAAGATGGGGGAGGGGGTGTCAGTAAATGCAAAACAGGCCAGGGAATGGAAGAATAAGCCACAGAAAAGATCGGGATAGATGAAAAATCAAGACTAGAATGCAAATCCTAATCAATAAAGTTACTCTTATACAAAGAACGCGCCTATTATTGGGCAAAAAGAAGGATTCTACTTAACAACAGATAGAAAACGAGGATTTAGTGGGCAATCCGAACTAGTAAAACAATTGTTGGATTTAATTGAGTAATTCTACGAAGTATCCGAACAAATAAAATTATACAAGGAAACGCACCGTAAAGCTGTACGTGCTACCCTTGTTAGCCAAAAATGGTGGAATCTGTGCCAAATAAATTGTCTGTTGGTGTTTTAGAGGGATTGTCGGGTTGTTTGTGGTAATTGGATATACTCTAGTTCAATCGAACTAACCTCCAGGAGACATCTCCGTCATATAACACTACGTGCTACTATTAACAGCCCTAGCTGGTGGCTTTGCCAAGTCCGTCTCTGATTTAGAGGGATTGTTGTGTTGTTTATCAATGTGGTACTAGGCACATAGCAACCACGTGCTACCATATAAACCAAGCTGGCGGCCTCCAATATACAAAATGGTCGACGGATGCACGTATCACCGTACCAACACGAGCCGCGCATGTGCACTAAGATCACGTATCACTCCGGGATGATGTCATAAGATGGCCGCTCACTCCGGGTACCGTGACAACCCGCCAGGGGTAACTGCCAGCGTGGGATTCGATCCCCGCCTGGGGTAAATGCGTTGTGTCCTTGGGCAAGGCGCTTAGTCCAGACCGCGCAAGTGGGGGTGCGATGGCGCTGTGTACTAAGACGTACTACACGTCAATGGTGCACATGTCTTCAACCAATGCTAGTATGCTAACTCTGCCTGTGTGGAGTTAGTACGTTGAGGGTGTCTCGCAGTTGCTTGGTGGTTCTCTCCGGTACTCCGGCTTGCTCAACCCAAAAAACTGTATGACAGGGGGTGACCCTGGCTGTCGAAAGGGGAACGGGTCAATTCGGCATTGAGTCTATTCAGCCATGAGTCAATTCGACCTTGAATCGATTCGGCCTAAGTCGATTCTACCCGAGTCGATTCGGTCTTCAGTTGACTCGACCTGACAACTACCGTGGCAGCTAGATTTGATGCAGATCATGTGATATACAGTTAACATTTTTTCAAGCTCTGTATATTTTATTCCGCGATTAAGTTTCAGTAAAGTACAACTGAAACGAAAAAAATGAAATTAAAATGAAATGAAAAACAATAATGATGCAAATGAAATGAAAATACAATTGTGTGGAAAGTCATCATGATTTCAGGGGATCCAGGGGACTTCTTTTGGCCTATTTAGGGAGACTACATTTAATAGTACAATTAATGGTACTTAGCTTAGGTTAGTGAGTTATGGCATGCCTAACAGCAGTCTGCTTTGCTAATCACATGACAAATCCACCAAATGAGTAAGCTGAGGAGGGATAAGAATCCAGAGCTTTCTTTGAAAACTACCCTAATCCCAAAATAAAACTAAAATCTGCATCTGCACACAATACTTTGCGGAAAAATGGGTTTCATTTAACAATATGACAAGAGCAATAATATCCCCCCCCCCCCCCCCCCCACACACACACACACCATGAACCAATATGAATGTCAATATTTTGATTCAAAAATGTGGGTGGCAGCTATAAAAATCAACAATACAAATAGACAGCGCCATTTTATCATAACAACTGATGGGACATTAACTTTCGCATTTCTGATAGTTTTTAAATCACATTCTGGCTTCTGAAGACATTTCACATTGTATTTGGTGAATAATTTGCATTTTTTGTAAAAAACACTGTTTTCTCAATTAAGGCACCTAGATTTATTGGCAACTGGTATGGTACTGACAAGACTTAAAACACTGTTTTTTTCCCAACAGTATGGCCAGTATTGCTTCAGTGGTATCTTATAGTACTAACTATCCAAAACTATTACATGTAAATGCTGATTCTGTAGTGCTGTGCTCGTCCTGCCAAGGAATGGCACTTTCACAACCATGAATGTAATCTCTGCAGGCTCCCATTCTGATAAAAAGAATGAAATTGTCGAAAATCTAGATAAGAATACTGACTGACATATAATGGAAACTATAACGAGAAGAGTCAGGAGAAGGGTGCGGAACAGAAAAACAAATCAGTGGATCCTGATTGCTGTAGTCCCAAAGCAAATCATAACAAACTGCGAGTGCATGCTATGAACTTCAGTTTCCACAAACATGCCGTACAGTTTTTTCCAGTTGTTAATATGGGTGGGTGGGTGGGTGGGTGGGTGGGTGGGTGGGTGGGTGGGTGAGGGATGGGCGTGGGGGGGGGGGGTTCTTGATTTTAGGGGAGGGGGTGGGTGTTTCTTGATTTAAGAAGTGAACACTTCTTAAATCAAGAAGCGAACACTATTTTACAATTGTTAGTGTAGTTTTGCCATTTTGTGCAATGACTTGGGAACCGTGACAGCACTACTACTAGATTACTATACACCTGGAACTTCATTAGGCACCCCATGAAATGTTTCATGACAGCGAAGTCGATGTTACTGATTACTATGTTTCACTGATTGCTATGTCTTGCAGTACATTTCATCTAGTGACACCTGATGTTTCTGGTTGACAGCGTACCCAAACACATCCCCTCGCCAATGTGAAGCATGCTACCCAAGAATGGCACAACAAACACTATCATCCACATGCAATATCTAGTAAAAATCAAATTGGTCTCTTAATTTATCAATAAATGTTGACATGACAAGAAGGAGACTATCAGAGGCACTAAGTTGGCAAATCGTTGGCATCCATGCAACAGGCATGTCTTTCAAAAGCTTTTGGGAGGCAACGTGGCTATAGTTATTCTGTGATCAGCAGACCTGTCCAAAAACATCAACAAACCGACGATGTCAAGGACCGACCAAGGCCTGAAGAACCACAAAAAGACCTCTCCGCGTGAGGATCGGAGCCCTGCGCGCCACGTTAAGCATGAACACTTTGCTTCAAGTGGGGTTTTGAAACGCCATTGTGCAACTGAACTATCGGAAACCGACTCAAAGCACAGGGTATGAGGCCAAGAAGGGCCATCAAGCGCCCAGCTCTGTCCGATCAGCATCAAATACGACCTTTGGAGTGGTGTATGGCACAACAACATTGGAATGTCAGGAAGTGGAAGAGAGTTCATTGGTCAGACGGGAGTAGATTCCCGCTTCATGTCACAGATGGTCGCACGAGAGTGTGATGACATAGAAATGCGTGCACAGGAACATCAGACCTACTGTCCCGTATGGTGGAGGATCAGTAATGATCTGGGGATGCCTCTCTCATGATTGTAAACTTGATATGCTGACTGTACGTGGGAATCAAAATCAAACACTGCACCAAAATGGTCATCCGATTGTCGTACCTCATTTTGACAACCACCTGCTGGCATCTCGCCCTGTATTTATGGACTGCAGTGCAAGGTCACATCGTTCCCATGCTGTGAGAGCATTCCTTCAGACCATTATAGCGCCCCCTTGGCCTGCAATGAGCCCCGACTTGAATTCCTTTGAACACATCTGGAACTTTCTTGAACATCGTGGGCAAACAAGGGATCCGGGTGTACAGAATTTGGCCGATTTGGAAATTGCATTGCATGAGGGGTGGCAGCAGTTGCCTCTGGGCCGTATCAGAAGGCTCACTGGTAACATTGGTAGGAGGCTTCCGGGCACGTGGTGGATCCATTAACGTCAGACTCTGCTATTTGTTGTGTTCAGGAGATCACAAGGTACATTTTTTGTCATGATTCCCGACATTGTTTCATGTTTCGTCATGGCCCGAGCAGCGGAGGGCGGGGGGGGGGGGGGGGGTGGTGGACTTTTTTTGTAGGCTGCGGGGGGACGGCCAACCTCCCTCGCCGGCCCAGGAGGCCATCATACCATTTTGAGGAGCACGCCGACGCCCCACAACGGAGATTAACAATTGCCAATAGGCCAGGGCAATCTAGGCTTCGGGGCATTCACGTAGCGTAGTTGGCGATTGCCAATTATTAGCCCTGTTCTTCCGAAGGAAAATAGCCTTGGGGTCCCGGTGGCCTAGTCCAGAGCTAGTACGGTCCCGAACTGCGCGCCGGGCAGCTGATGGGTTGAACCGCACCACACCTAACGGATTTAACATACCCACCACGGAATGGCCAATCCCGCTAGCGATAGATATGTAGGGAACGCGCTGTACCCTGGACTTGTTTTTCAAAACGATTTTGCTGATATAGGACATTAAAATCTATTCACTCTAGTGGTGTTCAAAGCGTGACCCATTTCTTGACAGCATACAGCGCGATTGATAATGATTCACAACCTATCGGCCTAGTTAAACCCAAAGATGTATTAGATACACTCGGTTGAATAAGTATAACAATCTATTCAGAGCAAACACTTTTTCCGCGAGGTTTCAGTGTAAGACATTAATTTAACACTGTACACACAGTTGCTCCTTGTCATGGCAGAAGACCCAAAAGCCTTCCGTTACGATGCCGGTGCCAGATACAAGGCTTGCAGGTTCTATAAGCACAAAGACTAAGTGATATTAACGAAATTCATGTGGCTTTAACCCAACCATAATAGCTTAAAGACCAAGAGTTTTGAAACCAATCACTCGGGTATCTTCTCAAACTATAAACACCCAGATATAAATTATGGAGCAGTCATCAAGCAATGGTGGAGCACTCCCATACACCTTCTGGCAAGCCCAGGTGAACTTCGCTGTATGGTGTGCGACAACAGGCTGTGGGGCCTCAGCCACTGACCACCTGAACCAAACCACAGACGTGTTCACCAGGGGTTTCTTGCTATTTCATTTCTACTACCAACACGGCGGATTTTACTTGAAATGAAAGTTGCCTTACCCTAGGACCACGCCTGGTCTAGATACAATAACTCATATCACAGGCGCGCTTTTGAAAGATTATCATATGAATTCGGGGTGTCGCCTGATACAGACTGGAGAGAAAGGGGGGATTATAATGACGGGTTAGGCACTGTATACCAAGTCGTACCATACTACACCTATCCCCTGACATTACACCCTCCGAGTCGAAGATACGACCATACGGTCAAATTTGCCGAACGCTTGGGGCACGAGCACACTCATGCAGACTTCATCAGAAAAGAACATGCAGATTTTACTACGTTTATAGTTGACGAGGCAAAGGGTTTACATGGGCAGGGGTCGACATAATCAATGAGTCCATTAGGAAATACGTCTAGGAAATAAACGGGTCCAGGCTCAGACCCGTTCAAAGATTCTTGGATCGGGTACTGCGTTCGACGTCCAAAAGCAGTTTGAGGCGAATGTGAAAGATGACATTGTCCGCCCAGTGGAGAGTGGAATTAAACGCTACCAAGGCGTGTTGTCTCACAAGATTATGTATTCGTCCGATGCCTCTCCATGGCGTCTTCTGATATGGAACTTGATGGCCGTTCACACGGCGTCGTTGGGTATAACAACGAGATCGTTATTGCCACAACCGCCCAGACCCTGGGACTAAATACAAACATAAACACTGCACCAACCCCACCCGTCGTGTCTACGGGGGACATGGGACTGGTCAAGCCGCCACATCGCATTGATGCGCCTACTGTGGACTGTGGAAGCGGGAACCCGTTCCGGAGCTGCCTCTGATGCAGAGTCGGCGGCATCAGGAAGCACAACAGGAACTGCGGCAGCTCGCCAGTATGATGACGAGAAAACTGCCGTTATTGTGGGTAGGGTTACAGTTGGCTTACTCGCGCTTTGGTTTCTTCGATTATAGTCACAAGAAGCAGACCCCAACAGCAAGGACCATGGCCCACAGGTTTTCGAGCAGCCACGAAACAATGGAGCATATAATTCCGGTTAGTTTCCCAGCTAGCTTCACCAGGATGCGCCCATGAGCCTTTATGTGCTTTTTCAACCACTCATTGAGGCCACCCTTATCAGACTTCTTACTTCCACCCCCGCCGGTCAGCGCAAGTACTGTGAGGATAGATGCGATCGTAATCCCTTGTTCTCGGAAGAGGGTGCGAATGCACTCAGCGAGCGTCATGTGCTCATTCAGGATCCAACTGATCAACTCTCTGATTCGGTTGATTTGCGATCGCAGAGCCTTTATTCGTTGCGGCCGCCTCCACGCGGGAAGCTCGTCCATCTTCCAGGCTGCGCAAGCGTTCTGCTATCCGGCACCTTCGAAACTGACCATCTTGAGCTTCATCGAGGTTTCTTTTTTCCAAAGAGGTGTGCTCATCCAGCTCGGACAGTCTGGCCAGGTTCTTCGTTAACTCACCTCGGGTGGTCTGCATTGCTCTGTCGAGTCCGCGGAGCTCTCTGATGTTGTCCTCCAATCCCACAGTATCAAGTGGAGGGTCATGTTAGGATTTAAGTGCGGTTTCTTCCTCCTCGGAAGACTTTCCACCACATTTTGAGTGGAATTTGACGCAGCATTACTCTTGCAGTTCGATAGTATCCGATCCGATCCTAGGAGCTGCTTCACCCAACTCATTGTTATTGACCCGCAGTGTTTCAAGCATCTTTGGCATAAGCGCCTTGTTCCCTCGAGTCCAATCAACAAACTCCAGCTCATTCCGGATGACCTCACCACCGCCATGCTTTCCATATATTGTTGGGAGAACAAAGGGGTGTTCCCGATTTACTGACGATGTCGACATTTGGATGTTCCTTCAGCCTCAGCCGCCCTTTGTCGAGCTCAAACTTAGTCACATAGGAATAGTCACGTATAAGGGGCATCATCCCTTTCTCAGACAGATTCTGGCAGTAGCCATTGACAGCCTCTTCCAAGACCTCATGCCGCAATGAAAGTATTTTATCGCCTGTGTCGTGCTCTGAAGGAACAACATCTCCGCTGTCAGGAGCCCGGGTAAAGCTATAGCTTCATCTTACAACTCCGTTGCATCATCATCGACCTGTCGTCTTGCGAACTCGTCGAGGTCATTAGTCTGCCATTGTATTGAAGTCTGATCCGAGACATGTTCAATATATTCACCATGTCTTCAAACCAATATGGATGCATGCTTAACCCATACCGCAGACCACAGTACAGTCGCCGTGGGCAGTCACTTTTCCACATGTCCACAGTGGTTGTGGAAAACCGTGGGCAAATTACCTTTCAACTGCCCACATAAATTTCTGTGGACAGACATTTTTTCTAGACCGTGGGCATGCTACCAACTTGCCCATGGAATTAATTACTAACACGGCAATTCCCGTGGAGTACACATGATCTGACTTTTTATTACACTACTATAATACTTATGTTAAGTAATTTTTCTACACGATGGCAATAAGAAAAAAAATCTGTTAACATCGGAACGAGGTCAAAGTATCAGATTAGTTTCTGTTCTCCCCTGTCACGACAAATTTCTGGGATAATCCAACTGACGAAAATGCAGAAACTAAAAAGCTCGGACGGAATGGTTTCGCGCCCCGAAGGCGCGCAGGGACGGTTTGGGGCAAGCCCCTTTCGATCCTCGTTGACTGTTCGTTTTTTGCTGAATGTCAAGATGTGGTAGAGGAGGAAAAGGAAGGAGGGGGAGGCTTACCCCCGCATGGGCTTCTTCCGGCTCTTTTTATTTGGAGGTGGTTGAGATGGTGATGTGGAAGTCCATTATGTTGAGTTTAGTGATTGGATTGAGTCTAATGCCTTTTTGGAGTTTGCCTTGGCTTTTTCCCTGAACTCGCGGGTTTCGGAGATGGCTTGTCCTATCTCAATTGCTTGTTCTATTGCTCTCTTTATGTCCTCGGTGATAACTGCAGACTGAGGTGGCTGTTTTGCTGTGATCGACACACCCGGGGTGTCGGGTAGAGAAGGAAGTGGGGAGTGAGGGGTGGGAGGTGGTGAAAATGCAACCTCCAGTTCCTCCTCAGTCTCCACCAGACGTTCCTCATCCAACAGTACCGGCTCAGGAGCTGGCAGTTGGTTGGGTGTACTAGTGAGACTAGGAGGGGAACTGGCGACTGCCTCCAGAACCTCCATCCTCTCGCTCACCTCTTTGTTCCCCTTCCGGAAGGCCTCCAAGCGCCGGGCGTCCCTGCGCTTGGTTGAGGGACTCTTCTTCCCGTTCTTTCTCTTTCTCTCGTCAGGGCATCCATGAGAGAGGGAATCCTCTCGCCAAAGGTACTACCTCTCCACGAAGAGGGTGGTGACTTGGTTGTCTCTATTTCAAATTCCACGCTCAGGTGGACTCTCTTACCTGTCTCCTGGACAGTCCAGGTGACAGGGCAAGAGATGCCCAGAGCTGAGATAGTTCTGACGAGTCTTTCTGGTAATTCCAGTGTATCCCTGATTGATTAATCAGGTGCTCACACGCTGAAGTCAGAGGTGCGAATGATGTGAATGTGATGATGATGGCGAATGGCGAATGGCGATGTCCAATGACCAGAACTAAAAAGCTTGTGGACCATGTGATATTTATCTACTCATCTGTTTGCCATTTGTTAACCCTTTACCTGACGCTAGAAGACTACACTCGTGACACAAATTCTCGTGTAACTAAAAATTTTAATTTTTTGCTCCCAACGACCTCTCATTGGAACGAGCGTGACGCGCTCGTTCGAATGAGGGGTCATAACCTATGTTTTGGGAACAAACAGTCAAAACATAACATAGATTGAATGGGGATTTTCGTGTACAGCGCTGACCGGTTTTGGCCGTTACGTTAGGTAAAGCGTTAAATAAAGAAGGAGGGATATTTCCACCAATTATGATTTTATCGTCACCAAATAAGGCCTCTCCAGTTCCCCCTCACGGCGTCATTTTTATCTTCCGCTTCCGCAAAGCTCCGGTTAGTTTTCGCGACAGCTACCGGCTGTCTTCGAAATTCGAATAAAGAGTTGAGAGTATAATTTAAGAAAAGCAACTTCTATCCCAAGCATTGGTTACTGGGTCCAATAATCATCCACCAGTAAAGCAGGGCTTGTTTACCACAACGAACAAGCACTGCTTCACTTCCCGGGATCCCCACGGGGGTCGGTCCATTACAAGTGGGATAAGCACCTCTCGTGTATTCGCTTACCAATACCTGATGTTGGTTTTTAACCCTACCCCGTCGATATTAATAAAAGTTAGCCCCAGTGGACTGTGCCAGACAAGATAGATCCATCAGTCTCGTGAACACAAGTCGCTTGAAGTTTTTAATCCTTTCAAACGCTGCTGTATATAGTATACACATGCCACTAACTTCTGTAAAACTACTTCAGAAGGATTATAGCAGGTCACAAATCATAAACACAAAAGCACCATTAAATGCCGATCAACATAAGTCAATCAAGTTAATTAATTTAATCATTGATGAATATCAAACAATCTAGCAGAAAAATAATAACAACCAAGAGAATAAAAATGTTTGGTTTATATTTTTCATTCTTTCGCTTTAACAATTAAAAATATACATTGGCCAGGGCCAGGTTAAAAAAATAACGAAATTAATTTGACGATGCATTGTTATTGTACGCTGAACAATCAGAATTACTCCGAAATTATCCACTAAGAAGTGCGACATTCATATTGCACATTTTAGTGAATAATTCCGAAGTAATTTATCGATAGGGCCAGGTTAAAAAAAAACGAAATTAATTTGACGATGCATTTTTATTGTACGCTTGTTACGACCCGTAATGTAATAAATGCCCATAATGTAATACCTACCCATAATGTAATACAAAAATGACCCATAATGTAATACGAACCCATAATGTAATAAAAAACGACCCATAATGTAATAAATGTAATAACGTGTAATAAATGTTAGGTACCCATAATGTAATAAAATTTTTAAAAAATTAGATACAAATTCCTTTTTTCCAGGCCCGTAATGTAATAAAATTCTAAGTTTGATTTTTTGTTTTTTCTCTTTACTCCAGCAGTGCGTTCGGCTACTTATGACACATCCTACGTCTTCATCAATGCTGCCAATGGCCCCTATGCCGTACACAGCCAACATGTGTGGGTGTGTTGGGATTATGATGGAGAGTATTCCGGGACCTGGGACGGGTATACTCTGCTCTGAGTGGCAGGCATTATCCCTCTTCTATTTGTACAACCCGCGCAAACGTCTTCCTCAATAGCCTCTACTGCCCTGCCACAACCATATAGGTCTACCTTACCAGACATTCAGTAATTTTGATTCCAGGATGGTCATTTATAACTGCAAACTGCAATCATCATATTCGACCGGCTGTTCACTTGCACAAAAGCAATGTGGGTAGCAGGTTCCTACTGTTAATAAATGCAAGTAACTCTGGCCATAGTTGCTGGGGCAAAGGATGGAGTGGGTGCCGTGGGATTTGGGTGCACCAAGACTGGATAGTGGCGGGGGGGGGGGGGGGTAGTGTGGGATAAAAGGAAAAGATGAAACAGAAGCAAGACGTTGAGTCAAGCGGCGCAGAGGAATATCGGGAGGCGATATGGTAGGTGTACTGGTATTGGGATAGGGGATATCCTATAGCTCGATGGGATTTGGATTGGGCTACTTTCCTCCAAATTAAGCGTATCCTCTGTCTCTCCAGTTTTCACTACCTGAACAAATTAGTCATTTCCCTGTACTGTACTACTATAAGTTTATGTCACACCCACCGCACCTGGAAACCAATGAGCCCGATCCCAGGATGACACTTAATAACGACCACATCATATTCCCGATCCTGTGATAACATGTGTCAAGTAATATTATTAGTCCACCACACGGCCTTCCACTTAAACTACCTACAGTCATGGCAGTTCCTGGCGGTTGGCAGGGACTTCCTGCCAACCGCCTACTCTATCACATCGACTGTTCGCGTGTTCATCTCCGCTATTGTGCCATCTTCTCCTAAGTTACACTCAAACAACATACATAACTAGACACGAGGAGTAACATGGGCGTATCCGTTTGACCGGGTGTGTGATAGAGTATGCGGTTGGCAGGAAGTTCCTGCCAACCGCCAGGAACTGTCAGGAAATGTAGGTGGTTTAAGTGGTAGTCCCCACAGCTCAGAAAATGCTGTGGAATGCTTTTCCAATCAACATAATCTCAAGAAGCACCAAAACTACTCTCTATTATAGATCTGCATTCGTCCTGTGCATACTATGAGTGATGCCACACCACTGGTGAAATTTATTTGAGAATGCAATCCCCTGAGCTCAATACAAAGAGGCTGCTTTGTACAACCAAGTGATGTGCACATTAACTCGACTCAGTTGCTGGTCACAGCCACAGGTGAACATGACATACTCTTAACCAATCTTCTCGCAAAGGTGGCCTGCGTGGATGATAGCAGTCTACAAGGCGTTTAACATGCTTCGGTTCATATCAATTGAGGGTGTTCAATCTGTGGTGTGTTGAGGTTTTAGAAAAATAACACTGAGAGGAGTTGAAACCATTTCACTCAGGGCTGTCACTATTGAAACTGATACAATTTTTATTGAAAATGTAAGGTCTTTCTTGCATGTGCGAAATGGAAACTATTTGACTGGAAAGCATTTGATAATATTACTTGACACATGTGATCACAGGACCGGGAATATGATGTGGTCGTTATTAAGTGTGGTCCTGGGCTCGGGCTCATTGGTTTCAAGGTGCGGAGGGTGCGACATGAACTTATAGTAGTACAATACAGGGAAATTACTAATTTGTTTAGGTAGTGAAAATTGGAGAGACAGAGGATAGATTGTACGCTTAATTTGGAGCAAAGTAGCCTAATCCAAATCCCATCGAGCTATAGGATATCCCCCATTCCAATACCAGTACACTCACCATATCGCCTCCCGATATTCCTCTGCGCCGGTTGACTCAACGTCTTGCTTCTGTTCTATCTTTTCCTTGTATCCCACACTATACGCCCCCCCCCCCCCCACTATCCGGTTATTGTGCACCCAAACCCCACTGCACCCCACTACACCCTCTGCCTCAGCAACTTTGGCCAGAATTGCTTGCACTTATTAACAGTATAGGAACCTGCTACCCGCATTGCTTTTATGCAAGTGAACAGCCGGTCGAATATGATGATTGCAGTTATAAATAACCATCCTGGAATCAAAATTATTGAATGTCTTGTAAGGTAGACCTATATGATTATGGCAGGGCAGTAGAGGCTATCGAGGAAGTCGTTTGCGTGGGTGGTACAAATGGAAGAGGGATAATGCCTGTCACTCATAGCAGAGTATACCCGCCCCAGGTCCCGGAATACTCTCTATCGTAATCCCAACACACCCACACATGTTGGCTCTGTACGGCATAGGGGCCATTGGCAGCATTGATGAAGGCGCAGGATGTGTCATAAGTAGCCGAACGCACTGCTGGAGTAAAGAGAAAAAACAAAAATCAAGCTTAGAATTTTATTACATTACGGGCCTGGAAAAGTGTAATTTGTATCTAATTTTTAAAAAAAATTATTACGTTATGGGTACCTAACATTTATTACACGTTATTACATTTATTACATTATGGGTCGTTTTTTATTACATTATGGGTTCGTATTACATTATGGGTCGTTTTTGTATTACATTATGGGTAGGTATTACATTATGGGCATTTATTACATTACGGGTCGTAACATACGCTGAACAATCAGAATTACTCCGAAATTATCCACTAAAAAGGGCGACTTTTATTTTGCACTTTTTAGTGAATAATTCCGAAGTAATTTATCGATAGGGTCAGGTTAAAAAAAACGAAATTAATTTGACAATGCATTTTTATTGTATGCTGAATAATCAGACTTACTCCGACATTATCCACCAGAAAGGGCGACTTTCATATTGCATTTTTTAGTGAGTAATTCGGAAGTAATTTATCGATAGGGTCAGGTTAAAAAAAACGAAATTAATTTGACGATGCATTTTTATTGTATGCTGAACAATCAGAATTCCTCCGAAATTATCCACTAAAAAGGGCGACTTTCATATTGCACTTTTTAGTGAATAATTCCGAAGTAATTTATCGACAGGCCTGAGTACTCGGCGGTAATTTCACCGGGCTAATGTTCCTTTGTCAAAATATTTCCAGGCCGAAAATTCTAGAAGCCGAATGTTCCCCTTCCCGCCCGAGCTTAGAGTTGTCAACGAAAGCGAACGAAATGTTCAAAAGTCGATCGAAAATCAGATTCGGTTTAACAGAATGATCATATCAATACATAACTGCATATCAGCGATATTCGCAGGTAAAAAACTCTTTTATTTTCAACTATTTTTTGCGTTTTGTACACATGTTTTTCAAAACACTCGTTCGCAATCGACATGGGTTTGTTACTGTATGTCTTGTTTTCACAGTGTGGGTTGTGCTATTCACTTTTCAGAGTGAGAAAATGTGACGTAATTTTAACAAGTTATCAATTTTTTTTCCTTTTTGTAAATACAAAAATGACCATATACCTGTGCTTGCAAATTGAAATGATGAAGAAATAAATATTTTTAATCAGAGTTACATTCTATCAAGACGTGTTAAAAATTACTTCCAGTTACATTTCTGTGGGCAGACGTGTTTCGGATTAATTATGTGGACACTGCCGTCCGGCATTATCATCGTTCAGTAATCTTTTTCACAGAAGTCCACAGGCTTTTGCCCACAGAACTGCATGCCCACAGAAGTCCACAGAAATTGGTATCAAACTGATTTCTGTGGAAAATCAGTGGGCGCCCACCGTGGACATGTGGAAAAGTGACTGCCCACGGCGATTGTACTGTACGAGAGCCTATTGGGGTAAAGGGAGTTGGGAAGTCGGTTGTGATCACGTACAATCCTAGTACGAGTGCCCCAAACCAGCAGCTCAATATCCGATTCCCAGACCTCGGGTTCCATGACCTAATCGTATCGGGTGCAGTGCGCCTAGCCTTTGCAGTCACCCTGAACTCAACAGATGATAGCTGGTCAGTCGTTCAGAATTTTGGCCGTGCCATCGTCAATACAATGGCAATCAAGATCAGCTGGAACGAGGTGATGTCAGTCGACGACGCAGATGTGTACCACTGCTACCTTGACCTCTGGAAGACAGCCCCCGAGCGCAAAAATCCACACTACCAGGGCATTGATACCTCCGTGAAACGAAATGCTACTAAGCTGCGGGTCGGCGAAGAAGGCACTGTTGTTGTAGACAAGGCTATCGTTGATACCTATAGTAATCGGTTCTGTATCTCGCTGGATTTTGAACTCGTGCAATACAAGAAAAACGCCGTTTATTTTCTTTTTATATTTTCACTTTTTGCTTCCAAAACATAGGTTATGACCCCTCATTGGAACTAGCGTGTTGCGCTCGTTCCAATGAGGGGTCATAATCTATGTTTTGGAAGCAAAAATGAAAATGTTTAGTGATACGAGGATGTTTTTTCCAAGTGACATCTGTAACTCAAGTTAGGTGGTGGGTTAAAAAGTCATACTAAGTGGCTAATCTGTGTGTGTGCGTGTGTGTCATGTGATAAATAGAATATTGAATGAGTGTTTTTCTTATATAATATTTATGAAACTCGTCCGAATTTTCCGGAAAACTCTTAGACTTGTTTCATAAATATTATATGAGAAAAACACTCATTCCATATCCTCTATATCTACAATATCTTCAGCCGATGGAAGGATGCTGGCCAATGCTGCCTATCACAGCGCCGTGGTCTCTGCACTCACATTAGGATATGCCCGCTTAGGTAAGATGACAATGAAGGGAGCCACCCCTAAACATGACTTCACCGGCTATGATGCCGGGATGGTAGACCCTGACGCGGGGCTGGCGACGGCAACTAAGGACATTCTAATTAAACAGGGAATCATTCCAGCAGATATTATGAAACAACAAGATGGCCTCGATCGCAATGCTAGTTGTGGACGCCCTTGTTAACGCAGTAGTCTTCTCTGGCAGCAAGTACCTCTTCTCCAAGTTTCGGGATAACAGTGATGGTGTGGAACGTGTGCGACATGAAAAAGCCATAGGAAAGCTTTAGGCCGCCCAGGCAGCATGGTCCAATAAGCGAACAAAACGCCTCGATTGGATCAACGAAGAACTACGTCGCAAAGGCCATGCCTTGCGTACATTCCAGGTTGTCGATGCTGCGATTCGCGAGTATGCACAGGTAGCTGGGAACAGTTTAAACAGTCTTGTACCAGAACCGCAACTAGAAGACTTTTACACACCATCAGCCGGGCAGGAGGACCGTGAGATCGCCTTCATCATATTATGGCTGGGTATAGTCGGGTTTCTTAGCTACGAACCCATCCAGTGATTCGCTACGCGTATGGTTTTACAATCAAAAAAAGTTGTTTTCTTTTTGTTGGGGGGGGGGGGGGGTGAAAACGCTGACAAAAGTTGCCGCCTACCTATGCTCGAAAGTAATCGTAAAAGCCCCTGAGAGTTGCACATAAACTACAGATCGGCGGGTGCGGTGGGCTCTGGTCTCAGACGTTCCGATTAAACAACAGCGGGTCCCTGTCTCTCTCTGGCGAGTTCAACAATAACACCTCGCTTTTTGTGCCCTGTGTGCTCTCCTGGCGAGATGCCTTGCGGATATCAAGCCGGAGTTGGTTGAATTTCTCTTCTTCCGTGAGCACGCGACTGAATTGCTCCTCGGTTATCTGGGTTATCGCCAGCAGCTTTCGGGTACAGATGTGCGATGCACGAAAGCTTGGTCCCCGCTAAGGTGGCAATGGTGTTGTGAGCCTTCTTGGGCTATAACCACTGGAATTGCGGCTATCTTTGGCAACTGCCCCTACACCGGTCGCGGACAGAAATGTTGTTCGATGCCATCTGCGAGATTAACCCCTCGCTGGTATTTCTTGCCGAGAGAACGCCAGCGGTCTCGTTCGGCCATGAGACGGGCTCTTACATCACCGATCTCCTGCGGCTGTTAGGATAAAATGGTAAGGTCTATTAATATTAGTGAATTATATTGCTACAACCCAAATTATTGGAAAAAAAGTGAACTGACGGTTATATTGTTTTGTGGGGGTTGGAACAATATTTCTCTTGGCCTATGGTTAAATCGGACAGATTTTTCCCAAAAAGTATTATGTGCTGATGCAGATTTTAGTTTTAGTTTTGGATTATGGTAGTTTTGTTTGATTGGTGATGCAGATTTTATGTTTATTTTGGGATTAGGTTAGTTTTCAAAGAAAAGCTGTGAATTCTTATCATTTTCAGCTTATTCCTTTGGTAGTACCCGGGTAGAAAAATCTATTGGAGGCAATACTAGTTTGTTAAGACCATTTGATACAGTTTGGACACTTTTCTTTAAAAATCAAATTTCCCATGTTTTTGAATCAAAAGTTGAATTATCATGCAGAAATGACTCTTTATCAGAAGGAAGAATTAAAATGTATCTCCAGTAGGGTTGGGGTTGATTATTGTGAATACATATTTTGGTTTCCAAACATTTAATTATTATTCTTGGAGCTTATTTCACATTCAAATGTTCATTGGGGTCCACAAGCATTATTTCTGTTGTTTTGAAAAGTTATGAAGATAAAGTTAATGAAAGACTATTTTGGAACACAAATTTGGGGAGGGGAAATGGGATGGGTCAGTGGAAAGAGTAACATATTAAAGTTGCAAATAAACTGTCATAACTGTCATGCTACCTTTCAGCTGGCCAAAAGTTATTGATTGCAGAAAAAATGGTCTATTGACAAACGAAAGAAATCCTATGATGAAATTATGCAGTAGTTTAATGGCGCTAATTACACATATCTGTCACTAATGTTTTTAATGGAAAAATGTTTTCTCGACAAGTATGGCACTGGGACCGGCAGCAGCGCGGGGGGCGGGTGGGGGTGGGGTGAATGGACTGGTTTGTAGGCCCACCACCCTCGCCAGCCCGGGAGGTTATCATACCACTTTATAGGCCAGGCAGGGGGCCCCAGCGTAGATTCACTTCAGGGAGCACAAAAATGCCTGCCTACCACTTATGGGGAAGTTTCGGGGCACCAGCGTAAATTCACTTTCTACTCCAACACCAAACGGGCCCCAGTCTAGATAAAGAATGGAGAAAGGTAAATCCACCCCAAACAGCAGCTGGATAGCCATAAGGGACGACCCACACCCTCGCCGACCCCTGCCTCTCATAGACAAAACCCCTTTCCGGTGATGTATAATAGATGAAGCCATATCATATTAGACATATCCGTGACAATGAATATACCTGATCAGGTGCACGATGCGGATAGGTAAAAACGCATGTCAGTGGCTTACTTTGATCTCTACGGAGCTCTGTGGCCGGCGCTGTATGGGGGAGTACTATAAAAAGTACCTTTGGTCAAACTGTGAAATGGATCGTGTACAAAACCTCGCTGAGTTTGTGGCGTGGAGGTAACGAACCAATTATCGCTCTGCCTGAGGTGTGGTTACAGGAATGAACAGATGAAATTACAGCACCGAGAGCAGAGAGCCACGGCAAAGGAATTTAACCGGCTGGCGGCTATCGAAATTTCCATTTAAAGATGTGGTGGCAATAGGCATACTCAGTACACAACACGGCAAATATGGACGAATACATCAATCAGCTGTTGGCTGAAATGCAAACACCGGGGCCTCTTCAAGATGTTGTCCAGAACATCCTGGATTAACCCATTCCAGAGGCAATAAAGAAGTGATTGCTGAGGACTCTGCTTCCAGATGATGCACCCCCCCCCCCCTATCCACCTCGAAAGGCGCGTTAGAGAAAAGGGAAGGCAATTTTTGAGGAGTTTGACCCAACGGCGACAATTCGGCTTGGATATCGAAATCCCTCACCCGGTACCAGATGACGAACCATGGGTCGATCTTGTGAACGACGCCAAAGATGAGTTTGAAGTCGACGACGCTGTTGCGGTCTACTCTACATGACGAGTGGAAGTAGATGACATCGGGGCCGATGGTTTGCACGCTGGACGAATGGCCTTGGATGCTCGGATGACAGACAAGAGAGTTGCACTGCTCCTCTAAAAACTCCCGGACGGTGAATATCTCTTGAAAATCAAGTTTCTCCGGGAGCATGACGAAAGAAGACTGGGTAGTCGAAGACAAGTTTGACCCTGTGAAGGCAAAAAGGAAGAAAGGCAAGGGCGTTGTCGAAATCACACAAAACACCAAACCAGACGTCCTGACGGGGATTGACAGCCCGTACGACAAAAATGTCTATCTTGTTACAATTGTGGTCTACGGGCTCTATCCTCTCAGAGAGCCAGACCCAGAAAACCAAAGAACCAATGAAACTAGTTGGTCTGAATTGCGTCGCCCGGGGAGTGGTTGAGCAATTCGAATGTGTCTTGAGAGGCCAGGGGTTAACCCTCACAAGGCGCCAGAAGATACACAGGTGAGAAGAGAGAGTCCACGGCTCTGGTGCAACGGTCGACGATGTGGCCAAGCTTGAGAAAATCTTCAAACGGGCGATCATCCTGAAGGACATTGCCGGCGAGGATATGTACAAAAGTGGTAAATATGGGAGAGGGGGGAATTGCTACCATCGTCCCATAGAGATGATCTGCCACAACGGCCACCCCTGGTCCAAAGACCTGCACTTCCCCCAGACCAGGCTGCTCCAGATATACGAGGGTGACGCCTGGGAAGCCATCAGACAGGTCACCCAAAATGAGCCAAGCGCTGTCAGGCTACTCGGAGGTGGCCAGGATAGACAGCTCAACGTCGACCAGTTCGACCTACAAGAAGGCCGCACCTACAGGACACAAACCCTGCAAGAAGCCTGCACCCATCTAGGGATTGAGTCCCTCGCTGACATGGTTTTCGGGGGTGAACCAAGCGACCAGCATTATGGCCAAAGAGCACAACGGTTGGAAGCCGACCTCAGCCGGCCTCCTCGACGACATCCAGATGGCCTGTGTAGAACACGGCCATGGCGGCCTCTGGAACTCCACGGACTATGACACGAGAGCCATTATCAGCATCGACATGAAAGCCTGCTACCGCGCCAGATTCCAGGGGAAAGGCGAGGCCAAGCCCTATTTCGAAAAATTCTGCTACGCCACCCACCGGATGACGAAGGTGTCTATAAACGGCGTTCTTCCCAAAGACATAGGCACAGGTTTCGCTGAGGCCCGGGAGTGGGAGTTCAAATAAGGGATTCACCCCGTCACCCCCGGCCGGTTTGGGAAGCATTTCGCCGAGCAGGGCTGGGTTCCCACACCTCTGCTCGCCTTCCTCGTGGAGTTGGGTCTCCTCACCCGCCTAAGGGTCCGCGAAACCATCATTGCGTTCGAGAAGCAAGCAGAGCTCTGGCTTCCAGAGGACCGAGACCAGGGCTGCAGCATTATCGGGACGTTCACTCAGGGCGCAAAAGCTAATGGTAAACAACTGACTCGCCGCCTTGTCACTGACCAGGGTGAACTACATTATCTTGTGAGAGACACTCGCCAAAGAGGCACCCTGGTTGGCGCACCCCAACGGTGCACTCAGTGCCATATTCTCGCGTATTATGATGGTTCACAGCCCCAGTACGCCCACTTGAGGGCCTCTATGCTAGCCTATGCCCATATTAACCTCCTCAGTATGTTACAGCATATACGTTGAAAAGCTCGATGGTGTCGAGGCCTATGTCACCCCGATACTCCGTGATTGTGAGCAATTGTGTGTGCCCCGCCTGACTGGGGGAGAACATCTTCCACCCACAAGCTAAGCCCAATTGCACGACAAAGAGGAACAGTTGTGCATGCCTCGGGAACACGCCGCTTACCTCTCCAAGCCAGAGTATATACAACAAGCCAAACAGCTGGCCAACTCAACTGCTCCAAAGTACGACGACCCACTGACCCACCAATGGCTAAGCTACCTCAATGGTGCAGGTGGTATCGGCAAGACAACGAGAGCGATCGAGCAATTCAGGGTGCGAGACCCACTTATCTTTACCCCAATTCATCGCCTAGCCAAAGAGATGCGAGATAGGGGAGTCAAGGCACAGACCTCCCATAGCTTCTTCCGGCGGAGTGGACAAAAAGAGTGGACGCCAGATCGCATGGGCCAAAAGTTCACCCCTCGCGTCACCATCTGGGATGAGGTCTGCACTGTGCCCCGGCCTATCCTAGAAATGTTGGTGTCCAGGTCATCTGCTGTGGTGATCAAGGCCTGCGACCATCAATCGCAGGTGAGATGTTCATGACTGGTTACGTCAAGCAGTGGATTATTACGAAAAGGTCAAGGTAGACCACCGGGCAAAAGATGATGCGTTCATGGCCTTGAAAAGGCACATCCGCCACCAGGCTGACAAGATCCGGTGTCAGGAGATGCGGAAGGCTCTCCCTAGCTATCTCGGGTGGGAGCGCCTCATGGAGCAATTGAGGCCAGATGACCTGATCCTCACCAGCCGGCAGAAGGTTCGCGACCGGGCACTGTTGCTTCAAAGACACGAGTACATTCCAGACCCCCCAGCCTCAGTACTTTACCACCCCAAAGGCAGCCGGAATCAAAACATCCTCGTCTCCATTCCTGGCACAGACCTGAAAGAGAAGATCGTTCATAACGACACCGTGGAAGTCACACCGGAGGCCGCTGAACAGGCTATCAAGACCGATGACTGGAGCCTAGGCCACTCATCCCAAGGCCTCACTATCCACGACCCACAGAAGGATTGGATCATAGACGACTTCCTACAATGGTCCAACCTCGCCTACCTCGCCGTTCCTAGCGTGAAGTATATGCAACAGCTCGAACGAGTAACCTATCCACCAGATGGGGGTATTGAGGTCAGGCAGCTCACAGAGCAGCAGCTCCGCAAAAACATCGCGAGGATGCTTGTCGCCCACAAACGCCAGGACCAGGTCAATGGACTCTCGGGTTCATTGTTAAGGTCGACTACATCCTGCGGCGCAAGAAGGACCAACAGAACCACTGTGCGACATGCAACATCGAGATGTTGTTGGCCTACTATCCCAAAAATAGACAGTAGTTCAGTGTCGACCGGCTGGACAACAGCAGGAGGCACTGCCGGGGGAACGTGTGGTTGACCTGTTTAGAGTGTAACTGAAGAAGAGGGGTTGCAGCGGTGGCAGAGGCACAATACATCTCGTGTTTAGTCCGAAGGACTACTCCATCTGGAGGCAGATAGGTGTCGGGAGTTCCCGGGCTGGTCCATCCAACAAATAGTAGAGGACAGGTTCGCCGGGCTTGGTGACCGAGCGTCCAAGTCGGCAAACCTGGAGAGACCACAAAGGGTCGGTTGCCATACGGCGCCCCTCCCCCCTACCACCCTCCAGCTCGCCTGCCTGCATGGCAGAGATAGCGAAAACCCACAGTGGAGGGCAGCTTTTTCTCCTTGAGACCACAGGGCGGCCTGCAACTACAGATAAGGGTTTTTGGGCCACAACATTGGCCTTGACGACCACAGATGGCGTACTTTTAGTTCAGCGAGTCACCTCATCATTCAACGCCGCAACAACGGCGGGCAGCCATGCGACCCATTCAACTGACCTCTCACCAGATGGTAACCTCACCTCCTGGGCGTATTGGCGCCCGATCAGTCGCTCTGCCAGGCTTCGGTTGAATCGTTCTACAATTCCCTGGTCCCGGTGGACGTCCACGCGGCCACTCCGGACTTCTGTCCCGTGTTTCGCCAGCAGCTGATTCACCTCGCCAATGAACTCCCGCCCGGAAACGACCTGAAAGAGCTTGGGCCACCGCAGTGGTCCACGCTTGTATATCGTTTCTAGGTCGGCCGCGACCTCTTTGGCTTCTTTTGTGGCCAGGGGCTCTGCCTCTTTATAGCTGTGAGCCCATACTTGTAGGTTTTGCGGGTCACCCGGTCGTGTGGCAGAAAGAACAGGTCGGCCTGGTGGACCTCATTCGGCGTCCGCACATCGAACTTGGGTCGTGGTATGTGTGTGCTTCGCGCAGCTGGAAGGTATATCTGCCAGATGGCCGGCTTCTTAAGCCATGCCCGAAACAAATCTTCAGAGACCTTGGCCGTGGAAGCAAGGTTGTTGATGGCCGTGAGTCCCTTCCAGTACCCCTTGGGGCTGTACTAAATTTAAGTTAACTTTGATGCAAGCTTGCTGTCCATTCTTCGGTATTTCAAGCATCATTTGGACCTCTAAAAAACATATTGTAAGAGTCTTATAATGGTAATATTCAATTATGTACTTGACGCTATCCGACGTTCAAACCGTGGACCTACCAAGAGCGCTCCCAGCTGGAGAGCAATCTGAGTGTGCCCTTGCTGAAGTAACCTACTACCCTCTTTGATACAACATTAGGTCGAGATTAGGCAATAATTATATTCGCGTCGTGGTTGAGAAAAATGACCCAGTTTAGTGGAAGATGAAGATGCCAGATGGCTATTACAATGTATGCGAGCTAAATGATGAGGTGTTTTGTCAGGTTGGGACTATACTCTATCTTCACAAACCTTCGGGTCGTCTGCGACTCAAGACAAATAAGTTTCTGGAACTGGGAAGTTGCCACACACCTTGCGATTTGCAACAAACAAAATCCCTCGGGGAGGGAAGCAGCTGGTGGGGGATGAGTTACCTGAACTTGCGGCCCACCGTGAGCTCTACGTCCATCTGTTAGAAGTCAGCACCACGGACAATGTTTATAACGGTCTACCCAGCACACTACTCAGAACAGTACCTGTAGCAAATGTAAAATGTGTCAGTGGCAGAACAGTAGCTTTCTCTCATTTGCAATACAAAAGTCTTGTCCCAGGCCCTAAGGGCAATGTTACAGTCCACGTTTTAGATAGCAGGGCCCTATTGAATTGCAACACCTATCCGTAACATTACATATTCGAAAAATACCTTGGGAACTACAACAGCTGCAACAAGTGTAAAGACATGGTGAATAATGGAGGACCAGGAGCACATGATGTATTGCCTTGCACGACCCTTCAGCCGGCTGATCTCGAGGACACGCAGGGCTTCGGAGAACCAGGGATGATGGACAAATTGTATGTAGTTCAGCTCTCCGAGGGGCTATACAAGTGAAAAAGAGCTGCCCGTTCCGAAGGTACAACCGCAACAAGCTACATTTAGCGAGCTGCTCGGTTTGAACGTGGAAGGCTCAGCCCCGTGGAGGAGCTACGAACTTAACCAAAATGACCCCAGTCAGTGGTCTCTGTATAGGCACCCTGTTCTTTGTGGGCGGGAACTTAGTGATGTCAATTTTTCGTCTGCATACTGATGTGATAAACATAGCGCTGAATATGGCCCACCGGTATCCCCATTTTCATCAAGAACTATTATGATATGACATGTAGATGAATATTTTGCAATTGTTGTGAAAAGAAAAGCCTCCGTTTTCTCAAATAAGGCACCTATATGTTTCCAAGGAGGATGCTTCAAGAATATAGTGCCCTTGAATGTTTAATTTATTTGCGCGCGTGTGTGTGTGTGTGTGAGGGGGGGGGGGGGGGGGGGTGCGGCAGAGCGTGAAAAATAGTCAGCTGCAGCTGTCTGTGAGTTACTGAAAATGTAGATCCAAGCAAATAAAAAGTAAAGAAACACCTTGTCTAATGGACAGACAGACAGACATGCAATCACACATTTTGAAAATTTAGACACGAATAATGACTAATATACAATGAAACTTACAGTGAGAAAAGCCAGAACAAGACTGTAAAACAGACAAAAATAATCAGTTGACCCCGAGTGCTGCAGTACCAAAGCACAACATAGAATAGTGAGAGTGTATGAGATTAACTTCAGTTTTACAAAACATGCTGTACAGTTTTTCTAATTGTTCCTCATCAGCTGAGGAGTTGAGTATGGATAGGTGGGTGGGAGGGAACAATGTTTCACAATTGTTACTGTAGTTTTGTACTGTAAAATGAGAATCGTGACACGCCCTTGAGCTTCACAATCCTCAATTGTGCAGTTATCAATCTATAAACCAGAACCTCGTTCACGTTTCAACAATAAATTTTGATGGAGGCTGTGACATTAGAAATTGCAGCGTTTCCATAATTTTATAAGAAAACCGTAAACTTTGTCAGGCCGATGGTAATGTTCACCCCAATCGCAATTCCATTCGCTTGTGATAACTGGTAAGAAATTGTAGGAACATGGCTGTTTGACCCTGGCCATACATTCACTTTTTTTCAGTTTCGCTATGGTTTTGTAACTGGATTTTGTGTGCTGCTCTGGTTGGTCTTAACAGAATGACTACGAGATAAGCGACGAACAAACGATATTTAGTGTGTAATGTACAAAAGGATCCCGGCACGCGGATTAGTGCTTGTTTATTGGGCCTGATAACCTCCGACTGTGTCGGTATTCTCTAAAGCGGTAAGCTGTAGTAAAAACGAAACGAAACTTGGCTTTATACTTCCGTGGCGGGCATCATAATTATCACAATGCATGCCGAAACACCAAGAAAAAATGTGTAATGCCCCACAAGGAGATCTTTGGCCACTTTTCGTAAAATTCCAACTGGCCGGATGTTTTTTTTATATTTTTTTTTATATTTTTGTAATTAAGTCTTTGCCATTAAAAGCCCATGTTCTTGGTTTGTTTTGTGTTTTAGGCTTCGGAATCTGCAGTATAACCTGGGTGTGTAGTGTATTTCGTCCCTTGAGTGCAAGAAGGCTTAGCAGTGCTAAGGCATTGCAAAACCTTGTTGAACCCAAGTGACAAATTTATGAATTTTATTCAATTGGGTAAAATATCAGACATAAATCATTATTATTTTTAAGTTTCCATTGATTATAAAACCTGTGACAGCCAAAAGGATGACGCAGGGGTGGGGGGGGGGGGGCTGAAAACAGATTATCAGCATTTTTAGGTCAAATGTTGACATTGTTCCAGTTTCAGTAACATTGCCGATCAACTAATTGCTAAATAAATATCGCCTTTTGATCTTGTTTTGTATTCGCAGCTGTATAGGCAATGGCGTTGCTGACAGGGGTAGTAAGTAATGTATTGAATTTCGTCGTTACTCCAACCAATCTTTGTGGTCATTTTCTCTTCATCCAGCCTTGTCGACTTTGGGGAAATTCGTACCTTATATGTCATGTCACTATGATAATGATGCTGATTGAGTGCTACATTCAACATCATCCAACATCAAACAAAAACGTTGTTCAGCATTAGATGAAACACGATGCAACCTGTACAGGTACAAAACTTGTTGAAAACAACTTGTTATATCGTGTGTCATAGGCACATATGTCAACCGGTACCTGTACCGGTACCGCCGGTTCCCCAATCCTCCAACCGGCACCGTTACTGAAGCTTTTGTCCCACCTGTACCGGGACAAAATTATTTTATGGGGAACTTCTTAACTGAACGAGGGTAAACGGGCTAACACTTCGTCCCCAGAGTTCAAATGTGCCTTCTGGCACATAGAACACATTGGAACTCAGGGGACGAATTGTGCATGGCACACTTATCCGACATACTTTCAGCTTATTTGCGAATGAACATATCAAAACACTCTAAAGTGGCATGTTCTGTCTGCACCACAACCCCGATAAGGCCGATCATTTTAAATTTCCAAACATGTCATCAAAGACAACGAAAGCACCGTCTCCGGCTACTTCAAAGCAATTATTCTGTGACGACCTCAAAGTAGCCATAAAACGCGATTTTCGTGCTTTATGATTACTTTAATGCCGCTGCAGAATAATTGGTACGATGCCATGTTTGTCTTTGCGATCTTGGGGACTGGGTCGGTTTAAATGCGAATTTCTCCCATCTGATTGAGATGTCACCTAATTGTTGACTGTCCTGGTACAGGTTATGTTGGTACCGGCGGTATTTTGACATGCCTGGTCACAGGCTTTAGACGTCAAAATAATGAGCTTTATGATGGTGCATCTCGGTAGTTTTCTCTCCCTTCTGTGCCCAGCACTGTTTTCACATAAAGTGCCGTATACTTTCCAAAAATACAAGCTCTAATCATTTTGTTACTCTTACAGAATCTGTAATTAGATTTTAACAACAACCAACCCGCCTCCACATAGTTTTGGAGGATCATGATCAGTGATCAGTATTTGAATGATGGCACGTCGGTATTTGGGTAGACGAAAAATGCATGATAGGTTCTGTATGTGGAGAGGTGAAATCTCATCGTTGGAGTACGATATTTGCACCAGAACATGCAAGTCGCGTGTCTGGCTCAAATATCTTTACACTTCCCCCACTCTAGCGAAATCGTCTCAACTCACAGTCACGTGGCCACAAAAATGATATTGTTTTCAATCAAATGTCTATATGGTCGCGATAGAGCGACTTATATGGGTTGAGCGTCATAAATAAAAAAGTTGCGAAAGTCAGGCCTTATCAAAACAAACAAAGGCAAAGAGAATGTGTGATTCAATGTTCTCATTTCTTTTTCGAGAGGAAAGGGTCTACAGTGTCGCGAGAAGTAAAGCGGGCAGATAATTCCGACCAGCTGGGCCAATACTATAAAACTTTCAAAATTGCATTTTCAAGAGTTGTATATTCTAGTTATGACTTTAAATGGATTGAAATGAATCGATAGCATTTTTAAAGAAGTGGCAACTTGACAGTTACCAAATTGCCATATCTTTTAACATTCCGATTCATTTTAGTCAGTTATATCAATAGGTAGAAAATACAATGCAAGAAAATACAATTTTAAAAGCGTTATTGTATTAGGTCCAGATCACGATACAGTCAACATTTCACGATACGGTCGATAATCTCTGTTCGGTTTTGGAATCACATAACTGTTTTGTCAGGTGTCAGTCATCAGGGTTTCGGAAACTATTCTGCAATTGTCATTTGAAGGATGCGCATGAAAATGGCGGTGATGGAGGCACTTTTCTATATGCCGTGAATGATCGTTCCGGTCATCCACATGGGTAGAGATCACAGCAACTAACCCACAATGCTATTATCTCACGTTGACGCCATATGTCATTTGATTACCAGACGTGATACATACGCTATTTCCATAATGTGTTAATGTGAGTATGCAATAAATAATATATGTTTCTGAAAGCAAAATGAGTATTGCACTAAACACTTCTAAAACTGACTTCTCGAAAATTAGATACTGCAGGGTTGCAGTTCGGTTTTCAAACACTGTCTCCTTTCGTTTTACATAATCACCACTCTATCAGTTTAGAATGTTTATCTTATTCACCCGTGTTGTTGAAGTCCCATTTTCACGTGACGACAATATCCCAAATTTGCTTATTCCTTTCCACAAACTGGTACCTATGAAGTGCAGAACCTCCAGCAGGGAGAGTAGGCTTGCTCCGAGAAATAGTCCCATGAATCCGCCAAGCTGAACTGAAAAAGAAGTAGAGCTGTCAGGAATAATCGATTTGTCGACGCGATAGATTAGTATTTTGCGAAGTCGAAAGTTCGGCAAATCTCTAGTCCCATCAAATGATTGCACCTTTACAATGAAAAAAGTGCGCATGCTTGGTTACATATTCAACAAATTTAATAGTCAAATGAGGAGACAAAATGTGCAGTTTCTCGAATTTAATGGCATATGAGAAGCAAACCAAACGAGCAATCTTCAATCACAAAATATAATTAAGCGTAAGGAGATGAGTTCGTAAAGGTTATGCTGCCATTAACTCTCTCTCTCTCTCTCTTTCTCTCTCTCTCCCTCCCGCTCTATCCATCTCCCCTCTCTCTCTCTCTCTTGGCTATTACTGGAGAAAGCTGGGACATGCGCCTGTATCATCCCTGTTGGTTAAGGCTGAAGAGTCAGAAATGTGGTGAGAAAGGCACAAGGAGTCTTTTTTTAAACTTTCCCAAATCCAACGTGGACCGTTTAGGATTTTAGTTTGTGTTCGGGTTATGTTTGTTTTTTAATACTCTTAAG
Source organism: Pictodentalium vernedei (assembly GCA_031216915.1). Lineage (NCBI taxonomy): Eukaryota > Metazoa > Mollusca > Scaphopoda > Dentaliida > Dentaliidae > Pictodentalium > Pictodentalium vernedei. The sequence goes on along the minus strand of CM062297.1, from coordinate 136,316,532 downwards.
GGGTCACCTGGGTATGATGAGTCGATTATAATCGATTATTTTACTCGATTAATCGTTTAGGGAAATAAATAGTCGTGACTCCCTTAAAACAAATACCCGTTATAAGAAAGAAACAACCTAAATTGTATCAAACTAAGCCACTTAAAACATAAACAGCAAAACTATTCATCTGACATTCGTTTAAAGGATACTTTATTTTTTTCTGTTAAATTATTCATTGCAATTTAGCTCCCTCAGCCTCTACTTGAAGCAATTGCAAAGAAGTCACAATATTTGAATTATTAGATATTCTAATAGCTGCCTTAAAAAAAGCTTATGACACATTTGATGGAGCAACCCAGATGAGCGCATTTCATTGTGTGGTACAAAGCTTTGTTTTAAGTGCAACAATTGACAATAATATTGAAGATAGAAATTAAGTAGAGAGTTCTGTTAATAGGACGAGTTGGATATTTCCCATAAAGAGGGAATGCGCTCTCAGGCACTACGTGCTACTATTATAAGTAGAATCATTTGTGAAGCAGAGCCAAACAAAGTCCGTTTTGGATGGTTTGGCATCTGCTGGAGAAATGGGCGAGTCTATTTGGATAATTAGGATTTATAACATTCAATCGAACGCACACTGCGAACACACCCCGCCCCATTAGAAGTCTTTTACTCACACAGCAACAGCGTGGCACCATAAAACCCAATATGGCGGCTCCCAGTATACAAAATGTACGACAGGAACACGTGCCACGTTAACAACACGCGTTTCGCGTGCGCACTATGTGATGGCGTCACAAGATGACCTCTTATAGACGCTACCGTGAGAACTGAAAATGGCGAAACAAGGTTACGTGACTATGGCGTCACATGAGATCCGGCATGAGATCCGGCTAATGGGGGTCGTTCGGCTGAAAATGGTCATTTGGAAAAATAGCGGAGTTTGAAGAACATCCGGTTCTTCAAAGTGAACCGAAAGTTAAAAGATAAGACATATTTGGATTTTTTTCATTTGGTTTACATATTTTAATCTTAGGTGTCTCTGAAACTATATTGGGCTAGTGTTTCTTCCAGCAGTAAATATAATTAAATATACTAATTCAACATCCAATCAGTCACAGGGAACCCTTTTCTAAAGTATTTAACAGCGAGTGGTACAGGAGGAAATGGGCTAAACCGCAACTGTTTACAATAGAGTTGTAAAGAACGAGGGGTGATAAGCTTCAGATGAAAGTGGAAGTACTCAAACATCACGCTAATCTCTAAAAGATGCATAGTTAAATTATGAGCTTTTAGATTTTCTGAATTTCGTGGACCAACTGGGTGTTGGTTCAATCGGACCGGGCGTCTGGGCAGAGATATGAGGTAACATTAAGTGCGACTACCTTTCAGTCCCTCATTGCAGTTCTGTGTTTACAATAACCCCAGTGACGCTCGTTTTAGAATGGTAGTTGGTGATGTTTCGAGGGCTTTTGTTGTAACCTTTTTAGATGGTGGGTTTGCTGGGCTAATGCTTGGTCAATTTGGTTTCGGGAAGAGTTTTATATATTGTTTTAGCGAGCTATTTCGTCTGATCTTTTGTGGGCTTGCTCGTCAATTTTTTTATTCCGTTTGACTTGAGCCATGAATTTGCTAGTTTTCGATGTCCTCCGCCTTCAGGACTCTGCTTTTTCCGCAGCTCTTGTCATTGATGTATTCGTTAAAAGGTGGACGAGCTATTTTGGGGTACAAAGGAAGCTGTGAATGAGGGTCAGGAGGTGGGAAGAAAGCAACCCCCTGTTCCACCTTAGTCCTTTCACTTGGCTCCAGCTATCACCGAATTATTTGGGGAAGTGGTCAGCTGTCGGATCGGAGGTCTGTGGAGCTGCTGGGTGGATGTAGCGGCTGATTGCCCGGCCTTCTTCTTTACATCGTGCGCAGTATTTTTTTTTTTTTTTTACCAAAAAATACCTCCCAAGCGCTTCGCATCCCGTCGTCCGTCGAAGGAGTTTTCTTATTTTCCCTTCTGTCTGCCACAGTAGAAGTTCAGTTTTCCTTCGCGTGAGAACCAGTGTGAGAGGGGATCACAATAGGTACTACCTCTCCCCGAAGAAGACGGTTGAGGATTAAAATAAACCTTCTTCTGTGTACGTAATAAGTGGTGAACAGAAACTTTGGGTCGCTGAACTCTTAACAAAATGCAAGTTTCAAAAGTTACTGCCCTTGGAAGTGTGTTCAGAATGTTTCGAACGTGAATTGTTAAAATTAATAAATAATTAAACCTTCATAGTCATGTAAAGGTTGCGAACTTGGAAGTTTTCAATACACATAAACAATTAAACCCTTAAAACAGCGTAGAACTCACATAATCGAAAATCAGCCACAATAAGTCTAATTACCAACAAAACATCGAAGCCATCGTTGGACGAATTACCTCAAAAAACGTGAAATGAATTTGCAAAAGTACCCCCAAATTAATATATTTTTCTACTGTTTTCAAATGAGATAAAGAGAGGGGTTATTGTTTACGTAATTCCATAAGCAACTCAGAAGCTCTCAAACTTATAATGCGATATTAAAATACGAATCTCAGGAAAAAATTAATTCCACTCTACTAGAAAAAAAAAATATATTTTTAACAAAATGGAACGAAGTGTAAATCAACTCTGGCAAGAGAGTCTCAATTTTTTGTGGATATATTAATGTAACACAATACGTAAAATGATTTTTTAATCCTGTACCCAACGCAGACGATATCAAAATTTATTATTTTAAATATCATTTTTTCCAAATTTGAAATAAATTGTATTGAAATTCCCCATCAAATCCAGGCATGGTTGCTACAAAGCAGCCATGACTAAATTTGAAAGAAAACACCAATTGTTTAAAAAAATTCAGCGGGTTAAGAGTTAAACCTCTGTCTGCCAAGCAACAGAGATTTAACTAAATGTCGAGCCGGACACATCAGTGTAGACTAAACTATTGTCCTGTATAACAATGTCATGAAAGTAATTAGATTTTGTGTACAAAGAACAATATAATATTCCTGAAGATAATATAAGTGTTTTTGTAAAAATAGCTTAAAGATTAGTACCACATCCAGTAGCTCATCATCCTTCATGAAAAAGAAACGCCTCCACAATACTGCTGTACTGTTCGATGGGCACTCAGCACTAGATTGATAAAATAAGTGTTGAGTAAACTATAAGTGGGACTATAACCAAATAAAAGTAACTCTGGCAGTTGGTAAGCAGCAAGTGGCTTTGCAAATATGAACAAATAGTCCATAATTTCAGTTATTTTCTTCTCAACACTATAATGATGTTTGCAGCTTATAAAAATATGAATAATATCTCCATTCTCTGACTGACAGAGAGGACAAAGAGAGGACTCATTATGATCTATTGTTTTTGATAACCAATGTAGAAACAATATTGTGAATCACCCGGAAGTCAGTGTCTATCATATCTGCTGATTTGAAATTTTTATGAACAGTTGTGTACATTTTTGAAAATGTAAAGGTAGGGAACATGGTGAGCCAAAACTTCTGACTTGTGGGTATCTCAACAATTTGTTTCAACAAAATTTTGTATGCTTTCTTAGTTGATAAAAAGTCGACTGAACAAACTTCACCAATTGATCGAATAAATTCAATGTCATCAGGAAATCGTGTGTTCAAAGCATGTTGACTTAATTTTTTAGAAGGTGGAGTTGCTTGCGGTATTAACTGAACCTCTAGTGAAGACAGAGCATATAAAATAGTTTGAAGATTTCTTTTCACTTCCTTTTCACAAAAGACATTATTTGCATCAACAATCAATTCCAATATTGCTGAAATAGGTAGAATTCCTGCTACCACCTCATACAATAAATCACTCACTGTTATGAGACCAGCATTTACAAAATCAGTAAAGAATAATGTTTTTCCATCACTGTTTAAAAGACTAGGATTGTCAAAAATACACTGATGAAAAATATTTGGCATATTCTCTGTCAACTTCAAATTTTTATACTTATAGATATGCAATTTTAAAAATAAAGTTCAGGAAAACTGATTTTTATAAAGTTTTTTAATCCATTTACATCATAAGGCCATATTTTTTTGTTTCAATATCAACAACATTTAACCCTCTCACGGTAAGCTGACTAATAATCGATTAACCTTAATTAAATGGTTTCCGTTTGCCCAAAGAAAATTCAAACAAAGTTCTTGAATTGCAATTTGATAATTTTTAGAAATTGAAGTGACATTCAATGTATACCATATGATAGACAATAAGCAATTGATCTTCCTTTCAAAGATAGTTGACGTTTTTCCCACAAAAATGGAATTTTCTTTAATTTTAAATTTCTTTGCCCCCAGTTAAGGACCATACACTTACTTTCATTTGGTCGTAAATAAACACCCAGTATTAAAACTGCATCATCAACACGCTTTAACGATAATTCATTGAACTCAAAATTTTGGGATTTGGCTAAAAGTAAAAGAAATCAGATTTGTCAAAACTGACCAAAGCGTCTGAACCCTTTTAATATATATCTAATGCTTTTAGGGTGTTGAGTAAGGGAAGTTTATTCTTTACAGTTATGTCTGTATCATCGGCATGATTGAATGTTTTGCATACACTACTATCAGGGAGGGCAATGCCTTGGATATTAATATTCAAGTTGATCAGGATGAATGGTGGTTCTGCAGACAGTACATACAAAATGGCCGAAAGTGGGCAACCTAGCCCGACCGACCTTTCAATGTTAAAATAAGAAGATGTGTGGCCATTTACTTCCACACAACGTTTTACATGATTATATAATATTTTAACCCATCTTATAAAGTTTGAACCAAAACCAAATTGTTCCAGTAATTTAAATAAATAATGATGATTGACTCTGTCAAAAGCCATCATCTGATCAATTTTCAAAATAATTCCTTCAGTATTTTCAGTTTTAATGAACTCTATTATATCTGAGATTTGAACTACTTTCACTGACATCCTTCTTTGGTATACAACAAGTCCGAGTTGATGATAACAAAGGGGAAATAACCTGTTTCAATCTGTTAGCTAATGCTTTTGATAAAATTTTATAATCAGAGTTTAATTAACTGACTGGACGCCAGTTTTTTTTCAAATCACGCTTGTCTCCTTTATTTTCAAAAATAATGAGTATTATTCCTGTTTTCATTGTGTTTGGTAGTTCACCACGTTGAAATATTTCTTCGTAAACTTCATATAATATTGGTCGTAGTAAATTTCAGAAGTGTTTATAAAAAATTTAATGTTAGAACCTGGAGATTTGTTTATAGGCATTGAATGAAGAGCTTCTGGAAAATTCATTTTCTGCAAGAATATCTTCCCAGTAACAGTAATCATCTTCGCTAACATGAAAACTAATGCTGTTAAGAAGTGATTTTTCAGAATCAGGAACTATATCATCACTTTTGTACAAAGTTTGATAAATTTGTTTAGCGGTTTCTACGATCATAAAAGAATCCCTAATAGTTTTGCCATTTAGATCAAAATCTTCAGTAAGTGAATTAAACTGCTGCCTGTATTTTTCAAGACAAAGAAAAAATGAATTACATTTGTCTTCTTCCAAAATAAATTTGGACTTAGACCTTAATATCGCACCTTGCAAATCATTATCTTCAATTTTGTTCAACTCCATTCGATTTTCTTTACAAATAGTAAATTTTCATTCGTTGGTAAACGGGCATACCTGGACATTTCAATTTTGAGTTTTCAGTCTAATTCATTTCTCATTGCGAATGTTTCGCGGCTCATATTTTGACTATGGAAAACACTTAACTTTTTAACTGACAGGTTTCTCCTCGTCTGTTTCTGATAGCTCCACAGCTGCAATCCGCGCGCGTTAAGTAATAGATATATCACTATTTTGTGTACTATATGGGTAAATAATTGTACAGTTTTGCAGGTGTCCGGAGATATTTTGGACAAGGCGAAGCCGAGTGCAAATATTGGAGGACACCGGCACAACTGTACAATTATTTACCCATATAGTACACAAAATAGTGATATATGTGATTTAATCCACAGCCCCTCAACGTTAACAAAAGTAAAAAAAATTATATTTTAGAAAGTTTGACACGAGTAAAACCACATTTTAAAACACTTTTTGCTTGCTCTACCCCCGAAAAACAAAATGGGCATAACCCATTGTTTGCTTGCTAGAAAGTCTATTGAAGTTATGACACGCGTCAGGAGTTCAGATATTGTGAACAGACCTGTGGTTTCGAAGTGAACTCACATCATGACGTAATTTGTTCTCCCGCTAATATAATGGCTCAGCTCAAGGGTGGAACACTTATTCAATCCCTCATCGAAAGTGCGTCAGATAAATTTAATAATCGTTCATTTTTAAAGCATTTGGAAGAATAATTCTTTTTTATCTGGAGAAGAGGTTCGCTTTCCCTCAGGGGTGGCGGGTGGTGGTGCCTGATTGCCGTCTTAATATTTGAAAAGGACGTTTTTTAAGGTTATTTATTTATTTACTGGTGTTTAAGGTCACTTTTCTGCAGCTATGGCTAATTGTGACCGCAAAAAATGTGTAAAGTCAAGTTTAGCCAGTCGTTTACACCCATGCTGCCCATTTTAGGGGACTTCTACCCCGGGCACTGGTGAGCAGGTCCTATTTTACCAGTAAAACTGAACTTGTTTACCACAGCAAACAAGCACTGCTTCACTTCCGAGGTTTCCACAGGAGTCCTTTTTAGGTTACCAGGGCTGTTGGTTATTAAAAGCAACAAAAAATTAAAAAGTGCATTATAATTTGGACACGATGCACACTCAATTCAGTAGCTCTGTCGAGAAAAGCTTGTCGATAATTCATGTGTTAGAAAGTTTTTCACACCTCCTTTACAGCATCTTTACTTTTGAATGGTTATGATTACAGTACCGTGACAAACGTACAAATATCTAGTTATTGGGACTGTTTCAAAAGCGTCCTAATATCCAGATATTGGTACTGTCTTACTGAGCTGTTCTCATCAAAACCGTACTTGGTGTGATTTTATAGGGCTTGTTTTCATAACAGAGAACAAAAGAAATATTAGGTAGCTGTGGATTAAGTTATCCGTATTAACTGTTGGTGACAAATGTGTACGTGGTCTTTCGTGCAAGGGGGCATAGAAATAACTCCTGATATTTCAGACAGAGTTCTTGGTTTATCACCTTCCGGTTCCTTTGAATCCACGTCACTTCTTCATCGGTATTGAGAAGTTCGTAATTAGCCTCGATGTGAGTATGGCGAATGTGTTCGCTGTAGCCCATGAGATATTGACGTTTTTTACCGATATACTCAGATATACTTACCAAATATATTTTCCCATGTATAGACAGGATGGTGTTCAACCTTGGTTATTGCCAGAGTGTCAAAGTAAACGTTTACCTTGAGGGTTGCTGTTCTGAAAGATAATTAAAACGTCTGAATCAAAAAAATGCATCGAACCATTTTCAGAAAACGAGATTTCATTTACATCAGATTAAAGGCAGTTTAATAAACAACCGAAGTTGCGAACAAACCGTCGCGAATGGGATATATCACACCTCTATGAGAAAAATAGAATAATCAACTGATGCACATGTCACTTTCTACCGAATGACATTTCGTCGCCTGAGTTTATCGAGTTACGTATCATGACGAGGCTATGGGGTTCACTAGAGAATGTGAGAACTTTACTCTAACTGTGCATGTAATTTCGTACTAAAATTATAGATGATTGACTGCACAATGTCGCATTGTAAGTGACAGAGTAATAAACAGTAATAAAAAATGATATATGCTAAAATCATTTGGGCAAACAATTTACTCAACTCAACTGGATTGAGTGCACATGAATACAATTTGGTTCATAATCACTCAACCCATTTAATTTGAGTTGGTTGTGAACCCAACCGATTTCAGAGTGTACAGCAGAGGGCAATGACTTTTGTGATCAGTGTTTAGGCCTTCAGCATGCACACTATCCTTGTAATGCAGATGATAACAAGGAATACAATACAGTGACCAGGGCACAGCCAGTAACATTCATAAGACGAGAGAATAAATGACACCGTGCATTTGCTAATTTTGGAATGGAATTTTTGAAATGAAAGAAAATGCGCCACCAGCGGTGCGTGGTGTCGCTGGGACAAGTGCCTGTACCTACCGAGACACAGCGGATGAGAAAGATTGTTCAAGTAGATCATCTTTCTCGGTGAATTTTGCACGTAATGAGATAAAGTTCGAGGGAATTTACAATAAATTACAATTTGATTCAGTTGGGATCACTTCGATACCCATAAATCAATACACCACGGAAGATATTTGTCAATTTCAGGTGTCATGATTACTGAACCATGTCAAATCGGGATCGTTGCCACAGACTCGGGTAATATACGATTTCAAGAGAAATGTAACATCCCACTTGCCTTGATAGATGATGTCAACGAGGGAATTTGAAGACAAGCGCGGTCTACTTCACATAATTCCCATAGACCCGATCGTAGACGAACAATTCCACGCAGCACTCCTGTAAAGTGGAAGACATTTATGGTGATGAACTATTGACAGGCTGGTGTTAAGGAGAGATCATGATGTTTGGTTGAATAGGCAGATAAAGATCAGGAAGAACTTGCTAGCAGTTGCCTATGCTGTCATGTACTTGTATGTGTGGGACAGTAGGGTGCATGAACACTTGTATAGCTGTTGGTACGTTGTTCAATTAAGTTGCCCGCTCAAAACATGCTGGTTGCTTCAATATAGGAGTGTTCACATTTAACGATAGCCCCGTTGATTTCAGAGCTGTGAGAGGCATTTACGTATCACTACTTTCTTTAACTAGCACATTTTCGCCAACATAATGAACATAACACTTGATTAATTATCGCTGCACGATTACCAATGAGAAATTCGTACAGGAATATCTCAGTAGTAATCGTGCAGCGAGAATTAATCAAGTTTTATGATCGTTATGTTGCCGAAAATGTGCTATTTAAAGAAAGTAGTGATGAAGTGTTTCACAACCTCCACAGCTCTGGCGAGCTTGGTAAATGGTTATTAAATAAGTGAGGTTGCTAGTCTTTAATCTCATTCTGCAGTAGACGATTTGGTTTTTACGAGATATATGGGAATGGCGAGATATGAAATGAGCGGCTTGGTTTTTGCTAATGGAAAGCACGAATTTATAGAACGACTTATTTTCTTGGGCATCAGGAGGTATGACGCTCCATAGTCTAGTTGCTGATGTTATAAATGATCTTTGATGTGAGCGGCTTCTCCAGATGGGAACCCGTAGGTCGTAAGTATTGCATAGTTGTGCAGTCTTGGTGAAAGTGGAGGAACAAGTGTTCATAAGTCACAGGGCTCTAGTCCATGATACATTTTTAAAGAAATGTTTCTTCCTTCCGGAGTAGTAGGAGAGGGATGAAACGGTCCTTATTGGCAGGACCCCGGGCAGGACCCCTGAAGTGACGTTATGTCCAGTGACCTGGTAGCGCCATGTTGTGTTGTCACGGTAACCCCCGTGAGCGGCCATCTTGTAACGTCATCTCCATAGTGATACGTGGTGTGAGTGCGCGTGCGCAGCGCGTGTTGTTCACCGAAATTGATTTTATTTACTACGGATTCCCCATTTTACCGGTGTAGCACGCAGTGCTATAGTACCAATGGGCACAGAGGGTACGGTCGATCGAATAGGAACAATTTTCTGGCTTAGAATTTGTCCCAGAATTCTCGAAGAATTACCACAAACAACCCCCGACAAGTTGAACTATTTCGAATTTCCCACTAAATCCCCGGTTTCTATTTGTTGTCCCTTAAAATTATTTTGAGAAGCGCCATACTTTGGGCTTACAATAGTAGTGCTATAGTACCGAAAGGGTCCCTTGGGCACGTTCCTTTGAACTAAAGTAATGTTCTCTCATAGTCCTTTTATTTGAATCCCATAATGTTTTTTTTCTCCAATAAATTGTATAAGAAGAGCACGTAGTGCTTTTGGACAAATTCCACTGATCATTACCCAGAATCCTTTGCTTCTACCTCTTGGGTTTATAAGAGTACTTTCTAACCATTATTCAATTACAAATAGGGCTCATATGTGTGCATGAAAGCCACGAAGCTCTCAAAAAGGTTTTAGGTGACAGCAAATAGAAACCGGGGATTTAGTGGGAAATTCGAAATAGTACAACCTGTCGGGGGTTGTTTGTGGTAATTCTTCGAGAATTCTGGGGAAAATTCCAAGCCAGAAAATTACAGTTTGGAAGGATTGTCGGGTTTATTTTTTGGGTTATTCTACGGATCGGTAAATTACTCTTGTTCAATCGAACATACCCTCGAACATACTCCTCTCCTATTATAAGCCTTTCGGTAACATAGCAACCACGGGCTACCACAGAAACCCAGATGGCGGCCTCCAGCATACAAAATGGACGACGGAAAACGTATCACCCTAACAACACGCGCTGCACATGAGCACTCATACCACATATCACTATGGAGATGATGTCACGAGATGGCCGCTCATGCGGGTTACCATGACAACACAACATGGCGCCACCAGGTCACGTGACATGACGTCACTTCCGGGGTGCTGCCATTAAGGCCCGTTTCATCCCTCTCCTACTTATTTCCGGGTTTCTAATGTGTTTCATCCTGTCTTGGAATATCGCAGGGCTATTTGAGCATTTTTATTTGCCCCAGTGACTATTTCACGTTGGACCTTTTTCAGTTCCATGGACTTGGTGTCGGTTCTGCTGTTCAGAACAGGCATAAGGATGCAAAAGTAAATGTTTTCGAGCCTTTCGTGGTCAATACACAATTTGAGCATTTTGAGAAGGATATTCGTTTCCAGACACTTTTGAGGTAATTTCCGGTATGTGTGTCTCCGAGTGTCCCCAGTTGTTCAAATGCAACCCAAAGTGTTTTGTGGCTTTTAATCTCATTTATTTTTTGCCGGACATTAAAAGAGGAGCGTGTGTAGAGGGGGGTTAGTTTCATTTGTTTTACGTGTGATTATTAATTTCCGAGTGTTTGTTTGGTCCAAAGACAACAAACCATTGAGTTGCGCATTTTCCGATTCCGATGCTTCAGATATCGCTAGACATGAGACCTGCTGCTCAAATCAGGTCGTCCACAATGAGAAACACAGACGAATCGTCGACAAACAGTCGGACATACCAAGAGATTCCGTCGACTTAGTCATTAATGTTGATTAGGAATAGAAACACCCCAAGAATGAATTTTCGTGGAGCTCCCGATGTGACGTTTTTTCTCGAGGGGTGTAGTGTGATTTTATTACAGTGTGATGCTGCCTGTCGTTCAGGTAACATTTGCACAACTCAAGTAGCTGTCCAGTGGAACAAATCACATTGGGTTTAAAAATGAGTTTCCTGTGTCACTCTTTATCGAAAGATTTTCTGATATCGCAGAATTCAACGGGTGTTTCTTCACCTCCGCCAAGTGCGTTGCTGATTGGAATGTAAATGTCTTACTATAGTACCGTAGAGTCATTAGCAATAAGGCCAGATTGGAGTCTGGAAAAGAAAGAATCTTTGAGATACATACCTTTAAAGGAACTTCCAAATGGATTCCATCAGAGGGATGGGGCAATAGTTAGTCGCGAGGTTTCGGGATTTTTTTTTAGGGGGTGGGGGGGGGGAAGACCGGGGTTACATTCGACCTTTTCTGTTGTGTTGGGAAGAGGCGTTCGTTTAGACGTTGGTTAAACTTTGATATAAACAGCTGGACCAAGGCGACAGAGCACTGTTTTGGATTGTTCGGCCTAACATTGTCACGCCCCATCCTTTCTATTGAGAGATTGTAGCGTTTCGAAAATCTTCCTCTGCCAAGGAGATATTTTCGAGTGCTGGTAACTAGGAGTACGTCTATGAGGTGAATTTCATCATGTGAATCATCGACACTGGAAATAGTGCAAAAATAATCGTCCAAATGTCTGCTTTGTCAGTGCTGGAGCTTATTGCATAACCGCTATGATCTCGATCTGTAATAAACCGAAAACCGGCTGCAGAAATGCAGTTTCAAAGCTTTCAACCAACTCTAGGGCACTATTGAGTTATTTTTAGAACGTGTTCAATTTTCCTCAAGCATCGGCGTTAGCGGAGTTTCTTTGCTTGACAACCCTGTGCAGGCGTTTGCGCTGGCGAAAAGGTTTTTATTGCATTGTGTATCTACAGCGGTTTCTCCGATGTTGGAATAATTTATTGAAAAAGAATTTGTGGGACACCTGTTCAAGAGTATTCACTAAAAAGGTCTACCATATCTAATGACGACTGGCAGCAAAAAAAACCTTCTTCTCGTTCATTTCTTCTAAGCTTTTCCGTAAATCATTGAATTCATCTTTCACAAACAACAAGCATTTTTGAAGCTTTAGGGGCCTAATAGGCGTCTTAGGGAATTTGCGCTCAGCTATTACAGGGCGAGTAAGCCCGGTATAGAAAATGGACAGCAACATACTGGATTTCAACATAGTCAAAGTCGTTATTAATTACTGAATCCTATAAAACGGACAAAGTCAACGCGTAAAAGGCCGGGTACCCGTTTACCTGTTGCAGATTAAATTATTAAAGAATATTTTGAATTGGGTGGACGTGAGCTGGTCGTTGTTACAGGCGCCAGTTATTAAGACATACCATATGTTTGTATCTCGTGTACGCTCTATAGATGGAACTATTACATCAAAGGTGACAGCATGAGAATTGGGTGATCAATGAAATGACCCGAGGAAGAAGGTTTTGTTATCATTACAATTTGCAGCCATAAACCGTCGTTTGTCGGTCGATCTATGCTAATCGGTGTATGAAAATCCAGAATTTGAAGATCCTAGTTATCATCAGCGTTAAGTGATGTAAAAACACAGATACAGGGACCGATCAGGACTATTTAAAATACGCTCTAGCCTCGGAGCCTATTTTTTCAATTCATGCGCCAGATTTCAATTTACGGAGTCACACTGCTGTTTGTAACACACACTGCAAGTATGTAATAGCTCTCATCGTTTTCATTTAGTACACTATAGCAAACATTAATCTTCACTGTGGTTTCTGATCAAGTCTTGGCTGCCTATTTAGGCAGCCAAGACTTGATCAGAAGCCACAGTGAAGATTAATGCTTGGTAATTAAGACTTGAAGTATTAACTTAAGCACTCTACAACAATGATAAATGATAATCATATATATAATACATATAAGAGTGTCTCTCTCGATTATCCATCGAAAGAATATCAAAATATGATCTGAGAAGTTACGCGCCAACTGAGAAGCCTATTTCTGTGATTTAAGAGCCAGGTCCTGATGTTTCAGAACCAAATACGCACTGGCGCATGCCCAGGTCGGTCCATGAGATATCATACAGTACGGCCATCGTGGACTGGTCACTTTCTACGGGTGGGCATTTTTTTCATGGACGCGATAATATTAAATTCCAAACACTAATTATAGGAACACTCATCAAAAATGTAATCAATGAAGCACCGGGTGCTTCATTAATTAAAATCTTGCTAATGAAAATTTGTATTATCTTGTAAACGAATGCGTGGGCGTCACTGCCCCGCGTGCACTTCGACCAGTCCACGAGAACTGTACTGTAACTAGTCAGTTTTCAGCGCACTATGTCAAGTTTGGCTCTTATATTAACACCTTCAAGCTCACATGTTCACTGCCGCGACAAATTGATTCTGATGAGGAAAGAGATTAAGTCCTTGGTCCTGGAATAATATCTGCATGCCACCAGACTGAAGTAATAATAGGTGTATTCAACGAGCGTTGGGGAATATTGACGCACCTTTATTCCGTCTGATAAGGGTATGGTGGGAGGTAATCGAAGTCGAGATCATTCCGTCAGAAGACAGTTTTTTTGATCAGGTAGCTTTACGTTACAGCAGCAGAAAACTTACGTGTGTTAATGTTGGTTCGAAAAAGCGAATTTGGAAGGTTAAAGCAGTTCATAAACACAAACATTTCTATAAGCATAATCAGTTTAAGACCCTTGGTTTCGAATTTGTAAAGAACATTTGCTACCAATATATCTTGGAGATTCAAGCGTTTTATCAGTGCACGCCGCTATGGGCTGTTGTTTTAAGCCTGTGTGTTATACAGGGACTGGCGAGCTAGTTATGCAACTTATATTAACGCCACTCCTTGGCCCAATGACACAGATGCTTGGAATAGGCTCCATAGCGGCAACGTCTTTACATCGCTCACCTCGAATTCTACGAATAGGTCTTTAGTCTGTTCGGAGTGGCTCTCTCGCTCTCTCCACACAGAGGACAGACGTTTTACGTCCTTACCCGAAAGGAGCGGACGCTGTGACAACATCAACCCTAGAATTGATGCTGACAGAGAGTACTTCGACACCTCGAACACCTTCCCCGACCAATGGTCGATTCCAGGACCTCTGGCATGAAAGACCAGCGATCTTATCCACTTCGCGGCCACTCTCAAAAGACCCATTCTCGATATGTATGTCAAAAGGTTATCCATTATCTGCTTTTATATCTAAGCAGAGAAACAGTGTGTGTGTGTGTTTAAGAGTGGGTCTGTGGCAGGGTTATATGTTTTGATGATTGTGAGTTCAGTCGTGGAATACAAGACGTAATCGCATATGATAAGGTTTGCGACATTCATTGAAGGTGGCAAAAAATAGTGTTTTGCAAACAGTTAAACACACAAAAATGACAAACATATATACAAAGAAACAAAAAGGTCGGAAAATGTAGAACAACAACTATAGATATAGGTGTAGTGGCCATGGCCAACTGAGTGGTGCGTCAAAATTAATCTGTACAATTATACCCATGTTGATTACTACATAAGAGCTGAACAATTTAGGTCAGGTGGTCTTTGCAAGGAGAAAACGAAGCAGAACTACATCGTGCTATGCAGAAATATGCAAACCTTATATATAAAAGCTGACCAACTAAGCCTATGTGATACTAAATGTAAATGTTTTTCACATTTTGAACAGCTGGTTGTCATTGAACATCAGAAGCCACCTTGGAAAATGACTACTTACGACTTACGTATTCAGGTCACAGGTCCAGAAGTTTCTTTGAGCCCACCATCATCCCAAACAGCTGTAAGTTGTGGAAGTAGATTTGGATAGTGGTAGTTAGAGGGGGATATGTAAATTCCCAAGACGCGTCAACAGCTGTTCTAGCATTGTTACTAACAATAATATTGTTAATACAAGAACTCGGCAAAACAACCTACCAGTGATTTTACACTTTTTGTAACTCTTAAGAAATAATAGAAGTGCCAACCACATCCAATCGATCCACTACCGTGTTATTGCACGCGATGGAGTGACCGTTTGGGATAGCCTTTGTACCAATGAACAAATATTCACGTTGGATGTACCGTGACTTGTGAACCATTCAAGATTATCATTCATTTGCGCATTGTCTACTTATAGAAACACCCCCCCCCCCCCTCCCAAATGGTGGCAGGTGAGACACTTTTCTCTAATTGACAAATGAGAGTTCCGTCGATGCAGTTGTATAGAGTTTACTAAACAATTGATGTTTTTTTAACGGGAAAATCATTCTTGAGAAACCTGGTGAGATCAACGTTAAATTACTTCAGTCATTGATGTCTTGTGACATCAAACGGTTGTATCTTGTTACAGGGAACCCCATCACTGGGAGGGAGCTGCGGAAAGGAATTATAATTTTGGATATAATTGTAGATTCATTCTTTTCCATCGCATTTGTCTACTCACAGAGTTTTTTAAGGCGTTATATATGTAACTACAGACAAATTTCCTACGGAAATCGCAAGACTGAAATTCCTTAAAATTTAAATACATATACAAAAAGTATACACCAAAATGAAGGTTAGCTCGACAAAATACATGCTTTTGAGTTGCATAGTTAACGGCAGGCGTGAATGGTTCCTGGTCGTCTTCTACCACATTCGTACCCGGTCGGAAATATACAATGACAAAGCTCGGAATTCAAAGCACTTCGAATCTTTCTTCAAAGAAGAGATACACTTATTGATTAAAGATTGGTCAAGATTACCGTCTGCTAAAATAATATCGGTATGTAATGCCTTCTAAAATGACATTATGTGACCAATCGCATCTTCCGGTCAACACAGAGATGTTTACGCGATGAAAACAAATACTTGCGTCATGGCGACCTTCTTCGAGAACAAAAAATACGAAAGCGCACAGTGTTGGCATTTACATCCACACAGGTCTGTCGTTGCGTCTTATGATATACTGAATTCCTGGCTTTGTTCTTGAATATCTGCAGTACATTTAAAACGAGTTGTCCTTAGAGAATGTTATTTTATTATCAGTTCTGGTACGAGTGTGGTAGCAGCCTACAAGCTTCAACTTGTTTTCTGGCGGAAAAAAAAAACATTTGTGAGATGGCGAGCGTTCCAAAACGAGCACATTGTGTGGCAGTGACACATCTAAACCAAACAGTAATAGTTTGGAAACCTTACAGAAATAACCATGTCGAAGGTGAGTTTGTGAACATAAGGTCGCGGTACTTGATGGACTCTTTTGTATTAACTATTTGGCGAATCTCTCTGGCAGGCGAGGGTTTTAAACTAACGTTCAAGAATATCTGAAATTCGAAAATCCGGACTGGTTGGACTAGCCAAGCGAGGGATTTAGCCTAGAATTATTCAATCTCAAGGAAGAAGGGGCAGCATATGATAAAGAATCGTTAGAGGCAGAGAGAGAGAGAGAGAGAGAGAGAGAGAGAGAGAGAGAGAGAGAGAGAGAGAGAGGGGATTGAAACCAATATATGCGAAAACAGGACACATTCAGGGTGATCGGGTGATAAAGAGAAGTCAGTAAGTGCGAGGTTCACTGCTGTTCAAACTGAGACAGAAGACGCTGGAACAAAGGGGGTAAATTGGAAAAATAGTGAGAATAGTGACAAATGTGTAATTTGGGAGTAATGGCGACCCTGAGACATTCTCTCATAACATGGCTAGAGTACCACTCTCAAATAACAAGATTCACTGGTAGTATTATGAGAAAGTTGTATTGGGGAATGAATAAACGTGGTTATTGGATGGTACAAGGGAGAAGCTGGTATGATGATCACTGAAATTGGGAAGACATACGTAATATCATTACAAATTGCATTTCAGTGTGTTGGTGGAAAAGAAGGGGCGCGGGAATAGAATGGCAGTTGGGAGAACATGTGTGTGGGGAGGAGTAATCAAGGCCTTCTCAAATGGGAATCGCTCCCAATCTGCAGTTGGCCGAGCTATTTTCAGATCGATACATGTATGTTATGCGCGCATTGTACTTGTACATAATTTTTATCGTGACAAGACTCGTTTTTGTGACATATAGCTACGAGTCGCGCTCGTGCAACAAGTAGCTATACCTCCCCAAAAACGAGTCGAGTCGTGATAAACGATTACATACCTTCCTTTACATTTTCCTCCTGCAGCCAATCACTTATCCGGAGAAGTCGGTGGATGAGGAATTGCCAGCTGAGACTGAGGCGGAAATGGTAGTCGCTTTGTTTCCCCTTTCTGCCCCGCAGTCTTCGCATCCTCTCGACCAATAAGGACCACATTTCTCCGGAGATTCTACAGATTTTGGGCTGGATGAAGGAAACCATGGCAAACGCACAGAGTGGCGTGCTATTTGTGAGTAGTGCGTGACAGCACCAGTTTTAACTGTAATAAAGGGGACAAAAATAATATGAAAAATAGATATGAAACACAGTTAGAATCAAGGTTTCAGCAACCACTTCCTATGAGGTGAGGACGTACCTTTGGCGACAAAATCTCCTCTCACACTGGTCCTCACCCACAGGAGACATGAGCAAATCACGTAGAGAAAAAGAAGAAAAGGAAAAAAGTTGGCACGCCCGGCGTTTGCAAACCTCCTGGAAAAGATTTTAACCCAACTGATTTTAGAGTTCAATTTTGTTTCTAATAATCATATGATTGTTTTTTGTTTTTTTTTCCGTGCCAACACCCTCCTATACCAGGGAATTTACACAGCTGTATTGCGGGTTTTGTTCGGAGCAGATGTAGGTCCAACATCTGGATCAGAGGTGGCAGTAACGTTTCCAACGGGCACAGGTTTCCAGAGTATTACTTTGGTTTTTCCTGGGTGGCTATGTCGTCGGTGATGAACTTGGTCCTTTACAAGTGTTCTGTTGTAAAACAAAAAAAAAGTTGATGCCAGTTCTGATAGTGCAATAGTAGTAAGGGAAGGAAATAGCAAACTGATTTAACACTGAAATTCCTATAGGGTTTTGAATTTTTAAAAACAATTATGGCAAAGTACCTATAGCGAAGTGCTAATAGCGAGCAATTTTTAACACTGAATTGCGCATGAACCGGCTGGTCAGTCGAGAATTCCGTGTAAAAAAATTGTTCGCTATAAGTACCGCCATAAATTTTGCGTTTGGTGACAGAGTTAAAAATTGTTCCCGTTAAGTACTACACGTACTTCGCTGTAAATACTCCGCCATAAATTTTTAAAGATCGGAATTTCAGTGTTAAATCAGTTTGGCATTGTGCCTTCGCCCCTTAACATTGATGTCCCCATAGACCCTGGAAGCACCCTGGCGAACTGTTTTGAAAGTAGGCAATCTGGCGTAATTGCAACATTTTATGCCAAACTGGTTTTAGGATATCTTGTTTCTAATTCTCTGCTTTTCGGAAAAGCTAAGAATAAAAACAAAATGAAAAAAACTTAGTGGTACGAGTTGTGGCCAAACTCTCTGTGACAGTTGTTTTAAATGTGTGTTATGTTTGTGATTAGATAATTGTGTATCAACTTTTCACATGAAACAGTTTTTTCAAAATATTAAATTTTATAGAAATACGTACAATATACCCTAGCACTCGCAGTAAAAATAGAATTGACTTCTGACACTATTTTATGTCAAACTCTTCTAGGATATCTTGTTTCTACTTCTCTGCTTTTTTGAAAAGCCAAGAAGGAAAAAACAAAATGAAAAAAAACTTGACGGTGCGCGTTGTCGTCGAACTTTCTGTGACAGTTGTGTTAGGTGTAAAATATTCCGGATTATATGATTGTCTATCAACTTTTCACAATTTGAGGAGAGTTTTTTTCAAAATATAAAATTTGATAGAGATGCATACAATATAACTCTGGTACTCACAATAAAAAGAGAAGTGACTCTTAATTACTGTATTTTACTGATGAAATGTGTCGGAGGCTGTGATAATAAAGGATTATAGGATTAACCTAACACATCTCCAAACCTGTCGCAGAAGTTTTAACAAATAACACAAATTTATTTAAAGTTAATTCACTATATGTTCATGAACTCAACATATGTACATCGAGATCTCAGTTTACGTATCTATCAGAAAACCCATATACATCGAGATGTTTGAAAAAAATACTGAATGAAAGTCTTGAGTCTCTCATTTACTGTGTGAATGTAATAAAAACAAGAACGGACTTAAAAAATTTTACTTGTGTTACACAATGGATTTCTATGATATTTGTATAATAGATGTAGGACTATTTTACTCTCTAACAAAAAGAAAATGAAAAAGTATAATGAAAAAAAATACCTCTGGAGTTTTTGTTTTGACACCTGTTTTTATTCCTAGACAGTAATTTTAAATATTCTCTATTGTGTTGCTCAAACCAATGTAGAACATCTCTGTCGTTTTCGTGAAAATATCTTGGATGAAATTTTATAGTAAGAACTGTCTCTAAATCAATTCTTTTGAAAGATGATCTAAAGCAAATATATAGTACAATGTCCATAATAAAATCACTTTGTAGTCTTACTGTATTTATTGTCCAGGAATCTGTGTTTTTTGGCTATGACATTTATCTGTCTCTTTCCATTGGTGGTAAACCATATGAATCAAAGTAGATAGCAGAATGATTGTCTTTAAAGTATATTGCTATCCAGTGTTCTCCTGGTTCTTTCGATGAATCTGTCTTCACAATATATGCTTGTCTATGTTTAGGTTTTCGTTTTGCTAACAAGTCCTTTGAACACACCTTTCCATTTAAGGACGATAACCTTTGAGAACTGTGAAGTATAGATTGTAATTGTATCGTTTCCATCTTCTTAGCCCCGAAAATGGCTGGCACGGAGCCGTTAATCAATATACGTTGTATAGTATGACCAGTCTCTTTTAACTAAATCTGACCATTTTAAAGGAATTTATCGCAGTCTATTCCATAGTCTATACCAGCACAATATTCTAATAAGTTTATTCATCTTGTTTTCTTGTGTAAATTATAGAGTATAGTCACTGGATACGGTTTATGTAAACATTCTGCAATGTACATGTCTATTAATGTACTTGTGTGTACTTGACATTCTTCACAGATGTTTTTCATTTTTTGCTTGATGGAGTTTGTCAGTACACATTCTTGAAATAATTTTTAATGTTCACACTGAATTATCTTTTCAATAGTCAAATATCACTTCTCTAAATCTGTTGCTCTCTATTTCACTATCATATTATGTACAGACGACAACGTTGATCACCTATTGACGGGTTTGAGCAAACTGAAGTTCAGTTCGAAGATTACCAGATTTTATAGAATGAGCGAATGGCCCACTACTACACAGATCAGGTGTCAAATCAATTCCTTAAATAGTTTACCCTCTTGCATAAACCTGCAGAGATAAATTAAACGTTTGATTTTGTTCAAAAAATCACATATCTCATACAATGATAAATATGAATTTAGATAAAGTCTACCTTCGATATTTGGTTCAAAGGGACGTGTTTAATGGAATGTCCATCTACTGTTACTTCCAACTAATTCAAATTGAAATTTTGGAAATTTAATGGAGTTGTGCCAATATCTCCATTTATATCTCTATTAGATACTAAGCCAATAATACTTCGTTTTGGTATCTGTTTATGAAACAGATGATCTTCTAGTTTTGAACATAGATCGTTTCCAGTTGTAAATGTTGTAATTTCTACACGGCTTGTGGACATTTTGTTACTTGAACGATCTATTTATGCATTAAGATCACTTGCAAATCTTAGAATTAAATCTAATGCTGGTATTTTAAAAATAGTGTTTTGAATTTCAATTTTCCCATGTTCACCACCAATCAGATAAAATTTAGATGGAGTACGATGCAATTTAATTCTCATCTCATCTCCATTTGGTAAATATTGTTCTTCCACAAATATATCTAAATGTAGTTTTCCTCTTAACCGCTCAGCACTTACTAGCACTAATTGATTTTGCACGTTTACTCAAACCTTTGTTAGATGAATTTTTCGTAGTTTCAGTAAGTGTGCCAGTAGAAACTGAATACCACATTTCACTTGCAACCAATTGTGATTTTGTCACATCTCTTGAATAATTAGGAAAATTTCCAAAAAATCCTCTATAAGGATAAAGATCTGTATTCGTGGTGATAAAATTGCCACTCAGTGTGGCAGAAAATTTTGCAAAACATACTGTGAAATAAATTTTTAATGGGAGCAATTTGTGTATCTGGAGCCAAAGCACTCCCATCTTGTTTTGGAATTTTAAACTGAACTTCGAGTGTCGATGCTGCAAGAACTAACAACTCTGTTGTTTGTCTTGGAATTAAAAATTCTATTGGTGAAGAATTGCTTAAATATGCTATTGGAAATTGTTCAATTTCGCCAATATTTTCTATACCACTTGGTGTTGCTTTATCAAAACTATTTCCTGACTGTTTACATGTTCCGTGTAACATATGAGTTTAATCAAACATATCAAGTGGTCTTGCATTTCGTTCCACAGGAGCGCAATACGTCTTTCCCCTTCGAAACATTTTCTTAGCATGGCTTACTGCTTTTCATTTTCGTCTTTTTTGTACCTAAAGTAGATTCTCCAATTGATTTCAAAAGATCTTTTCCATTAGTGAATAAAATTTCTTTAGGTACTTTACGTTTTCCTAAAATTTATTTTGCCATCTGTATACCATGTTTCAAACCTTCTCTCTTTAAAATTGAAATGCATTTTTTTGCTATGGGTTTTACAAATGGTACAGCTGTTCTCTTTTAATACTTTACTTCTTCCTTATGTTCAACCAGGTGGGAGGGGAGAGCTCAGTTGGGTCTTCTTGTTTGATAAAAAATCACACACTTCACTTTTCACTGGGAAAACTTTTTTTTTATTCTTACTTTTATGTTCAAGCAGGGGAGGAGAGGTGCTCACTTGGATATAATTTGTTCGATAAAAAATCATACACTTAACTTTCACATTTTAGGGAAAGGAGCAATGTAACAGGTGAAAAAAGACTCCTTGTCGGTCCTTAAAGAGGTCGACAGGAAGCCAATTTGGTCGTCAATTTCACACTGCCAAGGAGCTGTGTTGAGGCGATCTCATCTCCTCTTCCGTAATAATTGTTTTTCCCAGTCTTCGTCTCTTCTGTCAAACGTGATCACCTCGTAGACGGCCGTTGGGTATTTGCTTTTGTCTGTTATGGAACTAGATCTCTCTGAACGGCCGTCTCGCCGCCCCCTTCTCCGGAAACGTTTCTGTCGTCCCTCTACATTCATGGCAAGGTCGAACTGCACCACTGGTGGGGGACTGTCAAAAAAAACTTCATTTGTCCTCTGTCTTCATACTTGCAGAACCTTCTCCGGCTTTCTCCCTCTGCATCCTCTTCTGTTATCTCTTTCTCTTTGGAAAAATCCACGTCTACGAAATAATTCAGCTCGAGTTGACAGTCTTATACTTACTCGAACGACGTGATAGTAAACGTCATAAAGGATTAAGCCTTATAATCAAATAGCACTTGGGCGTTCTTTTGGGAAATGTTGATTTGAATGATAGTTTGTGTTCGTCATTTCTTCTTCCATAAAATATAAATGTACAATTCATTCTAGATGAAGAAGTTTACAGAAAGTGCAGGACCGGGTTATTATCTTATAACGAATGGAATAAGCGATTGGAAGAAAAACATGAAATAATAGAGAAAGACAAGATAAGGCGAAAACAAACAATTATCAGAAGATTGTTTTGGATATGTGCGTTGTACCGGTCCTCTGAAGTATACTCATTACCGGTGCCAGCAAGTTATTGACAAATTGGAACGACGTGTCCCTGGGGATAAGACAGTTCATAGCAGCTCGTGATTATGAACTGGAGAAGTACCGGGTAAAAAAGGTTGATCTGTATCGAGATCTTATTTGGCAACCTGAAAGAAAATATAAAAAATGGGATGTTAAATTCAATAACCTATACCCGGATCTGAGGTCATTCTATGAGGATTCCTAAAAAATTAAAGTATAGGTTTTTGAATTTTTTACCATGACATAAATTCAGGATACACATCAGTCTGATTTATTCTAATTCTTCTTATCTCTACACTTCGTTTTAAAGTGTTCGTATTACAAAACGAATATCTTCAAGAACTGCCTTCGTGGTAGTCATTTTTCAGGACCCACATATTCTCAGAAGAGTTTCTCTGAAAACACATTACAGGTTTTCTTTATGAAAAGCAAAAGTCTCAGAAAGAGAGACACAGTTCCATCACCCATTCTGCGAGTGGTTGTTTATATTGAATGTTTGTGAATATCCTAAAATCAGTTTGGCGTAAAATGTTGCAAATACATTAAAACAGTTCGCCAGAGTGTCTCCAGGGTCGTATGGGGAAATCAATGTTAAGAGGCGAAGGCACTTTGGCGAACTGATTTAACACTGAAATTCCCAAAGTGTTTTGGGGAATTCAGTGTTAAATATTATTGTTCGCTCTAAGTACTTCGCTATAAGTACTTCGCCATATTTTTTTTAAATTAAAAACCCTTTGGAAATTTCTGTGTTAAATCAGTTGGCCATAATGCCTTTCCTTACTACTTGTAATGAGATATACACATGTTCTTTTGTAATATGCAAGCTTTTTAAATTGGCGTTATGTAAATAAAGTAGACTTCTGGCTCATGCACACCGGGTCGCTGTCACCATAAGGAGTTGGTTTTCCTGTTATTGAGTATAGCGGAGACTTGACTCGAATGATCGGGATGATTTCAATCGAATCAAATTTGGAAGCTTCAAGTAGCCGTACTAGACAGCTGTCCCACTTAACACACTTCAGATGTCCACATGATTATATATGGGATAAATAGATAGTTGTAGGTATTTTAAACTTAATACTTTATTGCACGTAGTAGATAGTACCACATAGTGTCGTGTGTTTGAATGAAACATCTGGAAGTTGAATATGTCGAAGTCAGTAAATTGGGTCATGTCAAAGGTAAATTTGGATGTAGTTCCTACTGTCGGTGTATTTTTTTCTGTAATTGAATTCCCATTGAAAACGTCTCAACCGCAGTGGAAGCTTTACACCGGCCGTGGGGTGAAAAGCTAAAATTTAACATACTGGCTTTTCACGGATAGTAACATTGACGAGCATGGTATAAAAACTGTGTCAAATATTTAAAAAAAAGAAATAACCGAGGGATGATATCTGGCATGTACTTTTTACTCAGGAAACACCAACATTCCTCTAAAAGTGGCAGTAAAAGAGAAAATTGTTCTTATAGAATATAATTAACCATATGCAGATGGTGTTTATTTCCATCAACGAAAGGAAACTTCAATACCAGGGTGGCAGTCGAACTAGGAGATCTAAATAACCGATTGAAGGCGGGGATGTGGGGGGGGGGGGGGGGGGGGCAAACCTGACTGGTCTCGATGTGATTGCGCAAGTCCGAACTATTGAAATATATCAATGACACCATCGGGGCATGCCAGGATAACATATTTGGGATATTAGGCTAACAAGTGTTTTGATTCTCAGGTAATCCCTCAGTGGATTTGCACTCCCTCGTTAGACATTTGTATTGCCTTTCAGTGTTTTCCAATATCAGTACGAACTCGGGGAGATCCGTAACGTTTTACATTTTTTGCATATTTATTTAGCTGCGTCTCTAATATGTTTGCCTTGTTACAATTTAAGGAAGAGTGCAAATAGGCAGTCTCCCACCAATTATAATGACGCTTATCCCCATAGATTAAATACTTTTACTTCAAAGGTGATATGAAGACCATCGAAATAATTATGCAGCTTTTGAATTACAGTGCCTACGGTTTGTTTTTAGAGGAATGTTTTATTTTCAAATTAAAAATTAATTTATTTGTATCAATACGCACTTTCTAAATCCTGTCCATGTTTGCTCACTTTTTGCAAAAGAAAAATGAAAAATAAAACCCTCCATCCAACACCTATTTAAAAAAAAAATGCCTGAAAATCAATTAATTTATTTTGTATAGCCTTAGTCAGTCGGGACTACAATTTTTAAAATGTTTTTGGAATTTTTTTTTGTAGATAAGTGCATCTAACATTCGCAGATGCATGAACTTTTCAATTTCCTTATTCATGAGACTTTTCCGTACTGCAATTTGATCATGCTAGGCCCGCAACAATCCAAATCGGGTATCACAAACTGTCATCTCCTCGTCATGGAAATCCACTTTCGATAAAGTTATCTCCCCTGAAATTATTCAACTGAGCAAGGTCCGATTAGAAATGGTGAAATTGTCGGTAAAACACGTATGACATCAGAAGAAAATTTTGAAATTTATTTTTGTTACTTTTACGTTCGTTCTTTAAACGTAACAAAAAGGAAACTAAACAATTACATGCTTCCTAATCAGACCTGCCTCGTCCTTCTAGTAAGTTCAAGGAAAATTCCTTTATCGACAGTCAATTCCATGACGCGATAGGCAAGGGATGAACGCTCAACTTAAAAAATAATATGGGGCATCCAAAACCCATCGTTACAATGAGAGGAAAGAGGAGCGTCGGAGCCTCAAATTATATATTCTGTTTTTTTTCTTGTACTAAACAGGTAACGGTGAACATTCTGCACTCTCTCAATTCAGTTGGATGAAAAGTCAACCCAAATCAATTGGGTTCATATTCACTCAATCCAGTTGATTCTTAACCCAACTTATTAAGACTGCAATTCCTCACTGCAGTGTTATCCTGAATTGTCAAATGAACACCACTGACCTCCAACACTGACAAAAATAATGCAAATCTATATTGTCCTCACCTCATATATGTCTTGAAGTCATTTGCACTTATACCATACGTGTTGTATCTTTTGTTGAATAGGTCAGCCGCTTGATCAGATGGATAGATACTTGTCGATATAGATGTCTCGAAGAATGTTGAAGAGCATGATGGCGGACAGTCGTCACACCCAGTAAACTTCTCTTTTGAATGCAGCCATGTACTTTCAACTGCAACAAAAAGCAGCAAACAAACATTTTGTCACAATTCGATCTTAAGGAATAAATTCCAGTACAAAGAAACAGAACGCAAAACTGCAATTATTTTTTTTATCTAACGCAACAAGTTAATGGCTCATGCAAAGAAACATTTTATATGCCACCTCCCTTACCGCCTAAACCGCCGGGGCAATTTTACGGGGTGGAAAAGGTTAAAGAAAAGGCACTTCGTTTATATTGAATTGATATTTTTTGTAACAGGCGTAACTAATCAGCTTTATTGCCATTTCGGATTTCCGTAGTTTTGAAATCCCAAAATATATTGTTCAGAAACTCTGAGAATTATCAACACGTTATTGATTTTCAATGTAGCATGTACGTTTAATTATCTCACTCCCTCCTAGTATTTAAACACTGTTCTCGATCTATTTGCAGACCCCAGGAGGTGCCGATGGCTGAAATGTAGCTTTTTAAATGAAAGTACTCATGATCTTTCGGTTCAACTTTCTTCCGGCAGTAGCATGAAAGTGTGGAACGCGCTGGCTACAGTTTGACGAAAATGCTGTGGTTGGCCTCCGACAAAACTGCACTGGTATGTGTGTGTTTTTCGAAGGACCCGATCATGATTTAGAGGAATTTGGAATGCTGATTTCTGATCCTCGGCCTGGAATCGAACTGTCGGCAATCCCGCCTGGAAATCAGGAGTCGAACACCTAAACCACTATTTATTGATTACTTGGTTTACTATCTTTTCGGTAACACCATGAACGTGTGGAATGCGCTATTACATTCGGATTAGTATATTTTGTCAGTATAGATATGATACAGTGGTCGGGGTTCAGTATATCACAAGTTGTGTTGAGTATACAGTACGTGGAGAGTGGATTGTAACTAAATCACCCGCGGAGTGGAGTAATCACCCAAGCTATATCTTTCAAATTTTGTATATATCGACAAAAAACACAAGCAAATGTTTCAGCCAATGGACCTCCGGGTTTAACCCGGAGGTCCATTGGCTGAAACTTTGCTGGTGCTGGTTATGCTTTACAACAAATTTGAAATTATTGCTCGGGTGGAATCTCCACTCTGCGGGCGATTTAGTGATAATACACTCTCCACGTACTGTATGCCGACCGTGATCGTATGCACATCATAATTTATCATGCACAAAAGAAAGGCCGTGACCGTGGTTGATTAGCTTATTTGTCTGTGGGCTGGGCCATTATGGTATGAATACCGGACCATATTTGGCTAAACCGTATATGATTGGTCCGCTTCTCCATTGGATAGGTGTACTGATCTGGCCTGCGTCACTACAGGTACACATTGTGCAAGTCTCTACTTTCATATGTATTCGCATTTCTTTCAGAACTGGAGGCGCCTTAATTTATTTCAAAAGGGATTGATAGCGTATGAAGTCACGGAATCATTCATGTATTTAAACTTATTTATAAATAGGCGGACAACTATCTGAAGAAGGACGGATATGAGGGGTGATGTGTTGTAAAAAAGCATGGGTTACACTAAAAGAAACCCACAGATACCAGATCGCACCGACTTCGGATCACGCCCGCCCTTCCGTCTCCTTGCTATAATTCAAGGCTCTTATTGCCTCGCCGTTATTATAGCACATGGGTTATGGCGGTAACTATAGAGGGTCAGACCCTTGTATACCAGAGGTATCCGATAACCTTTCATTTATTAATGATTTGTTCTTCTAATATCCTGTAAAATAGGATTAATCTCTACCGTTGTGTATTACAATTTGTGAAAATGTATAGATTTATCTTTATTATATGATGTGATCCTTTCTGGTTATTGAGTCCATTCATTAAAATGGTAAAGCTCGGCACATCAAACACATGAAGCCTAATTTGCTCTGACACTGGTCAACTCAGCCCTCATCCCTGCTGAACGCCATACTTGCAGCTAGGGCTCCTCCAAGAAGCTAGTTTGCTCACGCTACGTGCTAACAAGGGCTGGTCGTGAGAGGGTGATGAGCCGAAAGTGAGGGTAGTGAACATGACAGGGTAGGGCGCGAAGAGGCGGTTTGCCAACCCGGTTCATAAGCCTTTCCACACACCACATTGCTTTCTTGCTCAATTACCCATCCACACTCCGCAAGTTATTAACAGTCTCTTGTCTTCTCAAAACGTGACACTTGTGCTTTTTGTCGCGTAGTATAGACTGTTGGAATGGTTTTCAAGCTGCATTGTTGCTAGTGTCATACAACGAACAACTGAAGAAGTACAACGAGTGATGATGAAAAGGGTGATTCTTACTACAGTCAGTCAGTCCATTATCCATCTCCTTTACCCTCTCCCTCTCTAATAGACTACTGTCCACCTCAAAAACACTAATTTACACACAAGGAGACCACAGTAACCCGCCATAGCCTGGTCACGTTCCATGGGTGTGCACTTTTTCCACGGACGCAATAATATCAAATTTCAACATTAATTATAGGAATAATCATCCAAAAAATAATTAATGAAGCAGAAAACCTGGTGCTTCATTAATTAAACTGTTGCTGATGGTGATTTGTATCACCTGGTAAACGCATGCGTGGACCCCGCTCTTGGATTGCGACCAGTCAACGAAGGCTGTTCTGTATCAGAGGCAGTATTTGTTCTCACTGATTCTGGAGAAGGTTCTTATTATTGATTCGAAAGACTCTATTTTCACCATTCGAGAAATGTCCCCCACTAAATGAAATGGTATTTTTCCAGTACAGGGATGTATGAACTAAGTGTTAGGCCCCCTTATCCGCCCTGCGAGAAATATATGATAGTTCCTAAAGTATGTAAAATAAAGCGCACGGTGGTCATGCACGGTTCATCTATCGGACCAGTGGCGTCTAGAAGATGGGAGATTAGCGAGCCTTGTTGATTGTACAAAACACTACTTTTAATTCAAAGGTGAGTTGCGCGTCGCGAGGGGTACAGAGAAGGTCGAGCTCACAGCGCAATTGTATATTACATGCGGATCAACTTTTAAGAGTATGTAGATACATACTACGCATGCTTTCTTGAAATCTAATCTATTCTGAGTGGTAGAATTGCTCCTCGAATGCTTCCGCATTGTCCGTTCACTTCAGAGTTAATCGTCGTTCTTGCAATTTCTTGGCTATACAAAAATATAAAAGACGGGGTGATTCTGTAAGAATCACAGGCTTTCCCTGGCGTACAATTTTAGCCCATTGAAGGAATTGTAGGAATAATAGTCTTCCGCTTGGAAACTCTTCCGCGTGAAATGTACCTAGTTTGTGTATGACAGTGTGATGATAGGTCCCTTTAATTCTTCTCTTCCAAAGACTGTCGAGGAGACATTTGTGACAATGCTCGGAGTAACTTTATTAGTCAGTAAGATTCGTCAGCAATGGGCTTAACTCGCTTATCTGTGCTGGAACTGTTAGAAACTACCATGGAGGGAGAATGTTTGCATGTAAGAATTACTGCGAGCTGGTGTGTGCTGTCCTGTACCTCTTATGTGGGTCTCATTGGCAATAGCCATACAGCAGCAAAGGGATGTAAACAGAACTCACCATATGAAGGTTGTCTATCAATTGGGTACATTCCAATTCCAGCTATATTCAATTTAGAAGTAGATTTTCAACAGAAATTGAAGTTAAAGTTCCTCAAACTTTTGACAAACTCACACTTATTTACAACTAGCCAAGGTTCCCATGGTGTCTACAACTATTCCACTAGCGATCCAGACACCCAGAGTTGCTGTGGTTGAAGGTTTTACCGTTAAAGCAGCATCCAATGCCATCAGGACCCACCCCATGTCCCTTTTCTGGTCAAATTACCTCAGGTGACAAATTTCAGCTCGATATCTGTAAAGGTAGAAGAACAGCCTGGCGTTGTGCAGGGATTGATGAATGGAGGTTTAAAATAACAATGTATCCGAAATTCACCCATTATGTTAGTCCTAATAAAACATACACCCCACGTAGCAAATTTCACCCCATTGTTCTGAACATACAGGTGTGCATACCGATGTTGTTCTGGTTCAAGTGTTAACACAATATTGAATATAAATCACTCGAACTCTTTGAAGACTTATTTTAAAGCAGAAAAACGTCACTCGAGTAGACTTTCACCCTAACCGGGGTCAGAAATTCATAAATCTCAAATTGAGCTTTTCTTCCCTTTTTCATAGAACTATGCAATAAGGTCCATGGCGAATTTCCTTTTTTCGGGGTTGAAAAAATGAAA
Source organism: Pictodentalium vernedei (assembly GCA_031216915.1). Taxonomy (NCBI): domain Eukaryota; kingdom Metazoa; phylum Mollusca; class Scaphopoda; order Dentaliida; family Dentaliidae; genus Pictodentalium; species Pictodentalium vernedei. The sequence continues at coordinate 136,286,172 of CM062297.1, read as the reverse complement.
ATTTGCACACCCCAAAAAATGGTTTTGCTAATTGTTTTTCATAGCCCTTTTATGTTTGCATAACCTTATTTGGTATTATGTATTTTACATTATTTTAACAGGATCTTATATATTTTATTATGTGCAAAATGAAAATTAATATTTGAAACTTTCATTGTGTTTTAACACCAAATAAGCCTGCTCTAGATGAAATAACTCGGTTTCGAAAAGTGGCACTGAACATCAGTGGTAGCTTACCTCAAGTTATGGCCATCATTCGTTTCATAAAGACAGATAAATTTCATTAGTTAGTGCGAATGTATATTCTATTTTAGGCCTCCATTTATGGACGTAAGCGTACGGATGCCCCTCCCCTCCGAAACAGAAAATAATTGGGTAGAATTCCTGCAGTTTGAATATATGACGTGTACACCCCCCCCCCCCCCCAAAAAAAAGAAGAAGATAACGCCAGGCAAAGGCTAAAATAAACTCTTTGACAGATGATCTGAATAGAAATCAGATACAATGTCTTCGGTGCAATAATGTCTTACAACTCTCGCGACAATGAGCCAGAAACAGCAAGTGGAGTGAATTGCAGCGTTGCACCACCCCCCCCCCCCCCACCCACCCCATCCCCCATTTCTTTGGTGCAATAGATAACATTCTACATCTGTAGATCAGCACTCTTCACTTCCAAGTGTCCAAACACAAGGGGGTGCATTTATTTAAATCAAGGTGTGCGCATTGGTACGGCGCTACAATCATGTTTAAAAGTATTATCGAATTACAGTGGCAGCCAGTCCGGTAATTTTTAGGTAGATCAAATATGTGTAAAGAAAGAGGGAAAATCAAGAAAAAACCCGAATCACACATTTATGCCTCATCATGAATATGCCAGTACTGTTTACTAAGACGTCATACCAGCTTGGTGGCCCACTTTGATAATGATTGTAAGCACATTTCCCACATTGTGACCAGTATTTCATAAAAAAATTAGTGCATAATTCTCGCAATATTATTCAGAGATTCACGACGTTAGGGAACTCAACATTAGAAATAATTATTCCCTTTCGTTTTCATAATATCATGCTCGAGCAGTACATTCCAGGAATGGCATTCATGCCTTTCACCAACGTATCCGTTATTTAATACGTTTTAAGACGTATTTTAATTAAACGAGTGCATTTTGTAAACCCCACTTTCGATCTGTATTCTCATTGTATGAGATTTGTGGTAACTTTGCGCCCACTTCAATCGGATCGATCGTCATTTTACGGCTTTATTGTCGTCACATGTTGCTATTCCGGGTTAAGTAAATACTCAGGTTACATGCATGATCACCTAATCTGATCTTCTTACACTTGAATTGTATTCATTTAATTCGAGAAACGGGATATCCATCCTAGTAACATTCATGTTTCGTACTAGCCCTACACACACTTTGAAGCGAGAATGCCTTTCGACAAATTGGGTGAAATTACGATTCTGATAGGTCGAAGCCAGCCTGAAGGGGTATAACAGGGCCCCGATCATCGCTTCATGACTTTTCGTCATTTGACAGAAGCCAATCCTAATTGGAATGGTTAGTTTCGCCAGCAATATCTAAACTCAATAAACCGACAGTAACGTAGGATTAAGCATGACGATGAGACGGACGTTGGTTGATCGTCTGGCCGTGATATTCCACCAGAAAAAAAATCCGTCTTCGCCAACGCGAGTCTAAAACACTCCAGTCTTATTTAAATGTTTGGAAAAGTGGTAATTCAACACTTTCCCATTTCCTCCATCCGAACATCTTAGTTTCAGATAATCATTTTGTTCAGTTTCACCAGGATTTGGGTGAAAGCTGAATTCTACCAATATATTGGCGTAGCCTTCGCCGACATACTGGTGGATTCCTCCAACGTGACGGCGCTCGCTCCACCGGCATTTTGGTGAATATTTTGATTACTGCTAAAGAAATTGTTGGACAATTTATTTCCATATCCAAGATGGCTGCTGGTAGCCATGTTTTTCAACAAAACAATTCAATAGATCCCATCTAGACATCATGCTAGAGTTACATATGGAATTTGAAAATATCAGATGAGATAAGCGGTCTGTAGGGTGTGCTAAAGGAATTGTTGACAATGTATATGACAAATCTAAGATGGCCATTGACGGCCATGTTTTTTAACGATAGCTCCCAGCTAGACATAGCCCCAAAGCTACATATGAAATCTGACGCTGATCGGGCGAGAACTGTGACCTGTATGGTTTGCTAAAGGAATTGTGGACGGACATACATGCGTTGTCAAGTTGAGCTAATAGAGTGCTTTAAATCATTACTTCCACGAAAATCAGCGGAGAAACATCGCCGACCCCACCTCACCCCACCCCACCCCATGGATTAGCCTCCAAACCACCTCACCCCACAGCGGCTGCACTTTAATATGGTTTAGCCAATCATGTAATGGAGTTGTCTGCAGGGCGTTGCACCGGCTGTCCAATTCACCACTAGAATTTTGCTTCCATTTACAAGTTGTTTTTTTTCCAACTGGGTATGAATCCGAGTGATGTCTTCTGAGTTGTGAAAAACTGGTTAATGAAACACGTGTATGTGAGGTTAGTTCATGGCTCCAACATTCGGAAAGTGTGCTGTTACTGTTAACTTTCCCAGTTTCCTCCCGTCTTCCCCCACAAGTTCAAAAGAACTGCCGTTGGTTTGTCGGTGTATCCAACACAAGTAGACTGGTACACTTTATCATACTGTGTTCATGCGCGTAGCCCGGATATCAAAGTTGGGAGGAATACTGAATATGATGCCCAGCATCATCAGAGCTGCGAAATGCGGGCGAACACGACAGAGGATGTGCCCATTTCGTTCCGGGAGGGGGGGGGGGGGGGGAGGGCCTTCACCGGGAAAAAAAATTGAAATTGAAGACAAAACAAAAAACAAAACGCAATTTCCTTGTCTCTGACTCCAAAAGTGTTTGATTCTCTTTCTGTGGCGCAAACATCTTACAAGTATAAATATCTAGACATTAAGATTTCTTACCCGATGCTCCCTATATGGGTTAACATGGGAGGGGGGGGGGGGCATGACTGAACATGAGGGTGGGACATGTGCTCCCCTCTGCCTCTCCCACCCCACGGCTACGCCCCTGATTGTGTTTGATGCAGGCATGGGGAGCGCGGTGGCTCTGTAATTAGAGATGGAGATGTAGGCTGCAAGCCGAGAGGGTCGCCCTCGGTTCGAATCCCACTTCCAGTGTGTCCTTGGGCAAGGGACTTAATCCCGATTGCCCACGTGGGTGCACGGAGGCGCCGTTTACTAAGGCGTATTGCACGTCGATGGTGCACCTGTCTTCAACCAATGCTAACCCTGCTTGTGTGGAGTAAGTACTGTAATATACCACACACCTCAATACAACACAGTCTGCTCTGTGGCACATCAATGTTACAGCATCTTAAGACATATGGTTCGTTCTAAAATTACACGAATGCTATTCATAACTTATTTCGCTGTCAATTATTTTGTATAGAATGCATTCTATAAAAATATTTTCAATTAATAGCGATCGAGTTTTTTGGGCACCGTGTGCATCACGAAATTAGGCAAGTTGTTATGAACATTTCAAAGTCACATTTCAGGCAAACCACGCTATATTTCGCATCCGCTCTACTATTGTTATGACTGCAGATTTATTCGCTTTCATTCGAATGTTGGTTGTGGTCATTATTATGCAGTTTTATAGAAATACGCCACAAATTGTGTTTTGTTTTCTTCAACGTTATTTTGCATGTGTTTCGGTGTGAAATCACCTTACATCTGTTCATATATATATATAATTACATACTGTCATGTCGAGATCCTTTCCAGTGTTGAAGAATATATTATTCTACAAAAAAGTGCATCCATATCAATGTCTGAAACTGCTTATTCATTTAGAAATGTCAATGTTTATGCCGCGTATGAATTTGCTCAGTACGATTTCCATTGCGCACTGCCAGCGTAAACAATCTGGCCACGTGCTATGCGGTAATGCATTACATGGATAATAGAATCAACTATTCTGATCAGTTAAGGGGTGTCAGTGAAGCTTTAAATGTTATTGACGCTTTCCTGACGCCTCTCTAAGTATGGTTGTAAATATATGTCCATGTTTTACTAGAAATTGCGAGCGCTGTCAGTTATACCCATTGCAATTCTCTTTGCGCAATCGTTAACGTTTTTATTGGGGTCATTTATTGTTATTGATGCACAAGTGGACGACAATTTTAGGCGTAACTATTCTGCTGTTTCAAACGCCTCGTTTATCAATGTGTATCTTTGAACTTGTAAATTATTCTTAGTTATCGGGCTTGTTTTCTTTTATCTTTAAAATTGTAGTAGTTTTACTGGCACAGATGTTTAGTTTGCTTATAAAAGCGTGTTGTGAAACACACTGGCAGGATCCTGACAGAAGTAGTCCCATAGTCAGCATTTCCTAACAAACTCTCAGAAATCCTGACAATAATTACGTTATACAGTATGCGGAAAGTGTATTATCACAAAATCGATCGCAGAGTGGAGATTCTACTCGAGCAATAATTGCAAATTTGTTGCAAAGCACAAGCAAAGTTTCAGCCAATGAACCTGCGGGTAAAATCCATTGGCTGAAAAATTGCTTGTGTTTTTGTCCACATGAACGGAATTTGAAAATAATACTTTGGGTAATAACTCCACTCCCCGAGTGATTTAGTTACAATCCACTCTCCGCGTGCTGTACCATGACATTCTCAGCTGAACTCAACGGAGCATACTGCCGGTGGTAAACAGACGGGCACGCAAGATAAGCGCCTCAAATGGTCTTTAATGTACACCTAGGTACAAGGAGTTTGGAACTATTCCCGACTAAATGACTCGCTCATGATATGGGCAAGTGGATAGGGAATGGAATTTATTGAATGTCAGTTGAAATATTATCACAGTCTTGACTTAATTTAGATTTCATTGACTTTACGATATTTATTATCGCAATAGGTGAAATGGGTGTGATAAATAGGCTTTCAGTAAGACTGGTATTAAGGTACTTAGCAAATGACTTTTGAGGCTTGGGAATGTGTTTAGAAGTTTTACTTCCTGTGGTTGCAAAGGAAGTATTGAACTCCTGTGCGATATCATTTTCCACATGGCTATTTCTATCGCCAAGATTGAAGAATGAAGACAAACTCTTCCTGTTTTTATCCCCATTCACAGCATTATTTAGAAGTTGTCGTGTGTTCCGCATGTTATTCTAAATTTTCCAGGAGGGCTTTTTCATAATACGTAGCTTTACATTGTTTTTTTTAATTCTATTAAATAGCCCACAGTAATGTTTGTAGTTCCCGACGTTAACTTCTGTGTGGGATCTTAACTTCTTATTGAAAAGTTTATTCTTTTTGTTTGCTGAGATTGAAAGTCCCTTTGTCATCCAAGGCTGCCGTTTTATGAACGTATTTTTCAGTTTGTGTCTTCTTAAGGAGAAAGCTGTGTTGAAGGCGGCCAAGTGAGTATTTAGGAAAGTTCAATAGGCTGTGTTGGGACAGATGGATTCCATAACTGTGGAAAAGTCTGTTGGGACAGTTGGATTCCATAAATGTGGAAAAAATAATTTTGGTAAACGTTTGTAACTGGTTGGTTATGGAAAAGTGTGTTTATGGCAATTCTGTGAAAAGGTCAGATTGTTAGTCCATTCAGACAAGGAGATATTGGTCTATGAAAATGTGGGCGCTTTTTCCTCGTTTGGCGGTCATTTTGGACACATTGTGGATAAAATCAAGATTTCTTTTTTTTTCATTTATGATAGTGATACATTACTTCCTTATTATTCAGTCCATCACTGGTGTTCTGCTAATTCACAGTGCCAAGATTTGTTGTGTCCTTGGGCAAGGCACTTCATCTCCATTGCCCGCGTGGGGTCACGATGACGCCGTGTAGTAAGGCGTAGTGCACGTCGATGGTACGCATGTCTTCAACCAATCTAACCCTGCCTGTGCTGCTGTGCGGAGTTACGATGTTGGGGAGCTGGCAGCTGCTCGTCGTTGCTCGGTGGTTCTCTCCGGGTACTCCGGCTTCCTCCACCCGTAAAACTGTCACGGTCATGATTAGCCATTGTGTATAAATATGTGACCTTAAACATCAATAAATAAATAAATACAGTGCCAAGATTGTAGGCCAAAATGTCCGATTTTCAGGCCTATTTTTGATGTTTTCGAAAATTTTGGCAGAAAAATACGTTTGGTAAACTTTTGTTACCAGTTTGTTATGCAAAAGTGTATTTATGACAAATCTGCGAAAATTTCAGGTCATTAACCCATTCGGAAGAGGAGATATTGCTCAGTGAAAATTTGGGCATACGTTTACCATGCTTGGCGGTCATGTTGGACATATTGTGGATAAAATTGAAATATCTTTTGCATTTACGATAATGATACATTACATTCTTACTATTCAGTCCATTACTGGTGTTTTGATCCTTCACAGTGCCGAGATTGCAGGCCAAATGTTCGATTTTCAGGCCTAATTTTGATACTTTGCAAAATGTCCGCAGAAAAATAATGTTGGTAAACTTTTGTTACCAGTTGACTATGAAAAACTGTATTTGTGAAATATGTGTGAACAGGTCAGGTCATTAGCCCATTCAGACCAGAAGGTAATGGTCAATGAAAGTTCTGGGCGTATTTGGGGGCATTTTGGGCATTCAGAGTACTTCGTCGAAGATGAAATGCTTAACACAACTACAAGGTATGTACGTATATGACTGAGCAAAATGTAAGAAAAACCTGTAAGAGAGCCTTCAAGAAATCGACTCCTCCAAAGTTTTGAAAAAAAGAAAAGAAAAGAAAAAAATTGTTTTTTCTAGAAGAATAACAAATGTCTTTTCCTTTCAGGAAAAGCCAAATAATTCGTCGGTTAAAACTGAAATTCAGTGTCGTTTCGTGTTTCGTGTTGTTTCTGGTAACTCGGTCAACCAATTAAGTGATTGAAGCGAATTTCTGAATTGGTTTAGTGTACCTTCTACCAAAGTGCAATTTTGATTTCAGCAACCAAGCCGTATAGGTGGTGGCAGATAAGGTTGGCTCGGCTACATTAGGTAACGTAGTCACTGGGTGTAAGGGAAGGTGGGCGTGATGGTGTGTATATGTTTGATGTTTTTTTGCGTGTGTGGATATAACTGTGCGCGCGAAAGACCACAGTGAGAGAGATATATGATACAATTATTAATATCAAACCTAGTCTTGGATAGAAACATTCTTTAAGACTACTCCGATTACATGCCGGCACTCGCCACTCAACTGAAACGAAGTCAAAAAAGACATTTAAAATCAAATAGACTAACGTTTGAAAAACTTCGGAGACAACGGTTCTATAAATTCACTTTTGAGCACTAACAAAAAGTCCCAAATTATAAAAGTATCGTATGGACGCGTACAAAGGGACGGTGGTGGGGGGGGGGGGGATTTGTGTCATGGCTATGACTTCCATGTTTTGATGGTACTATAACAAGTACAAATAAGTCATTAACGTATAAGCAGTAATGAAAATAAAACGAGTCATAGCGCGTCCCCAATCAGAGGTGTCAGGTTATAGTTCTCACGCCATACCCTGGCATCATTTCATGTAGCTTAAAATATTGTTTCAAGACAGACGGCATGAATGAACTCACAGCGTAATAATTATCATCTCATAAGTTTAGACGTACCCTAGGCAACTCGTGATGGTGTATAACCTTCTGCATTCTGCTGCATAAACACGGTCGGATTCTGGGAATCAAGACACTACGAATTGTCGGAAATTGATACTGGTTTTGCTTTGCCCGTACTGGCCAGGAATTCTTTATAAAGTGGTCATATGGACTTGTTTGGATCGAGATAAGTAAAGCTTTATAGAGATAGTATTTCCTAATTTTAATATCGGGCGTTATGTCAGACAATGCATAGAGCTGAATACTGTAAACACAGAAAAGTATATTAGTATTTGATAAGTGAATAAGAATAATTAAATGAGCAGACAGTGCACTTTAATTAATAGATAATAATAATGGCTGACTCGTCGATTTAATCATTAGTTGAATAATTCGAGAATCTATTTAAGAACTGAATGCAATTTTTATAATCTTTATTGGAGTATGAACGTGTGGGAATGGGTACAAATAATGTATAAATCCCGAAGGGATTCATACAATTTGTACCCATTCCCACACGTTCAGACGCCAATAAAGATTATAAAAAACTGCATTCATTTCTTATAATTACATTCCGTAACTGTTTAAACTACTTTTTACCTAACAACAAATCAGAAAGACGAAATAAAACATGTACGAACGAACGAGGTGAAAAACCACCCTCACACAAAAGATAAAGCACACAACTCTGAGTTGAGTGCCGGTTCTCGGCATTGACCCAAATTTGTCACAAATTGCCGTCTTTCGCAACTAAACTTGGAATGTTCAAAATAATTTATTTAACATATCAGTAAACTATAATCACCTATGAAACGACAACAAGGTCAAGAATAAAATCACTGAAATAATTTCACACTGTCGATTGACATTTCTTGTAAGTTGTTTGAGATATCACAAATTATTAACTTGAACATAAATGCGGGTCAAAGTTCGACCAAATGTATTCAATGGAAATGAATTACATTTGGTCATGACATTTTTAATCCAGCTGACCAATGGGAATTGAGTATTTGGCCCCAAAAAGTATAACTACATTAACAATGTAATTATATGAATATATCTGTGAATAGTTGATTAGGAATAATCGCATATTCGAATAAGTAGATAGATGAAAACGATTATAAGGTCCGATGTAGCTCTCTTCTGCGAATGCCCCGAATCATGGAAATTTATACCTATGTATTATTGAATTATATTATATTTTAACATTAGAAAGTATTAGTGTAGCATTTTATATAGATTCGGGTCGACCTCATAATTATGCATATAACATTAAATTCTTGCCAATACACTAATATGACAATACGCAAGGCGTAAGAAGGAACCCCAAAGTATCCAACATATTGAAATATTTCATTCCGCAACCATTTCTCCAAAAACATGTTGGTTTATTCAATCGAATTCCTGCAATTGTTTAATACGTTTCACAGTACTAAATATTTTCCCATAGGCGACCATTATAATGTTCCGGCGAGAAAAAAATATGGTCGCATCATTTTAAATTTAGCATTCAAATATTTTTTGTCAAGTATAGCCCTTCAGACAACCTTTTTCTGATTTTTAAACAGGGGGTCATGCAACAAATAAAAGAAAAACCAACAGAAAGGGAAGTGCTGGTCACATGTTCATATTTCTCAGGGAATTCCCAAACAAAACACACCAATTGTCAAACAAATTTTTAGGTTCTAAAAGTCCTCAAATCGTCCTCTTTATTCATCTGGAACATTCAATAGTAATACAAAATGGCAGTAGACTTCTTCAAATGTTTATTGAAACAATATATTTTCCTAAGACTGCTTAGTTTTGGGAATTACATAATTTCCGAGCGCTACTTTTCGAGGCGGGTAAATCTAATTAAAATATTTACAACAGTTATACCTATGAGCAAACCCAACCCTACCAAAGATGCATTTACCTCTTTCATGTGATGAAAAACTCATTTCTGCAATAGAATTCAACTTTTGGCTTCTGTCTAGTCCAAAGCATGGGAAATTTGTTCTTTTGAAGAGACCTGTCCAATCTGTGTAAAATGAGCTTAAAAACTGGTATTGCCTGAATTTGCCTCTGACAGAATTTCTACTCTGTTACCTAATAAGTTGGGAGGGATAAGAATTCACAGCTTTCTTTGAAACTACCCACATCCCAAAATAAAACTAAAATCTGCATCAGCACACAAAATCTTTTCACAGAATCTGTTTTAATTACTCAAACAGCAAGATAAATAGTGCCCCACCACCATGAAACAATGTGTCAATTTTGTTTCAAAATTGGGGTTGTGCAGGCCTTATTTATAGTTCCTCTAAATTTGGGAGAATCCATTTGGCTTCTTGCGGAAATCGTTCCGAGAATTCAGACCTGCTATGGGCCAGGATCCTGTTAGGCCAGTATGATTGAACCCCTGTTGCATACTGATAATACACGTTAACCCTTTACCCAATACAGCTTTTTAATTGATTTTAACCCCCCCCCCCCCCCCCGGGGCCTTAATCGCTCACTTGACGAGGTGGATCAGAGAAGTATTTTGGGTCAGATTAAGGTAGTCAAGGTTCATGTACACTACATTGGAATAATGTTATGAAATTATTCATAATTCTAGTGTCTATGTCAGATGATTATTATCATAGGTCTTCCTGATTGCTTCCAGTTCTGACAGCTGTAGACAAGTACTGCCAAACTTCCAAAGGTTGTTGTGTCACTGCAGCTTGAAAGGCAGATTTTATGGAAAAGCTCTAAGGAATGGATTTGAACATTTATGAACAACCTCGAACCTAACCCACCCCTGCCCAAATATTAAGCCACAGACCCGAAATGAACAAACTCAAATCTGCCCCCCCCCCCCCTCATGCGATACCAAATATGAAAGGGTTCTGACTGGCAGGAACCAAACTGGAACAAATTTACATCTGACCTCCCCAGAGATGTTGTACACCAAATATTAAAGCATTCTAACTAGTGGGTCTGAAGAAAAAGATTTTTAAAGAAATTTTCTCATGTTGCTTTGAGTTAATTTGCACTCCCATAATGAGCCCAAATATTAACCCATAGATTTGGCTTGAACAAACATGAATCTGACCCCCTTAGAGATGCTGTAAGCCAAATATGAAAGGATTCTGACTGGTGGATCTGAAAAAATAGAGTTTTAAAGAAATTTCCTCATGCTGCACTAAGTTAAACTTTGGGCTTCAATAGATAGACCAAATATTAACCCAGAGACCCGATTCAAACAAACTTCAATCTACCCCCTACCCCCCTACCCCCCCCCCCCACCCCACCCACTACAGGTGTTGCATTCCATATGTAAAGCATTCTGACTGGTGGATCTAAAGGAGGTTTTCAAAGAAATTTCCTCATGTTGCACTGTTGATATTTGGGTGTCCAAAGGGAGCCCAAATATTAATTCAGGGACTCGATTTGAACCAACCTGAATCTATCCCCTCTCCCCCCTCCCCTAGAGATGCTGTATACCAAGTATCAAAAGATTCTTATACATGGTTCTGGAGAAGATTTTTTTTCAATTTTGGAAAACAATTTATGGTGCTATATGCTTGGGGCCCCCTGTGGGTGTGGCAACTTTATTTGAACAAACTGGAATTCATAAATGATGAGGAACAAGAATATCAAATTTGGTTCAATTCGGCTCAGTTGTTTATGAGGAGAGGTTGATAATGTAAAGTTCACGCCGGACAGGAAGGACGGATGGTCGACAGACAGAAAGTCATCATTTAAGCGCCCCCTGACTTACAGTCAGGTGAGCTAAAAATAAACAATATTCATTAAGCATAATAATTATGGATGTTACTGGAACCGGCTGATGAGAGCTGGTTCAAATGACAGCCATATTTGTACAAATTTTATTGCCAGTGTCACAATATTTCAGGTCATGTTAGTGTTGTATTGGTTAATTTGCTGCCTTTGTGTTAGGTAAAGGGTTAAACTGACTCAGTTCTATTCATGTGAATCCTAGCAGCAATGTTACAAAAAGCTACATGGTTTCTCACTGGTTTTGTTGCACGGATCTCTACGGGAATCAATTCTCAGATTCTTATAAGCCCTGGCTGAGGCTATTTAATTCACCAATATCGATAGAAAGTGCCATTTTATCTCAACAAATGATGTCAAATATTCTTTTACCAGGTGATGGGGTACATTATAGCCCTGGATGTGCCCCCCCCCCCCCGACCTCCCAGTATGCAAACAAGAGGCCCCAGGGAGCCTGAGAGCGCCCAGCTGACATGGTAGCCTAAATATCAACCCAGAAAATTGATTTCAAGAAGTAGCATCTACTCCTCCTAAGAAAAGCTTATACCAAATATCCAAAGATTCTGACAAGTGGATCTAAAAATGAAAGTGTCAATGACACTGTAGCTCAACTTGTAAAGACAAAGACATGTACATGTACATGTATAGTATGTGACACAGCAATGACAAACGTCTAGGTAATGACCTGATAACAAAGGTACATACATGTATAAAGTATTTTAACGGTCTGTACATAAATACTGACCGTTGGCTGTAACAAATGTATTGGTAAAGTATTGTAGGTGACAGTCAGATGGTAAACTAGACAAAAATCTTTGTGTCCCAGAAAAAAAACAACAAAATATTTGTTCTCATAGCACAGTGATAACAAAGGCACCCCAAAACACACTCGTTCCTGTCCCAAGGTGAAAACAAAGGTACCCAAAAAGTTTTGTGAAGATCAGTTCATAAATACGAGCTGTACTATAGAACTTGTGACAAAAAAACTGATTGGACCCAATTTGGGTACAAAATGGCCACTGGCAGCCATCTTGAATTTTGGACCACACCCAGAAACACTCATTCTCGCCCCAAAGTGATAACAAAGGTACCCAAGACGTTTTGTGAAGATCGGTTCATAAATACAGCCTTTACCCTGAGCCGTATTGACATGTGTGCTTACATTGTGTAAGTAGCACTGAATAAATCAAAGTTCATCTAATTTGCATAATTTCTGCACGAAAAAAACCCCTTATAATATGTGATGTATTCCATGTTACTAAACATTCATACAAAAATTTATTCAAATCAGAAGTTTCATACAGAAGTTCTGTACAAAAGACTGATTGCACTAATTTTGGTACAAAATGGCTGCTGATGGCCATCTTGAATGTTGGACCACACCCAAAAACATTCGCTCTCATCCCACGGTGATAACAAAGGTACCCAAGAAGTTTCGTAAAGATTGGTTCATAAATATGGCCTCTAGTCTGAGCCGTATAGAAGTTGTGTACAAAAAACTGATTAAACCTAATCATAGCACAGTGATAACAAAGGCACCCCAAAACACACTCATTCCTGTCCCAAGGTGAAAACAAAGGTACCCCAGAAGTTTCGTGAAGATCAGTTCAAAATACAAGCTGTATAGAAGTTGTGACAAAAAACTGATTGGACCTAATTTCTGTACAAAATGGCTGCTGGAGGCCATCTTGAAAAATCTTCCCTTTGGTATTTAGTAGATATCTTGGTAAGGTAAAGTGACCTCACCTCAGTAAGCAACAGTGTGAACGCCGGCAGCCATCTTTAATATCGGGCCGCACTCAAAAACTCTTGTTCTCATCCCAAGGTGATAACAAAGGTACCCAATAAGTTTCATGAAGATCAGTTCATAAATACAGCCTCCAGCAAAAAACACTTGTTCTTGTCCCACGGTGATAACAAAGGTACCCAAGAAGTTTCGTAAAGATCAGTTCATAAATACAGCCTCTAGCCTGAGCCGTATTGAATTGTTGTTCCCAAACAGACGGACAACGGGCTATGACAAAACCTAAAATATGACTGTTTCAAAGTTGCGCTAAAAATGGGGAGTATCCAGAGTATCACAAAACAAAAACCTATTTGTAAAGGATCCCCCTTTCAAGGACAATCTGAAAGCATTGGCATTCACCACCATGCTGCCTTGAGGCTGCATTTTGAATTCCTGTGTTTGTTGTTCTTATGAAATATTATTTTATTATTATCAGTTATGGTACAAATATGGTACCGATAGCACACTTTCAGGAACCGCTGATGTCTGATGGCGACTGTGTGTCAGTGCGTGAGGTGCACACATACTTTTGGGGTTCTATACACCACATCCTTCATTTTGCTATATAATTTGTGTAAATTTATTTGGAATTTATAGAATTTCAAACTTGGAAATTTCATAGTATTGTTTTTGCGTTAGTTATGGTGCTTTTTAAGTAATGGTCAATTTAGTGTGAAAAAAGGGGTTCATGAAGGTTCAGTCACATGAAGATTCAGCCCTCATACTTTTTCTGGGAATATTCGGTCTCAGTCGTGGTCGAATGTCATCACCTCTGAGGTCAAATTCTCACAGAATTTTTTTTTTTAAATATTCTACGCATTTTTTCTATTGTTTTTTTTAAGGATTTATGATTACTAATTATGACAAAATTACAAGTGCGATATGAAACAAACCTTAATGAAGCTGGAACAAAAAAACCTTCCCAAAACAAGCTGAGAGGTTCTCAGCTCGAATCCCAATTGCGGCAACTGAAATAAGGCGTACTGCACATTGGTGATGCACTTGTCTTCACCCAGTGCTAACCCTGCTTACTTGGAGGTACAATGTTGAGAAGCCTGACAGTTGCTTGTCATTGTTGCTCGGTGGTTCTCTCCGGGTGCTCTGGGTTCCTCCCCCAGTAAAACTGTTGGGTGGCCCTGGCTGTAAAAATTGTTGTTAAACCCCAATAAATAAAGAAATCAAATTTGCTGAATCCAAGACCTTTGCATGATGACTTTGATTGGGGTGGGGGGGGGTGGTTATATACACGGCTCGCCTTGAGTAAAATGGTCGGGGCCTAAACAAAGTCCCCCACATATTGAGGTCGAGGCCTTTTCGGGGCTGATTTTCCATTTTGTCCATTATTGTTAGTGCTTTTATGTGGAAAATGTCGGGGCTTGAAAAAAGCCCTCTGCAAGTGCTCCTCGGGGCTGATCTCGGGGCCTGGGCTGATCAGCCCCGACTCAAGGCAAGCCCTGTTATATAGTGGTATCCACTTAATTGGATATATCTTAATTGTATATCCCTGTTAACAGAATATAATTTTCCAACACAAAACCATTTACCATGCCTCCAGTACAAATTTGACCTGGTAATTGAATATAGGTTATAGAGTAATCTCCTGTTAATTGAATAACAAATCTTGTAACATCTTGAGAAATTACCCTGACTCTTCCCAGTTTTCCTTTGGTAATAGATCAATTTGGCCTCAATACATTCAATACAGGCATTTAATCTATTATATCTTGTTTGACAGAGTTCATGGAGCTCTGACAAACAAAATATAATAAAATAAATGCTAAGTTTATCTCTGGAATACAGGAAAGTGACACAATCCCTGTTAATTGAATACTTCTGCTAATTGAATAATTTAATTGGCAAAGTGGCTTTTCAATCAACAGGTTTCCACTGTACAGCAAAAACAAATATCACAAACTAATAATGAAACTATGTACTTGTGAAATTTTCATGTGGTCATCCTACAACATGTTTTAGCTGGTACTATACAGTTTTGAAGGTTAAAGGGCTCATTAGTTAAAGGTGTAGGCTGCAAGCCAAAGGGTCCTCTAGCAAATCCCACCTGCGGCAACCACTTTGTTTCCTTGGGCAATACACTTCATTCCCATTGCCCATGTAGGGCCATTGCGTACCAAGGCATACTGCATGTCAATCGTACACTTGTCATCAACCAATGCTAACCCAACTTGTGTGCTGTTTGTACGTTAGATGTTTGTAATTGCTTGGTGGTTCTCTCTGGCTTTTCCCACCTGTAAAACTGTCCGACATGAAGTGACCCTGGCTATCGAAGTGTCATTAAACCCCAATAAATAAATCAATAAGAATCATGTGCCCCTATTCTGGAGAACAGTTTGGGACAAATTGCCAAAGGATGGTTTGGGTTAGATTAGTATCCAGTTTGGGTCAAATTGTTGGAGGACAGTTTGGATGCAATTCTCACGAATTCCAGTCACTTTTGTCCCAAGTCATTTCGGTCCCAGTCATTACGGCATCCGGTCAATTCAGCTCCAATATACCAGGTCATTTTGGCCGCTATAAATATTTTCAAATATTGTTTGAATTTTAACATTTTTCTATTTAATTTTTTTTCAACATTTATATCTCAATTAGATATTCAGGTATGCATATGATATGTGTCTAGTAGATTTTCTTTCATGATGAATAAATAAAAAAAAAGTTTCAGCACGTCGAAGGTGCACATGGACTATGTGGGATTTGAAATCCCTTGCAACCTGAATAATTTTATTTGCTTATGAATCTACGAGAGCCGGAAGCGAGGGTCAGTAATGTTATTTGGTTTGGGTGTATGCCTTGGAAGTGGGGTACTGGGGTCAGACCCCCGTGGACATCGAACTGGAAGGGGACTAGGAATTGCGCATAACTACAAGGATTCTGCTCTGTGTTTTAGAAAATGTGGACATATTTATGGTAGTGTCGAAATCGCAGTTTGGTGGTTGTTTCAGAAAAAAAAAAGAAAAGAAAAAGAAACCCTGTGAACCTCAAACTGGAAGGTGACTAGGAATTGTGCATAACAACATGAATGAATGACTGCATATACTTTGCAAAATTTCAAAGTAAAATAATTTATCTTACTAAAAAGGATAGCATCTTAAATGTATGGAAAATTGAACACATGGATAATTTTTAATGTCATGTATAACTTTTCTGTACACTGTGTAAATACAAACAACTGAACATTACTTAATAAAGGTAATAATTACCCATTACTTCTAAACATGAACTATGCACTGATATTTATAGATCTCTACACTCAAAATGGTGCCGAAATGACCAAGGGACCGAAGTGACTAGGGAAGAGATGACTTTGAGGTCGAAGTGACCAGAGAACGAAATGACTTGGAGCCTAAGTGATTGGATACCATTCTAACAGATGAGAGACGTTAATTATTACAGAACACATCGAATGTGAATTTACTGCAGAGATAATTGCTTGACGATATACATTATATTAATATTTTTTCAATAAATATCGAACAATCTATTAATATTTTTTTAAGAATTATTTTCAGGAGTAAAAACGAATATCGTAGCGTATCTTCAGTTAAAACCAGAAGTCCTGTCGCGAATAGTGCGCTTATCTAGGCTTAATTGCGCGTTGGAATTGCGCGCAATTGCCATATCGAATGGCACCCAAAGCACGGCAGGTTCTCCTGGTTACTCATAGCAAACACATGCAATGTTTCTGCCAATGGACCTCCAGGTTACCCGGAGGTCCATAGGCTGAAACACTGCTTGTGCACAGGCAATATGTACAGAATTTGATAGCTTTACTATGGCCACAACGCGTACATTAACGCGCAGATCAATATGCTATTTGTGCGCATTTCATGACAGGACTTCTAGTTTTAACTGTAAAATATCCTAACAGATGTGTACTGCTTTTCTTTTGGATGATTCTTCCCTGGGCCTAGTTCTCCCCAGGCCGAAGGTTCCCCCAGGTCTCGAAAAAAGATGACATGCCATTTTCGATGGCTGTAAATATCGAAAAGGGTTATTATTTTCCATTTTTTAGTGTTTGAAATTACAAAGCACTGTTCAGAAATACAGATGGCACCAAAAAGTAACACATTATTACTTTGTTTTGGTTTCTAACGGGACTGAAAGCAACCTGTCAGTATCTCTTTTACGAATTACACCCATTTCGTCTGCTAACCAAATCGTCTGCTGCAATTTTACCCAAGTCGTCCTCTACAATTTTACCCAACAAACGAAACTCGTTCGCTGGGGGAAAGTATTCAAGTATTGTATTTTGAATCATTTCTTATTTATTTATATAATAATTTTATTGTATACTTTATTGTATATTACCTATTGTAATATATCTTAATGTACTTCCTTGAATTAAATTTCATATACGTGTACGAAATTCTGAAAACAGAAATGTCAGAACAAAATAAACTACCCAACCATCTAATAAATTTTAATTACTGTTTATTCAATGGTTTACCTATAATAATTATATTATTACAGTAAAAGTTCTTAAAGTATGTGTATGTTATATTTAGTTCCACAACATAATCTTATAATTTTGCAATTTTTCATTGAAGAGCTCCACCGGCACCTTACAGTGAATAATTGCAAAACTATTAGCAGAAGTATTATAAGAATTAATTATATTAAGAAATGCAACAACATTTGTTATATTAAGTTCTGCAACATAATCTTATAATTTTGCAATTATTCATCGAGGCGCACCGTCACTTTACAATGAATAATTGCAAAATTATTAGCAAATGTATTATAAGAATTAATTATATTAAGAAACGCATCAAAATTTATGGTTTATTAAATTCTGCAACATAATCTAATAATTTTGCAATTATTCTTGGAAGAGCATCACCGGCGCTTTACAATGAATAATCACAAAATTATTAGCAAATGTATTATAGGAATTAATAATATTAAGAAACGCATCAAAAATGTTATAATTATATTAAGAAATGCATCAAAACTTGTTATATTAAGTTCTGTAACATAATCTTATAATTTTGCAATTATTCCCGGGGAGGGGGGGGGGGGCCTGAGGGCACCAAAAATTTGTAAGACGTGATGTGGGGGTTGGTGGGTCTCTTGAGTGCACCAAAAATGTGCATTTCCAACTTGTGCATTTTTTTTAATTTTTTAAAAACATATCAATATATCAGCCAATATATGACATCATTTGTGTTTCAAACCTTAAAAATGATGCTGTACATCACACTCTTGACATAAATACAACATCAGGAGGCTTTATATGTAAGAATATTGGGCTTAATCTGAGAAAATGTCACACGTTAGTAGGGGGTGGGTGTCTTGTTCGAAATGTAGAAAATGTGCAGACAATATTTTCCTTGACAAGCGGACGACTCGGCTTGCGGACGAAACGTCCGTATACCCTTTTTTTCAAGCAAACTTTTTCTTACTTTTACAACACCTTAACATTCGGATAATTCAAAAACTGAGTTTCTGTTCGTCTTGATATTTCACGCGATACGTGTCAATGCATGTCTGTATACAATCGCACCAATATAACAACAATTATCAGTTATATGTACGTTGTTTCGATTGAGGTTATCACTTGCAGGCAAGCTGCAACGAAATCAGGACTGAGAGTTCGATCTGAAATGACGAGATTATCAGCTGAGCATATTGACAAACCTCCAGAGGGACAGAACTCGATTAATAATAATAACACTTTGGTCGGCCGCTGATTTGTCGCGGTTCTCTGATGAGAATACCTGGTTACCCCTGAAGTGTAGATATGTAGGCCAATGTATCACGCAAAGCTTTGAGGCGAATTAGATTGCAACACAATACATTTGATTCCCAGAGGGGGACAGGCCAATTGCAATTGCATGGGCAATTCGATACCGGAAGTTACGTGTTTTTTTCACTGAAATTTACTGTCCACTTCAAAAATCACATTGACGGCTATAGAGAATTCTGTTCTGGAACACATTTATCTGACGGGGTATGTGGAACCCTTTGCGGGCCTACGGCCCGCTTGGGGTTCCTATTAACTAGATACCTTCCATGTAAAAATATTAATTTTAATTTTTAAATTGTTATATATACTATTCAAAAGAAGTAGGGGATATCCAAACTGATGTTGATATTTTCGGAAAATGGTATTGGATACGCGTGATTGGACACATCAATATGTTACCAAGTTTAGTGTGAATCATGAATGTCACCAGCCCACGAAAACTTCTTGCAAGTTTATCCCACGAGCACCGCGTTAATGTTTGTGGGCTACCTTTTGAAATTTTCATTTGTACTGGACGGGTTTTTTCGGAGGTCTCATCGTTCTGTTCTTGGTATACACCCGTTCCTCAATAGTTTCTGGTCTAAACGTAACTTGTGAGGTATGCGACGACTGACACGTGACGAGCGTTTACGTGCCGTTGGCATGTTGGAAGCTGGTAGAAGACAGATTGCAGTGGCTCAAATTCTCAACGTTTCTCAATCGGTGATTAGCAGGTTGCGGTCACGCTTCCGTCAGACAAGCAATGTTGATGACATACGTCGGTCAGGTCGTCCACGGATGTGCGAGTTAGTAGCGACAGCGACAGATGTGCGAGTCAGTAGTCAGATTGGTTATCAGTTTAAATAATATTTTTATATTTGTGACCTGTGTTCAGTCGTTTCTCGAGCAAGCCACCCATTCAACCACTTGCACTCGTTTTAATAGCACAGGTGTCGATTATCGTTCATCTGGGATTATCGTCATTCCGTTGCACGTACACCGTGTGATTAACGGCCCTCCGGTCACATTATGGTGGAGAATACAAATTCAAGATTTGGTGGTTAACTTCTCTGAAGTTGCCCACTCGCTCTTGCTTGTATCCTACAGTTGAAGAATGTCAAATTCCATCAAATTCTTTTTTCACAATAATGGGGCATGAACCGATTTTAGAAATTTTTAAATGGTATACATCATACAAGGGATGTTTGCTCGGTGAACATGAAACGTATTAATTTATTCTGTACGAGTTCTCACAAAAAGACGACCCTATTGTAGAATCTGGTATGAGCATTTTAGCCAATATTGAACACCAGTTTCAAACTCTCTCGGGAATATGTTTTGCATTTAAGTCGATATGCATACACGGCAAAGATGATTTCATTTGTTATTTACAGTACCCCTTGCACATTGTTATCACCATAACGCCTAATGGCAATAATTTCTGTCAGTTTGCACAATATGATAATGTATGTCAATAGCGATGCAACAGAAAATATCAACAGGTAAATGCTGTTGACACCGGGAATCGCCCATAGAGGGCTGATTACCGAAATAAACAGCGGCGTCAGCAAAACCGGGCGCGTACCACTCGCCTCGAACGAAACACGCATGAATACCGTGGCGTTACGCGGAAGAGATGTCAATTTCCGTTTTGTTATAGGTGCGGTAACAATTATCACAACGCGGCATCATGTTACGCTAAAAACTACAAAGGTAATCTTTGTAAACACATCGGTCATCTTACATCCGCTTGCAAACTTAATCATGGGGTTCGACGATTTACCCCATAGAACCCCATAGATACCCCATGGAACCCCATAGATACCCCATAGAACCCCATAGAGCATGACAGGTACCCCATAAATACCCCATAGAACATCATGGAGGGATAAACAAACATTATCGCACCCTTCAAGTGTCAGTTACTCATTTGTTGACGGAAGTTACTTCACTTGGTCGAGTTCTTGGAACCAAATGCATCTGACTCTTGGATAATGAAAATTAATCGCCAAAAATCCAATATATAAAATCGTTATCAAATATTACACTTATAATCATATAATAAATATTTTATGATTATAAGTGTAATATTTGATAGTGGTCTTATATATTGGATTTTGGGCGATTATTTTTCATTAACTAAGAGTCAGACGCCAGTGGTTGAACGAATACTGGACTTTTCGCCCCAAATATATCGTTAGATGATGCAAAGTGAATCAATCTCAATCAGACGATCTGTGTAGTCCAAACTTGGACCCAAAGTCCGCAATATAATTTTTTGGTTTGGTACGTCCACATGATGTACCCAACCAAAAAGTTATATTACGGATTTTGGGTTCAAGTTTGGAGTAGGCCTACCTCCTGTGCAGCCTCCGGCAGAAATGTGTGCAAGTACGAACCTGCAATGTCATGATGAAAGGGTGGCAATCTGACAGCTTTTACCATGATATCTCCCAAAACAGTGGCTAACTTACATCTAATGATACCCAGCCCCCACCCCCCCCCCCTCAAACAAATATGTGGTTACATTGAAGTCAATATAGGAAGCGGGAAAATTATCCGATATGTTCAGACAAAATATTCCCTCTTCCACTCCCACAGCATTTGTCAATGAAGGCCCGTATCGCAAGGAGGGGCGGGGGGGGGGGGCATCCCCAAATGAATCAGTGGATGAGGCCAAGTGAACTGGTGGTCTCATTCGGACGATCCACCTCCTGTGTAGTACAAACGTGGACTCAAAGTCCGAAATATAATTTTCTGGTTTAGTACGTCCACGGGAGAGAAAAAGACTATTCGCCCGAAAATATCAGACACCGTGCCGGAAAATTTATTTCGGCGAACTGTCTGATATTTTGCAGCGATTAGTCTTCCGTGACTCTTTCTTTGACGAACCTTTTGCCTTCTTTCAACCCTACTTCTATGTCTGAGACCTCTGTAGAGTAATTGTCCATTAGTTGCCTCACATGTTTTGACCACCCCGTTTCTATATTAGAGTTCCAAATCGTATCAAGCATCAATTTGCACCACCGGTTGTCGGGCCGGTTTCTCAAGTAGTTAAAGTAACACCGTTTCCCCAAATCTACCCTGTCCTTAATTTTCATCCACCCAAGTTCCCGCTTACTGCTTCCAAAGCTGCCGCATTACTCGACTCTGTTATCCATCTACCAACATCATTCTGAATAGTTTCCAGCTTTTTAACAACGGTTTGGTTTAAAGGAATCCAATGAGGGGTCATGAGCTATGTTTTGGAAACAAAAACTGAAGAAATAAAATGAATTATTTTTTTTTAAAATACTTGCCTCAAAACATAGTTTATGACCCCTCACTGGAACAAGCTCTACAAGATCGCTCCAAAGAGGGGTCATAAACTATGTTTCGGAAGTAAAAAAAAGATTCAGGCTTCGTAATCGGATCGAATCGTTTTTTGTTTCCAACAATCGAAAAAATTTCGATTTGTTTCTCACAAAGTACAAAATATTTCGACTCGCATTCCACACTGTCGTTTACCGACGAAACTAGCATAAAATAACTAATCAAACTAGTCTACTGTATAGGAGACAGACATACATGTGGGCATCTATGGGGTGCCTATCATGCTCTATGGGGTTCTATGGGGTATCTATGGGGTTCTATGGGGTATCTATGGGGTTCTATGGGGTTCTATGAGGTAAATCGTCGAACCGTAATCATGTGCCAGTTCACCCCTCTAGTGTTCCATTACTCACAGACGTAAACGGTAATTTATTGAAAGTTATAGGTGAAACTACATTACATATTTCGGTTGGTAGGCTTGACTTATATCAAACATTTCTGATCTTATAGAAATTGCCAATGAACACAATACTAAGCATGAAAATTTCGAAGGATAAAGCAAATATTGTCCTGGGTCTAGGCACTATTCTTTTGCAACATAAGCTGCCTAAAACCCCCATTAACTCTGATGACAACACAGGTTCTGATCATCACGTAATGGTATTAGAAGGCATTACCCTTCAGCGCAGAAATGTAGTGATTTTGCCAGTAAGGTTACGAAATAATAAAATTACCTCATCTGTTGGCATCATTGAACCAGGTCCAACTTTGGTGAGTAAGCTTAATATTATGAGTGCTAGGCGCTTAGCAAAGGCTTGACAAAACAAGACAAGACTGTCTCTAGAATGCTTAACCCCACAAACGTGTTAGTCACTCACAAGTCATAGGTTGCTCTCAGCCAACTCGACCCAATGAAATTATGTTGGACATAAATGCTGGTAAAACAGACGCCGTGTCCTCATTTCCGTGACCGAAAAATGTCAAATACGTCCGCGCATTTTTAGGCTTCTGCAATTACTACAGGCGATTCGTATGTACTTTTTTTCAAAAAATAGTAGCACCACTCACTAATCTCCTTATAAAGAATGTATCTTTTCTGTGGAATGGGAAATGCGAGAAAGCTTTCAACAACATGAAGTCGCCATTAACAATGCCACTCATTTTCGCGTTACTAGATTTCAAAAGGGAATACATATTATACAGATATGCTTCAGGTTACTCCATGGGACAAAAGTAGTATATGATGTGGTTTTCAACCCAGTTCTGGTGGAGTGGATGGGGGAGTGGGGGAGTGGGGGAGTGAGAGGATGATGTCATCTTAATTAAAAGTTACGTAAGACAATTAACATGATGTCACTTAATGAATTTTTTTGAACTGTTGCTTAATTAATTTTAATTAATGACTTTGCATAATTAATGTAATTAATGTAATTAATGAGTGTAATTAGGGTTGATTATAATAATTAGTATATTAATAAACGAATTAATAATGTCGATTAGTACATATTTTTTTTTTAAAGTCATAATTTGGGATAGATATTATTAGATAAAAAAATAATATATTTAAAAATAATATATTAAAAAATAATATTGATGTACTGGACATATATATGAGTGCTATCAACTGACCCTGACCTGGACACGTGCCTTCCCCACAATTTTGAGCGATCAAATTACCCTGATTAGTCTCCACTCATAACTTACCACACTCTTAAACTGTATTTACTATGAGATTGTTCCCCTAATAAATAGCGTATGTTCATTCAATATAATATATTAATAATTTTCGTTAAATAATTAATTCCACAAGACACTTTTTGAAAAAAAAACAAAATGGTGGATTAGTTTGACAGAAATACACGTATCGATTTATTCATGAGTGTCTGTCGGTTGTGTCCTTGGGCAAGACACTTCATCCCCATTGACCATGTGGGGGCCCAGTGATGCTGTGCACTAAGGCGTACTGCACGTCGATGGAGCACCTGTCTTCAACCAATCCTAACCTGATGTAGAATTTTGACAGTTGCTTGCCGTTGCTCAGTGGCTCTCTCTGGCTTCCTCCAGCCGTAAAACTGTTGTGGTCATGATTAGCCATTGTGCAAAAATATGAGACCTTAAACACCAATAAATAAATATAAATAAATAGTCGGTTATCAAAACAACCCTTAGGAGTTTAACAGTTAATTGTGGTCCAGTGCATTTAAAAATGAAAAATTTGGGTGATAACACTACGGACTCTGTTTAATCATAGAAAAATCACACCCATGCTATTACTGGCTCGTATGATTTATTTTTGAACATTCACTGAAGAATAACCCACCCATCTAAGTAAAAGCATGACAGAGCTACCATTATCTAATTACCTATGTGGGGTGGGGGTGGTAGGTAACAGTGTGTACTATGGTGTACTACCTTCAGCCAATGATAACCCTGTGTAGAACTTTGACAGTTGTTTGCCTCTGCTCCAACTGTCGTTAAATAAATGAAAAAAAAATACAATTCTATAATAACAGGCCAAACCCCCCTTCGTTTTACATGTTTTGTGAGGGGGGAAATCAACAGTACTTTCACCCCCCCCCCTCATTTTAATAGTTGAAAAGTGTTGTTACTCAATCAAAAAATGGTAAAAGGATATGCGACTCTGTATTACCCACCCAAATTTGTGAGACTTATAATATAACCCACCTAGAGCTGCACCAAAGCTACGTACATTATTCAAACTCCCGCATTGTGTCCTTGGGCAAGGTAATTTACCCCGATTATCCACATGGGAGCACGATGACGGCGTGTAGTAAGGTGTACTGCACGTCGGTGATATGCATATTTTAGAACAATCTAACCCTGTTTGTGCGGATTTTTGATGTTGGTGAGATGACAGGTACTCGTCGTTGCTACTGTGGTACTCTTTCGATATTCCGGAGTCTACCCATAAAATTGTCACGTTTCATTATAACTTGAACTTGATGTCCGGGTGTAATGAAATAGCGTATTTTCTGCAGACATTCTAAATAAATGCAGCTGGTTTACAGACCTGTATATATATTTTTTTTCAATTGAGTAACAATATATGATAGTTACTGATGTAACACGCCGATTAGTATGTTTAATGAATCTAACTACGCCAGCCCAACCGACCCTCTGCCCACCATGATCACAACAAACGTTTCAATTCTCTCTCTCTCTCCCTCTCTCTCTTTCTCTCTCCTCACCGATACAGTACAGATGAAAACTAATTGCGTTCAAGCTGTTGTTTTTTTTCTAGGTTTTACCACCCCCCCCCCCCCCTTACAGTGCAAATTGAAATGAAATCTGATTCATTGAATCATACTACAACGTATGTGCTAAAACAATTATTTTTGTACAAAACTCAAGACCTTTCCCTCACAAATACCTATATAAAAACAAGATAATACGCAAGAATGCGTTGTGTACCTGCATTTTGTTGATAAAATATGTCATGACCACATTCCCGAATATTATTAATGTACCCACTTAATAACAGCCAAATTTTTATCGGATCACAGAGTTTGAATAATTCATAAATAAAACAAAATAAAAAATCTGAGATATATTGCATTTATTTAAATATCGATATTCACCAGAGGTCGAAACTAGACAAATTGATTAGTATTAAATTACAAATGAATATGAAATTTGCAGTAAAATGAACACTGCCATATACGGCTATTTGGAATAACACCCTATTGGTGTGGGTTTTTGCTTTTTCGTCCAGTTTCATGAGAGCTACCAAGAAGTCCATTCCACATTCGCAGTTTTTTCCAGGGGCCATTCTCCAAAGGCTGGTCCATCGCAGCTTTGCAGAGATATTGTTTTCTGGAAGAAACAATGTCCATACGTTCTTTATTTCCGATGAGACCCCTTGGGATATTTTGATCTTTAAGGATGTTTACCAAAATTTTCCACCCTGTCGGTTGAAAATCTTTTCTTTTTCACAGCAGATCATTTATTAGATCACACATATTGGAGCCCAAAATTGTAATGCCGTTATACACGAGTCGAGCTTTCTCATCTCAGGATAAATTGGGTATATTCTTTATTATCTGGAGTAACAAAAGCGCCTTCTCCTGCATAGAATCAGGTATAACGGCTAACCAGTCCGGATGATTTTCCACTGAAAAACTAGTCGTTAAGGAGTGTGGTTTGGTGTTTTCTTTGCGTAAATTTGAATGGCGCTGAAAGATTGTCTTGTAGAATAGACCTTTCTCGGAAGAACTCGATGTTGAAGATTCAGTAATTGGTCTCATACCCTGGTCTATGGGCAGGACAGCTACAGCATTCAGGGGTTTGCGTATTTCCTGCAACTGTTCACTCCCCTATGGTTCAATACACTGAATTCTGCTTGAGGGTAGACTGGTTGAGTCATCTATAGGTTTTTTCCTCAGTGATTCCCCCGTCACTAGCGATTTTACTGGCTCTAGCTTATTTGCAAGCCCCAAAATATTTCCACTTGTTAATGCATTGTTCCAACTAAAGGCTGATTTCGTATGTACTGGAGGATAGGATGGCTGGTTACAGACAGATCTGGTTGATAACTCGGCTGTATTTGGGGGGTTCACTCCCCCTATAGTCTGTTTAAAGTTTACATTATTGTGTAATTTTCGTCTGTGTCGATAATAATTAGTTTTATGAGAGTAAGATTTTTGACACAATTCACAGACATAGTGTGAATTCATCCTTTTCAGAAGCGAGTTAATAGAGTGGCAATATTGTTCCAACACTCAGCCATTTATATGTATGAATAGGATGGGTCCCACCCCAACCTGTTGATCGTTGATTGGCTAATTATATACCAAGATAAGGTGGGTTCTACCCCAACCTGTTGATCATTGGTTACTTCAAATTTTCACACAGTGCATTGTTGGAAATTACAATGATAGAGCTCTGAGGTAAAATAAGTTTTTGCTCAACTTCACACAAATTGCTATAGTTTACTTCAAAAAAGAAACATCAAAGTCACATTCATGACAAGCCGAGGTAGCATATTTGAACCACCCTCACCGCACTGTTTAGTCAGATAATCGCTTTGATCAGATAATGAGTAATAGCTGATTTTACAATTCGATAAAACAGTTTTTAGTGATTTTACAATTCGATAAAATGGTTTTTAGTCATTTAAATCATGTAAAATGATCACTAGTGATCACGACATCACGTAGTGATCACTATTACGTCACATAAAATGATCACTTGTAATCACGTGACGTCATGTAAATGATCACCCATTTTTTTCATTTTTAAACGCACTGGTCCACAATTAACTTTTAAACTCCTAAGGGCTGTTTTAATAACCGACTATTTATTTATATTTATTTATTGGTGTTTAAGGTCACATATTTCTGCACAATGGCTAATCATGACCATGACAGTTTTACGGCTGGATGAAGCTGGAGAGAGCCACTGAGCAACGGCAAGTAACTGTCAAAATTCTACATAGGGTTAGCATTGTTTGAAGACAGGTGCTCCATCGATGTGCAGTACGCCTTAGTGCACAGCATCACTGGGCCCCCACATGGTCAATGGGGATGAAGTGTCTTGCAAGGACACAACCAACAGACACTCATGAATAAATCGATATGCATATTTCTGTCAAACTAATCTGCCATTTTTTTTTTTTTTCGAAAAGTGTCTTGTGGAATGAATTATTTAATGAAAATTGTTAATATATTATATTAAATGAACATACGCTATTTATTAGGGGAACAATCTCATAGTAAATATGGGTTAAGAGTGTGGTAAGTTATGAGAGGAGACTAATCAGGGTAATTTGGTCGCTCAAAATTGTGGGGAAGGTGTATCTGGGGGCCTGACATGTCCATTATATTTGGAGAACTGGACTGGCATTCGAGATACTTTAGCTATTGTGATGGGTGGGGGAGGGGGAGAGAGGTTTCCTAAAGTTTTTTAGTATTGGATGACCTGGAAGAGGGGAGTTCATGAAAGTTTTAGGTACTGTCAGGGGATACAGGGGGTGGAATAAAAAATGAATTATTTAATGAAAATTATTAATGTATTATATTAAATGAATATACGCTATTTATCAGGGGGATTACATCATAGCAATTAAGGTTATTAAACTTTTAAACATATGACTGCACACTTGTCTCCTTCACCCCTCCTCATAACCTCATTTGACCCCCCCCCCCCTTATTTGATGAGGAGCGTCTCCACCAGTCAATCGAGTTGTGCATCTCTGCTACTTGTGGCACGATGACGGTCAAGCTGAATCAGCTGAAACCCACAAGTTGCACAGTTAAATGTCGAGTTTTGACATTTCTCCATGTTTTTCTTATGTATCTTTCCTACTGTAGGATTTCAGACAAAACGTCCAGTGGAACATCTCTTTTGTTGAATTTGCTTTTTAATCACAAAATTGACAGTTCAAAGCCCCTTCTTGGTGGGTTTTCTAATGATCCATTAATTCATCTTTTGAAAGTATTGAGGCATAAAGTACAGCCGTGTATAGCCTCTCCCCCATGTACAATAGTCTCATGGCAATTTCTCTTGTGATTTTTTTGAGAACCCGTCAAAACGTAGAAATCGGACCGTTAAAAAATCAATGAAATTTGAATCTCAGAGTCTGGAAGAAGGTTGTGTGTTGACCACTAATTTAATGAGGTTTTTATTATGCCCATAACTTTTGAGCAATAGATTTAATTTCTTCAACATCTGTCACTCTCGTATAGCAGTTCACGTTTGTAAAGAAAAATCAATTTAATTACACCCAGACATAATGAAGTGTTTACCTTAGCACGTGTCCAGGTCAGGGTCAGTCGATAGCATTCATATATATGTCCAGTACGTCAATATTATTTTCTATTTTTTTTATCTAATAATATCTATCCCAAATTATGACTTTAAAAGAAAATATTTACTAATCGACATTATTAATTCATTTATTAATATACTAATTATTATAATCAATCCTAATTACACTCATTAATTACATTAATTACATTAATTATGCAACAGTCATTAATTAAAGTTAATTAAGCAACAGTTATTAAAGTGATTAAAAAAAAATCATTAAGTGACGTCATGTTAATTACCTTACGTAACTTTTTAATTAAGATGATGTCATCCACCCACTCCCCCATCCACTCCACGAGACCTGGGTTAAAAACCACATCATATACTACTGACATATTCTCGACAAAAATGACGAGAATGATAAGGAAGTAGCTGTCCCATGTGGAGGTGGGTCCTTATCAAAATCTGAGCAAAGGTTATGCATCACTGGGCGTGAATGTTTAGCAATAGTCGAAGGAGAAAGTCATTAAAATGTGTATTTAGCTAGTGGTAAGTTTACAGTGATTACAGACCGTGTTTCAAATTCATACTTGAAACAAATTAAGTAGTCGAACGGTAGATTGGGTACATGTTCCCTCCAATTATGAGGATATAATTGTGAGATAAAACACAAAGTCGGCAAAAAAGCACATGGATGCCGATGGACTTTCAGGACGCGAATATCCAAGTTTATCCGAGACACCAGGTAAAGATAATAAACACGAATGTATTATGACATATACAATATGCCCAAAGCCCAGTCATCAAAATACACGCAAACAAAACAGTCAGAAGAATTATGTGTCAGAGTAGATTGCATAGCACATGTGACCTCTGTCTACGAAGCAGACATCAAACTCACACAGGGATCGGGTGCAAATATCAAATATTTAGATCATAAGAAGCTCCCAGAAGTCAACAAACAAGTCCGAAGAATCATCTTAGGGTCAAATGGCTACACCATAGAATACGGTACTCTATACAACCTGTGTTATCCAAAAGGTAAGTGACATAGAATAGATCGATTAATTAAACAGCCTGTTGTGCCACTATCAATGAGAAATTATATATTCCTGAGTTACCATGGCAGCCTGTTAGGCGAACACCAAAGAACATACCAGTCGATAATTTACAACTGTTTTTGGGAAGGCTCAGATGCTGATCTTCAGTTCGTTGTAAAATCTTGCATCCAGTGTCAGAAGAAAACGAATGTAAATCATAAATGTGCAACTCCTTTGAAGCCCCTGCCAACTGGAGAACCTTTCAGCCGACTTTACATGGATATATCAGGCCCATTCAAAACATCTCCAGAGCAGGGCTGGGGTAATATAATAAGTAATATAATATAATATATTACAATTTTGAAAGTAATATAAAGTAATGAGTAACATAATTCTTTTTTATTACAAGTAATAGTAATACAATATAATAGTCTGAAAAATAACTAAGTAATATTTGGTTTAAACATTATTTATTTCAAGAGTACAAAATGATGTGAAATATTTGTTACATGCATTGATGTGGATTCGGTAGGAAGCTGTAAGCTTATACAATGCCGTTTCCACCAAGAACAGGATTGCAAATGTTACCAATTACAATGGCAGGTTTAAGTGATTTTAGTATTTAGTTTAAACAGTATTTGTATACATTACACAAGCGTCTGGTATAAGTCAGTAGTAGAGCTCACGCATCGTCGCTCAGAGACCCCCGGTATAAGCTGCAGGTATACAACTCCAAAAGCCTTACTTTATGTCGGACGACAAAAGTTCATATCAAAATTAATTAAGAACTATACAATCGTTGTCAGATCACCAAGTAGGAAACCAGTAGTTACCGCCCACAGATCAATGCAGCATGTAACAGAGTGAATTCGACAATAACGAAAACGCTGAGAATATACAGTGGCGGGAAACAGTCAATCTGGCCGCAAGTGCGATGTTTGACTACAGATCTGCACCTTGTATAAGATCGACACAGAACAGGCCTCTTCACTTCTTATTCGGACAAGACTGTAGGATGCCGATTGATAACGAGCTCATTCCACCAAAGAGCGGGGAGCAAACGCATACAGGGATTTGGAATCATTCTGAAGAACTTCGAAACTGACATAGAAATTGCGAAAAAGAATTTCGCCAACGCTCAGCAAAAGTACAAGACACAGCACAAAACGAAAGCAGAGATGCCATAATTTTCTGTTGGAGACAGTTTGGTTACATAACAAGACTCCAGTTGGATTTTCCCCCAAACTATGCCAACGCTGAATAGGCCCTTACTATTTAACTTGTGACAAAAAATGACATATACCGCCCGCCGGTGTTCAGGTGATATTCAACAGAAGTCACCAGCATGCGTGGTTTAGTGGAAACCATACACCAATTCACAAGATTGGCCAATTAATATATCGGAAAATCAAAATAGTGAAAGTGAAATGTCTGACAAGAAAGTGATGCAGACAACAAAGAAAATAAATATATTCTGGGAAAAATTTTGGCATGCAAGAACATTAACGAGCAAAGACCTTACAAGATTAAATGGCAGGATTTCAAGGACATAACGTGAGAACCAAGTCATAACATACCAGAAGAATTAACTCAGGAGTTTCACATTTCGAGAACAGCGAAAAGCAAGCGGAGAAAAATAAAACCATCAACGTTCAGTGCCAACATATTGGACTCCATCAGCATTCCAGACTTCGATGATTGGAAACTCGTGTGAGTTTTTTTTTCTTAATCATGTTGAAACAAAACGTAAGCATAGAACTTTACGGGAAACAATTGACGTGTTCTCGCTTGTGCGGAATACAGATGTGGCCTTTATAATATGGTGTTATTTTCCTATGCATACTTTTGTTAATATTTCTTTATTATTTGTAGGAGCATAACCTTTAAGGCTCTGCGCACCACATGGTATCATGGAACTAAATACTTTCCCATAGGCGACCATTATAATGTTCAGGCCAACAAAATATGATCGCATCACTTTAATTTTAGCATTTCAATATATTTGTCAAGTATAACTCTTCAGATAACGTTTCCTGACCCCCAAACAGGGGGTCATGCAACAAATAAGAGAGAAAAATTGACAGCAAGGGAAGTACCGATCACGTGTACATATTTTTCAGGGAATTCCCTACAAAAACACACCAAATGTAAATTGGATTTTTTGGTCCAAAAGTCATCAAATTTCCCTCTTTTTTATCTGGAATATTCATCAATAATGCAAGATGTCAAAAGACTGCTTCAAATGTTTATTGAAACAATTTATTTTCCCAAGGCTGTTATTTATAGATTGCATCACTTCCGAGTGCAACATTTCAAGGCGGGTATTTCTAATTCAAATATTTAGTCCAGTGATACATATAATCATCCCCAACCCTACCAAAGAGACATTTTACCACTTTCCTGAGATAAAAGAATCATTTCTGCATTAGAATCCAACTTTTGACTTCTGGGTCATCAGCATGGGAAATTTGCTATTTTAAGAAAAAGTGTCCAAACTGTGTCAAATGAGCTTAAAAACTGATATTGCCTCCAACAGATTTTTCTAGCCCTTTACCTAAATTAGCTGAGACAGATGAAAATTTATAGGTTTCTTTAAAAACTACCCTGATCCCAAAATAAAACTAAAATATGCATCAGCACACAATATATGACTGGAAGAAATCTGTCTCATTTAATCATACCGCAAGCAAAAGAGTGCCCCAACCCCGACGAAACAATATGAATGTCAATTTTCTTTCAAAAATTGAGCTGCAGCTATATATTTCACCAATAAAAAAGCACTCTGCCATTTTATCCTAAGAGCTGATGTAAAATTTTCTTCTACCTACTCACGTGGTAAAATATAGCTCTGAATAGGACCCCCTGCTATGCCCCCCTTTCATCAAAATCTATGGCATCATTCAGAAATTAATTGATATTGACCCAAAACATACCCCCTGTGATATTAACTTCCCATTTGTGATAGATTTTAAATCACATTCTGGCTTCTGAAGACATTACACCTTGTGTTTGATGAATATTTTTGCATTTTTTGTGAAAGAAAGCGTCGGTTGTCTCAGTTTTGGCACCTAGAGTCATTGGTATGGCACTGACAAAACATAAAACAGTGTTTTTTTTCCAAATGAAAGAACAGTACCTGCTACCGTCGTAACTCATAACAATGTCAAATGCCTAAAACCATCAAATATTGATTCCATAGTGTTCTGCTTGTGCTGCAGGTACCCATCAGTGTACTTTCACAACTTTTGTTTCAATTCCCAGACACACATTCTGACAAAAAGAGTGAAATTGTAGAAAATATGTTTCCAAAGAGAATGAATGAATCTGGGATTTGCAACAACAATATGATGGTCTTTGATGTTCAATGTATTTGTGTGTGTGGTGGGTGGGGGGGGGGGGGGGGGGGTGAAAGATAGTCAGCTGCCAATTATTGAAAATGCAGACACAGGTAATGAAAAACAAAGAAACAACTTGTCTGATGAAGCGACGGACAAATAAACAGACTGGAGACAGACAGAAAGATAGAATATCAGTCACACATTTAAGAAGTCCACATTAGAGTACTGAATGACATACAATGAAACATATAGTGGAGGAGCCAGGACACGATAGTCAATAGAAACATAATTCAGTGGAACCATAAGTGCTGCAGTCTCAAAGTAAATTATAAGAAACTGAAAGTTATGATATTAACTTCAACCTCTAAAAATATGTTGTACAGTCTTTCCAAATGTTATCACCAGCAGAAAGGTTAAATTTGTATAGGAGGGAGACTTGGTTCAAGGAGAAAGCAATATTTCACAACTGTCACTGTAATTTTGTGCTGTATCATGGGAACTATGACAGCACTAGTACCAGACTACTTTTTTGGTAGCTATGCACAAATGTCATTCATTCACATTCGTCATTTTATTATATTATTCTTCCACTCTAGCCCCCTCCCCTCCCCAACTTTCAATGAAGGATATGCTTCTGAATACCAGTGGATAGAAGTGCAGTATAGATTGTTTGGCTGTGTGTTTAAATGGTGTTTTGGGTTGAATGTTGGAATCACCCTGCCCCTAGTACTATGAAGGAGAACCGTGGTTTAAATAAATGTGTTAATTGGGTAAGGTAGGCTGTTAGTTAGCAGCTGCCAGAGGTTGTAGTGTGCTCCCGGGGAATACACTTGCTCAAGATGTCAATTTGCTTGCATTAACAGCCTTAGTTTTGGCAATATATAGCCTTTGTTGCTCACTGTGACAAAAAAAACTTTTCAAAACATTAAAACAGTTCTCTAGGGTGTGTGGTCCTCCAATGAACATTTAATTGTGAAATAATTACCAAAATAATAACTGAATCTGGTTTGGAAGCAAAAACAACATATTTCCTATAGGTACAGTACAGTCGCCGTGGAATGGCGCTTTTCCACGTGCCCACGGCGGGCGTGAACAAGCGTGTGAAAAGACATAAAAATTTGTCCACGGTAATGACCGTGGACCGAAAAAAATATACGGCGTGGGCACCTTTAACAACTGCCCACGACGTTAATACGCTCCACGGACATTTCCGTGTTGGGAATTAAAAGCCACGCCGTTAGATTACTGATGATATTTTAAATTTACGAAGTCGCTCATTTATTTCTGTCTTTATGTCATCGTGGTTAATTAATGCATTGATTATTGTAATGTTTCTGCCGAAAAATAACAATAAAATTAAACTGAATGCAGCGAAATTTTCAACGAATGCATTTATATTAAAGTCGCCATTGCGTCTTCGTTCGTCATTTCTTAGTGGCGACAATGCATTCGTCCTCAGCAATTGTTTTAGATAGTCTTAATGTCATCTTAGTTAATTAATACATCGATTATTTCAAGTAATGTTTAGTGCCGAAAAATAAACATAAAACTAGAGAACTGTAATTTGTTGGACAAATTACGGGCTTTCCCAACTTTCCAATGTGAAAATGCAGACTACATATAGCAAAGTAAAGTGCTTGAAATTATCCATTTCCAAAATGATCGACAAAAAGCATCCAAGGTTGGCTATTTTTGGCATTCTCTCACGGTTCTCTTATTCACGCCCTCATTTTGCTTGGGGGTTAAATCTTGAGATTAAAAAGTAAACAGTAACTTTCTTCTACAATCATTGTTACATCTATCCATACCAAAATAATTGCTACAACAACCTTGCAATTAGAGGAAATGAGTACAGATGTTTGCAAAATTCACCGAAAATCAATTTTTGTCGGCCAATACTATTCTTTACGTGGCCAAAGAATATGTTGGGTTAAGCCCCAAAGCATAACTTACAGCAGCGGATTTGTTCATTAAGCATCTCTACCTATAGCAAAACAAAGTATCTAAAATTAACCCTTTACAAAATGACAGGAAAATGTAACCGAAGTTAGCTAATTTTAGCATTAACGAATGGGAATCATACCCTCTTTGTGCCTGAGGGTTAAAGATGAGATTAACAACTAAGCAGTAACTTTCTTCTGCAAGCTTTGTTGCAGCCATGCATACAGAAATAATTGTTACAACAACATTGCAATTAGAGAAATTAGCGCCTGAAGTTAGTCAATCTCGAAGATAAAATGCTATATAACTATCATTTGTGGCCAATAGGGGTTAATTTCAAAATATTTGTGTGGTGATGTTAATGTATCATATTATGCTCTAAATGTGTGAACGTCAACCACACACTGAATGTCTGATAAGAGACGTGGCGGAATCTTGAATCTTGGTATTTCAATGAACAAGTACAAGTTGAGGGTACTCCAAGTCAAGGCACGACAACTGGGCGAGGGTTAAAACTTGGAATAAAACATATAACAGCAAAATTGTTCTTGGATGAATGTCATATCTTCTCACGGGAAACATTTTGAGAAAATATGACTCCAGTGCTGAGAAATTGCATGTAAATTTGGGCGGAAATAACAATTATTCCGACAGTACCCTTATAGGAAGTCTAAAATCTGCCAATGGTTAAACTTTTAATAATACCATATAGAACAAAATTTATCATATTGTGGCTGCTGCATGCAGCTATGGAAAACATTCAGAGCTCAATGAATTACGAATGGAGTAAATCGTCACCTGAACTTACAAAATTCTGCAAAAATTGGATTTTTTTTACCGTACCTACTTTTATGCAACCAGAATGGAATAGGGTTAAACTTTACAAACAACCTTACAACAGCAAATATGCTCGGTAGTTAATTGTGAATACGTACATGAAAAGTGCTTGAAATTAACCCTTTCCAAAATGATGTAAAAAGCAACCAAAGTTGGCTACTTTTGGTATTTTCAAACGGTACTCTTATACTCGCCCTCATTGTGCTTGAGGGTTAAATCTGATATTAAAAAGTAAACAGTAACTTTCTTCCGCAATCATTGTTGCATCTATCCAAACCAAAATAATTGTTACAACAACCTTGTTATTAGAGAAATTTGCCCTTGAAGTTGGTCAATTTTTAAGAAAAAATCTATATTCATGTCATTTTTGGCCAGTGGGGGTTAATGTTGAAAGATTTGAGTGGTGATTGTGGTGTATCATATTATGCTCTAAATGTTTGGAAAATTTTAGCTAAATAACTGTAAACAATTTTGAGACATTCGAAAAAATGGTGCAATTTTGAAGGTCTTGGTAGAATATTTTGAAAATACGCATTTTCACAGATATGACGATACCGCATTTCACTAGATTTTATGACATTACATAAGTGTGCCAAATTTGGTCAAAATCGTACAGCTTGTTTTCGAGCAGTTCAACAGACAAAATTCAGGGAGGAAAAAAAGACTAAAAACTAGAGAATTGTGATTTGTCGGACAAATTACGGGCTTTCCCAACTTTTTAATGTGAAAAGGCAAACTGTATTGTACACAAAACTATCGATCAGTTTTGAAAACAGAAAATTTAGTGTAAGTCAAAATTTTTGTGATGCTACTATTTTTTGTGCAGCCAAAACAGATATTTGAGATACAGCAGGACACCAAAACATTTAACACAAAATTTGCTCTTCAATAATTACAGAATATTTTCATATTTATTTATTTATTTATTGGTGCTTAAAGTCACATATTTCTGCACAATGGCTAATCATGACCACAACAGTTTTAAGGGTGGAGGAAGCCGGAGTACCCGGAGAGAACCACCGAACAACGGCGAGCAACTGTCAGCTCCCCAACATACTAATTCCACACAAGCAGGGTTAGCATTGGTTGAAGACAGGTGCACCATCGAGAATATTTTCATAGAGAGCAAAACAAGCGATGTCCTTTGTGCTTTGGAAAAAATTGGTACATATGAATTATGGGCGTACGGGCCGGGGTTTCATGAAGGACTGTGCCCCAACCCACCCCTGAGTCAGGAAGGAGCCGATTTTTCGGCCAATATGCCAGAAAATGTCAGACAATTTAGTTGCCCGAAATGACCACAAAACATTTTGGTTTTCCACACAAAATGTTGTTTTCCTATCTCATCACTTAGAAGTTGCAAGTAAACTGACCATTATACTGTACAAGTTGATTCAGTGGAACCGTATCCACGTTAATATTATTCATTTATAATCACATAAGTACACATAAAGAGCTCTTTTACTGCATATTACGGGAGCACGATGGCTCAGAAGGTAGAGATGATTGTTGCAATCCAAGAGGTCCTCGGTTCGAATCCCGCCTGTGGCAACCACATTGTGTCCTTGAGCAAGACACTTCATCCCAATTTGATTTCCCACGTGTGTGTGGGGGGGGGGGGGGGGCATGATGGCGATGTGTACTAAGGGTACTTTGAGGGTGCACGTGTCTTCAACCAATGCTAACCCTGCTTTTGTGGAGTTAGGTTAGTATGTTGGGGAGTCTGAGTCGCTTGCCATTGCTCGGTGGTTCTCTCCAGGTACTCAATGGGAGGAAGACCCCCTCCCCTCCCTCCCATACTCACATTTGGCATTTCCTCCTGAGGTTCAACTTTTTCAGGCTAAAAGGGTTCATCACCTCCCCCCCTCCCCCCACCAAAAAAAAAAAATAGCCCTGTACGCCTATGCAATGAATACTTGGACTTGAATAAATACCTATATTATGGTCATGATATAGCTGTAGATGCTGAAAGTGACCTTAAATATCAATAATTAATTTATTCTCTATCATTTTGTCTGTTTGTGAATGTGTGGGATTTGTCAACAAACGAGGGTAAGCTTCCTACTCCATGATTTCACAATTTTTCCAACATATCTGTTTCAGATACAATGAAATACATGTAATGTGAGTTACTGTCACACACAAATTAATTGTTTATTTGATATGGTTTAAACCATCTAGAGAGCTAGTATACACAGTGATGGGTACAGTTCAAGTCAAAATGAGTTGATTAAAGGGATGTTGAACAGCTTGTTAATATTTCTTGCATTACATTACTACTTTGCTATTTATTGACGGAAGGATTTCACAGAGGGTTTCCCTGACGTTATTTATTTATTGGTGTTTACGGTCACATACTTATCCACAATGGCTAATCGTGACCGTTACAGTATTACGGGTGGGGGAAGTCGGAGGAACCAGAGAGAACCACCGACAATCGACGAGCAACTGTCAGCTCAACATTCTAATTATGTTCAAGCTCCGCTGAAGCAGGGTACCAGCGGTTGAAGACATGTGCGCCATTGACATGTAGTACGCTTTAGTACATGGCATCATCGTGCCCCCATGTTGGCAACCGGGATAAAGTGCCTTGCCCAAGGACATTACGTGGGTCGTCCCAGATAGGGATCAAACTCGGGACCTCTACCATAGAAGTCAAACAGTCTACCACTGAGAAAATGTGCTTTCTTTCCTGGCAGTATTCATATGTGTACGGCCAAACTGGTGTTGGATAACACGGAACACCAAAACATATAACACAAAATTTGTTCCCCATTGATTTTTGAAAGCAGTTATGAAAAGCTCAAAGAGCTCTTTCCTTTTTGTTTTTGGACAAGTGAGTATTCACTCAAAGTCATTTGTTGCAGACAGTGCTATTTTTAAGTGGCCAAAGCACATGTTTCTTTAAGTCCCAGAACATAATTAAAGCCGGATTTATTGATTAAACATCTCTGCATATAGCAAGGCAAAGTGTCTCAAATTAACCCATTCTAAAATGATATTAGAGTGTAACCAAAGTTGGATAATTTGGGTATTTCCAAATGGTACACTTATTCTCACTCTCATTGTGCTTGAGGGTTAAATATGAGATTGAAAAGGTAAACCAATCTTACTCAGGGAAGGTGAGTACAGAAAAGTACGAAATTAATCAGAAAATGAATTTTGTCTGACGGTACTAACATTTGTACGAGCAAAACTGGTACTGGATTTATTTATTTATTTATTTATTTATTTATTTATTTATTTATTTATTTATTTATTTATTTATTTATTTTGTTTTAACGACACATTAACAGCCAAGGTCATATTATGTCGGTGACAGTTGTATGGGTGGAGGAAGCCGGAGTACCCAGAGAGAACCAACGAGCAATGACGAGCAGCTGCCAGCTCCCCAACATAGTGCCTCGGCACTTTGGCACAAGCAGGGTTAGATTGGTTGAAGACATGAGCACCATCGACGTGCAGTATGCCTTAGTACACGACGTCATGGTGCTCCCATGCGGACACTCGGGGTGAAGTGATCGGGACATAATTGGAATATATCCGACAGATACAATGTCGGATATATTCCAATTATGTCCCGATCATGCAAGGCAGCAACTTGAAATTCTCAGAATGTTTCCTACTGTCCCTGCCCGACAGTTTAGCATCTTTGACAAGTGCCGAGACCGCGTGGAAATACCGTGGATCAGGTGGAAACCGAGGGCACGATTCGTCCCTACTTTATTCTCAACTCAACGACTTTTCCATTCATTATTTACCTGCAACCGGCTGAGTTAGGTATTATAATTGTCTATTTGATGAACTTTTCAACCGTAACTATTTTCGGCTTCATGGTGCACCACTGAAAGGTCAATGCACGGTTACCAATATTTTTAGGGATTGATTTTACGAAAATAACAATTATTCCGACTATACCCACATGGGAACTCCTAAATATGCCAAGGGTTAAACTTTTGATAATGACGTATAAAACAGAAGCTGTCATGCTATGCTTGCTGCATGCAGGCATAGAAAACATTCAGCGTTCAATGAATTAGGAATGGAGTAAATTGTCACTTAAACCTACGGAATTCTGAAAAAATGGGAGTTTTTTCGACGGCACCGATCTTTATGCATCTG
This sequence comes from Pictodentalium vernedei, assembly GCA_031216915.1. NCBI lineage: Eukaryota > Metazoa > Mollusca > Scaphopoda > Dentaliida > Dentaliidae > Pictodentalium > Pictodentalium vernedei. The sequence goes on along the minus strand of CM062297.1, from coordinate 136,245,859 downwards.
AAACAGGGATGGCGTTAAAGTTTACAGCAACCTTATAACAGAAAATATTCTTGGAATTGAACTGTGAATCCGAATTTCGAAAGCATTTTCGGATATTCTATTCCAAACTACCACAGCATGCTTATCAATATTCAGTGATTTTATGAAAATTGAAATAATTCCGACCATACCCATATGGGCAGTCTCGAATCTGCCAACGGTTAAACGTTTAATAATGACATATAAAACAAAAGTTGTCATACTATGGCTGCTGCATACAGCCGTAGAAAACGTTCAGCGCTCAATCAATTAGGAATGGAGTAAATCGTCACTTAAACTTACCAAATTCTGAAAACGAGAGTTTTTTTTGGACTGCACCTATCTTTATGCAAACAGAACGAGCATAGGGTTAAACTTTACAACCAATCTTACAACAGCAAATGTGCTCGGTAGGCAATTGTAAATACGAACATGTAAATTATTTTTCGATATTCCTTTCGAAAATGGAAGAAAAGTGAGCTCCAAATTAGCCAATTTTCTGAAGAATTTTAGGGCACTCAAATTCGAGGCCCGAAAACTGGGTGAAGGTTAAAACTTTGAATAAAATATATAACAGCAAAATTGTTCTTGGATGAAGGCCCAATCCTCTCATGGAAAAGGTTTTGAGACAATATGGCTCCAGTACTGAGAAAGTGCATGTAAATGTTGGCGAAAATAACAATTATTCTGACAGTACCCTTATGGGAAGTCTCAAATCTGCCAAGGGTTCAACTTTTAATAATAACATATAGAACACAATTTGTTATACTTTAACTGCTGCAAGCAGCTATAGAAAACATTCAGAGTTCAAGCAATTAAAATGGAGTAAATCGCCACCTAAATTTACCAAATTCTGAAAAACTGGGAATTTTTTGGACGGTACCGTAGATTGGGGTGACTTTGGCCCACTTTTTAGATTCTGTTGTGCATATTGCTTTTTGTTTTTAAACCATGGGAATCCAGCTAATGCAAAATATTGGATATGATATTTTCCGTTGATTCAAAGTATAGTGAGAACAGTGCAGGAATCAGTTTTTTTGCTGGGCCAAAGTCACCCCTGGGTGGGGTGACTTTGGCCCAGTGGTATATTTTTAAAAAAAATAGTGGCAAACCATTGAAACAACACTCATATAAACTCTTTCATTGTATTAACTGCCACTAGTAACCAATTATAATTTCAATGAAGTTCAGTGGCGTAGGAAGCATTTGGATGTTGGGGGGGGGGGGGGGGCACACATTTCAGAATATTGGGGGGGGGGGGGGGCACACATTTCGGATTATTGAATGATATTGCTGAGCAGCAGATTTAAAGGCATCTGACACGAGTGGTGAAGGTGCAAAGTGAATGAGGAGCAGGGGGGGGGGGGGGGTATGTCATTTCGGGAAAAAATTAAAACAGAGGTGCATTCTGGTGGCTTTCGGGATGAAAATCTTATTACTTTCTTCAATAAAAAAAGTCGATTTTTGAACCCTTTACCCGACGTAATGGACAAAACTGGCCAGCACTATACACGAAAATCGCCATTATATTTTTTACATATTTTCATTTTTTGCTTCCAAAACATAGGTTATGACCCCTCATTGGAACGAGCGCGCTTTCTATTGTAGAAACGAGGCATCTTAGTTGACCATGCACAACTCACCAAAACAGAGGGAAAACTGAGAGGCAGGTATCAAAACTGGCTCATCTCAAGCTTGACATGACTACACTGTAACATTTTAGCCAGCATCAACTTGAACATAAATAATGTAGCAAATGTCTTGACACTGCTGCATAGTAGGATGTGTTGGAAGCAAAGCTCTACTTATAACCTCAGTGTTAACCCTGTGCATGATAAATTTGTGATGTCAAATATTCTCCAATATCACTCAGACTGCTGGCCAGTCTGCCCCCTCTTCAACCACCCTTGTCTTCACCCCCACAAATTACCCCAACACTAACACCCTCCCTCTACCATGACCAACCCCAGTCTACCCTAATCACGACTGATCCCACTTCACCTCTGTCACACCATGACCAACTCCCATCCCACTCTTCCCTCAGCCTGACCAAACCCCACCCCATCTTTTCCTCATCATGACCCAAACTTAATACCCCCCTTTCCCCCTCCCCTCCCTCACACCCATTTATTCAGACTGTAGATGGTATTCACTCCCAAGCATCCGACATATGAATTGTAAAGTATATCCTGTTCCATAATTCGACAGGGAAACAGATTTGAGCAGTATGAGCTTTAATCTCCGGGTTTAACCCTCGTTTCGCCTGGGCCAAAGTCACCCCACTTTTGAGAGAAAATCATGTCATTCTGACAAAGACTCCTTGATTTTGTAAAGGGGGCAGAAAAACAAGAATCTCTCATCTCCAAACTATTCTTGAGTATATTTGAAACAGAAAAACATGATCAAGCCTACCAGACATGCGTCATCAGCATTGGAGATAGACAAATTTTTCCCATGAGTTGATTTTGGTTCAAAATTTAAGACCTGTCATGACACGAAACATTGGGTACTTCCAAAACAATGTAACATGCGAAGCCAAAGTAACTATTAGTTCTAGTGAACTTAGATCATCTAGTGTTAAATGCGTCATGACTCACCTTCTCTATAAACATTTTCAAAAAGTGTGAGGGGAAAAAGTACAAAATACTTATTTTGGGACTAAGTCACCCCCTAGGGCCAAAGTCACCCCAATCTACGGTACCTACTTTTATGCAACCAGAATGGGATAGGGTTAAACTTTACAACCAAACTAACAACAGCAAATATGCTCGATAGTCAATTGTGAATACGTACATGAAAATTGTTTGAAATTAACCTTTTCCAAAATGATAGAAAAGGCAACCAAAAATGGCTAATTTTGGCATTTTCAAACGGTACTCTTATTCTCGCCCTCATTGTGCTAGAGGGTTAAATCTGAGATTAAGAAGTAACAATAACTTTCTTCCACAATCATTGTTGCGTCTAGCCATACCAAAATAATTATTACAACTACCTTGTAATTAGACACATTTGCTCTTGAAGTTGGCGAAAATAACAAATATTCCGACAGTACCCTTATGGGAAGTCACAAATCTGCCAAGGGTTAAACATTTAATAATAACATATAGAACAAAATTTGTCATACTTTGACTGCTGCAAGCAGTTATAGAAAACATTCAGAGCTCAAGCAATTAAAAATGGAGTAAATCGTCACCTAAACTTACCAAATTCTGAAATAAATGGAGGTTTTTTGGACGGTACCTACTTTTATGCAACAAGAATGGGATAGAGTTAAACTTTACAACCAAACTTACAACAGCAAATATGCTCAATAGTCAATTGTGAACACGTACACGAAAAGTGTTTGAAATTGACCCTTTTCCAAAATGATGGAAAAAGCAACCAAAGTTGGCTAATGTTGGCATTTTCAAACGGTACTCTTATTCTCACCCTTATTTTGCTTGAGGGTTAAATCTGAGATTAAACAGTATACAGTAACTTTCTTCCGCAATCATTGTTGCATCTATCCAAACCAAAATAATTGTTACAACAGCTTTGTTATTAGAGAAATTTGCCCTTGAAGTTGGTCAATTTTGAGGAAAAATTCTATATTCACATCATTTTTGGCCAGTGGGGGTTAAAGCTGAAAGATCTGAGTGGTGATTGTGGTGTATCATATTATGCTCTAAATGTGTGGAAAATTAGAGCTAAATAACTGTAAACAATTTTGAGACATTCGAAAAATGGTGACATTTTGAAGGTTTTGGCAGAATATTTTGAAAACACGCGTTTTCACAGATATGACGATACCGCATTTCACTAGATTTTATGACATTACATAAGTGTGCCAAATCTGGTCAAAATCGTACAGCTTCTTTTCGAGCAGTTCAACAGACAAAATTCAGGGAGGAAAAAAAAAATAACAAAAATAAAAAAAAAAAAAAATAAAAAAATAAAAAAAAAAAAAAAAAAATAGAGAATTTAAATTTTGAAAAAGAAGAATAACAATAGTCTTTCCCAAACTGGGTTTGGGAAAGCCTAAAGAAAAAAACAAAAACACAATAATAATAAAAAAAAAGATAGAGAAGAAAAATTTTGAAAAAGAAGAATAACAATAGTCTTTCCCAAATAGGGTTTGGGAAAGCCTAATTAATCTGAATGCGACAAAGGTTTCAATAAAAACATTTAAACTACAGTCGCCATTGCGTATAGGTTTGTCAGTTGTTAGTTGAATTCGTCCTTGCAATAAGCTCGCGCAGAAAATGCCACATACGGACAATTTAAAGTAATTGATATGCGAGTCATGGCGAGCCTTCCCTCCACCCTACCCCCACCCCCACCACCTCCCGCAACCGTACTTAGTTTTTTTTATTCTCGCGACCTGGTTTTTCGACTAACAAACCACTTCCAAACTCTAACAATAGTTTGTTTTCCAAAAACCACGGAGGTTCGCAAAGTTTTAGAGATGGCCCTGTGACATTGGAACAGTAATGCAAAAAATGATTATCGTTCGCAAATATTTCCTACATGCTTGATGAATGGGACATTTCGAGCCTGGGCGTTTCGGCCTCAAACAAGACTGCAAACGCATGACCAAACATTAATTCCCTAGATTTTCATTATTTATTTACTGAGGGTTAACAACACTCTCGGCAGCCATGGTCACCTCATGTCTGACAGTCTTAGGGGTGGAGGAAGCCGGAGTCCCCGAAGACAACCACCGAGCAATGGCGAGGAACTAACACGACTCCCCTACGTACTAACTTCACACAAGCATGGTTAGCATTGGTTGAAGACAAATGCACCATCGGGCATCGACGTGCAAAACCGTACCCCCATGTGCGCAATCGCCATTTTAAAAAAAAGTGCCTTGCCCACTACATGTATCTTTCCTTTGCTAAAAACCACACATTTCCATACACGTGAAGTTGTGCGTTTTTTATTGAGGGAAATCACGCTTCCACATTCGAATTCATCCCAATAATATTTACCACCCCCCTCCCCCCCCAAAAAAAAAGAAATTCGGGAGGAAGTTGACTTCCATGGCTCCCCTTGCACAAAATGTCATCCAATATGCACAGCACACCTTCATGTTTGTTTTCGTCGGAGGTTTCAGGTTTGGTTAAAAGCGAACAAGAAATCGCTCAAAATAATATTCTGCAAACTAGATGGCATGTGGGGAATTGGAAGTGGCGGAGCTATGGGAGTGGGGCAGCTCCTCCCCCACCAATTCAAACCTTATTTCAACTACATGTACTTTCATTTATCTTTCGCATGTTACAACCAAACGGAGGCAAACCTTTTCTACAGTGTTTGGTTTGGGTAATTAATGTTCACAGATTGTTACCTCCAGATCGGAGCAAATTTTACCCGAGACACCCAGTGCACAAGATTTCTTAAAACTTTCCTGCGTGGGAGGGCCTCTGAACTTCTACTCTAGGGAAGGGTGCTCCCTCTCCTAGGCTCACCGTCCTTAGTGGCAAAGGCATCTTATGTCATGCTGCGCGTAATATTGCCACCCCCCCCCCACCCTTGTGAATCCCAGCATTCAATAAAATTCATTCTTATTAGGCCACACTGAAACGAGCGTTTGTTAATGAGAGTCAATCCATGTTTTCGGATTCAAAAAATTCATGTATTTGGTAAATTTGTGTATTACAGTCTTCTAATCACATGTAGCCTACGTAAGGCAAGGGTTAAATAATTGAATATTTATTGAAAAAAAACACCCTGTAGCATTGAACGGGGTGTGGAAGGGGGGTGGCGTGTGGTCCCGGTGATATTGTATCTCCTCTCAGCACCCAACCCCTCCATTTCTGCATGACACTGCCACTGGCGTTATTAACAATGATTGCTGTTGATCGAGAAGTTATCTATCAAGAATTAAGAAAGAAAAATACATTTAAAAAAAGAGCCTTTTCCACCAGTCGTGTGATTCTGGTGTTTAACAACTGTTTACCTGCAAGTAAAAATACGCTATTTATCCCCAGAGCAAAAATCAGCCAAAAATCAATCTGTCAATCTGTGTTTGCACGTCCAATCACCTGGCAGATGGTCCTTTTGGGTTATTCGACATTCTGATTATCGCATACATTTTGTGAGCTAAATTGTTAGTTAAAGAAATGCGTATATCTGTGGGACAGAAAACAAGGAAAGTATGTTACATTTTTTTTTATTCAGCAATAACATTGAGCAGCCTGTATTTTGTGGACGGGTGCAAAGTGTTTCACACATGTCAAACACGTGCTCGGGACGTTTTACTGTACAGTGCAAGTATATTTCGCTCCTATGCAGACCGACCCATTTTGGTAAATGAAATCAAACCTCATATTATACGCGTGTACAATCATTTGTTTACGGTGGCTGACCAGTAGTCTGGTGTAAACTCTGCAATGTACAATGCCATATTGGAAGATTTGAAAACACCCAAAGAGTGTAAATTCCACCTAGATAATAAATCAAGTTCAGTGTGAAACCGGGAAAAAATATATTTAAAATAAAAAGTTAGTAAAGAGACTTCTGAACTGAATCAGAACCTGAGCGAGAGAATTTTTTTTTTAGTCCTCTCTCTCAGTTTATAATCTTGGGATAAACTGCGGTAAAAAATAAGCAATGGAAGTGGGAGGGGGCAATGAAAGTCACAAGAGTGTGGTAATTTTTTATTATTTATTTTAATTTTTTTTCTTTATTTTTTTGTGGGGGTGGGGGGGGGGGGTGGGGGCACGTCACTGGTTGTGGCGATGAATTCATACAATTTCTGGGTAAAATCTAAGGAACCATGCACCCACAACCATTGAAAGCCGGCTAGACCTTTTGTTAAACTTATAATTGCCCCCTCCCCCTCCCACACCCAGTGATTTTGTGGTAATATTCTGTTCCCTTCCGTAATATGAACTCCAACATTTCAAATTACATCAGCGCACATCCGCACAGGGCATTTATATGAATGTTCATGTTAGCAGTTACGATGATTTGGATCGAACTTAATAGGGGCGGATTATCTTGAAACTAAAGTGCACGTGGTGAGCAACGACTTTCTTTCGTAGGATCTAATTTGATGTTGCAGGTTGTGTTTTGACTTTAAATTAAGTTAAACATTTGCCGTATTCAACAATATTATGGTGAATTCATAATTAAAACTGATATTGCTGGTGGTTTTTCTTCTTGTTTTGAGGGGGTGGGGTGGAGTGGTGTGGTGTGTCAATATACATACATGTATCACAAGCACAGATCCGTACAAATGACGATGAGGGGTCCAAAACCTGCATGTCGTGTACGCTGCCCATATGAACACAGAAATTGAGACCCCACTAATTACACTACGAGATGGGGTCTCAAAACCCCACCACGTGACTTCAGTTTGTCTATAATTAACTTCTGTTTTTTGCAAGTGCAGTAATCAGGTTTATTCTTCCACCAGAAATAGTTTCAGTTCACTGTTGTTTAGTGATTATTAGGTATTGCACTAAAGTATAAATTGAATACCTATACTCCATACATGTTTTTTGATAATAAAAAGCATTAATATTGCAGAAAAAAACGATCAAAATATGGAGTTTGAATCGTGTTTTTAATCTCGCATGAATATGTCAAACTGTGTGATGGGATGTTCGGCTGACGTCGGTTTATCTTTTGATCTCTCAGTCACCGGCTCTTAATCAGATCAATTTTTTTCACAGTCAGTGAAAAATTACTTTTACTTTTACTTGAAATCTTAAAAAGATAGTTCAATCTTTGAAAAAGTTATTAAAAACTATTGCGATTCCGAATGTTGTTCAACAAAATTGATTCAGAACTCGAGGAATTACAAAAAAAATAAATATTATACCGTTCTGAAATCATGGTTGTGAGTTGAAAAAATTATAACTTGACCAGCACAATATCTGGACATTCCCCCGACGGTATTTTACCTAACTGTAGCTATTGACCGAGAAGAATCATGTTACCGGTACTGAATTTGGAATAAATTGTGGGTTGGGGGAGGAAGGGAATTTGATTTACGATTTTAAAACTTAAGTTCATAGTGGAATGTTAAAATGTACATGCTGAGAGTGGAATTAACATAAACTACATTAACGAAAAAGGAATGCTTGTGGTGGCCCTGGGTCGTTTCAGCCCAAGACGCTTCGGAATCCACTAGCAAGGAAAACTGGCCAAGATGGGGTGGGGTGGGGGGGTGGGGGTCAGATGGGCAAGCAATCAATGATATAGGCCTATTTGTGCGTGTGGGTTTATGGGAGTCTGGGGTCCAATTGCCTCGCTTCTTCGGGGATGGGGAGGGGGGGGGGGGGACTATTTACTTCACCATTTAGGAGTGGTATGGATGACTGGATCTTACACTGCCAAGACACTGAAATTTTTGATGTGTGGCTGCACGCAAAAATCAGGGGTGGCGCCAGAAAATCTCCGATAGAGGAACTAAAATCTCCTGCCTGAAAGACCTATTTTAATTGTTGGGGTTTCAAGATACATGTGGGGGGACAAAACCCAAAAATTATAATACAAAATTTCGGGGCATGTTTGAGCTAGGGTTATGATGTGTGGTGGTCTGGCTTGTCGATCGGCATGTCATTATTGAAAAATAAAAAAATATTATTTCCTAATGATTTTATTTACATATGGTTATAATTATGATTGCTGAATTAATAAAAAGTAATTGAAAATGTTGATTTGTTTCTTATTTTTTCTCAAGCTTGTCATGTGCAGAGGTGTTAAAACAGATGTTGGTTTGAAGGACAGCTCTGTGCTTTGTCGCGCCACTCAAATGTTATTTCACACCGTGTGCAAGTGGTAGTTTAATCTATTATATTTCATTAATCGCTTCAATCCCGACTACTTTTATGTCATAGTAGTAGAATATTTTGTTTAAGTGTCACATTTCAATACACATACATAATATACATAGAGTATTTACAAAATATTTATATGATATCTAGCCTATGAAGGCTTATGAGACACATTTTCATCAGAGGTTGGTCTTTTTTTACAGTAGTTCTTAAAAAAAACCCAAAAAACAAAATAACCCAAACCCGAAAAACCTAAACACATGCACGCACGCACACCATCACACACACTCACCCTTGCGGACACTCCCCCCTCCCCACACACACAGTGTAATATGCAGACACACGCCCACACGCACTTACGTATACTTTCGTGTACTAATTTTCTTTCATTTTTTCTTACTACCCCCCCCCCCCCCCCCCCCCCCCCCCAATCACGTATATCTGTCTCTCTCTTTTCCACTGAAGTGTACTCTCTCTTAGAATGGCACATTCGCAGATATTTTAATTCGGTATCTCCCTCATATTCACCCACATATTTTTACATACTCACAGGCTTGGCTATTTCAATTGATAATACAAATAACAACAATGTAGAGGAACGTTTCGGTCACGATTAGCCATTGTGCATAAGTATGTGACCTTAAACACCAATAAATAATAATAATAGAGGAACGTTGAAAAATCTGCGAATGCAAAGAGTTTAAAAGTATGTACAAACCCCTAGAGAATTGGATGAAGGATATTTATTGCAAATATCTCCTGTCCACCCCCCCCCCCCGCGCCCCCCCCCCCCCCGCCCCCGTGAAATAATCATTAGTTTCAGTCACGAGTGAGATACTTTTTGGTATCCATTCAAAAACACAATATTTTCTTTTTACTATATCCTTTTTATAAGAATCTTTAATTGCTTAGACCGACAAGAGTAAGGCGGAAAAGGGGATGGGCTGGTCGAATTGACTCAATGTCGTAAACTGGTATCTCTTCGATTATTAGCCGTGCGCCGTAGGCGCTTTCGTGACGCAGGAGGCTTTTTCGCCCCCACTTCCCACCCAAGAAAAACACGGTTCATCACGTGTTGGCCTTCAGCTGTAAACAAAATGTGAAATTGGGAACTGAATATTAGTTGTTTTTCTCAAGTCTGGTTTATTTATTTCCTCGATCAAATCGATCGCGCAAACGCAACAGTTTAGTTTCGAAAGTGACGAGGACTTTGTACATAACCAAAAGGAACTGACTGTTCTATTCCCAATTTACAATTTCAAACCACAGCAATAGTCGCCGTCTGCCTCCCCCAAATTCCAATTTTAATTTAAAATAAATTATCTACTACCAGTAACAAACGCAGTTGTCTTGCCAGTTGACGACAGTATTTATTAATCAGCAGAGAAACTGACATGCAAACGCAATTAAGCTAATCCTTAACGCTCGTGACCGTGGCAGGTCACAGTCACTTCCACTGATCAAACACTGCGGTCCACTGGAACTCCACGGTGGGGAACACACCGCGGCGGCGTTTTTGTTTCATTCCTCGTTGAACGTTCTGTAATGTTAGTTATAAGAAACCAAATGAAGTTAAAAGATTAAAAAAAGACAACTCATTTGTGTAAATATCTATGTGCAAAAAACAAACTTATTTATGTTAATATCTATGTGCAGTGTATTATGTTTCTATAGTTTAACGTTGAAACACTTGAATGAAATAAAATATATCAAAGCCAATGTTCTTGTTATTGGTTGCTCTGTTGTCAATGAAGATAAGTGATTAATTGCACACGCCCACTCATAAATAGTTCCTCTATAAATAGACAGCACTAATCTAAATTTAGCATAAATAACTGGGGTATTAATTGACCAGTCTCATATGGGTACTGTACACGTAACGTGGGTGATTAAATTCAAGCCTTTATTTGTTAGGCAAGTGATAGCTCGAAGGGCGGGGTTGATTGCCATACACCGAAGCTCACTCCTTTATTCAATGGAAAATAACACCCCACGTAACAGAGTTTGAAAAGGATGTGCATGGGAAATACAAGTTCTGAGGTGATGAAACACTGAAATAGAAGGCCAATTTTACAATTACCAAGTTGAAAATTTGGCATCGAAATTTATGGCGAAAGGATTGTTTGCATTCATTGCAATGCCAGAGCAAGGCGAGAAATTACACTATGTAGGCCTACGCATATTTTAGGACGTGCAGTCCCCGCTTTGGAGAAATAGATAGGGTTTCCGATCCTAATTTTTATTTTTGTATTTATTTTTTTTTTTTTTGGGGGGGGGGGGGGTGTTACAAATAGCCGGTAAATAATAGATATGCCCACCTGTTTATATTTGCAGCTTCCCCGGTTTGTGTAGGCCATAATTCGTTCCAACAAAACTCATTTCTATTAAATTTTAGTTTGCTGTTCTGCACTTAAGAGTGCCGGTAGTAGTATGTCAGGGGCTTTTCACCTCTAGGTTAGATGATCTCATTTGGATGATCTCATGTGACGTCGTAGTCACGTGACCCAGTGGCGCCATGTTGTATTGTCATGGTAACCCGCGTGAGTGGCCATCTTGTGACGTCATCCCCATAGTGGTGTAGTGTCTCCAAGATTAACAGGTTTAGCAGGTTTAGTGGCTTTGGTCAGAGATTCAGTTGAAGCTGTTTGTTGTGTTTTGATTGCTGCATCTACTTCTTTTATCTGGATCGTCAAGGCATCCCATTCTTCTAAAGATAATGCAATTCCAGTCTTGATTGGATAAAGCTTTTTGTCTTTTCCTTCAAAGTATCTTGCAAGATGTATCTTCAGTTCACACTGGTACGGGATGACTTTAGCATAAGTCTGCTTGGTGCCAAGTCGGGACATTTTCTTTGGTCTATGGTTTGAACGTGAATGATGTCAAATCCCTGCTTTGCCTAATCTTATATATCCTTGACGGACGTGATTGAAAACGCCGCCCCAGTTCAGCAAATTTTGGTGGATTTTTTTTATTCTTGGTGGGCATTTGTGTTTGTTTCCTATAGGATTATAGGTTAAAGTTGGGAAAACTAGAAACTTAGTATAGAAAGTAATGAAAAAGAAACACAACGAAAATATACTAATCTGATTGGTGGATTAACTTCGATCTGATTGGTCAGTTTGGCGATCAAACTGCAGTCTTGATCCTTAAATTGTAGGGAGTCATTTTTTTTTAAATATCAGAAATATTATATATTGCGGTTTTTGTTATCAACTACCCAACAGAAGTACACAGATGTAAGGTTTCTATAACAGGTATCCTTCAACAACACCAGGCCATAGGTATCCTCAATTTAGTATCCTCAAAAGGTATCCTCAACTGATACGTAGCCTTGTCATAGGTATCCTCAAATACTGAAATGAGTCGAAGAGTCATTCGTGGAGTCACTCGAACGAGCAATTGCTCGTTGGCTCATCTGTTCGCTGGGATTCGAGTCATTCGAGCAATGACTTTTCAGTAACTGCTCGATGGCTTAAAAGGGATATTTGGGATAGGTATGTCTTGTGGTACAGGTAATAGTATCCTCAGATAAGTATCCCAAAAAGGTATCCTCGATAGGTATCCTCAAATAATACAATACCGGGCCATAGGTATCCTCAAATACTGAAATGAGTCGTCGAGTCGTTCGAGGAGTCACTCGAAGGAGCAATTGCTCGTTGGCTCCTTCGCTCGATGGGATTTGAGTCGTTCGAGCAATATGCCGAGTCACTCGATCGAGCAATTACTCTAAAGCTCATTTGTTCGATGGGATTCGAGTCATTCGAGCAATGGTTTATCAGTAACTGCTCGATTGCTTATTGGGTTTGGGAATGCTTTTGATATACACAAGGGAGGTAACTGCATTATGGGAAACCAAGCACTGGTAATTATAATACTTGGACGAGAGAAACAGAGATAGTTTGGACTGAATAGACTGTTAGTGATAGAGAAACATATGCAGTAGGCATTAAAAATTGGATTCTGGGAAAATCAGTCCCTGTACTCCTATTCAATACAACATACCCCCAGTACCCCTTGGTACTATAGCATAACATGTTATTTTTATATGCCCAAAATGGGGCTTCACATGTCCGTTTGGGTGGTTTGGTGGAGATTTTGGTAGTTTCGAAGGGTGGTCGGGTCTATTTGGGTAATTAGATATACTCGAGTTCAATCAAACACACCCCAGGGGTCCCCCTTGGTACTATAGCACTACGTACTAAGCCGATAAGATGGGAAATCCGGATCAAATAAAGTCAATTTCGGTAATTTGGGGTGGATTTTGGTGATTTGGAGGGATTTTCGGGTTATTTGTGGTAATTCGATTTACTCCGATTCAATCGAACATACCCTCCGAACATACCCCTGTCCTATTGTAGGACTTTGGATCACATAGCAATCACGTGCTACCATAGAAACCAAGATGGCGGCCTCCAGTATACAAAATGGACGATGGAAACACGTATCACCCTAACCACACCCGCTGCGCATGCGTATTAACACCACGAATCACTATGGGGATGACGTCACAAGATGGCCGCCCACGCGGGTTACCATGACAACACAACATGGCGCCTCTGGGTCACGTGACTACGACGTCACATGAGATCATCCAAATGAGATCATCCAACCCAGAGGTGAAAAGCCCCTGACATACTACTGCCAGTATTTCCGTAATTATTTGCGTGAATGTGTCATTTACAACCACGTTTATCAAATTTTTACATGCTGGGCATAAATTGTAATGGGTGCTGCCGACCCCTCGATAAAGTTTACCATTCGCACGTGCATATTTTTACACAGGCTTAATAAAAACAGAAGCTGAAATGAATTGAACTGAACAATATTGAACATAAGTACATACATCTACAACAATTAAATGTTTTAAGGATACACAATTGTGCTGCGAATGCAAACCACCGTGGATGCACCGTGATAAAGATTGATGCCGTGGACTTGTCAACGATCGTCTTTGGAGGTACAACACCACTTTCTTAATCCCATCCACGCTACAACACGCTCTGTCCGTCTATGTATTTTTCTGTCCACGGGGTCCACGGTATTTCAGTTGTAACAGAATACCGTGGTTTGAGCGTGGGCATCCGACGTGGGTACGTGGAAAAGTGCCATTTCACGACGACTGTACTGTATCACGGAACTGAATATTTTGACATTGGCGACCATTATAACGTTCAGGCAAAAACAATGTGATTGCATCACTTTAATTTTGGCATTGAAATATCTTTGTCAAGTATAGCCCTTCAGACAACTTTTTCTGATACATAAACATGGAGTCATGCAACAAATAAGAGAGAAAAATTGACAGCAAGGGAAGTACAGGTCATGTGCACATATTTTTCTGGGAATTTCCTACAAAAACACACCAAATGTAAATTGTATTTTTTAGGTCCAAAAGTCATCAAATCACCCTCTTTTTTATCTGGAATATTCATCAATAATGCAAGATGTCAATAGAATGCTTCAACAACATTTCAAGGCGGGTATTTCTAATTCAAATATTTAGTTCAGTGATACCAAATGGCAAATATGAAATCACGCGTAGAAAAATTATAAAAAAAATGTCTACAAATCAGTGCTTCGAAGTAGCACGCCGTCAAAAATAACAACAACAACAACAATAATAGTAATAATAATAACAATAAATGGTAATAATGAAAAAAAAATATGATGATAAAATATAAAACTAATATAATGCATAATAATATAATACAATCTAATGTGATATAAAAATATATCAGCTTATATAGTATAATTATTTATTTTGCATATTGCAATATTATATATCACCCACTTATATAATGTGGGCGTAACCTTGCCACTTGCACTCACGTCACATAAGATATTCCATCGAGGAGGGGTGGCAAGAAGCCTTGAAGGGATCACAATTCTTAGGCACATGTTGATTCAAAATACATGCTCTTGCGCTGCGATCTTTTATTTTCAGGAAATTCTTTCTATAATACAAAGATATTAACAGTTTTTCTTCTAGTTTCAGATTAATTATAGCTGTCAATGGTTCATGGTATAATGGTGCAGTATGAGTGGTATATTGGTAAACTGGTGAGCACAGGACGACAATTGCAACGACCCTAACGACGACGACGATGGTGACAGTAACAACTACAACAATGACGACGAGGGCGAAGCAAACGATGAAGGTAACAACAAACACCCACAGCGACGACAACGATACTAGTTGCAGCAACAACGAGCTTAACAATGTCTACAACGGTGACGATGATTGCAATGCTACCAGCGATCTCACAACGACGACAACGACGACGACTCCAACAAGGACATAGTTTATGATTATATTAAAATTGACCAGTGCTACAGGACTTGTAACACATTCAGTCAACTACTGATTGCAGGAGCGGCAGAAGAGGATCCAGGAAAATATTATCACCAAGTTATGAACGGTTGTATTAACAGCAATAACTTCTTGTTGTATTAACAGCTAGACTACAACGTAACATCAACCAGAGTAAAACTAAGTTTTGGACACTGCACCATCCACATTGATTTTCTTTTCTAGGTTTCGTTTCTAATGTTTTGCCATCATTATTACATGTGTCTTAATTGTTAGGGTATAGTTAACTTACACTTTCCAAATATTTTGTTTTTCTTGTAGTCACGGATTTCCAAAATTGCGCATTCAAAGAAGAAAGCAGTGCTTTCCTTCGCGAACCGGAAGCATATATTACCAGTACAAAAAGTCTTTAACGTAAAAGCAGTAATTAGAAAATAACTAGCCATGGAGCATCCCCAAACAGAGGTGTCGGATTATTATTGTCACGCCATGCTCTAACATCATTTCGTGTAGAATAAAATATTGTTTCAAGCTAGACGACATATCCAGAGAGTGAATGAACTCACAGCGTAATAATTCTCAACACATGTGTTTAGACGTATCCTAGGCAAATCGTGAAGGTACATAACCTTCTACATTCTGCTGCACAAACACGGACGGATTCTGGGATTCAAGACACTAGGAATTTTCTGAATGTGATATTGGTTTTGAGTTGCCCGTACAGTGCCAGGAATTCCTTATACGCTGGTCATATGGACTTGGATGGATTGAGATAAGTACAGCTTTACATAGATAGTATGTCTTAATTTTAATATCGGGCTTTATGCAAGACAATTCATAGAGTTGAATATTGTAAACACAGAATAGTATATTTGTTGATAGGTAGATAGATAACTTTATTCATCAGAGCACACCAGACAATACAATGCATATCAATAACTATTCTGGTAAAAAATAAAATGTATACTTCTAGGGGATACCATAGTCAGATTGGCTGTCTACCTGGTATGTGCGACATTAATACAGAACCGAATAGTGATAAGTGGTCAATTGCAAACGCTGTTTGGGCATCTCAGGAAATATGGGAGCGCCATGCAAGGTAAATGCAGGGTAAATGCAAGATAGATGCAAGGTAGATCCCGATGGTAATTGTAAGTCAAATCCATGTTTTGACCAACTCACTGAACAGAAAAATAGACAAAGGCAATACAGACTAGGAAAAACGCTGTTTGGGCATCTCAGGAAATATGGGAGCGCCATGCAAGGTAAATGCAGGGTAAATGCAAGATAGATGCAAGGAAGATCCCGATGGTAATTGTAAGTCAAATCCATGCTTTGACCAACTCACTGAACAAAAAAATAGACAAAGGCAATACAGACTAGGAACAACTTTATGAATACCTATACAATACAGTACAGTACCGTACAGTACAGTACAGCAAAGCACAGTACAGTATAGTACAGTGCAGTACAATACAGTGCAGTACAGTACAGTGCAGTACAGAACAGTACAGTACAATACAGTACCGTACCATACAGCTCCGTACCGTACCCTACCGTACCCTAACGCACAGTACCATACAACACCATATCTTGCCATACAGTACTGCAGTCCACCACCCACACTATACTATACAATACTGTAATATGCTATACCGAACTAAATTATATCCTACCATACCATACTATACTATGTCATTACTATACTACTGTCCAGTACACCACACTGCTATACTACAATATACTACTCTACACTATACTAACGCATACTATATTATACTATATCATACAATACCGTACCATACCGTACCGTACCATTCCATGCTATAGTGGGAATAAATTACTAAAGCGCTGAGCGGTGAGGTAGCGATTAGCAGGATATTTGTTAGACGAGGCTCCCAGATGCAGCAATAATGAGTATAGATATAAGTCACGATAGAGTGTGATAATCCGTACTTCCCGGACTGTACTATTTAATTGCAACAAGGTTATTGTACTAATTTTACTTTGGACGCTTATGTAAAGCGTCCAAAGTAAAATTAGTACAATAGCCTTGTTGTAATTAAACAGTACAGTCCGGGAAGTACGGGTTATCACACTCTATCGTCTGGGAATAAGATGATATGAACAGAGAAATTATTCTGTTTTTAAACATACTTATATTAGTTAACATGCGTGCTTCATAATCAATTTCATTCCACATTTTGGGGTATAAGTATGACGGGAGATTGCCTAAAAGTTTTGTTCTTATTCTGCATATGTGAAGAAGTCTGGATTGTCTAGTACATTTATTAGTTAGTTGATCTACACTTTCGAAGAAAACATTGAAAGAGACAGGTAAGTTACGTCAATGCCAATCATGTACAAAAAAGTTACGTGTGCAATTTAAACAAGTCGTTCACCTTCAAAACCTTCCCCTTGGAGAATAAGGGGTATGTATGTGTATTAGATTTCTTGTTGTTTATAATTCTCAGCGATCATTTCTGCATCAACTTGAGCTTATTAGTCAGTTTCGAATTACCCAATGCGTGGTTTCCATACACCAAATGGCTGTGAATCAAGGCATAATAAAGCGTCTTCGTGGCATTGTGCGGCAGAAGAGCTTTGGCCTTACAGAGTGCGTAATTCGCAGAGCTGCGAAATATGAGTTTTGAATGACAATTTATCATCCAGATTTATTACCAAGAATTTCAGTGACTTATCATCTTTATCGGAGCTCACTCTATTTATAGTTTGACTGTTTATAATAATACTATTATGGATTTATTTGCTTTGCTCTAGACTCATTATAATGCAATTTGTTTTATTGGCTTTGACTGCTATTCGAGTTACTAAACACCATTCGAATATTTTCTCCAATTCAGTAGCCGCATCAATTACTACTTTGTCAACGTTTAAGTATACATTGGTGTCGTCGGCAAACAACAACACAGTAAGTTCAGTTGAGTAACTCATGCTATGATACAAAACAGGTACAGCAGCGGACCTAACACCGAACCCCTGTGGTATATCACATTTCATGTTAAGAAAGTCTGAATTTTGGTCGCCGTAAATGTCATATTATTGTCTGTCCGAGAGATAGTTTATAAACCAGTCATTTGTTATTCCTCCAATTAAACCAGTCGTTTGTTCATATTATATTTTAACATTATTAACAGTATTATTAGTATAGCATTTTATAGATTAGATTATTTTATTTAACGGTATAGATAGTCTATTACAATACGTATGATGGCATCTTCAAATGACTAAAAAAATGAGGACAATGTCACAAATACAGGTGGAATACAGATCTATACCATAGGGAGATGACATATCCAGATTGGCTGTCTACCTGTCATCTCCCCAAAACACGGATGTACGAAACAGCTCTGTATACGGTTTGTTCATGTCATTTGTTCGCGTTGGTGGATAACTATTTTATATTGATTCCGGTCGACATAATAATTATGTATACATAAGATAACTTTATTCAGCAGTCAATACACGATTAAATAGATACCTTCCATGTAAAACAATATTTTTGTGTTCATAATGGTTATCGGGTGAAATAATATATTTACAGTTGTTACTTGTTTTCAATCGTTACTCGAGCAAGCCGCCCACTCCACCACTTGCACTCGTTAATCGTGCAGGTGTCGATCATCGTTCATTCGTGCCTTATTATTGAACTCCCATACAAAAACATATTTCTGAGTCATCTCATGTACATCATTATTTGTAGCACCGGATAATGTAATTATTCCCCATTCTGTAGGGCGCCAACCCCTGGCATGAATATGGATGGCTTTTGTAAATTTGTTAGCGGACATAGGGTCACAGTACTACTACGGTAACTATACGACAGAAAAGTGAAAGCAAAGAAAAAAAGAGAAATGAGACTGGATTTTTTTCTGTCCGAATTCTACCCCCGTTACTCAGAGGATGGGTCAAGTTGCGTAAATTCCAATTTAACCATTTTCGCAGAGTTTGTTGTTATAATGTGACGTTCTCTCACTCATACATATGCCCACATTTTCATAGTCCAGTCAAGGATATACTAAAAAATAAGTATTCATTTAGTTCACCTTAAACACATCAAGCTTAGAGGAACTACGCGGCGTAATCACACAACAATAACTGTATCAAGTCTTCATTCATTATACGAGTCCACTAACATGTGTTTTTATATTTACAACCAAATCACACAATTATATTTGTAGTAAGTTTCCATTCATAACACCAGCCCACTAACGTGTGTTATTATAATGACAATGTAATCACACAACTATAGCTGTAGTAAGTCTCCATCCATTATACGAGTCCACTAACATGTGTTATTATAATTACAGCCTTATCACACAACTACAGCTGTAGCAAGTCTTCCTTCATAATACGAGTCCACTAACATGAGTTATTATAATGATAACGTAAACACACAACTATAGCAAGTCTCCATTCATAATACGAGTCCACTAACATATATTATTATAATTTCAACGTAATCACACAAATATATATGTAGTAAGTCTTCATTCACAATACGAATCCACTAACACGTGTTATTATAATTTCAACCTAATCACACAACTATACATGTAGTAAGTCTTCATTCATCATACTAGTCCACTAACTTGTGTTATAATTACAAATTAATCATACAACTATAGCTGCAGTAAGTTTCCATTCATAATACGAGTCCACTAACATGTGTTATTATAATGACAATGTAATCACACAAATATAGCAAGTTTCCATTCATAAAACGAGTCCACTAACATGTTTTATCATAATGACAACGTAATCACACCACTATAGCTCTAGTAAGTCTCCATCCATTATACGAGTTCACTAACATGTGTTATTATAATGACAACGTAATCACACAACTATGGCTGTGGTAAGTCTCCAGTCACTATACGAGTCCACTAACATGTGTTATTATAATTACAACCTCATCACACAACTATAGCTTTGGTAAGTCTCCAGTCATTATACGAGTCCACTAACATGTGTTATTATAATTACAACCTAATCACACAACTATATCTGTTGTAAGTCTTCCTTCATAATACGGGTCTTCTAACATGTGTTATTATAATGATAACGTAATCACACAACTATAGCAAGTCTCCATTCATAATACGAGTCCACTAACATATGTTATTATAATTACAACGTAATCACACAACTATATATGTAGTAAGTCTCCATCCATTATACGAGTCGACTAACATGTGTTATTATAATGAATTACGTAATCACACAACCACAGCTGTAGCAAGTCTTCCTTTATAATACTAGTCCACTAACGTGTTTTATAGTAATGACAACGTAATCAATGATTCGGTTCAATCAAATCTCGATTGAAAAATCTTTGTTGCAATGATTTTTAAAAAATGAATGTTTATCGTATTTTTAAATTCACTCGGATGGAATATTACAGTTGGCGGGAAGGGCCAACCGTTCGAAACTAATCAACTAAACAATCCACCCATGAGCTATTTGGAGGCCACACTGTTCTAGGCCATAATAGCGTCAGCTTCCTCTAATGCACTTTATCATTAGTTGGGTTAAAAAATAACCCAAGCGAACTGGGTTGAGTGAATATGAACCCAATTGGGTTCATATTCACTCAACGCAGTTGGTTTGGGTTGATTTTTAACCCAACTGATTTTAGAACGTACTTTAACTGGTGGTTCAAGAGCTCGATTTTATCCCACAAATTATTATTTATTTATTATTTATTTATTGGTGTTTAAGGTCACATATTTATGCACAATGGCTAAACATGACCGCGACAGTTTTACGGGTGGAGGAAGCCGGAGTACCCGGAGAGAACCACCGAGCAACGGCGAGCAGCTGTCAGCTCCCCAACATACTAACTCCACACAAACAGGGTTAGCATTGGTTGAAGACAAGTGCACCATCGACGTGCAGTACGCCTTAGTACACAACGCCACCGTGTCCCCACGCGGGCAATGGAGATTAAGTGTCTTGCCCAAGGACACAACGCGGTTGCCGCAGGTGAGATTCGAACCGAGGACCTCTCGGCTTGCAGCCTGCACCTCTACCTACTGAGCCACCGCGCTCATCCCAAATTAAATTTACTGAGTGGCTATCTACTTTACGAATGCAGGTTGTATCACGATCCTGCCATCCTGGCCCGATAAAACGGCCATTCGGGACCAAATGCTGCACGTTAAAAATATTGTTTCGTCTTCTCCCAAGTGTCGATTATAGACTCTTCGAGTTGATGGCTCGGAACTGTCATCTCATATACCATCGGCGTCAAACGGGTTAAGAATACTGCCATATTTGCATACTACATTCGATCCAAGGGCAATTGCACTTCAGTTTATTTAGTTTCAATTATTTCTTCTTGTTTCAATCTAAATCAATCCTGGGTCTGGGTTACCCGATCTCAATGTTTAATTTTGGGGATTTGCTACGGATACAATATGACGAATGCAATCTCCATACACTTTACTTATTCTGAAGTGTGCATGCTGATTTATTGCATTTGTGTTTGATTTACTATTGCATTTTAAATTGATAAGTATAATTTAATGCATTAATTCCTGAATCGATGTGTTCGAGAATAGCTAGAATCGATGTTAGCCGGTGAATGTTCCAGATAATATTCACACATTTACGTTAGGAGCAAGTATTACCTTCAGTTCCAGGCTTACAGCAACCGCATGTTTCCAGTACTTCTTTATAAACGCATTCTCTCAGACACATTTCTTCGCTGTACTTGTCGTGATATTTCAGTGGATTCGCAGCATTATCATCATAAAAGCAATATTGGTTTCTAACTCTATACGGCTTTGGCAAATATACGGTCTAAAACGATAATGATGGTACTGTAAATGTAATTTCTTTCAGGTGCCATTCGGAGAAAGTGTTATATAAATGATGACCTGGTTTAATGTAGACATTGCGGATTACCTCTACAATTAACACATTCTATCCTGGAGCGGTAAGAGAGAGAGAGAGAGAGAGGAGAGAGGGAGAGAGAGAGAGAGAGAGAGAGAGAGAGAGAGAGAGGTGTGTGTGGGATGGTTCCAATGGGATACTATGCGCAATGTGCTTCGCGTGCTTGGTAAATATTATTCTGTATTATACCGAATGAGTTGTGCTTATCATGGAACACACATTTAATCTGTCGAGCGTGATATAACAACAAATTCAATTTTTACTTTGCGTTTGGATACAATATTAATCCATCCCTGCGTACACCATTGTTCTCGCTTTTACACTGATTATAATCTTAGTGACTTGGCAATTGAAGAATCTATTTGCAATCCAATTCACCATTACCTGTAATTTACCTCTCTTCGGGAGGTTCCGAGACACGTCTACGGGACCTCCTGAATGGGCGGGAAACGGTACAATGTGAAATACTAATGTAGTGTCATAGAATGATGTATAATAATACCAGTTACTCAATGTCTTCGTAGTACAGGTTTTACATACCGGACCCCCACTCTCACCCCCACACCCCACCACCACCTGCACACACACAACAACAAGAAACCCAAGATTCAACAAAACGATATTGTGTGATCTCTAATTGAAATGGACAAGGGTCGCTCATTCAATTTCTTTGGCTAGAAAAGTCGCTTCATTTTGAATATTTGTTTATAACGTCTTGGAAATGGCTCGTCATCCCGCATTGGAACGTGCAACACGCAACCGAACGCCGGGAACGCAGTAATATTGTTTACGGAATGTATTGATTGTCTTTTTTAAAGAAATATTGCGTCATTATATTACTTCTACCGAAACTTTGTCTATATTGAATAGCAATCGAACAATCAAGTTATAAGAATGCTGTGGAGCCAGAAGATAAGAATTGGTATGTGTGGTTCCTTAAAATCGACAAACACATAAGGTTTTCCGAATGCCCCTTATGAGGCATTGGGAATATATATCCCGGCAACAACATGTAATATTACGATGCGTCACACGAAGCTTCCTTGTGGACAGTTCTGGAGAGATTGTAATAATTGTTTTTATAACCTGAAAATGTATTCATCCTGGGATCCACGGGAAGTGAAGTAGTGCTTGATTACTGTGATTAAACAAGCTCTGTTTTGCTGGTAAAATAGGAACCAATAGCCAGTGCCTCGGATGGGAGTCCCCTAAAATGGGCAACATGGGTATAAACAAAATAATAACATTAATAAATAATGAAAATATAATCAAATGTGACTATTTTGTACGGTCAAATGTTTCTGCTGGTATGATAAAAGATGTTCTCGAAATTCAGCCAAGTGTCTCCACCAGAACTCTTCTATCATCGAGTCTCCTTTACAGGAGTCCTGGTGGTAGAAGAAGAGTGCAATAGTGTTCTGCTTCCAAATCTACTTCGATTCAGTCTTGAACTTTTTCACTTTTGTACTGATTTGACCGAAGTATTCTCTGATGTACGAAAGTGCAATATATTCAACTTAAATAGCGCTGAGATTCATTTCGAGTCGAAATCCTCTGGTCTGATTCAACTCGGTAATCAATTCACGATGGAATCTAATATTTGCAGGACCGCACTCTAAAGTAGAATAGCAAAATTATTGTTGTCAGATATTAGTAATCAGAGTATGTTGATGTGTACAGTTACGACTAGAATTGTTGAAATGAAATGCACACAAATAGCACGTCGATCTGCGTGTTAATCTACGCGTTGTGACCATAGTAAGGCAATCCAGTTTTGTACACATGGCCTATGCACACGCAATGGTTCAGCCAACGGTAACCCGGGGGGGGGGGGGGGGGCATTGTCAAAAGCATTACATGTGTTTACTATGAGTAATCAGGTGAACCTTCCGTGCTTGGGATGCCATTCGATCTAGCAATTGCGCGCAATTCCTTCGCGTAATTAAGCCTTGATCAGCGCACAGTTCGTGACAGGACTTCTAGTTTTAACTGTGTTTATTAGATATAATTTTTATTCTCAGAATTACACATTATTGAGCTCGGCTGATATGACTTAAAAGCCCGTATACTATCTAGGGCTGTCGCGACTATCATTTTTTGTAATCGACTAGTCGTGACCAGTAATCGACGGTTAGTCGATTAATAGTCGCTTTCCATGATTTTTTAGCAAATCATTCTTCTGTTCGTAAAACTCTGAAAATGACAATGGCACCAGTGTGTTCAGACGAAGTGGGGTTGTGGGAACAACAAATCGGTCCCGACTGAAGCTACATGTTGTCCAATCTTGGACCCACAGTCCGTAATATAATTTTTGGGGTTGGTACGTCCTGTAGGACGTACCAACCCCAAAAATAATATTACTGACTGCGGGTCCAAGTTTGAACTAGATTGAAGCCGATGAATTAAAATGAATTTACCAAAGAACGTTCCTGCATATGTTTCCTTTCTGCAATAAGTTTCTCGAAATGTTGAACATTGAGATCTATGCATTCCCTCGTCAGTTGTTAAAATTGGATCTTAGTCTGAAGTTCCGAACTTTGAGAAGTGATCTGACGTTCTGACTTTCGTCATAATTTTGTCACTTCCGCGCTTTGGGTTTTCCAATGGGTGCATTCGTGTGTACAAGACTGGAGAAATTCAGAAGAATCTATTCTTCTCGAGTAACTGTGAGTGTTCTTTCTTACACAGTCAGTGACAGTCGTACAGTCTTCCGGATATGAATGTTAACTATGGTTAGATATTTAAAGTTATTCACCTTCATTGATCATTCACCTCACAAAACAATGCAATTTAGCCCCGACGTGTAGTAGACGTGTACCACCTTGAAAATGAACGACGATCGACTAAAAATAAAAAAAAACGTGGACTACTTCAATAGTCGACGGTTAGTCGACTAATCGAATAATCGCGACAGCCCTAATACTATCGTGCCGAGCGCGGACGATATGCACCAAAAACAACCAATTCATCTCAAACTAAAATTCAGAGTGATAAGCGGAGACTCGTCGAAGAGGGAGAAGAGGTACTTCAGCTATCCGAATGTCGCGGCTTCCCCGCGGATAGACAGGGCTTATATTTCGACGAGAATCCGAGAATCGATTCGCATAAAGATTCGCGAAATAAAACTGGCGAGAATCCATATAGATTCTCATTTCACCTCTGCTAGGATTCGCGTGAAAAAAATTGAGTCAATTTAACCCTTTATCCAACACAATGGCAACAAATTAATCAATAGAAGGCTAACATGACCTGAAGTATCCTCACCCTTTGTCAATAAAATTACACAAATATGGCTGTCATTGGAACCGGCTCGTTGCAACGACAGCCATATTTGTAAGATTTTATTGGTAAATATTGTTCATTTAGTTATTTTCTCATTTACTTATTATTTATTGTTTAAAAATTATAAAATTTAGTTTTAAAAATTAAAAAGGTGTGTTGGGTAAAAGGTTAACATGTGTTATCAGTATTCAACAGTGGTTGAACCATGGTGGCGTCATGAAATCCTGGGACACTCATAGTAGGTATGGATTCTCGCAACCATTTTCACGAGAATCCAAATGGATTCTCACAAATTTAGACGAAATATAAGCCATGGATAGATGATCTGGGAGTAGGAGAAGAGGAAACTTCAGACTTAGTGAACAAATTTGAAAACAATAACACTGTCAGAAATTAGTAACAGATCTGTACATAGTGACTGAGTTCGCTACAACATCTCTCATAACTGTTCGACTTCACAAATGATCTCGGCTTGAAGATGCCGAACATGCATGGGAAAGACCAATAATCGACTATATTCTAACACACCGATTTGTGGAGGATGCTGATAGGTGGTCGATGAGGGTAAAAGGAAGTTGGAAAATGACAAGAAGTTAATTTCGGTTATGATCAAAAGAAAACAGGAAGCAAAAGAAGCTTTAATGATATTTAGGAGCTCCGAAATGATGCTGACTGGCGCATTATGAAGAAAACAATGTAACTAAAGCTTGAGAGTGTACACATGGCGGCCATTGTCCATGAAATGACAGATGACATAGTTGTTAGTCTAGTGGAGGCATGGGGGGATAGAAAAGTATAGAAAATCCTAGAAAGTATAGAAAAGATAAGGATGCCAAAACAGAAACATTGGTACAGGGTGAATAACGAACTGAATAATTTCATAAAGTGCAGAGAAATCAAAATAGTTAGTCGAAAAATCACGAGGATGGACGGTAACGAGGACAGGGTAGCAAAAGAAGAATGCCAACAGGAACTGAATAAAGTAAATAAGATTAAAGATGTTAATCAGTGGGACTGGAAAGGTAGTCTTATTAATATGATAAGAATGACACGGGGATTAAGCTCGAACGTATTTTGGATTAAAGTAGAGGACGACAGTACAGACGAAACAGGTAAGCCACCGGGGTGCCACACTGGGGTCAAGGAAAACTCATTGACGTAAATGTATGTGAGCCGCGAAATAAAAAGTAGATTAACCAACATACCAGACTTACAGAATAAGATTCAATGGGAGTACATTGGCCTTTGGGTGGCCTTCGTGATGAGGAGAATCCGGATTTGAAGAGTACCTTGATCGCTCCATTGGTGGTGGTGGGGAGGGGGTGGCCACTGTTATTGGAGCTGGGCTTAAGAGATTGTTGTTTGGAGAGACAGTGCAGAATAGTACCAGATGCGTACTGTTGGTGTAGAGGAGACCCTGGAACACTTCTTTTTAGAGAATTCGAGACATCAGTCTAATAGAATAATATCCAATAGGAGTAAATTGGGGAAGTGAGATGAGAGAATGAAGGGTATGTGGATAATGGGTGACATAAATGGGACGGTAGTATGTTTATCGGAGAAATTGTGAAGAATGGGGTACGGGATGTCATCATAAAGTTCGTTTCTGGGCGTTAGGAGGAGAGAGCGGATGTGGAAGTAGGAGCATTGGGAGCACACGATTAATTATGTCTTTCTCACCTGGTCACCGCCACAAATTAGCGGCCGACCAAAGTGTTATTATTATCAACCAACTTAACGATGAACCGAATGGCGACTGCCGCAACGACAACATGCTCTAGTTTTAACATTGGGTAATATTATGATACCTTAATGGGTTTGACACTAATATAAACATCCGTCCCTGGAGACATGTGCGCTGCTGTTCTTGTAACAATGCTAGGATCAACGTCTGCGTCATGCACCCCGAGCTGGAATGAAAATAACATTCTTTTAAAAACTTCTCTACCAAATTAACATTGGAATCAAGTACTTCTATGTTCTATAACGGCCGCTGGTTACTTAAGGGCGAGAATGAGGCCCTCTGTTACAACAGGGATATCATATGTCATCCCATTAAGAAAGAAGGAAATATCGAATAACTAAAAAAATTCAATTTCTTCCACAAAATGTAGCTTGTAACTGCTCTCTGGGACAAAGTTGGCCGTATAAAAGATCAAAGCTATGTTGTTGTAAATGCCCCAACAACTAAACTAAATTAAATTGTTCCCGGCATTTTTTTGTGAATGCGCTGGGCAGTTTCGACCGTAAATTTATAATTTTGTCATATCACGTTTTGAATGTTTGAGATATGTATTATGGGCTGGGGATTATCGTTGGCTATTTGGAGTGTTCAATTGTCGTACGATCTTGTAGTCGGTACTAATATGACAATACGCAAGGCGTAAGGAGGAACCCCAAAGTATTCAACATATTGAAATATTTCATTCCGCAACCATTACTCCAAAAACATTTTATGCAATCGAATTCCATGCAATTGTTTAATTTCAGCCAAACATGAATACGTATCACATTACTAAATATTTTCTCACAGGCGACCATTATAACGTTCAGGTGAAAAAAATATGGTCGCATCATTTTAAATTTGGCATTCAAATATCTTGTGTCAAGTATAGCCCTTCAGACAACCTTTTTTCTGATTCTCAAACGGGGGGGGGGGGGGGGGGGGGGGGGCATGCAACAAATAAGAGAGAAAAACTAGCAGAAAGGGAAGTGCTGCTCACATGTACATATTTCTCAAGGGAATTCCCAACCAAAATACGCCAATAGTCAAACGAAGGTTCAGGTTCTAAAAGTCCTCAAATCACCCTCTTATCCATCTTGAACATTCAACAGTAATACAAGATGTCAGTAGAATTCTTCAAATGTTTACTGAAACAATATATTTTTCAAAGACTGCTTAGTTTTGGGGATTATATAATTTCCGAGTGCAACTTTTCGAGGCAGGTAAATCTAATTAAAACATTTACAACAGTTATACCTATGAGCAAACCCAAAGATACATTTACCCCTTTCATGTGATGAAAGACACATTTCTGCAATAGAATTAAACCTTTGGCTTCTGCCTAGTCAAAAGCATGGGAAATTTGTTCTTTTGAAGAGAACTGTCCAATCTGTCAAGTGGGCTTAAAAACTGGTATTGCCTTCGACAGAATTCCTACTCCGTAAGTAATGAGTAAGTTGGGAGGGATAAGAATTCACATCTTTCTTTGAAAACTACCCCAAACCCAAAATAAAACTAAACTCTGCATCAGCACACAAAACCTTTTGACAAAATCTGTTTTAATTAACCATACAGCAAGATAAATAGTTCTGACTAGGGAGTTTTAAACAATATGTCAATTTTGTTTCAAAATTGGGTTTGTGCTGAGCTGACAGTTCCTTTAAATTTGGGAGAATCCATTTGGATTCTTGCGAAATTCGTTGCGAGAATTCAGACCTGCTTGTAGTTTTGAAGATATGGGCATTTTAATTTTTTTTTTTATATTTAGATCCTGCGGTTCCCATAGGGCAACGGGAATTTTTTTTTTGCATAAATTAGGAACTTATGACCCAATAAGCCCATCATATCAAATTTGCTTCAAATTGACCTCTCAATTTGAAAAATAGAAATTTTGATACAATTCGGTCCCCCAAAGGAAGCCCAAATATGAACCCAGGGATTTGGCTTTAACAAACTTATATCTCACCTCCCTAAGGATACTTAACATCAAATATCAAAACATTCTGACTGGTGGATGTGAAGAATATTTTTGAAGAATATTCCCACAGGAAGTCCAAATATGTACCCAGGGACTTGGTTTGAACAAACTTGAATCTCACCCCTAAGGATGCTGCAAATGGTACCAAATATCAAAACATTTGGACTGCTGGATCTGAAGAGAAGATTTTTAAAGAGAATTCCTCATTTTGAACTATGTTATAATTCAGGCTCCCACAGGGAGGCCAAATATGAACCCAGGGACTTGGCATAAACAAACTTTAATCCCCACCCCCACCCCTCTAAGGATGCTGCATACCAAATATCAAAACATTCCGTTTGCTGGATCTGAAGAAATTTTTTAAAGAAAATTCCTCATTTTGAACTAAGTTATAATTCAGGCTCCCACAGTGAACCAGGGTTTCGCAAATATATTTTTTTGCGGGACCAATTTCCAACATGTGTCTTAATCACATGAATTATGCTTATTTATCTTCAAATACATGGATTGTTAGATTGTTCTGCCACCACATCAAAGGTTATTGCAGTAATCATGCAGTAATCATGTTTATAGAAATGAATTAGAACAGATACGGTTAACCGATTAATCGACTAACCGATGATCAACGTCTTGATCGATAAAAAAAAAAGTAAATGATCGGTTAACCATTACTTTTGAAGTACTGTATTATATGTGTTAACTAATGAACAAACTTGCTCCAAAACAGGCAAACATTGTCACACTCGACACACTGGCTCACATCAATTATATGAGACAAAGTAATGCATGCCAGTTATGTGCTGACATACTCGTTCACTTGCATGATCATTATACTGTATCAGTAGCTGGAAATGGTCATTCTCAACCCTGCACCAAATGCAGGTAGCAGATGATACTTCCACAAGAAATTATTGAATTACTAAAGATTTTCAATGTTTGTCTCAAAAACATAGCTTATGACCCCCCTCCCCCATTGGAACAAGCTCAATGAGCTCATTCCAATGAGGGATCACAAGCTATGTTTTGAGACAAAAATTGAAAATATAACCAGAGGCTCAAGTGTGCCTAAAATGCTCACCTAGCTCAAATTGTCAAAACAGATGAGTGTATCAGCATGTGATCAGCAGCAAGGGCAATTTTTAGATTTGCTATGACACAACCAAAGGCAATTTTTTTGGCCATTCATTTCTGCCGGTCCTAGGAAAGCTTCCTAACAAACTCTGTTCTGTGAATTATTAAAAAACAACGACCGAAAGAAATTTTTGTTTTGTTTTCAACTATTGTGTTCTCTCTAGTGCCCCCCTCTCCCCCACCCGCCCCAAAAAACTAAAAAAAAAAACAAGCAAATCGATTTGAACAAACTTGAATTTGACATCCCAAGAGATGTTACACACCAAATAAGAAAGGACTCTCACTGGTGGGTCTGAAGAAGAAGAATTTTCAAGAATTTTTCTCACAGTGCTCTAAGTTAAACTTTGGGCTTCAATAAAACGCCCAAATATTAAGCCAGGGACCTGATTTGAACAACCTTCAATCTGACCCTCTAAGAGGTGTTGTACACCAAACATAAAAAAAATCTGACTGCTGGATCTCAAGGAGATGATTTTAATCAATAATTCTGCATATTGCACTAAGTAAATATTTGGGCTCCCGTGGGGAACCCAAATATTAACCCAAGAACTCGATTTGAACAAATTTGAACCTTACACCTCTAGAGATGTCACATACTTAGTATGAAAGGATTCTCACTAGTGGGTCTGAAAAAGAAGATTTTTTAAGAAATTTTCTCATATTGCACTAAGTTAAAATTTGAGCTCCAATTAAGAGCCCAAATATTCATCCAGGGATCCCATTTGAAAAACTTGAATACTAAATATCAAAAGCATCTGACTGGTGGATCTGAAGAAGAAGATTTTTAAAGAATATCCCCCGATTCCACCAAGTTAATAATCAGGCCCCCATAGGAAGCCCAAATATTAACTCAGGGAGTCGATCTGAACAAATTCAAATCTTACACCTCTAGAGATGTCACATACCAAATATGAAAGGATTCTCACTAGTGGGTCTGAAAAAGAAGATTTTTTAAGAAATTTTCTCATATTGCACCAAGTTAAAATTTGAGCTCCAATAAAGAGCCCAAATATTCATCCAGGGATCCCATTCGAACAAATTTAAATCCACCCACCCCCCTAGAGATGCTGTATACAAAATATCAAAAGAATCTGACTCATGGATCTGAAGAAGAAGATTTTTAAAGATTATTCCCCATACTGCACCAAGTTAATATTCGGGCCTCCATAGGAAGCCCAAATATTAACCCATGGACTCAATTTGGACAAACTTCAATCTGACCCCTGTGGAGATGCTGTATACCAAGTATCAAAAGAATCTGACTCTATGATCTGAAAAAGAAGAGTTTAAAGCTTATTCCCTATAGCACACCGAGTTAATTATTTGGGCTCCTCTGTTGAGCCCAAATATGAACCAAGGGGGTCGATTTGAACACACTTGTATTTGACCATCCTATGAATGCTGAAAACCAAATATCAAAAGATTATGATCAGCGGTTCTGCAGAAAATTTTTTTTTCACTTTTTACAAACATGCTGACTCAGCATTTTTTCAAACGCCCCTACAGAACACCCTAGCACAAGCGATGGCCATTTATTTTGTTTAATACATTCTACCGGTCAAAATGATGCTTCATACCAAATAACAGTTCTCTGTTCTGTGTAGTTTGGAAAATATGGGCATTTGAATTTTTTTCTATTTTTAGCCCTGGGGTACCCATGGGGAAACGAAAAAAAAATTGGGGCATCAATCAAGTACTTCGGACCCACTTATGCTACATGCAAAATTTGGTTCATATCAGCCCATCAGTTCTTGAAACAGAAATTTTGGGCGCAGCCATAAATGGATATGTGCCCACAGAGAGCCCAAATATTGATCTATCAACTTCTCTTGAACAAACTTTAATCTTCAACACCGAAGAGTGTTACATACCATATATCAAGGCAATCTCTCTGGTGGTTCATGAGAAGAAGATTTTTAAAGATTTTTAGGCTTTAGCATCATTGCCCAGAGCCCGAAGAAGGCAGCCATTCTGTTTGAACAAAATAGAAAGGGTATACCCCAGGGATAATTTGTGCAATATATGTTTGAACTTGGCTGAATGGCTGAGGAGAAGAATCTAAGTTTGCAAAAGTTAACGGATGACAGACGACGGACGGTGGACGCCAAGTGATGGCAATACCTCACGCTGACTTGCAGTGAGGTGAGCTAATAAAATTTGGATGGACATTTTTGTATATGGCGCTGGCCGGTTTTGTCCATTATGCTGAGCAAAGTTTTAATTATATAGATCATCAACAGTAGGGCAAATATTCAGCTACCTATTAGGGCAGGTGATTAATCGGTTAACCAAGGCTAAGCCATGCGATTAATCAATCAAGAAAACCCTTTAATCGTTTCAGCCCTAAAATTAATCTAATTTTATTAAATTTCATCTGATGAAAAAATGCTTATGTTTTTGCAGGAACAGTAAATGAATCTTCTTAACAAGCATTTGTGAGAATGTCACAGGAACGAAACGATTGTTCTTGCAATTTGTGAAACCCTGGTGAGCCCAAACATGGACTCAGCTTGAATAAACTTGAATCTCACCCCCTAAGGATGCTGCATATGGTACGAGATATCAAAACATTCCGACTGGTGGATTTGAAAAAGATTTTTTAAGAAAATTCCACATTTTGAAAACTCAAGTTATAATTCAGGCTCCCACAGTGAGCCCAAAAATGAACCCAGGGATTTGGCGTAAACAAACTTGAATCTCACCCCACTAAGTATGCTGCATACCAAATATAAATACATTCTGATTGCTGGATCTGAAGAAGATTTTTAAAGAAACTTCCTCATTTTGAACTAAGTTATAATTTGAGCTCCCACAGCGAGCCAGGGTTTCGCAAATATACTTTTTGCGGGAACTGTTTATTTTTTGCGTGACCTATTTCCAACGTTTCTTAATCAAATGAATTATGCTAATTTATCTTCAAATACATCGATTGCTAGATTGTTCAACCACCACATCAAAGGCTTTTGCAGTAATCGTGTTTGTAGAAATTAATTAGAGCTGATATGGTTAACCGATTG
This sequence comes from Pictodentalium vernedei, assembly GCA_031216915.1. Classification (NCBI taxonomy): domain Eukaryota; kingdom Metazoa; phylum Mollusca; class Scaphopoda; order Dentaliida; family Dentaliidae; genus Pictodentalium; species Pictodentalium vernedei. Next base: position 136,212,717 of record CM062297.1, on the reverse strand, counting down.
ACTAACCAATGATTAACGTCTTGATCGATAAAAAAAAGTTATCGATCGGTTACCAGTTACTTTTGAAGTACAGTATTATATGGGTTAACTCAGGAACAAACTTGCTCCAAAACAGGCAAACATTGTCACACTGGCTCACAACAATTATAAGAGACAGAGTAACGCATGCCAGTTGCATGCTGACATACTTGTCCACTTGCATGATCATTATACTGTATCAGTAGCTGGAAATGGTTATTCTCAACCCTTCACCAAATGCGGGTAGCGGACGATACTTGCACAATAAATCAAGAAATTCTTGAATTACTAAAGATTTTCAATGTCCGTCTCAAAAACATAGCTTATGATGCCCCCCCCCCCATCATTGGAACAAGCTCAATGAGCTTGTTCCAAAGAGGGGTCATAAGCATATGTTTTGAGACAAAAATTGAAAATATAATAAAATTTGAATGGACATTTTCGTATATGGCACTGGCCGGTTTTGTTCATTATGCTGAGTAAAGTTTTAATTATATAAATCATCAACGGTACGGCAGTTATTCAGCTACCTATTAGGGCAAGTGATTAATCAGTTAACCAAGGTTAATCCATGTGATTAATCAATCAAGAAAACCCTTTAATCGTTTCAGCTCTAAAATTAATCTAATTTTATTAAATTGTATCCGATGAATAAATGCTTATATTTTTGCGGGAACTGTAAATGGATCTTCTTAACAAGCATTTGAGAGAACGTCACAGGAACGAAGCAATCGTTCTCGCAATTTGCGAAACCCTGGTGAGCCCAAATATGGACTTGGCTTGAAAAAACTTGAATCTCACCTGTCTAATGATGCTGCATACCAAATATCAAAAGATTCTGATTGGTGGGTCTGAAGAAGAAGATTTTTACAGAAGATTCCTCATACTGCACTAGTTTCAACATTTGGACTCCCCTAGAGAGCCCAAATATGGACCCAGGGATTTGCTTTCAATAAACGTGTGAAAAAATCTTCCAAACATGGATATGTGAAATTTGAAAGCTTTTTGAGCAATGGATTGGGTGAAGACGAGTCTTAAATGCTTTCCCCCATTACCCAGTGTTAAAAAATGCTGAATAAGCATTTTTTCAAAGTCCCCAAAAAGTATGCCATGATAGACCAGACAGCAATTTGTTTGGACCATTCCATTCTGTTGGTCCCAAGGGAGGTTCACATCAAATAGGAATTCTCAGTGCTGTGTTGTTTTGGAGATGTGGGCGTTTTAAATTTTGTTATATTTTTAGCTCCTGCGGTTCCCATGGGGTGACGGGAAAATATTTTTGGGCATAAATTAAGTACTAATGACGCAATAAGCTCACATATTAAATTTGGTTCAAATCAGCTTCTTGGTTTGAAAAATAAAAAATTTTTGTGGGGAGAAAATTTCTGCCCCTCCTATAACGAAGGCAAATATAGCCCCATAAACTTCTCTTGGAGAAATCTGAGTCTTCACCTCAAAATGAAGCTGCACACCAAATATCAAGCCTCCACTACTCCTGGTCCTGATATAGGCAAAAATTTTGGGCGTGACCCTACTGAGGGGCAAGGCAACTTGATTTGTACAAAATCAAAATGTGATGTCATAACAAACAATCATCTCACATTTCACTTAAATCGGTTCAGCAGTTTTGGAGTAGAAGACGCAAACACCATGTTCACGGACAACTGACAGTGAGTGATCACTATAGCTCACTCCGACTGAAAGTCAGGTGAGCTAAAAACTCAGTGGACCATGAGTGATGCAGTTGGGCGAGGCCGCGAGAGACTTGGTTCAAGGAGAGAAGAAACTTGTACATGTAGCTGCTGGCTGTCGACAGGGTTGTTAAAACCGATTAAATAAATAAACAAGAGGCCCCAGGGGGCCTGAAGCATTCACCTTTAAAAGAACACGATATAAACAAGAATGAATCTACATTAAGGAATCCATCTCCATAGGATACACGGTCAATCCTTGCGCCCTTCAGAAGTGACAAAAACAGTCCAAGCATCATGCCTTTTCTTCAGTTGATCATAATGTAAAATGTGGAGCTCCCCTCTGAAGCCCCTTGATACAACCTACATGTATGCAGATTACTCTTAGTTACATACATCTAGAGGATAATGGGTAAGAAATTTGTAATTCTTCAGCTACATGCCCAATTCCATCTCCCATAGGGAGCCCAAATATTAACCCAGGCACTCGATTTGAACAAAGTTGAATCTGCTCTCCTTAGAGATGTTTTAATCCAAATATGAAAGCATTCTGACTGGTGGATCTGAAGAAGAAACTTTTAAAAGAAATTTCCTTATATTGAACTAAGTTAAAATTTGGGCTACCATAGCGAGCCCAAAATTTAACCTACAGACTCGATTTGAACAAACTTGAATCTCACCCCCCTAAAGATGTCGTATACCAAATATGAAAGCATTCTGACTGGTGGATCTGAAGAAGAAACTTTTTAAAGAAATTTCCTCATATTGCACTAAGTAAAAATTTGAGCTACAATAGCGAGCCCATATTTTAACCTATGGACCCGATTTGAACAAACCTGAATCTCACCCGCCTAGAGATGTTGTATACCAAATATGAAAGCATTCTGACTGGTGAATCTGAAGAAGATTTTTAAAGAAACTTCCTCATATCGCCCTAAGTTAAAATTTGGGCTACCAAAGGAAGCCCAAACATTAACCTGGGGACTTGGTTTGAACAATCTTGAATCTGACCCCCATAAAAAAATAATAATGTATACCAAACATTAAAAGATTCTGACCGGTGGTTCTGAAGAAGATTTTTAAAGAAAATTCCCCATATTGCCCTAAGTTAAAAAAATTGGGCTTCTGCATTGAGTCCAAATATGAACCAATGGGCTTCATTTTATCAAACTTGTATCTGACCCCTCTATGGATGCTGTATACCAAATATCAAAACATTCTGAACATTAGTTCTTGAGAAAAGATTTCCTAAAATGTTTGCAAATATGCTGAGTCAGCATTATTTTGATGCCCTCTGCAGAACTCCCCTAACAAAAACAGATGGCATTTTTTTTAACCATTCAATTCTACTGGTCCCAAGGATGCTTCATACTATATAACAGTTCTCTGTTCCAAGTGGTTTGGGAAACATGGGCACTGGAAAATATTTCTATTTTAGCTCCTGGGGTTCCCATGGGGATGCAGGGTTTTTTGCATGAGTCAAGTACTTATGACCCAATAATACCAGCTACTGAATTTCGTTCAAATCAGACCATCGGTTCAGAAAATAGAAATTTTGGGTGGTACCAAAAATCTAACCCCTCCCATTACAAAGCCAAATATTGCTTAACGAACTACGTTTGAACAAACTTGATTCTACACCTCAAAAGGAAGCTCCATAACAAATATCAAGTCACTGTACCCACTGGTATGGGGCTGGGCATGTTGAGTTCAACAAAAATGAAATACCCCTTTGGTACCATAACTCACACAAACTTTCACTTGAATTGGCCCAGTGGTTTTGGATGAGAAGACCAAAACATGGTGTTGACGGACGACAGATGGATGGACAATGGATGGAGAGAGATTAGATAAGCCCAGCTTGACTTTGTCATGGTGAGCTAAAAAAAAAAAAAAATTAAATGGTTCATGACCGATATTTTACCCATGTTAATAAAATTTATAAATTTGTCTCTGGAGTGCAACAAGGCTTATGCTGTAGCATTGCAAAGCCTTCTTGCACTCAAGGGATGGAATACACCACCACCCATGCTATTCTGTAGATTATGAGGCCTAAAACAAACCAAGAACATGAACTTTTAATGGCAAAGAAATAATTACAAAAATAAAATATCACCCGCCTGCATGCAATTTTACAAAAAATGGCCTCAGAAACAGATCAACTTTGTGGAGCCTTATACATGAAGATTATTACAATGAAAACATTGTCTTACACAAAGGAATACCACACAATCCAGTGTAGTTGGTTTTCAAGAAGTCCTCCCTAGTGGAAGGGCAATTTTAATGAACATACAGGCCCAAATAAGCTTCATACACAGTGTAAAAATTCCACAAAAATAATAAACATTCATGTATGTTTAATAGGAACTAGGAGTATTGTAATTAAAAGTCAATTGTGTGGTTGTTCATAAACTTACCGGTATATATTACTTTGTTATCAGGTGTTAAATGAAAGTGTCAATGACACTGTAGCTCAACTTGTCATGACATGTACATGTATAGTATGTGACACAGCAATGACAAACATCTAGGTAATGACCTGATAACAAAGGTATATATAAAGTATTGTAACGGCCCGTACACAAATACTGACCGTAGCCTGTAACAAATGTATAGGTAAAGTATTGTAAAGGTGGGTGACAGTCAGATGCTAAACTAGAAAAGAAATCTTTGAGTCCCAGAGTGGGTCTGACTGAACCCCAAAATATTTGTTCTCATAGCACAGTGATAACAAAGGCACCCCAAAACACACTCATTCCTGTCCCAAGGTGAAAACAAAGGTACCCAAGAAGTTTCGTGAAGATCAGTTCATAAATACGAGCTGTATAGAAGTTGTGACAAAAAACTGATTGGACCTAATTTCGGTACAAAATGGCCACTGGCAGCCATCTTGAATTTTGGACCACACTCAGAAACACTCGTTCTCGTCCCAAGGTGATAACAAAGATACCCAAGAAGTTTCATGAAGATCGGTTGATAAATACAGCCTCTAGCCCAAGCCGTACTGACATGTGCACTTACAGTGTATAAGTAGAAATAAATAAATCAAAATTCATCTAATTTGCATAATTTCTGCACAAGAAAAAAACCCGTACTGTATGTGATGTATTCCATTTTACTAAACATTCATACAAAAATTTATTCAAATCAGAACTTCCATACAGATGTTCTGTACTGTACAAAAGACTGATTGCACTAATTTTGGTACAAAATGACTGCTGGTGGCCATGTTGAATTTCGGACCACACCCCAAAACACCCGTTCTCATCCCACAGTTATAACAAAGGTACCCAAGACGTTTCGTAAAGATCGGTTCATAAATACGGTCTCTAGCCTGAGACGTATAGAAGTTGTGTACAAAAAACTGATTAGGCCTAATTTCGGTACAAAATGGCCACTGGCAGCCATCTTGAATTTTGGACCGCACTTGGAAACACTCGTTCTCATCCCAAGGTGATAGCAGAGGTACCCAAGAAGTTTCGTGAAGATCGGTTGATAAATACAGCCTCTAGCCCGAGCCGTATTGACATGTGCACTTACAGTGTATAAGTAGCACTGAATAAATCAAAGTTCATCTAATTTGCAGAATTTCTGCACGAGAAAAAAACCTGTATTATTCAAATCAGAGCTTTCATGTGGAAGTTCTGCACAAAAATCTGATTGCCCCTAATTTTGGACAAAATGGCTGCCAGTGGCCATCTTGAATTTCGGACCGCACCCAAAAACACTCGTTCTCGTCCCACGGTGATACCAAAGGTACCCAAGAAGTTTCGTAAAGATCGGTTCATAAATGCGGCCTCTAGCCTGAGTCGTATTGGCATTTGCACTGACAGTGCTGAAAGTAACACTAAATACATCAAAGTTAGTCTAGATTGCATAATTTACGTACGAGAAAAAACCTCGTATTATATGTGATGTATTCCATGGTACTAAACATTCATACAAAAAATTATTAAAATCAGCGCTTTCATATGGAAGTTCTGTGCAAAAACAGATTTCTGCATCATCGGTACAAAATGGAGGCTGGCAGCCATCTTGAATTTCGGACCGGACCCCAAAACACTCGTTCTCGTCCCACGGTCATAACAAAGGTACCTAAGAAGTTTCGTAAAGATCGGTTCATAAATACGGCCTCTGGCTCGAGCCGTATTGAATTGTTGACGAACAGACGGACGGACGGACGATGGACGACTGGCCATGGCATAAGCTCAAATCTGGCTTTGCCAAAGTTGAGCTAGAAATAAAAATATTTGTAAACACACCCACCCATTTAGATTAGTCCCTGCTCATAGCAGTGGCGCAGACATACAGTACAGTTGACGTGGACTGGTCATAATCCATGCATGGGCAGTGATGGCCCTGCATGCTTTTTCCAGGTAATAGAAAATCATCATCAATAACATTTTAATTAATTAAGCACCGGATTCTACCCTGTGCTTCATTAATTAAATATTTGACGATTATTGCTGTAAACAGTGTTTGAAATTTAATGTCATTGCATCCACGGAAATATTGCCCACCCGCGGAAAGTGACCAGTCCACGGCGGCCACACTGTAGGCCTGGGGGCTGGAGAGGGGGCACATGCCCTCCACAATTTCATTCAGGCCTCCCCCCCTCCTCCCCTGTTAACCCATATAATGAACATCCGACAATACATTTTAATATCTAGATATTTATGCTTCTTCGCAAATTATATAATATGGACACAAATGGACACAGAGTCAAGGTAATTGTGTTTTTCTGTCTTGAATTTCAAATTTTTTTTCTTTGGGGGTGGCACCTGACCCCCCCCCCCCCCCCCCCCCCCCAAGGTGATAACAAAGGTACCCAAGAAGTTTTGTGAAGATCGGTTCATAAATACAGCCTCTACCCTGAGCCGTATTGACATGTGTGCTCACATTGTGCAAGTAGCACTGAATAAGTCAAAGTTCATCTAATTTGCCTAATTTCTGCACGAAAAAAAACCCCTTAGAATATGTGATGTATTCCATGTTACTAAACATTCATACAAAAATTTATTCAAATCAGAACTTTCATACAGAAGTTCTGTACAAAAGACTGATTGCACTAATTTTGGTACAAAATGGCTGCTGGTGGCCATCTTGAATTTCGGACCACACCCAAAAACACTCGCTCTCATCCCACGGTGATAACAAAGGTACCCAACAAGGTTTCGTAAAGATTGGTTCATAAATATGGCCTCTAGTCTGAGCTGTATAGAAGTTGTGTACAAAAAACTGATTAGACCTAATTTCGGTACAAAATGGCCACTGGCAGCCATCTTGAATTTTAGACCGCACCCAGAAAAACTCGTTCTCGTCCCAAGGTGATAACAAAGGTACCCAAGACATTTCGTGAAGATCAGTTCATAAATACAGACTCAAGTCTGAGCAGTATTGACATGTGTACTTAATGTGTGTAAGTCGCACTGAAATATCAAAGTTCATCTAATTTGCATAATTTCTGCACGAGAAAAAAACCCGTATTATATGGTACTAAACATTCACACAAAAAATTATTCAAATCAGCGCTTTCATATGGAAGTTCTGTGCAAAAATCTGATTGCACCTAATTTTGTACAAAATGGCTGCCATCGGCCATCTTGAATTTCGGACCGGACCCAAAAACACTCGTTCTCGTCCCACGGTGATACCAGAGGTACCCAAGAAGTTTCGTAAGGATCGGTTTATAAATACGGCCTCTAGCCCGAGCCGTATTGGCATTTGCACTTACAGTGCTGAAATTAACACCAAAAAACATCAAAATTAGTCTAATTTGCACAATTTACGCACGAGAAAAAAACCCGTATTATATGTGATGTACCCTATGGTACTAAACATTCATACAAAAAATTATTCAAATCAGAGCTTTCATATGGAAGTTCTGTACAAAAAACAGATTTCTGCATCATCGGTACAAAATGGCGGCTGGCAGCCATCTTGAATTTCGGACCGCACCCAAAAACACTCGTTCTCGTCCCACGGTCATAACAAAGGTACCCAAGAAGTTTCGTAAAGATCGGTTCATAAATACGACCTCTAGCCCGAGCCATAGCCAATTGTTGACGTACGGACAGACGGACAGATGGACAGACGGACGGACGGACGGACGACGGACGACGGGCCATGAAAATAGCTCAAATTTGACTTCGTCAAAGTTGAGCTAAAAAAAAATGCTGCCGGGTACTCTGGCCTCCTCCACCCGTAAAACTGTCACGGTCATGATTAGCCGTTGTGCATAAGTATGTGACCTTAAACACCAATAAATAATAATGAATAATAATAATAGCAATGGTTGAAGACAAGTACACCATAAACTTTCTATACACCTTAGCACACAATGTCACTGTGCCCGCATATGGGCAATGGGGGTGCAGTATCTTGCCCAAATCAGTCAATACAAATACGGTAAAATTTTTCAATTTTGTAAAAATTATGAACATTTTAATGGAAATTGTTTACTTCGGTAAATTCTTCGGGGAAAAAAATATTAAAGTACTAAAGGAAACAATTACATTGCATTACCAAAATAAAATTTAAATTTAGGGACAAAACCACCCACCGCTGCCTGTGGGGTGAAATGACTCAAGGGGCGAATGGGAATTGGGGCGAAATGACCCGGGTGCAACTTATCAGCAAGGTATCACCTATTTTCAAGCAAACTTTTCAGTTAGGTCAAAAAGTTTGGCCAGCCCAAGGCCCAGATAAAATCTGATGGGAGGTTTATTTTTATCAAGTATTACAGTGATCTGTTTTCAAGATACCCAGTTACCACTAAAGTGTTTCGTCCACACACAGACATAGCACATTAATAACCAAGCTACCTATTATATACCAAGGGGTAGTTTTCGGTAACAACTTGGTCTACATGTATATATCTTGCATTTACTCGAATAAATCAAGTAATATCATGTATATTGTTTTTCGAAGGAATCAATTAAATATCTGCAATTAGATTTAAACCTTTTTAAACAGTCCTGACTTATGTTTTTTCTTTTCACCTCGGTATCTCTCGGTATACCTTGGTGTTTAGTAGGACCCTTTTCTGGGGGGTGGTTTGGTTTGGATCAAATTGCCATATGATGATTTGGTTTAAATTAGCAGCTGTTTGGGTCAAATTGCTGAAGGTCAGTTTGGATGCAATTCTCACTGATGACAGTATATTATAGAACAGATGGAACGTGGATTTATTTATTTATTTATTGGGGTTTAACAGCACTTTTGACTGTTAGGGTCACCTCGTGTCATACAGTTTTATGGGTGGAGGAAGTTGGAGTCCCAGGAGAGAACCACCGAACAAATGCCAGGGTTCCAACATACTAACTCCACATGAGCAGGGTTAGCAATGGTTGAGGGGCACGGTGGCATCGTGGTAACTGATTCTCATCAGATCACCGAAGTTAAGCAACATCGTGCACGGTTAGTAGTAGGATGGGTGACCATTTCAGCGACTGATTTGTGCTCCCACGTTGTGTCCTTGGGCAAGGCACTTGACCCCGATTGCCTACATGGGGGCAAGGTGACGCTGTGTACTGAGGCGTACTGCACATCGATGGTGCACATGTCTTCAACCAATCTAACCCTGCCTGTGCCGTGGTGCAGAGTTCAGAGTTTCGATGTTGGAGAGCTGATAGCTGCTCGTCGTTGCTCAGTGGTTCTCTCTGGGTACTCTGGCCTCCTCCACCCATAAAACTGTCACGGTCATGATTATTCCTTGTGCATAAGTATGTGACCTTAAACACCAATAAATAATAATGAATAATAATAATAGCAATGGTTGAAGACAAGTACACCATAAACGTACTATACACCTTAGCACACAATGCCACGGTGCCCGCACATGGACAATGGGGGAGCAGTATCTTGCCCAAATCGGTCAATGCAAATACGGTAAAATTTTTCAATTTTGTAATGGAAATTGTTTACTTCGGTAAATTCTTTGGGGAAAAAAATACTAAAGTGCTAAAGGAAACAATTACATTGCATTACCAAAATAAAATTTAAATTTAGGGACGAAACCACCCACTGTCGTCTGTGGGGTGAAACGACTCGAGGGGCGAATGGGAATTGGGGCGAAATGACCCGGGAGCAACTTATCAGCAAGGTACCACCTATTTTCAAGCAAACTTTTCATTACTATTTATTACACCTTTAAATAAGGATAATTCAAAAACTGTGTTTTGTTTTGATTCTTCTTGAACTTCAGTAGGTATGTGTCTATACATATCTTTATGAAATCGCACCAATATAATCAACAAGATTGCCAGTTATATCTGCATTTTTTTGATGACGGTACAGTTAAAACTAGAAGTCCTGTCACGAATAGTGCACTTATCTAGGCTTAATTGCGCGTTGGAATTGCGCGCAATTGCCATATCGAATGGCATCCAAAGCATGGCAGGTTCTCCTGGTTACTCATAGAAAACACATGCAATGTTTCTGCCAATGGACCCCCGGGTTATCCGGAGGTCCATTGGCTTAAACATTGCTTGTGTACAGGCCATATGTACAGAATTTGATAGCTTTACTTGGGCCATAACGCACACATTAACGTGCATATCAACGTGCTATTTGTGCGCATTTCATGACAGGACTTTTAGTTTTAACTGTACATCATGTAATCGCTGAATAGGACAAGTTACAACGAAATCAGGAGAGTTCGATCTGAAATAACAAGATTATTTGCTGACCGTATTGAAAAACCTCTAAAATGACAGAATACGAGTGATGTGTAGACATGTAAATATCATGCAAAGCTGAGATGCCAGTTGGGTTGCAACAGAAAACGAACACATTTGACATTTTGTTAGATTGTTGATATCGGCCCAAAGTTTCCTTGAGGGGGATAAGCCGATTGTAATTGTATCGGCAATTGTGAAATGGAAGTCATGTGATTTTTTCCCTGAAATTTACTGTCCAATTCAAAATATTGCTTGAGGGTATTAAAGAATTCTGTTCTGGAACACATTTATTAGATTGGGTATATGCAGCCCCTTGCGGGCCTACGGCCCACTGGTGTTCCTATAATACCACAAGTGGGAAGGTGGTTTGCAGGTATTTTCTTTGTTTTACTGCTAGGCCATGACTCATTTGAAAGCCTTTCCCATGCACAACTTTTAACCCAAATTTCTCTGAAATCTGAGAAGTAATTTTGAAGTTATAATGCAAACAGACATCAGAGTGCAGATGGAGATATATACAGACGGACATATGGATAGACTTCAAATGCCAGTGACTGAACCAGAGGTGCTGACATAACAGTGTCAAGGATCAAGCTGTGTCAGATGAAAGACAGAATCTCTCACCTAATGGACCCTGCAACAAATCTCAGGGCAAAAACGTTTTTTTGTGTAAAATCTTTGAAGTGTTCACAAACCCATTTTAGAACTCAAAGCACCAGAGTAACTCTACAGGGTCATGTAATGTTAAGAACAGCATGCTAAGCATGACATATGCACCACACTTACCCCCCTCTGAAAATGCTAAGATGGACATATTTTCAACACAAGGCATACACACAAGGGGTTTATCATCTTTGTTTAGCAGTGGAGGGAAACCCAACCCAGCAAAAATTGTGAGATCAACATACACATGTTAACAATAGTTTGTGTCATTCAGATCATCTACATGTGAGATGTAAAATTATTGTCTTTGTTTTGCAGCAACATTAATCCCCTACCCCCTCCCAACACAAAAGTAACTGTGAAGACCAGAAACAATGATTGGACCATCAAAGAGAACAAAGACATAATGCCACATGTGGGGAGGTGATTTGAATGAATTGTTTTGGTTTTACTGCAGGGACGTGACTCATTTGAAAGCCTGTCCCATAAACAATTTTATTCCAAATTTTATTGAAATCTGATAACCCAAACCTGAAATATGAGGCAGACAGACAAAAAATTGGTATTTTACGAGACAAATAGCAAATTTTCAAAGTTAAAAAGTGGGATAAGTCTAAAAAGTGAAAATTATTAAATATGATTGAGATCCGATAATCCAAACCCGATATACGAGGCGAACCGACAAAAAATAGGCTATTTTTGTATATTCAAAGGGCCATAATGCACAGAAAAAATATTTTCAACAGCAAAACAGCTGTTACTCCTTAAAGATCTTACATGTATAATAGTGAACATGAGTATGAAATTTCAAGTTATAATGTGGGCCGACATCTAAGTGAGGATGGACAGATGTATGCACAGATGCATGGACAGACACACCGACTCACGGATAGGTGCAATCCAGTATACCCCACTTTTTGAAACAAATGTACAGGTAAAGTATTGTAAAGGTGGGTGACAGTTAAATGTTAAACTAGAAAAGATGTCTCCATGGAGTTAATGTTACAATGGGGATCCTTGTATTGTGCATCATAAGCCAAATCTTAGCAATTGTCTTGGCCTGTTTGATTCAAACCCTTCTACGGTTGATTGAAGATTCCTACTAATTAGTAAATATTTAATATAGTTATTTGAATTTTTTATCTTTAGCTCATACTAAGGGTTCCTACGGGTGAGAAGGTTTTATTTTTCTCATTGGAAACAGAAAACTGGGTTGTGCTACAGTTAAAACTAGAAGTCCGGTCATGAAATGCACACAAATAGCACGTTGATATGCACGTTAATGTACGCGTTATAGCTCAAGTAAAGCTATCAAATTCTGTACATGATAACCCGGAGGTCCATTGGCAGAAACATTGCATGTGTTTGCTATGAGTAACCAGGAGACCTAGCCGTGCTTTGGATGCCATTCGATATGGCAATTGCGCGCAATTCCAACGCGCAATTAAGCCTAGATAAGCGCACTATTCGTGACAGGACTTCTAGTTTTAACTGTAATAATGTTTACCTTCTGCAAACAACACTAAATATTAAAACAGCAGAGCCCAAAAGCACTTGTTACCATCCTATGATGATAGCAAACGTAGTCCTTGAAGTTCTGTACAAAAAACTGATTGCATCTAATTTCGGTAAAAATAGGTGGCAGCCATCTTGAATTTCAGACTGCACCCCAAAAGACTTGTTTTCATCCCAAGGTGATAACAAAAGTGCCCAAGAAGATTTGCGAAGATCAGTTCATAAATACAGCCTCTAGCCCGAGCCGTTGTCATGTTCACTTACTGTGTACAAGTACTACTGAATAAATCAAAGTTCATCTAATTTGCATAATTTCTGCGCGAGAAGAAAACCTGTATTATATATGATGTATTCCATGTTACTAAACATTCAAATAAAAAATTATTCAAATCAGAACTTTCACACAGAAGTTCCGTACAAAAGACTGAATGCACTAATTTCAGTACAAAATGGCTGCTGGTGGCCATCTTGAATTTTGGGCCGTTACCACAAAAACTGGTTCACATCCCACGGTGATAACAAAGGTACCCAAGAAGTTTCGTAAAGATCGGTTCATAAAATCGGGCCTCTAGCCTGAGTCGTATTGAATTGTTGATGCTGGACAGACGTCCAGACAGATGACGGGCCATGGCATAACCTCAAATTTGACTATGTCAAACAAAGTTGAGCTAAAAATGGGGAGTATCCAGAGTATCACAGGACAAAAAACTATTTGTAAAGGACTCCAACTTTCAAGGACAATCGGACAGCGTTGGCATTCACCACCATGCAGCTTTGAGGCTGCATTTTGAATTTCTGTGTTTGTTGTTCTTATGAAATATTATTTTATTATTATCAGTTATGGTACAAATATGCTACCGATAGCACACTTTCAGGAACCGCTGATGTCTGATGTCGACTTTGTGTCAGTGTGTGAGATGCACACATACTTTTGGGTTCTATACACCACATCCTTCATTTTGCTATATAATTTGTGTAAATTTATTTGGAATTTATAGAATTTCAGACATATAAATTTCATAGTATTGTTGTGCCTTAGTTATGGAGCTTAATAAGTAATGGACAATTTAGTTTGAAAAAAAGGGGTTCATGAAGATTCAGCCACAGGAAGATTCAGCCCTCATACTTTTTCCGAGAATATTCGGTCTCAGTCGTGGTCGAATCTTATCTCCTCAGAGGTCAAATCGTCACAGAAAATGTTTTTCTTTAAATGTTCTATGCATTTTTCCTATAGTTTTCTTTAAGGATTTATGATTACTAATCATGACAAAATTGTGCAATAGCAAACAAACCTAAAGAAGCTGGCACAGAAAAAACTTCTCAAAACAAGCTGAGAGGTTTTCAGTTTGAATCCCACCTGTGGCAACTGTACTAAGGCATACTGCACATCAATGATGCACTTGTCTTCAACCAATGCTAACCCTGCATGCTTGTTTGGAGTTACTATGTTAAGGAGCCTGACAGTTGCTTGCCATTGCTTGGTGGTTCTCTCCAGGTACTCTGGGTTCCTCCCCAAATAAAACTGTCCAACATGAGGTGGCCCTGGCTCTAAGAAGTGTTGTTAAACCCCAATAAATAAAGAAATCAAATTTGCTGAATCCAAGACTATTGAATGATGGTTTTGATTGGGGTGGGGGAGGGATGGTTTTGGTTATACAGTGGAGCCCACTTAGTTGGATATCTCTTAACTGTATATCCTTGTTAATTGAATATAATTTCCCAACACAAAACCATTTACCATGCCTCAAGTACAAATTTGATCTGTTAATTGAATATAGGTCATACACTAATCTCCTGTTAATTGAATAAAAAATCTTGTAACATGTCAAGAAATTACCCTGACTCTTCCCAGTTTTCCTTTGGTTATATACCAATTTGGCCTCAGTACATCCAATACAAGCATTTAATCTGTTACATCTTGTTTGACAGAAATCATGAAGCTCTGTCAAACAAAATATAATAGAATAAATGCTAAGTTTATCTCTGGAATACAGGAAAGTGATACAATCCCTGTTAATTGAATACTCCTGTTAATTGAATAATTTCCATTGGCAAAGTGGCTTTTCAATTAACAGGGTTCCACTGTGCAGCAAAAACAAATATCACAAACTAATAATGAAACTATGAACTTGAGAAATTTTTGATTGGTCATTCTACAACATGTTTTAGCTGGTACTATACAGTTTTGAAAGTTAAAGGGCTCAGTAGTAAGAGATGCAGCCAAAAGGTCCTCGATCAAATCCCACCTGCGGCAACCACTTTGTTTCATTGGGCAATACACTTCATTCCCATTGCCCATGTGGTGGCATTATGTACCAAGGCATGCTGGATGTCAATCGTATACTTGTCTTCAACCAGTGCTAACCCAGCTTGTGTGCTGTTTCTACGTTAGTTGTTGGTCATTGCTCAGTGGTTCTCTCTGCCTTTTCCCACCTGTAAAATTACCCAACATGAAGTGACCCCGGCTGTCGAAGTGTCATTAAACCCTAATAAATAAATCAATAAGAATCATGCACTCCTATTCTGGAGGACGGTTTGGGGCAAATTGTCAGAGGATGGTTTCGGTTAGATCAGCATCCAGTTTGGGTCAAATTTTAGGCCGAAGTGACTAGGGCCGAAATGACTTTAGGCCAAAGTGACCACAGGCCAAAATGACTTGGGGTCGAAGTGACTGGAACCATTCTCACAGATGAGAGACGTTAATTATTACAGAACACATCGAATGTGAATTTACTCCAGAGATAATTGCTCGACGATATACATGTATATTAATATTTTTTTAAAATAAATATCGAGCAATATATCAATATTTTTTTCAAGAATGAATGTTAGGAGTTAAAACGAATATCGTAGCTTATCTAAATATCCAAACAGATGTGTACTGCTTTTCTTTTGGACAAATCTTTTCTGGACCGAGTTTTCCCCGGGCCAAATCTTCCTCCAGTTCCCAAA
Source organism: Pictodentalium vernedei (assembly GCA_031216915.1). NCBI lineage: Eukaryota > Metazoa > Mollusca > Scaphopoda > Dentaliida > Dentaliidae > Pictodentalium > Pictodentalium vernedei. The sequence continues at coordinate 136,197,197 of CM062297.1, read as the reverse complement.
TAAAGATGACCTGCCATTTTCAATGCCGGTAAATATCCAAAAAGTTTATTATTTTCCATTTTTAGTGTTTAAAACTACGAATCACTGTTCAGAAATACAGATGACACCAAAAATTAACACACTATTACTTTGTTTTGATTTCTAATGGGACTGAAAGCAACCTGTCAGTATCACGTTTTTTTCAAATTACACCCATTTCGGCCGCTAACCAAATCAACCGCTGCAATTTTACCCAAGTCATCCGTTGCAATTTTACCTAACTCAACCGAAACTTGTCCGCTGGAGGAAAGTATTTAAGTATTGTATTTTGAATCATTTTTTATTTATTTATTTATATAATAATTTTATTGTATACTTTATTGTATATTATTACCAGTTTAGCGGGCGTTCTCTAGTATATTAACAGAGTTTAGTAGGGCTCTAAAACTCCGTAATTCCTGGTGTCATGTAACCGGAAGCGAGCGACGGGCCATTCATGAAAACAAAATTCATTAACAGCACGTCGTCATGGTAATAATAGAAATAATACGATTTTGTCGGGCGTCCCAGTTTATTAACGGCCCTCGAGGAATGAATAACAGCCCTCTGGCTTATTAACATCCTTTGACTTAGTCTCGGGCCGGTAATAAACCCTTGAGCTGTTATTTATTCCTCTCGGGCCATTAATAAACTGTAACGCCCTCCAAACTCATGTTATTGTTATATTATCTATTGTAATATATCTTAATGTACCTGCTTGCATTCAAAGTTCATATCCTTATACGAATTTCTGAAAACAGAAATGTCAGAACAAATTATACTACTCAGCCATCTAATTAATTTCGAATCTGTTTAACGCGGCTCTGAATGCTGTTTATTTAATGGATTACCTACAATAATTATATAATTACAGCAAAAGTTCTTAAAGTATGTGTACGTTATATTAAGTTCCACAACATAATCTTATAATTTTGCAATTATTCATTGAAGGGCGCCATTGGCGCTTTACAGTGAATAATTGCAAAATTATTCAAATGTATTATAAGAATTAATTATATTAAGAAACGCATCAAAATTTATGTTATATTAAGTTCCGCAACATAATCTTATAATTTTGCAATTATTCATGGAAGAATGTCACCGTCGCTTTACAATGAATAATCACAAAATTATTAGAAAATATATTACAGGAATTAATAATATTGAGAAACACATCAAAACTTGTTATAATTATATTAAGAAATGCATCAAAACTTGTTATACTAAGTTCCATAACATAATCTTATAATTTTACAATTATTCATTGAAAAATATTTCCTATGCCATGCTGTTATTATCTTGTGAATCTTAATTGTGTACTGAATAAATATCATTATTTCGTTTGATACTGAATAAATATCATTAATTTTATATTCCATGTTTTATGATATTCATACCCTTGGCAGACGAATTTTGTAAAATGGCAAGGCGACAAATTTGGGCAAAATTGCTAGCGGACGATTCGGTGCGTTGGCAGACAAAATGGGTAAAATTATAAACGGACGTCTCGGTTTGTGGACAAAATGTCTGTATACCCTTTTTTGAACCAAACTTTTCCTTACTTTTACAACACCTTAACATTCGGATAATTCAAAAACTGCATTTCACGAGTTACATGTCAATGCATATCTGTATACAATCGCACCAATATAATAACAATTATCAATTATATTATTGGTTATATGTGTGTTTTTTTTCGATTAAGGTTATTACCGGCAGACAAGCTGCAACAAAATCAGGAGAGTTCGATCTGAAATGATGAGATCATCAGCTGAGCATATTGACAAACCTCCAGAAGGACAGAATTTGAGTCATAATAATAATAACACTTTGGCCGGCCGCTGATCTGTCGGGGTTCTCATATAATGAGAAGGCCTTGTTTACCACTGAAGTGTAGATATGTACAGTACATGGAGAGTGGATTGTAACAAAATCACCCGTAGAGTGGGGCTATCACCCAAAGTATCACTTTCAAATTCTGCACATATGGACAAAAAACACAAACAATGTTTCAGCCAATGGACCTCCAGGTTTAACCCGGAGGTCCATTGGCTGGAACTTTGCTTGTGCATGTTTTGGTTTGCTACAAATCTGCAATTATTGCTTGGGTGGAATCACCATTCCATGGGTGATATAGTGATAATACACTCTCCACGTACTGTATATATCACGCAATTTAAACTTTGAGGCGAATGAGGTTGCAAGTTTATTCAGCCAAAGGATTCTCAGAGGAATAGGCCAATTGCAATTGAATGGCCAATTCGACACCGGAAGTTACATGATTTTTTCACTGAAATTTACTGTCCACTTCAAAAAATCACATTGACGGAATAGAGAATTCTGTTCTGGAACACACTTATCTGGCTGGGTATGTGGAACCCTTTGCGGGCCTATGGCCCGCTTGGGGTTCCTATTATATCTTGTTTGACAGAGATCATGAAGCTCCGTCAAGCAAAATATAATAGAATAAATGCTAAGTTTATCTCTGGAATACAGCAAAGTGATACAATCCCTGTTAATTGAATACTCCTGTTAATTGAATAATTTCCATTGGCAAAGTGGCTCTTCAATTAACAGGGTTCCACTGTACAGCAAAAACAAATATCACAAACTAATAATAAAACTATGAACTTGAGAAATTTTCAAGTGGTCATTCTACAACATGTTTTATTTAGCTAGTACTATACAGTTTTGAAGGTTAAAGGGCTCAGTAGTTAGAGGTGCAGGCTGAAAGCCAAAAGGTCCTTGATTGAATCCCACCTCTGGCAACCACTTTGTTTCCTTGGGCAATACACTTCATTCCCATTGCCCACGTGGTGGCGTTGTGTACCAATGCATACTGCATGTCAATCGTACACTTGTCTTCAACAAATGCTAACCCAGTTTGTGTGCTGTTTGTATGTTAGTTGTTTGTCATTGCTCAGTGGTTCTCTCTGGCTTTTCCAACCTGTAAAACTGTCCAACCTGAAGGTACGCTGGCTGTCGATTGTCGAAGTGTCATGAAACCTCAATAAATAAATCATTAAGAATCATGCACTCCTATTCTGGAGGACAGTTTGGGGCAAATTTCCAGAGGATGGTTTGGGTTAGATTCAGTGGCGTAGATAAAGGGGGGGGGGGGGCAGGGGGGGAGCCCCCCCCCCCACCAGAAGTTTTGTCGGAAATTTTTTGGGACCATTTTTAGGCGGATTTATGCCTAATAACATTAAAATGCTGGCTTTGGGGATAAAAACATGCCATTTTGGGTAAAAAAAGACCAATTTTCAGTACATTTGCAGATTCTTTCTGTTTGTTTGGGTTTTTGTTGTTGTTACACTGTCAGAAACTTTTTGGTCTGTCGGAAAATTTTGGGCTTGCCCCTCCGCCAGCGAAAAGCTATCTACGCCACTGGTTATATTAGTAGCCAGTTTGGGTCAAATTGATGGAGAACAGTTTGGATGCAATTCTCATGAATTCCAGTCACTTTGGCCCCAAGTCATATCGGCTCCAGCCCCAATATACCAGGTTATTTCGGCCTCTATATTTTTAAATATCATCTGAATTTAAACATTTTTCTATTTAACTGTTTTTCAGCATTTATACCTCACAGGGCTTGAAATTTAAATTTTTTTGCACTTGTCCCATGGGACAACCGGAAAGCATATGTTGGTTGTCCCAAACCAAATCAGGTTGTCCAAGGTGTTCCTTGGAAAAATTAGTTTTTGAATTTCTTTTACAGTAATAACAAACCAACTACTTGAATAATACACTTTTATTTAAAGGCTTAAGCAATACTACAAATGAAGGTTTTCAAACGTTTATATACTCAAAGACAAGTATTCTCGATCTGTTAGGCCTCGTTTTTTTTATTTTTCACCCGATTGATCATTACTGACATTAGCTTCTCGACGCTTGTCACTACAGCTGAATCCAAAATTTAATAGCGACATTGCAGGCTTGGACATCGAAGACCAGTTGTAACTTCTAGTAGTAACCCAGCTCAACTGACTGCTAACACCCCCAAACCCATGGTACCCACAATTTTTTCGGTGCGCTGTCAACAAACACTGAATGTGGACCAGTCATTTTAATTAGGTCATATTTTTACCTCCGTATCGGAAACAAACTATTCATATAAGACTACCTACATTTTTGAACCTACCGCACAGCAGATTCCTCGCATCACCTTCTATTTAAATTCTCCCGTTAGTAATTCAATTTAAAGCCACCCTTTCGAAAACAAAAACAAAAACAATTTTATTCCGCAAATGCACACATTGTTTTCATTGGAAACATGTTTACTTTAAAAGTAGAGACTATGCGCTTGCGCTATAATCTTGTCATCCGGCCCAGATATCTCGTTATTATGAAGAGCCAATGAGATTATGTGAATTATTTGGTGCATGAAAAATCGTGGATTTTACGTGATGATAAAAATAAACTGCTGAGAGGTGATTGTTTCAGTTACGCATTTTGAAGGCTTTCTTGTAAATAATTGTGTCAATTTAATGATATTGGGGACCTGTCTTTTGAAGCAAAAACTTGTTGAAACACGCAATTTTTGCACTCCCTGACATAAAATCTTGTTGTCCCAGGGACGAGCGCTGATGGACTGGCTGGATGTCCCAAACGAAAATTGGTTGTCCGGGACAAGCGGACAACCGTTTATTTCGAGCCCTGCCTGAAATAGATATCCAGGTACACATATGATATATGGTATTCCTTCATGCCTAGTAGATTTTCTTTCATGATGAATAAATAAATGAAAAGTTTCAGCACGACGAAAGTGCGCATGGACGATGTGGGATTTGAAATCCCTGGCGACCTGAATAATTTTATTTGCTTATGAATCCACGCGAGTCAGAAGTGAGGGTCAGTAATGTTATTTGGATTAAGTGTGCACATTGGAAGTTGGGTACTGGGGTCAGACCCCCGTGGACCTCGAACTGGAAGGTGACTAGGAATTGCGCATAACTACAAGAATTCTGATCTGTGTTTTAGAAAATGTGAACATATTTATGGTAGTATCGAAATCGCAGTTTGGTGGTTGTTTTAGAAAAAAGAAAGGAAAAAGAAACCCTGTGAACCTCGAACTGGAAGGTGACTAAGAATTGTACATAACTATATGAATGAATGAAATGACTGCATATACTTTGTGAAATTTCAAAGTAAACAAATTTCTCTTACTTATATAGATAGCATCTTAAATGTATGTAAAATTGACCACATGGATAATTTTTAATGTCACGTAAAACTTTCCTGCACACTGTGTAAATACAAATATCTGAACAGTACTTAATAAAGGTAATTACCCATCACTTCTAAATATAAACGATGCACTGATCTTTGTAGATCCCTACACTCAAAATGGTGCCGAAATGACCAAGGGGCCGAAGTGACTGGGGCCGAAGTGACTAGGGCTGAAATGACTTTGGCCGATGTGACCAGTGGCCAAAATGACTTTGGGCCAAAGTGACTGGATACCATTCTCACAGATGAGAGACGTTAATTATTACAGAACACATCGAATGTGAATTTACTGCAGAGATAATTGCTCGATGATATACATGTATATTAATACTTTTTTTCAATAAATATCGATCAATATATTAATACTTTTCTTTAAGAATTATTTTTTAGAAGTTGAAACAAATATCGTAGCGTATCTAAAATATCCTAACAGATGTGTACTGCTTTTCTTTTGGACGAATCTTCCCTGGGTCGAGTTTTCCCCGGGCCGAATCTTTCACCAGTTCACGAATAAAGATAACATGCCATTTTCAATGGAGCTTAAATATCCAAAAAGGTTATTATTTTCCATTTTTTAGTGTTCAAAACTACGAAGCACTGTTCAGAAACACAGATGGCACCAAAAAGTAACACATTATTACTTTGTTTTAATTTCTAACGGGACTGAAAGCAACCTGTCAGTATCACTTTTTTGAATTACACCCATTTCGTCCGCCAACCAAATCGTCCGCTGCAATTTTACCCAACTCGTCCGCTGGGGGAAAGTATTGAAGTATTGTGTTTTGAATCATTTTTTATTTATTTATATATATAAGAATTTTATTGTATACTTTATTGTATATTATCTATTGTAATATATCTTAATGTACCTCCTTGCATTAAAATTTCATATACTTATATACTAAATTCTGAAATCAGAAATATCAGAACAAAATAAACTACTCAACCATCTAATTAATTTTGATACTGTTTAACGCAGCTCTGAAGATTGTTTATTCAATGGATTACCAAAAATAATTATATTATTACAGCAAAAGTTCTTAAAGTATATGTATGTTATATTAAGTTCCACAACATAATCTTATAATTTTGCAATTATTCATTGAAGCGCGCACTGGCACTTTACAGTGAATAATTGCAAAATTATTAGCAAATGTATAAGAATTAATTATATTAAGAAACACATCAAAATTTATGTTATATCAAGTTCCACAACATAATCTTATAATTTTGCAATTATTCTTGGAAGAGTGTCACTGGTGCTTTACAATGAATAATCGCGAAATTATTAGCAAATGTATTACAGGAATTAATTATATTGAGAAACGCATCAAAACTTGTTATAATTATATTAAGCAATGCATTAAAACATCTTATATTAAGTTCCGTAACATAATCTTTAATTTCGCAATTATTCATTGAAAAATATTTCCTATGCTATGCTGTTATTATCTTGTGAATCATGTGTACTAAATAAATATCATTATTTCGTTTGAATCTGTGTACATACATGTATCATTAATTTTATATTCCATGTTTTAATGATATTTAAACCCTCTGCGGACAATTTTCGTAAAATTGCAAGCCGACGAATTGGGAAAAATTCGGTGCGCTGGCGAACTCAATGGGTAAAATTGTAAGCGGACGACTCGGCTTGCGGACGAAACGTCCGTATACCCTTTTTTAAAGCAAATTTTTCCTTACTTTTACTCTACACCTTAACATTCGGATAATTCAAAAACTGCGTTTCTATTCATCTTGATACTTCATGAGATACGTGTCAATACATATCTGTATACAATCGCACCAATATAACAACAATTATCAGTTATATTATCGGTTATATGTTCGTTTTTTCGATCAAGGCGATCACCGGCAGACAAGTTGCAACGAAATCAGGAGAGTTCGATCTAAAATGACGAGATCATCAGCTGAGCATATTGATAAACCTCCAGAAGGGCAGAATTCGAGTAATAATAACAACACTTTGACTGGCCGCTGATTTGTCGTGGTTCTCAGATGAGAAGGCCTTGGTTACCCCTGAAGTGTGGATATGTAAAAATCACGCAATGCTTTGAGGCGAATTAGGTTCAAAGTGCAGCAAAAAAGATCGAATAGTCAGCCAAGGAATTCCCATGCAGAGGGATAGGCCGATTGCAATTGAATGGGCAATTCGATACCGGAAATTACGTGATTTTTTCACTGAAATTTACTGTCCTTTTCAAAAATCACATTGACGGCTATAGAGAATTCTGTTCTGGAACACATTTATCTGACTGGGTATGTGGAACCCTTTGCGGGCCTACGGCCCGCTTGGGGTTCCTATTAAAGAGATTCTAAAGTTCACAATATTTATTGCTGGGCGATAAAATGAATTTGTCTTCTAATATAAAACATTTAAAGACTAAACCTGATGGATTATTAATCGTCTGTATGTACATGGTACCACATGTTACGGCACAGCTGCCGCGAACTGGTCGTAACCGACGCGTGGGAAGTGATATCCAATCATGCGTTCACCTGGTAATATAAATCACCATAGTAGTTAGAATGCACCCATCTGACCCATTCTCCCGAAAGAGGCACCAGGCACACCGATGACGTCATGTTTTTAGCTTTGTTTTCTTTTCAATTTGTTCATTTTCTGAACTTTTTTAGTCGTTTTTAATTTTTCCATTTGTTTTTTTTTTGTGTTTTTAATTGGCTTTAAATTAATTTTAATGAGATTGAATCATTCTGTTTTCTGGAGTAATCCCAGGGCATGGCAATCTAAGGTCACAGTTCGGGTCAGGGTATATAGCCACCTGTTCGACAGTGATCCGACTTTTGTTTGTGAAACCATGTAGTTATCTGCTATATTCAATTCTATTCTATAACTGAGAAAAGGCGTGTTCGAGCACAACGCGGGTGATGCCAGATATACAAAGTGCGCCGGCCATTATATGAACACTCAATCTAATGAAAACTAATTCAAAACCAATTTAAAAAACACAAAAAACATATACTACTCAAAGTTTGTTAAGCACCAAATATTTGTCACATCATTGTGTAATTTGCTTGTGACATATTTGCGACATTTTTGGTGGATATGATTGAGGAATGTATTGAGATGGTTCCCGGTGTTTACATTAGCTCTCTGGACAGGCAGACTTTTCGTGACAGTCATGGAAAGTATGTGCCCCTTGATTTTCATGATATTTTCGTGTACTGTCTACATGTACATGACATGTGTAGGGTATTCAGTCTTCATTTCAACACAAACCCTTGTGATTTAATGATTGAATTTGGCGAATGCAAATGTAAGAAGACATTTGTCTGAAACAGAAATGTGGTGGGCTGTAGGGATAGTGGGACAAGGGGCTACCCATCGTCAGGTTGGTGAAGCCCTTGGTGTGCACAATACGGTGATCACCAGAGGCTGGGCAAGATTTCAGAAGTATGGCACACCAGTCAGACGACATGGTGGTGGCAGAGACATGGCAACATCTGCAGCTGAAGACCTATTTTTGATCATTCAGGCCCGTAGGAACCGCTTTGACACAGCAACCCAGCTTCGTAGTGACATTCAGAATGCATCCGGGGTAAATGTTTCGACGCAGACCGTCTGGGCAAGGTTGCACGAAGGTGATCTCCGATCGAGAAGACCGAGTATTCGCATTCAGCTGTTCCAGAACCACCACAGTAACGATATGAACGGGCCATGGATCACGTTGGATGGGCCAGAGAAGATTGACGACCTGTCCTTTTTACAGATGAGTCAAGGTACTGCCTAGACAACACAGATAGGCGTTTTAGGGTATGGAGAAGACGAGGAGAGCGATTTCATGCAGTCAACCTTGCTCAGCATGATCGCTATGGTGGAGGGTCAATCATGGTCTGGGGCAGCATCAACTGGGATGGACGTACAGAGCTATGTGTCCTTGAACGTGGTACATTGGCGGCACAACGGTATGTTGATGATATCCCGGATGTCCAAGCCATAATGTATGCAGGTGCAGTGGGTGATAGTTTCATTCTGATGGACGACAATGCCCGTCGTCATGTTGCCCGTGCCGTCGGGGAGTACCGACAGAGAGAGGAATTGAGCGTATGGACTGGCTAGCAAGATCCCCTGATCTCAATCCAATCGAACATGTCTGGAATGAGTTGCAGCTTGCAATTTCAGCTAAGAAGTGTCCAGGAGCTTGGTGCCATGCTGGTCCAGGAATGGAACAGCATCCCACAAAGGACCACCAGTAAACTGGTTGGGAGCATGAGAAGGCGTTGTGAAGTTGTAAGTGGCAGTAATGGGTCTCATACTCGATACTGATGCCATAACAGTTCGCTCCGTCAACTTTTTGGCATATTGTAAAATTTCCTCTTTTACCAAAAATATCCATTTTCCATGGTTATCGTATTCAAAAGCTAACAAATAATGTCAAAAACAAATAAAATCTTAATTTCTGTACTTAAATCATTAAAGATATAATGAAATAAAAAATATATACATTTTTCATTACAATATTTCAACTGAAACGTAAAACAGGTAGTTGGATGTACTTGGTGCTTAGCAAACTTTGAGTAGTATATAAAGAAAACCATAAAAACAATAAGAAAAATAAAAAAAAACTAAAATAAAATTAGATATATCGATTTCTAGAAAGGGAGCGATTCACCTATTTCGCTTGTTTTAGGCACCAACGAAATCAGCTTGCATGCAGATTTGGTAGATTTTTAAGACTGAAGATAAATGACGAAACTCAACGACTTTACTTACAAAAACAACCTGCGTGTGTCCAACACTTGGAATACAGTACTTTTCGTGTATAGTAGACTGTGCCGGACGTTTTTGCAGCACCGACTCCAAATTGTCAGCGTTTGTTCAGAAAGCTCTGCTGAACTCGTTCATGTCATTACAAAGTCCAGAAACTGAGCACGTACCCAACGCGCATGCGCATATTCTCGTTTCATATTCGACATGACAAATTACGAAATTCCTGTCTCATTTCAAGTCAAAGGACGCGACAACTACTATTGAACGAAGAGAGAAAATTGGCTGAGATATAGCGTTGAGAGGGAGGGGGTATTTTGTTTTTGAATTCAGTCTTTTTCAAGCTGATGCGCAACGGAGCGGCGGGAACGTGCCGGGCTGCCACCCCACCCACCTCCCCCAACTCTGGGATAGCGCCATTTAAAACTTATAATTCACTGCTACGGGTGCACTGATGCCACTAAATAAACTTGCATCTTCAGGACCGTCACCAATAGGTCCTCACACTGCATTTAAAACTTGGATAATCGCAAGAAGGTAAAAGTGAACAGAAATTGCTGATAGTTTAATGACGAATAAGCTGTAATTTGTAATTTTCAGAATTTGTTTCACGATCCCTGCTGTACAGTTGAGTATCTTTGTCGATTCGAGATCTTGACGAAAAAAGACACAGAAAATTGGCATTTTTGAAAGTTTTTTTTAATGCTTCTTTTTTTTTATTTATTAATTCTATTTTTTATAATAAATTTTGTTTTCCAATTTATTGCTGACTTTTTTCATATCAGATCGGCAACTGCTGTTCAATGTCTTAGCGAGTTCCGGTATCGGTACAACACTAGTACCCTTCAAGTTTCCACGTTTCATGTTTGCTAGAATCTCTTCCGATTTCGACAATTTCGGTCGTTTAGCCGGTGGCGGTCTTATCAACTACTGAATTAAATCGGTACTTCACTTGCCAGCTTCCAAAGCGTTTCTAGTGCCGCTTCCGTCGCGCATTATTTAGCCACATTCATCGCGGTCTTCTTTTCGATCTTCACAGTGGTTGGAGCGATCTGTTTCGCCACATCGCCGACGAAGGTGTGTGACATTGCTCCCATAATTAAATCCAGCAAACTTGATCAGCCGTAGACGTAAGATCTCATAAATCCTCTGTTCATTATCACTAACATATTTTTTTCATTTCTCTTACTTCCAATTTTATGTAATATTATTTTATTTTCTCTCTTCCCGGCTTCTCGACTCGTCACCAAAAGATCTAATCTATCCAGCAGTTCATTCGTAACTCAAGGAATGATCGTGGTGGTTGTCATTCCCGGTTACCGATTTGACGAATGTTCTATTCGCATGCTTTATTCGCATCATAACGTTCATCCACTTCGAACTTTTGCTCGCTTTAGGTCTCGTCTCTCTTGTCTTCTCTCATGACATTTGTCTTAACCAGGAAATCACCGTAGTTGTTGTAATACGTCCCCTCGTAATGATTAGGGTAAACGAACAAGAGCAGATTCCATAATCCTTCAGTACCTTCGTATTCTCGATCTTCAACGATCAAATTAAAGTCGTCGGTTATTTCCTCTATTTTGTCTCATATGCAGTGATTGCTATCGTCGCCCTCCCGCAAGCCGAAGAAGGGTTCACACTGCACGTAATTGTCTTACATAAGTTCGCGTAAACTTCGGGTTTCATAATGCTAGCATATACCATCGTGTCGCCGATCGTGTTCGCAGTAGTAACCGTTCATAGTTCACTCTCCGAATCGGTCTCAACTCTCAATAATGTCTATCTGGGGAGGACTAAGCGGAAAGTGCTGAAAATGAACTGGAGGGGGTGTGTCTATGCGGGAGACAATGGTGTATACAGAGGTTGACCAGAAGGTCTGTGACCATAAGTCTGATCATAAGTTTCGTAGACAGAAGATCTGTAACTAAGTGTCGTATGTTTTTTGTCTTGGATTCCAATTCTTTAACAATCACTTTTCTCGTTTCTTCTTGAGTTTCTGTCACAGTTTGGAACAACTTGGTCGTCTCTCGTTTCATCTCGGTATCGCGAATCGCCAAATTGCTCTCTCGAATATTCTTCAGTTCGAGAAATCGTCTCTCAACTCAGGATCTTTGATCTTTAACAATTATATGCTTTTTTTAATAATTATATTTTGAATTTTAATTAATTGTTTTTGGTTTTCTTTCTACTATATAATATATAGAAACAAAACCAAAATATATAATGTGTATATATTTCGTCGTCTCAGACAGACAGACAGAACTGCGATTGATCGAATTGGAAGGCAAATATTCTTACACATCCGTGAAATCTCTGTCGAATCGACCTCCCGAGCCGTAAAAAACACTCAAAAACGCAGAAGCGAAATTACAGGGTTTTTTTTGCAATTTTGACGATTTAGGATCTTTCACACACGAGAGAGTCCCGTCAAATCGAAGGCATACTTCAACGAGACACTTCAGAAACCCGACAAAAGATTACACGTTTTGACATTTCGACTCGCGTTTTGTAATTTCGCATTAGATACAGTTGAAACTAGAAGTCCTGTCATAAAATGCGCACAAATAACACGTTGATCTGTGCGTTAATGTACGCGTTGTGGCCATAGTGAAGCCATCAAATTATGTACATATGGCCTGTGCACAAGCAATGTTTCAGCCAATGGACCTCCGGGTAACCCGGAGGTCCATTGGCAGAAACATTGCATGTGTTTGCTATGAGTAACCAGGAGAACCTGCCGTGCTTTGGATGCCATTCGATATGGCACTTGTGCGCAATTCCAACGCGCAATTAAGCCTAGATAAGCGCACTATTCGTGACAGGACTTCTAGTTTTAACTGTAGATCTCGGCAAAAATCGATTAATTCGAGCTGCGAGACGCATAAAGACGAGTACAAAATACATGGTTTTGTTGCAAACTTCACCGATTTGCGGTATCCTCAACGTTGTCACTGTCATCTCGGGTAAAAAATGCAGTGAGTTCTGGCGCAGGGCCAGAACTGGTCAGGCTCGAAATTTTCTAAAATATTGTAAGATTTTATTTTTGCTGAATCACCGAGATTCGACTGATAAAACGGAATAAATAGACAAAACTACATGTATGTTTCAATGAGTCATTTTGTATTCAATGAGTCAGATGTGCGTAGGAAGAAAACGTCGAGACCGAAGGTCGAGACGTTTTCTTTCTACGCACATCTGACGAATTGAATACAAAACGACTCATTGAAATATACATGTGGTTTTGTATTTATTACATGACCCAAGCACCTACTGACCTAATTTTCTTTTCTATCAACGGTGGTAAACACCATGCACTTTATGCAGTCGCATTGCATAAAAAAGTCCCGGTTGGAACAAGTTGGTGTGCAATACGGAATTCCGTATTGCACAGCCGTATTGCACGCCGTATTGCATAAGAGAGACTGCATGGGCATGTAATAAATCCTTGTAGTATCTCTATCAGCGAATCGATTTCCCAACCGACTTCCGACTCGATAAAAGCCTCGTGTCGTCTCATGGTATGGTACTAAACTGTTGCGAGAACTCTAAAGTGTTCCGGGATTCAGGTGTTTTGGACTAAGGCGATTTCTTGAGAAAATAAGCCCGAAAAATGCGAGAAGACAAATAGGGCTTTCATTGTGCTAGAAGCCCTAATTTTACACTGGTAATATTCATTATTGTTGAAGTGTGTAAACAACATAAAAAGAGAATTCATTCACAATTTCCCTCATTTCAACTACACACTAATTCCATTAATGCAATTAGCGACTCGTGACGGAAACACATAAATATTTAATTTACTGCAAGTTAGATGAGCAACTATGCACCTGATCAACCGGCATGCACGACTAAGTCAATCAGTGTAATTAGTGGTGATGAAATCACATAAAAACTGAAGAAATGATATAGTGTCAGATAAAAAGACAAAAAAACAGGTCCTTACCTTTCACAACAACAAAAAATATACGATTTTCTTGCGCTCTCAGATCCATCCCCATTAAGGAGGGAGTGTCGATCACATTAGTTCCGACCTCCTGGCGTTTATACCTTTCACTTGATACGTGAAATGTATACTTTTCGAAAACTTATTCCCTACCCCTATCCCACCCACCCTTCATGGAGGGTCGATCACCTAATTTTCAATCTCTAAGAGTAGAGACCTTTCATTTGAGGTATCACATGTCAGGCTTTGAAACCAAACACTTACTGTGATTGAACACCTTTGTCCCACCCCAGCCCCTCTGGGAGAGTCGGTCACCTCATTTTCGATCCCTGAGTGTCGAAACATTTCATTTGATATGTGACATGACTATCTTTCAAAATCTTACTACGTTTGATACGCTTGCCCTAAACCACCCCGTCGGGAAGGGTCGTTCGCCTCATGTTCGAACTGTACGCATCAAGAACTTCGATTCGATGTATAACATGCTAAACTTTCGAAAACTTAAATTTTGACACCCTCCCCCCACCCTATCAGCACTCCTCGGAGAGGATCAATCACCTCATTAACACTACGTATCGGGGCCTTTCAAATGATATGTGACATGAGTAACTTTGGAAAACTTACGACGTCTTTACACCCTTGCCCCATCCAACCCCCTCGGTGAGGATCGGTTACCTCATTTTCAACTCTACTAACTCTAAATTCCCTTTGGTCTGCCCACAGAGATCAGGTTATTACTCTTCTCAGTCTTAGAGACTTGACAAAGGGCAAGAAAAAACTCACACCATTTCTTACAAAAATTCTTCAAAATTTTGCCAGTGGATTAACACTGAGCAAAATGGAGGTAATCAAAGAAACAGGGATTTTGTGTGTCCGAAAAAAGTAAAACGAAGAAGGAAAATTCACCGTCTCTAAATACTCAAAACATTTCCCACTGGAATAGCACTGAACAAAAATGCGGTGATGGAAGAAAATATTTTCGTACATTACAATTTCCCAATGGGAAATTTGAATGGAAAAAAGACTCTTGAAAAAATTCACTTTTTCAACTGCTCCATCTGTAAATCACTGGTATGGATGCGGCCAATTCTTCGGGAAAGGGCTTATTGGCTGAGTGGGATGAAGTACCAATAAATAAACAAATAAATAAATAAAAATACATAAATGAATGAGTAAACAAATATATAAATATTCTACTTTGAAAAATATAATCCGAACTTGTCTAACCCATTCCTGTTCTCCTCAATCGCTTGATCTGCGTTGAAATCCACAAGAGACGATTGTAACTTCGTATTGTTGTATTGTATTTGAAGCGTCTCATCAGTGCCGCTATCACAATGTGGTGTTGATTTAAACTGATGTTTAATGGTTCAGAAACACGATCAATTCCTTGTATATAGAAATTCAGGTTGATAAGAGTGCAGGTTGAAGTTAATGCACTTGTGGTTTGTTTGTTTAATCCACCTTCATATATATACTTGGCGAAAGTCGCATAAACAGGAATGAAGTAATGAGGAATTCTCACTTTCACGGTTTGGGTCGCGGTTTGCTATGGTTTTGAACCGTGGTAAAGCCGGCCTGTTTTGGCCACTGTTGACAATTTATACGGTGGCGCTAGGGTGTGGCTACGGCGCCTACGGGGGGTCCAAGGAAGCGGTAAGGACGTCCTAAGGTTGTGGTAATAAAGTCCCACGGATTCGCCAAAGATTATTAGGGTTATGTGACGGTTCACCTACGGTTATGCTAGGGCACCACCGGAAGCGGTACGGACAAGCCACGGTTGCCCTATGGTTTGTCCCGGTTAGTAACAGACATACTATGGTGTAACGGATATGTTACGGTTCTGCAATGTAACGGTTCTCCTACGATCTCTATGGTCTATGCGGTTATGCCGCGGTCTCCCACGGCTTGGTCGGTCAAAACTATATATCTCACCGGGACACAAACGTAGTATATCCGGCGCATTCCGCCGTGGTCAACCGTGACTCCATTTCTGACCACGGTTAATGCCTGATCGGCTCCGGATGTGCTACGGTTGTGTCCCGGTGTCTACATTTTTCTTCGGCCACTTAGGGGTGGTGAGGGAAAAATGAAATTTTCAAACATTTTGAAAATCGAGCCAAGAAAAAAACAAGGCGGCAAAAGCACGAGGGTTTATCCCGGAACACCACGGTTTTGTCTACGGGTTCGGATCGGATTTGCCAGGGATAATCACTCTTAAAACCGTGGGCTTCCGGCACCCCGAACCGTGAAAGTGAGAACCGCGCTTTGCCTATAAGGTTTATATTTTGTAAAACGTTTGCATAAATTGCTGAAAACTGCAAGGAACAATGGGTTCTGTGAGGGGATTAATATTATATTACACAAGAAATCATTAGCAGTGTCAAGCGCATGATAAATCCTGTGTCTCTTTTTTAGATTGCAGTTATTTATTTTGTGGTGCTTTTGGTAACACCAGCGGCTATATCGTGGCAATGAAAAGTATGTCTTTTAAAATAGGTCATTATCTTCCATTAAGTAAATAAAAACGTGTCGTTGAAATATCAAACATTAGGAATAACAAGAGCAACGCGAAACGTGATCTATGCTCCCGTCGGTTTCATAAAATGATCGGTATGTCTCTCGGGGCCATAATGAAAATAAAAAGGAAGCTTAATCTATACAACACTAATGCATCACAAAAAAATAAAAGTGATTTGAATCAGCATTCATAAGTTACTGGACAGAAACCAAATTCAAGATAGCCGCCATGGCGGCTATCTTGAATTGGTTTTCTGATCAAAAATCGAATCAGTATTTATTACGTATTGGGCGGAACCAAATTCTTGATGACCGTCATAATGAACTGGCCACTGGTGGTCATCTTGGTTCAGCTGACTGGTCCAAAATCGAAAGGTAGTTTCCTCTAGACACCAACAATGCATAATTAAAGATTAAAATACATTCTATTCGGCATTCATTAGTTATTGGACAGAAAACAAATTCAACATGGCTTCCGTGGCTGCCATATTGAATTGGCTAGCTTGACCAAAATCGAAAGGAAGCACTGTCTGGTCATCCACAAGTAATCCCTAAAATGATGATTTGGTCGAATACATGTAAGCGGTCATTTGACGGAAACCAAAATGTAACGGACAGACGGACGGATGGACGGACCATTACGTCAGCCATATGACTAGTCATTTTTTCTCTCAAAAAACACAGAACGGCGTCTCTGTATACCTCATTTGAGATGTGAAGTTCGACTTGTTATTTATTCAAATATTAACTTACCAGAATACCAGCAGACACAAACTCAGAAGGTACATATTGATTTTGTTCCACCATCATGGTTAGCTTTATCCCGCTCATGCGTCCAACCGATTCCGCCTTGTATTTGCGATCTTTGTTGAATGTGTAACAGCGCCCAATGTCCGTTTCAGACATTTGAAAACTTTCGGCACAGTTAATCCAATATTCACTGAAGTAGCATGAAGTGATCAATTCGTTTTGCTTGAATGAAGCCTCATTGTGCCATTCTGTCATGTTCGTTTTGTCGATTTCTATATACTCGGATTCATTCCAACGAATTGTGTCTTCCATATCATGTCCCAGCGCTGACATTTTTGTCATGTAGTTTTCTAGAGCAGGGGTCATTTTGAAGCTACCTTTTCTGTACGGCGATTTATTGCAAAGAGTTATAGCAGGAAAATCGAGAGTTTCGCCGAGCTCTGTTGAAAGTTTGGTTACTGTAGGATATTTCAGCTGTTCTGTTCTCAGGTGAATAAGATTGTAGGTTAGAATGGAGAGCATAGTGAGCACAAAAAGGCACCACAAAACACTGAAATGTAAAAATAAAGTAAAAATAAAACACAATGCAGTCTGAGTTACATGCCTTTCCCTGAATGCTAAAGCTTTGCAGGTGGCACTTTGTTGCAGTCAAGAGGCGAATGTTTTATTTAGTTTATCTGCATGAATGATGAGTATTTATTTTTAACTTATTGTGGTTTGGCAGCACTTTCGACGGGGTCATTTGGGGTCGGGGAGTTTTATGGGTGGAGTAAGTCGAATTGCCTAGAGATAACCATCGAACTGTAGCGAGTAATTCCAGACTCCTCAACGTAACAACTCTGCACAAGTAGGTTAGCACTGGTTGAAGGCAAGTGCACCATCGACACACAGTACGCCTTAGTACACAGCGCCATTGTGGCACCACGTGTGCAGTCGGGAGGACTAAGTGCCCTGTCAAAGGACGCAACGCAGTTGCCCCTGGCGGGAATCGAACCATGATCCTTTCGGTTTGACGTCCATTGTCGTAACCACTGAGACCCCGTGCCCTGTGTGATCAATGACACCGATGAAACGTAACTCGTCACTCAGATGTGGTATTTCGTGCATGTGTACATGTAGATTTGATACCAGCAGAAGTATGCCGTAGCCAGTCGTTTGGAAAATTCATCCTTACTTTTTATTTCAACCTCTGACTTCTAAAAGCCCTTCCTTGCTACTTTAACAACTGTGCAGAAGAGTGGTATTATCTGTGGAGAGAACACAGAAATTATTTTTCCTGTTATCCTTTAACTGTACTTCTGTTGCATGTCATAGTGTCTGATTCTTCAGGCAGTGATGCTGGTTTCTATCAAAAACAAAATTTACACATTAGACATTTGAGTTTGAATATTTATTTATTTATTTACTTATTTATTTGGGGTTTAACGACACCTTCCACAGCCGGAGTACACGTAAGAACCACCGATTAGAGGCGAGCACCTGCCTGATTCGTCAACGTACAAGGGTAGCACTGGTTGAAGAAACGTGCCCCATCGACGTACACTATTCTTTTGTACACAACGCCACAGTGCACCCACGGAGGAAAATTGGAATTAAGTGTCTCGCCCGAGGACACATCGCAATTGTGGACTTTCTGTTTAAACTTCGATGCACAACAAAGCAATGGGCTACCGCGTTTCCTGTGGGTTTGCAGATGGGTGAAATTGAAGAAAGAGACGGAATCCTTACACCTACATACATGAAAATGTAGACAAGCCTGTATTCATGCATTTACAGATAAATAATTCCCCCACTGGGTCGAACAGTGGCAGGTCATGTCAATTTTCACTACGCTCCTGCCACACGTGTATTCTATGTTTATCAACCAAGATTTTGGGTCTGAACAATTTTCCAAGAACCCCCTACTCATTTATCCCCACAACACCCATCGCATCGTTGCCACTTCCCATTACACAGAGAGTGTATTCTCGTGCACAATCCTCTAGTTTTTTTTTTTTTTTTAAACCCGATAGTTCAGAGATTGAAGACGATGCAGTGAGATGTTGTTGTTCCCTTCTCATTTCTCCACTAAATGAACACACTGTTCTGTGGGTAAGAGGTTTCGTGGAGTAGAGCCATTTGGTGCATGATTTGGTGGAAAAGTACTTATATCCAGTTTGTTAAGACCTGATTCTTTTCTAAACCTGCCTCCACGATATCCATATGATGTCTTGGAATATGCGATAGTTACTCTTATTTATTTTTGTCCTCGTAACTTCAAATTTAATTACTTTCATTTTTTTTTTCTACGGCTGGGATATTGTGCTTCCATCCTGAGTTTCGTTTGGCGTATACCTACAGTCAAAACTAGAAGTCCTGTAATAAATGCGTACAAATAGTTCGTCGATCTGAGCGTTAATCTACGCGTTATGACCACAGTAAGGCTAATATGACAATACGCAAAGCGTAAGAAGGAACCCCAAAGTATCCAACATATTGAAATATTTCATTCCGCAACCATTACTCCAAAAACATTTTATGCAATCGAATTCCTGCAATTGTTTAATTTCAGCCAAACATGAATACGTATCACAGTACTAAATAATTTCCCACAGGCAACCATTATAACGTTCAGGCGACACAAATATGGTCGCATCATTTTAAATTTGGCATTCAAATATCTGTTGTCAAGTATAGCCCTCCAGACAACCTTTTTTTGTCATTCTTAAACAGGGGGCCATGCAACAAATAAGAGAAAAAAAAAAACGAATAGAAAGGGATGTACTGGTCACATGAACATATTTCTCAGGGAATTCCCAACCAAAACACACCAATAGTCAAACGAATTTTTAGGTTCTAAAAGTCCTGAAATCCCCCTATTTATTCATCTGGAACATTCAACAGTAATGCAAGATGTCAGTAGAATTCTTCAAATGTTTACTGAAACAATATAGTTTTCCAAGACTGCTTAGTTTTGGAGATTACATAATTTCCGAGTGCAACTTTTCGAGGCAGGTAAATCTAATTAAAATATTTACAACAGTAATACCCACGAGCAAGCCCAACCCTACCAAAGATAAATTTACCTCTTTCATGTGATGAAAGACTCATTTCTGCAATAGCATTCAACTTTTGGCTTCTTCCTTGTCAAAAGCATGGGAAATTTGTTCTTTTGAAGAGAACTGTCCAATCTGTGTCAAATGGGCTTAAAAACTGGTATTGCCTTCGACAGAATTCCTACTCAGTTACCTAATGAGTAAGTTGGGGGGGGGGGGGGGGGTGGGGGATGCGAATTCACAGCTTTCTTTGAAAACTACCCAAATCCCAAAATAAAACTAATATCTGCATCAGAACACAAAACCTTTTGATAAAATCTGTTTTAATTAACCAATATAGCAAGATAAATAGTGTCTCACCCCCACGAAGTAATATGTCAATTTTGTTTCAAAATTGGGGTTGTGCAGGGCTTATAATTCCTCTAAACTTGGAGAATCTATTTTGATTCTTGCGAAAATCGTTGCGAGAATTCAGACCTGCTATGGACCAGAATCCTATGAGACCAGTATGGTTGAACCCCTGTTACATACTGATAAAACATGTCAAACCTTTTCCCAATACAGCTTTTTAATTTCTAAAACACCAACTACTGACTTAAAAAAAGCCCCCCCCCCCCCCCCAGGGGCCTTAATCGCTCAGCTGACAAAGTGGTTCAGAGAAGTATTTTGGGTCACATTCAGTTAGTCATGGTTCATTAACACTACATAGGAATGATGTTATGAAATTATTCGTAACTCTAGTGTCCATGTCAGATGATTATTAGCATAGGTATTCCTGATTGCTTCCAATTCTGACAGCTGTAGACAAGTACTGCCAAACTTCCAAGAGTTGTCGTGTCACTGCAGCTTGAAGGGCAAATTTTATGGAAAAACTCTAAGGAATGGATTTGAACATTAAACATTAATGAACAACTTCGAACCTAACCCACCCCTGCCCAAATATGAACAAACTCAAAATCGAAATAAACAAACTCAGATCTGATCCCCCACCCCCCCCCCCCACCTCCCCCCCCATCCCCCTGCGATACTAATATGACAGGATTCTGACTGGCAGGAACCAAATTGGAACACATTTATACCTGACCTCCCTAGAGATGTTGTACATCAAATATTAAAGCATTCTAACTCGTGGGTCTGAAGAAAAAGATGTTTAAAGAAATTTTCTCATGTTGCACTGAGTTAATATGAGCTCCCATAACGAGCCCAAATATTAACCCATAGACTTGGCTTGAACAAACATGAATCTGACTCTTGTTAGAGATGCTGTATGTCAAATATGAAAGGATTCTGACTTGTGGATCTGAAGAAATAGATTTTTTAAAGACATTTGCTCATACTGCACTAAGTTAAACTTAAGGCTTCAATAGATAGACCAGAGACCGATTCAAACAAACTTCAATCTAACCCCCTCCCCATCAGAGATGTTGTATTCCAAATATGAAAGCATTCTGACTGGGTGGATCTAAAGGAGGTTTTCACAATCTTTTTCCTATATTGCACTGCTGATATTTGGGTGAACAAACTTGGAATCTGCCCCTCCCCCCCCCCCCCCACACTCCTCTCCCTAGAGATGCTGCATGCCAAGTATCAAAAGATTCTTATATATGGTTCTGGAGAAGATTTTTTTTTAATTTTAGAAAACAATTTGTGGGTGGTATCAGAGAAATGCCTCTTTTGGGCCCCCCTGTGGGTGTGGCAACTTTTTTTGAACAAACTGGAATTCATGTATGATAAGGTACATGAATATCAAATTTTGTTCAATTCGGACCAGTTGTTTATGAGGAGAGGTTGATAATGTAAAGTTCACGCCGGACAAATGGACGGATGGTCGACAGACAGAAAGTCATCACTTAAGCACCCCCTGACTTACAGTCAGGTGAGCTAAAAATATACAATATTCATCAAGCGTAATAATTATGGATGTTACTGGAACCGGCTGATGACAAATTTTATTGCCATTGTCACAATATTTCAGGTCATGTTAAGTTATGTTGGTTATTTTGCTGCCTTTGTGTTAGGTAAACGGTTAAACTGACTCAGTTCTTTTCACGTGAATCCTTGCAGCAGTGGTACGAGAAGCTACATGGTTTCTCACTGGTTTTGTTGCATGGTTCTCTACGTGAATCGATTCTCAGATTCTTATAAGCCCTGGCTGAGGCTATATAATTCACCAATATCAATAGAAAGTGGCATTTGATATCAACAAATGATGTCAAATATTATTTTACCTTGTTTATGGGTAAAATATAGCCCTGGATATCCCCCCCCCCTCACTATGCATTTTTTCCATGAGAAAAACTATATTAATTTATAAATAAATTGATGTTGACACATTTTGAATTTCCAATTGTCTTTTAATCACATTCTGGCTTCTGAAGACATTTCACATTGAGTTTGATATTTTGCAATCTTTGTAAGAACAAGCCTCAGTTTTCTCAGTTAAGGCACTTCGAGTCATAAAACAGTGATTTTTTTCCAAGGGAATGACCAGTACCTGCTACTGTGTTGTCTCATGACACTGTTAAAATTCCTCAAATTTTCAAATATATAGATTCTGCGGTGCTGTGCTTGTGCTGCAGATATCCACAAGTGCACTTTCACTACATTGGTTTTAATCCCCACAGGAACACATTTTGTCAAAAGGAGTGAAATTGTAGAAAATATATTCCCAAAGAGGACAAATCAGTTACAGTACAGTCGCTGTGGAGGGGTTGTAATACACGCGTGGGCAGTGATGTCCATTCATGCATTTACCAGGCAAAAAAAAATCATCGTCTGCAAAATGTTAATTAATGAAGCACCGGGTTGTACCTGGTGCTTCATTATTTAAAGTTTTGATGATTATTCCTGTAGTTAGTGTTTGGCATCAAATATTATTGTATCCGTGGAAATATTGCCATCGTGGAAAGTGAGCAGTACACAGCAGCTGTACTGTATTTGTTTCAAGTATATAATACTCTTTGATGTTTTTATATATTTGTGACGGGCTGGGTCCAAAGTACTCAGTACGTAGTACTCGAGTACCACTTTTTGACAAAGTACTCAAAACTCGCCCCAGCCCTGATTTGTGTATGTGTGTGGGGGAGGTTGGGGGTGAAAGATAGCTGCAAATTATTTAAAGTGTTGAGCCAGGCAAATGAAAAGCAAAGAAACATTTCATCTGAAGGACAGACAGACAGACATGCAGTAACACATTTTGGAAGCCTACATAAAAGTAGTGACTAACTTACAATGAAAAATATAGAGAGAAGAGCCACGGCAATGTCAAACAGACAACAAGAGGCCCCAGGGGGCCTGAGGGCATTCACCTTACATGGCAGCCTAAATATCAACCCAGGGAATTTATTTGAACAAGTTCCATCTGCCCCTCATAAGAAAAGCTTATATAAAATAAATATCCAAAGATTCTGACCGGTGGATCTCAAAACAAGATTATTAAAAGAATATCCCTCATATTGAACTAAGTTATAATTTGGGCTCCAACTGGGGGTCCAAATATGAACCCAGGATCGGAAGAAGATTTTTAAAAAATATTCCTCATATTGCACTAATCTAATCATAGAGAGCCCAGATATGGACCCATGGATTTGATTTCAACAAACATGTGAATGAATCTTCCAAAGATGTTATATGCGAAATATGAAAGCCTTTGGAGCAGTGGTATGGGAGAAGAAGATTCTTTAATGTTTTTCCCAGTACTCACAGTGTTAAAAAATGAAAGTCCTGGAAAACTACCCATGATAAAACTGATGACAATTTTTTGAACCATTCATTTCTGCTGTTCCTAAGGAAGCTTCACACAAAATAAAAATTCTCAGCGCCATGTAGTTTTAATTTTTTTCTGTATTTAGATTCTGCAGTTCCCATAGGGCAGCGGGAAAATTTCTTTGCATAAATTAGGTACTTATGACCCAATAAGCCCATCATATCAAACTTGCTTCAAATCGGCCTCTCAATTTGGAAAATAGAAATTTTTGTACAATTCGGGCTCCCACGGGAAGCCCAAATATGAACCCAGGGACTTGGCTTCAACAAACGTGTATCTCACCTCCCTAAGGATACTGATAATCAAATATCAAAACATTGGTGGATGTGAAGACTATTTTTGAAGAATATTCCCACAGGAAGTCCAAATATGAACCCAGGGACTTGGCTTGAACAAACTTGAATCTCACCCCCTAACGATGCTGCAAATGGTACCAAATATCAAAACATTCCGACTGCTGGATCTGACGAAGAAGATTTTTAAAGAAAATTCCCCATTTGGAACTAAGTTAGAATTCAGTCTCCCACAGTGAGCCCAAATATGAACCCAGGGACTTGGCTGTAACAAACTTGAATCTCACCCCTTTGAGGATGCTGCATACCAAATATCAAAACATTCCGACTGCTTTATCTGAAGAAGATTTTTAAAGAAAATTCCTCATTTTGAACTAAGTTATGATTCAGGCTCCCACAGTGAGACAGGATTTCGCAAATATATTTTTTTGCGGGAAACATTTATTTTTTGCGGGACCCATTTCCAAAATGTGTCTTAATCACATGAATTATGCTTATTTATCTTCAAATACATAGATTGTTAGATTATTCAACCACCACATCAATGGCTATTGCAGTAATCATGTTTATAGAAATTAATTAGAGCTGATACAGTTCATTGATTAATCGACTAACCGATGCTCAACGTCTTGATCGATAAAAAAGTAATTGATCGGGTGACCGTTACTATTGAAGTGCCGGTATTATTTTGGTTAACTAAGGAACAAACTTGCACCAAAACAGGCAAACATTGTCACACTGGCTCACATCAATTATATGAGACAGAGTAAAGCATGCCAGTTTCGTGCTGACATACGTGTTCACTTGCATGATGATTATACCGTATCAGTAGCTGGAAATGGTCATTCTTAACCCTTCACCAAATGCGGGGTAGCAGACGATACTTTCACAAGTAATTCTTGAATTGCTAAAGATTTTCAATGTTTATCTCAAAAACAAAGCTTATCCCCCCCATTGGAACAAGCTCAATGAGCTCGTTCCAATGAGGGGTCATAAGCTATGTCTTGAGACCAAAATTTTAAAATATAATAACATTTGAATGGACATTTTTGTATATGGCGCTGGCCGGTTTTGTCCATTATGCTGAGTAAAGTTTTAATTATATAAATCATCAACGGTACGGCAATTATTCAGCTTCCTATGGGGGCATGTGATTAATAGGTTAACCAATGTTAATCCATGCGATTAATCAATCAAGAAAACCCTTTAATCATTTCAGCTCTAAAATTAATCTAATTTTATTAAATTTTATCCGATGAAAAAATGCTTATATTTTTGCGGAACGGTAAATGGATCTTCTTAACAAGCATTTGCGAGAACGTCACAGGAACGAAACGAACAAACTTGAATCTCACCCCCTAAGGATGCTGCATATGGTACCAATTACCAAAACATTCTGACTGCTGGATCTGAAAAAGAAGATTTTTAAAGAAAATTCCTCATTTTGAACTCAAGTTATAATTCAGGCTCCCACAGTGAGCGCGAATATGAACCGCGGGACGTGGCATAAACAAACTTGAATCTCACCCCCACAAAGTATGCTGCATACCAAATATCAAAACATTTCGACTGCTGGATCTGAAGATTTTTAAAGAAAATTCCTCATTTTGAACTAAGTTATAATTTGGGCTCCCACAGTGAGCCAGGGTTTTGCAAATATATTTTTTGCGGGAACCATTTATTTTTTGCGGGACCCATTTCCAACATGTGTCTTAATCAAATGAATTATGCTTATTTATCTTCAAATACATAGATTGCTAGATTCTTCAACCACCACATCAAAGGCTACTGCATAATCATGTTGATAGAAATTAATTAGAGCTGATACTGTTAACCGGTCAATCGACTAGCCAATGATCAACGTCTAGATCAATAAATAAAATAATTGATCGGTTAACCGTTACTTTTGAAGTACGGTATTATATGGGTTAACTAAGGAACAAACTTGCTCCAAAACAGGCAAACATTGTCACACTAGCTCACATCATTTATATGAGACAGAGTAATGTATGTCAGTTACGTGCTGACATACTTGTTCACTTGCATGATCATTATACAGTATCAATAGCTGGAAATGGCCATTCTTACCCCTTCAGCAAATGTAGCAGACGATACTTGCACAAGAAATCAAGAAATTCTTAAATTACTAAAGATTTTCAATGTTTGTCTCAAAAACATAGCTTATGACCCCCCCCCCCCCCCCTTATTGGAACAAGCTCAATGAGCTCGTTCCAATGAGGGGTCGTAAGTCATAAGATATGTTTTGAGAGAAAAATTTAAAATATAATGAAATGTGAATGGACATTTTTGTATATGGCGCTGGCCGTTTTTGTCCATTGCGCTGAGTAAAGTTTCATTTATATAAATCATCAACGGTATGGCAATTATTCAGCTACCTATTATGGCAAGTGATTAATTGGTTAACCTAGGTTAATCCATGCGATTAATCAATCACAAAAACCCTTTAATCGTTTCAGCTCTAAAATTAATCTAATTTTATTAAATTTTATGTGATGAAAAAATGCTTATATTTTTGCGGGAATGGTAAATGGATCTGCTTAACAAGCATTTGCGAGAACGTCACAGGAACGAAACGATCAATCTCGCAATCTGCGAAACCCTGGTGAGCCCAAATATGGACTTGGCTTGAACAAGCTTAAATCTCACCTGTCAAATGATGCTGCGTACCAAATATCAAAAGATTCTGATTGGTGGGTCTGAAGAAGAAGATTTTTAAAGAATATTCCTCATACTGCACTAGTTTCAACATTTCGGCTCCCCTAGAGAGCCCAAATATGGACCCAGGGATTTGATTTCAATAAACGTGGGAAAAAATCTTCCAAAAATGATATTTGTGAAATTTGAAAGCTTTTGGATCAGTGGATTGGGTGAACCAGGGTCTTAAATGCTTTCACCATTACTACAGTGTTCAAAAATGCTGACTAAGCATTTTTTCGAAGACCTGAAAAAGGCAAACGAAGGCAAATATAGCCCCACAAACTTCTCTTGAAGAAATCTGAGTCTACACCTCAAAGGGAAGCTGCACACCAAATATCAAGTCTCCGCTACTCCTGATTCATGAAAAGATTTTTTTAAGATTTAGGCATAATTTTGAGGCGTGACCCTACTGAGGGGCATGGCAACTTGATTTGAACAAAATCAAAATGCGATGTCATAACAAACAATCTTGTCTAATTTCACTTAAATCGGTTCAGCAGTTTTGGGGAAGAAGACACAAACACCATGTTCACGGACGACGGACAGCGAGTGACCACTGTAGCTCACCCTGACTGAAAGTCAGGTGAGCTAAACTCTCAGTGGACCATGAGTGATGCAGTTGGGCGAGAGGCATGGTTCAAGGAGAGAAGAAACTTGTAACTGCTGGCTGTCGAAAGTGTTGTTAAAACCGAATAAATAAATAAACAAGAGGCCCCACGGAACCCGAAGCGTTCAACTTTAACAGAACACGATATAAACAGAGTCGAAGAATGAATCTGCATTAAGGAATCCATCTCCATGGGATACACTGTCAATCCTTGAGCCCCTCGGGAGTGACAAAAACACTCCAAGCATCATGCCTTTTCTTCAGTTGATCATTATGTAAACTGTGGAGCTCCCCTCTGAAGCCCCTTGATACAACCTATGTAGATTACTCTTAGTTACACACCTCTGGAGGGTACTGAATAAACAATTTCTAATTCTTCAGCAACATGGCCAATTCAATTAGCCATAATGATAGGGAGCCCAAATATTAACCCAGCACTCGATTTGAACAAAGTTGAATCTGATCTCCTTAGAGATGTTGTATACCAAATATGAAAGCATTCCGACTGGTGGATCTGAAGAAGAAGATTTTTTAAGGAACTTCCTCATATTGCCCTAAATTAAAATTTGAGGTACCAAAGGAAGCCCAAATATTAACCTACGGACCTGGTTTGAACAATCGTGAATCAGACCCCGTAACAATGATGTATACCAAACATTAAAAGATTCTGACTGGTGGTTCTGAAGAATACTTTTCAAGAAAATTCCCCATATTGCCCTAAGTTAAAAAAAAGTTGGGCTCCTGCATTGAGTCCAAATATGAACCAATTTGCTTCAGTTTAACAAACTTGAATCTGACCCCTCTATGAATGCTGTATACCAAATATCAAAAGATTCTGAACATTGGTTCTGGAGAAAAGATTTTCTAAAATGTTTGCAAATATGCTGAGTCAACATTATTTTGATGCCCTCTGCAGAACTCCCTAACAAAACACATGGCAATTTTTTTACCATTCAGTTGTACTGGTCCTAAGGATGCTTCATACCATATAACAGTTCTCTGTTCCAAGTGGTTTGGGAAACATGGGCATTTGAAAATATTTCTGTTTTTAGCTCCTGGGGTTCCTATGGGGATGCAGGTTTGTTTGTTTTTTTTTGTTTTTGTTTTTGTTTTTTTTTTGGGGGGGCGGGGGGGGGGTCGCATGAGTCAAGTACTTATGACCCAATAATACCACATACTGAATTTTGTTCAAATCGGGCCATCAGTTCAGAAAATATAAATTCTGGGTGGTACCACAAATCTAACCCCTCCCATTACAAAGCCAAATATTGGTTCACGGACGACATTTGAACAAACTTGATTCTACACCTCAAAAGGAAGCTCCAAATATCAAGTCACTGTACACACTGGATCATAGGATTTTAAAAATATTTTGGGAGCATTTTCCCCCACCCCCTCCCTATGGGGCTGAGCAAGTTGAGTTAAACAGAAATGCAATACCTCTTTGGGGCCATAACTCACACACACTTTCACTTCAATTGGCCCAGTGGTTTCGGGCGAGAAGACCAAAACATGGTGTTGATGGACGACAGACGGATGGACAATGAACAACACAATGATGGAGAGTGATTAGATAAGCCCAGCTTGACTTTGTCGTGGTGAGCTAAAAAAAATGGTTCATGTCCGATATTTTACCCATGTTATTAAAATTGATAAATTTGTCTCTGGAGTGCAGCAAGGCTTATGCTATAGCATTGCAAAGCCTTCTTGCACTCAAGGGATGGAATACACCACCACCCATGCTATTCTGTAGATATGAGGCCTAAAACAAACCAAGAACATGAACTTGTAATGGCAAAGAAATAATTACAAAAGTAAAATAAAAAATCAGCCGCCTGCATGCAATTTTACAATAAATGACCTGAGAAACAGATCTACTTTGTGGAGCCTTATGCATAAAGATTATTACAATGAAAATATTGTCTTACACAAAGCAATACCATACAATCCAGTGTAGACTGATTTCAACACGTCCTCCCTAGTGGAAGGGCAATGTAACAAACATACAGGCCCAAATAAGCTTCATACACAGTGTAAAAATTCCATAAAATTAACAAACATTCATGTATGTTTAATAGGAATTAGGAGTATTGTAATTAAAAGTGAATTGTGTGGTTGTTCATAAACTTATATTACTATTTTATCAGGTGTTAAAAATATTAATATTTGTAAACACACCCACCCATTTAGATTATTCCCTGCTCATAGCAGTGGCACAGACATACAGTACAGTTGATCATAATCCATGCATGGGCAGTGATGTCCACGCATGCTTTTTCCAGGTAATAGAAAATTATCATCAATAAAATTTTAATTAATGAAGCACCGGAGTGTACCCTGTGCTTCATTGATTAATTTTTTGATGGTTATTGCTGTAAACAGTGTTTGAAATCTAATATCATTGCATCCGTGGAAATATTGCCCACCCGTGGAAAGTGACCAGTCTATGGCGGTCGCACTGTAGGCTTGGGGGCTGGAGAGGGGGCACATGCCCTCCCCAATTTGATCCATGCCCCCCCCCCCCCCTCCTCAACTGTGAACCCATATAATGAACATCAGACAAGGCATTTTAGATATTTATGCTTGTTCGCAACTTATATGTTATGGACACAAATGGACACAAATGGACACAGAGTCAAGGTACTTGTGTTTTTCTGTCTTGAATTTCTTTTTTTTTGGGGGGGGGTGGGGGCACCCAACCCCTCCACTGATCAGAGAGGCACATTCCCTCTTGTCCTCACCCCTATCTCACTGCTATGTGGCTCATTTGATGCTGTGCATCATAATATTTAGGCTCCGGCCCCACCCCCACTAGATATTACTCTTCCCCCTAACTTTGATGTCCTGGCTAAGCACCTGTATCAGGGTAAACTACCATCAAATTGTGTGTTTGTGTCCAGTAGCTAACATTGGAATAGTGTAATATGCTTTGTCAGAATCTTGATCAAGTATTGATGACAAACGACAATTTCCATTACCAGTACCTGGTACCAGTAATAAAATAAGATTTGCAAATATCACCCTGCATTTTTTCAGCTATTAATTAACATAAAATTGTGCGCTTCATGAAAATTATTTTGTTACTACCTGTTAAAAATTACTGTTTCTTGTTTTGCTATTTTAGAAAAAGAAATCACTCCTTTTCTGGCGGGTATACTGAACACTGAGACAAACCGAGGGATACCAAGGTGAATGAAAACAGGAGTGAAACGGGTATAGGGTTGTGGTGTGTTCTTTTTATTTATTGGTGTTTAAGGTCACCTATTTCTGCACAACAGCTAATCATGACCATCACAGTTTTACGGGTGGAGGAAGCCAGAGTACCCGGAGAAAACCACTGAGCAATGGCAAGCAACTGTCAGCTCACCAACATACTACACAAGCAGGGTTATCCTTGTTCGAAGACAGGTGCACGAAGAACATGCAGTATGCCTTAGTACACAGCATACCATGCCCCCACATGGACAATGAGGGTGAAATGTCTTGCCCAAGGACACCAAGCTGTTGCCGCACGTGGGAGTCGAACCGAGAAATTCTCGGCTTGCAGCTTGCACCTCTACCTACTGAGCCACTGCACCCTTGGTGGTGTATTCTGATTATGTAAATAGATTTAAGCAGTATGTTCACGGTTTTAATGCCATATTTGAGAATTATGGGTGCTGGATAGAGTGCCCTGAACAATATTCCCTTTGGTATTTAGTTGGTAGCTTGGTAATGGTATTTAATGCGACTCCACCTCAGTAAGCAACAGTGTGAATTGTTACTCACATGGTGACTTCTTAATTAGTTTTCTTTGTGGCTGTCGGCAATTGTCTTCTTTGTCTCCCCATGTACTGCACATATACCAAATACAAGCTGTAGCTTTGGGTGTACAGCCACACA
The DNA here is from genome assembly GCA_031216915.1 of Pictodentalium vernedei. Lineage (NCBI taxonomy): Eukaryota > Metazoa > Mollusca > Scaphopoda > Dentaliida > Dentaliidae > Pictodentalium > Pictodentalium vernedei. Next base: position 136,165,686 of record CM062297.1, on the reverse strand, counting down.
CAGACATAGCTCATTAATAACCAAGCTACCTACTATATACCAAAGGGTAGTTTTCAGTAACAACTCGGTCTACATGTATATATCTTGCATTTACTCGAATAAATCAAGTAATAAATCAAGTAATATCACGTTTTTTGCTTCGAAGAAATCAATTTAATGTCTGCAATTATATTTAAACCTTTTTAAAAAGCCCTGACATAATTTTATTCTTTTCACCTCGGTATCTATTGGTATACCTTGGTGTTTAGTAGGACCCTTTTCTGGGGGGGGGGGGGGGTGGTTTGGTTTGGATCAAATTGCCAAAGGATGATGGTTCAGTTAGCAGCCGTTTGGATCAAATTGCTGGAGAACTATTTGTATGCAATTCTCACTGATGACAGTATATTAGAGAACACATGGGACGTGGATTTATTTATTTATTTATTGGGGGTTAACAGCACTTTTGACAGTTAGGGTCACCTCGTGTCGGACAGTTTTATTTATGGGTGGAGGAAGTTGGAGTCCCAGGAGAGAACCACCGAGTAAATGCCAGGCTCCCAACATACTAACTCCACACAAGCAGGGTTAGCAATGTTGAAGACAAGTGCACCATCAACATACTATACATCTTAGCACAGAATGCCACTGTGCCCGCACATGGGCAATGGGGTTGCAGTATTTTGCCCAAATCGGTCAATGCAGATACGGTAAAATTTTTCATTTCAATTTTGTAAAAATTATGAAAATTTTAATGGAAATTGATTACTTTGGTAAATTCTTTGGGGAAAAAAAATACTAAAGTACTAAAGGAAACAATTGCATTGCATTACCAAAATAAAATTTAAATTTAGGGGCGAAACCACTTACCGCCCTCTGTGGGGCGAAATGACCTATGGCAAATGGGGATTGGGGCAAACGACTCGAGGGGCGAATGGGAATTGGGGCGAAATGACCCGGGAGCAACTTATCAGCAAGTATCACCTATTTTCAAGCAAACTTTTCATTACTATTTATTACACCTTAAAATTAGGATAATTCAGAAACTGCTTTTCGTTTTGATTCTTGAACTTCACTGGTTATGTGTCCATGCATATCTTTATGAAATCGCACCAATATAATCAACAAGATTGCCAGTTATATCTGCGTTTTTTTTTTGATGGAGGTACATCATGTAATCGCCGAATGGGACAAGTTACAACGAAATCAGGAGAGTTCGATCTGAAATAACAAGATTATTTGCTATGTGCATTGAAAAACCTCTAAAATGACAGAATATGAGAGATGTGTAGACATGTAAATATCACGCAAAGCTGAGATGTGAGTTGGGTTGCAACAGAAAACGAACGCATTTGACAATTTGTTTGATTGTTGATATTGGCCCGAAAATTCCTTCAGGGGGATAAGCCGATTGCAATTGTATCGGCAATTGTGTACTGGAAGTAACGTGATTTTTTCCCTGAAATTTACTGTCCAATTCAAAATATTGCTTGACAGTATTAGAGAATTCTGTTCTGGAACACATTTATCTGGTTGGGTATGTGCAACCCCCTGCGGGCCTACAGCCCGCTGGGGTTCCTATAACGCCACAAGTGGGAAGACGGTTTTCAGGTATGTTCTTTGTTTTACTGCTGGGGCATGACTCATTTGAAAGCCTTTCGCATAAACAACTTTTATCCTAAATTTCACTGAAATCTGAGAAGTAATGTTCAAGTTATAATGCAAACAGACATCAGATTGCAGATGGACATATATACGGACGGACATATGGATAGACTTCAAATGCCAGAGATTGTACCAGAGGTGCTGACATACCAGTGTCAAGGATAATGCTGTGTCAGATGACAGACAAAATCTCTCACCCAATGGACCCTGCAACAAATCTCAGGGCAAAAACGTTTTTAGTGTAAAATCTTTGAAGTGTTCCCAAACCAATTTTAGAACTTAAAACACCAGAGTAACTCTACCGGGTCATGTAATATTAAGAACAGCATGCTAAGCATGGCATATGCACCCCACTTACCCCCCCCCCCCTCCCACCCCCTCTGAAAATGCTACGATGGACATATTTTCAACACTAGGCATACACACAAGAAGTTTATCATCTTTGTTTTACAACGGAGAGAAATCCAACCCAGCAAAAATTGTGAGATCAGCGTACACCCGCTAACAGTTTGTGTCAATCCGATCATCTACATGTGAGATGTAAAATTACTGTCTTTGTTTTGCAGCAACATTGATACCCCCCCCCCCCTCCCCCCAACACAGAAGTAACTGTAAAGACCAGAAACAATGATTGGGCCATCAAAGAGAACAAAGACATAACGTCACATGTGGGGAGGTGATTTGAATGAATTTACTTGGTTTTACTGCAGGGACGTGACTCATTTGAAAGCCTTTCCCACAAACTATTTTCATTCCAAATTTTATTGAAATCTGATAACCCAAACCTGAAATATGAGACAAACAGATAAAAAATTGGTATTTTATGAGACAAACAGCAAATTTGAAAAGTTAAAAAGTGGGATAAGTCTGAAAAGTGAAAATTAATAAATATGTTAATATGATTGAGATCCGATAATCCAAACTCGATATACGAGGTGAACAGACAAAAAATAGGCTATTTTTGTATATTCAAAGGGCCATAATGCACAGAAAAAATATTTTCAACAGCAAAACGGCTGTTACTCCTTAAAGATCTTACATGTATAATAGTGAAAATGTGTATGAAATTTCAAGTTATAATGTGGGCCAACATTTGAGTGAGGATGGACAGACGTACGCACAGATGCATGAATAGACACACCGACTCATGGATAGGCGCAATCCAGTATACCCCACTTTTCGAAAAAAAACTGGTGGTATAATTAGCAAGTATGTCAGTACCGTACCAGTTTCCGAACTCCTTCAGGACATTGCTACAGTCTTACATACCTATTATTGACTAAATCTATAAATATTTGTTCAGGTTGTCATACTAATGAGCTGACAACATGCAAAAATTAACTAATTGAGGGCCATAACTCCACTCAATTTGGCTGAACTGTACCAATTTGCGAACTCCTACAAGACATTATTATGAAAGTCTCACATACCAAATATTGACCAAATCCTTTGATAAGTGTGCAGGTCACAGTGCTAATGAGCTGAACACAGGAAAACATTAACTAATTATGGGCGATAACTCTGTTCAGTATGGCCAAACGGTACCAGTTTTCGAACCCATTCAAGACATTGTTAAGAAAGTCTCACATACCACACGTTGACAAATTCCATTGATATTTGAAGTTTATCATACTACCGAGCTGAAAACAGGAAAAAATCAACAAATTAAGAGTCATAATTCTGCTCAGTATTGCCGAAACATACCAGTTTTTTTTAACTCATTCAAGACATTAAGAAAGTCCCACATACCAATACTGAATCAAATCTATTGCTATTTGTTCCAAGCTATTGTGCAAACAAACTGAAAACAGGCAACAATGAATAAATAAAGGATCATAACTCCATATTGTGACATTTTCTTTATCTTTCTTGAGTTACGAAATTGATTTTCTATTAAATGAAAGTGTCAGTGACACTGTAGCTCATCTTGTGTATATTTATTTATTTATTTATTGATGTTTAAGGTCACATATTTATGCACAATGGCTAATCATGACCGTAACAGTTTTACGGGTGGAGGAAGCCGGAGTACCCGGAGAGAACCACCGAGCAACGATGAGCAGCTGCCAGCTCCCCAACATCGTAACTCCGCACTGCAGCACAGGCGGGGTTAGATTGGTTGAAGACATGCGTACCATCGACGTGCAGCACGCCTTAGTACACGGCGTCATCGTGCCCCCACGCGGGCAATGGAGATTAAGTGTCTTGCCCAAGGACACAACGCGGTTGCCGCAGGTGGGATTCGAACCGAGGACCTCTCGGCTTGCAGCCTGCACCTCTACCTACTGAGCCACCGCGCTCCCACATCATCATCTTGTGTAAGACATGTACATGAATAGTATGTGACACAGCAATGACACACATCTAGGTAATGACCTGATAACAAAGGTACATGTGAAGTATTGCAAAGGTCTGTACATAAATACTGACCCATAGCCTGTAACAAATGTACAGGTAAACTATTGTAATGTTGGGTGACAGTTAAATGTTAAACTAGAAAAGAAATCTCCACGGGTTTAATGTTAGAATGGGGATCCTTGTATGGTGCATCTTAAGCCAAATGTTAGCAATTGTCTTGGCCTGTTTGATTCAAACCTTTCTACACTTGATTCCTTCTAATTAATAAATATTTGTCCAGTGCTTCTTAAAATATAGGTATTTGATTTTTTATCTTTAGCTCATAGGCTTCATATGGGTGAGGAGGTTTTATTTGTCTCATTGGGAACAGAAAACTGGGTTGTGCTAATAATGTTTACCCTCCCCAAACAACACCAAATATTAACACAGCCGAGCCCAAAAGCACTTGTTATCATCCCATGATGATAACAAACGTAGTCGTAGATGTTCTGTACAAAAAGGTGATTGCATCTAATTTGGGTATAACATAGCTGGCAGACATCTTGAATTTCAGACCGCACCCTAAAAGACTTGTTTTCAGCCCAATGAACTAAGGTGCCGAAGAAGTTTCGTGAAGATCGGCTCATAAATACAGCCTCTAGCCCGGGCCGTATTGACATGTGCACGTACTGTGTATAAGTAGTGCTGAATAAATCAAAGTTCATCTAATTTGCATAATTTCTGCTCGAGAAAAAAACCTGTATTATATGTAATGTATTCCATGTTACTAAACATTCATATACAATTTTATTCAAATCAGAACTTTCATACAGACGTTCTGTACAAAAAACTGATTGCACTAATTTCTGTACAAAATAGCTGCCGGTGGCCATCTTGAAATTTGGACTGCACCCAAAAACACTCGTTCTCGCGGTGATACGAAAGGTACCCAAGAAGTTTTGTAAAGATCGGTTCATAAATACGGCCCCTAGTCCGAGCCGTATTGACATGTGCACTTACTGAGTATAAGTAGCACTGAATAAATCAAAGTTCATCTAATTTGCATAATTTCAGCAAAGTTCATCTAGTTTGCACAATTTCAGCACGAGAAAAAAACCCGTATTATATGTGATGTATTCCATATTACTAAACATTCATATAAAAATTTATTCAAATCAGAAGTTTCATACAGAAGTTCTGTACAAAAGACTGATTGCACTAATTTCAGTACAAAATGACTGCTGTCGGCCATCTTGAATTTTGGACTGCACCCCAAAACGCTTGTTCTCATCCCACGGTGATAACAAAGGTACCCAAGAAGTTCGGTAAAGATCGGTTCATAAATAAGGCCTCCAGCTGGACCCGTATTGAATTGTTGACGCCGGACAGACGTTCAGACGGACGACGAGCCATGGCATAACCTCAAATTTGACTATTTCAAAGTTGTGCTAAAAACGGTGTGTATCCAGAGTATGACAGGACAAAAAGCTATTTGTAAAGGACTCCCCCTTTCAAGGACAATGCAACAGCGTTGGCATTCACCACCATGCAGCCTTGAGGCTGCATTTTGAATTATTGTGTTTGTTGTTCTTATGAAATATTATTTTATTATTATCAGTTATGGTACAAATATGTTACCGATAGCACACTTTCAGGAACCGTTGATGTCTGATGTCGACTGTGTGTCAGGGCATGAGGTGCACACATACTTTTGAGGTTCTATACACCACATCCTTGATTTTGCTATATAATTTGTGTAAATTTATATGGAATTTATAGAATTTCAGGCTTAGGAATTTCACAGTATTGCTTTTGCTTTTGCCTTAGTTATGGTGCTTTATAAGTAATGGGCAATTTAGTTTGAAAAAGGGGGTTCATGAAGATTCAGCCACAGGGAGATTCAGCCCTCATACTTTTTCCGAGAACATTCGGTCTCAGTCGTGGTCGAATCTTGTCACCTCAGAGGTAAAATCTTCACAGAATTTTTTTTTCTTTAAATGATCTATGCATTTTTTCTGATTGATGATAACTGATCATGACAAAATTGTAAACCTTAATGAAGCTGGAACAAAAAAAAACCCTTCCCAGAACAAGCTGAGAGGTTCTCAGTTCGACTCCCACCTGCGGCAACTGTACTACGGTGTACTGCACATCGATGGTGTACTTGTCTTCAACCAATGCTAACCTGCTTGTTTGGAGTTACTCTGTTGAAGAACCGGACAGTTGCTTGCAATTGCTCGGTGGTTCTCTCTCGGTACTCTGGGTTCCTCCCCCAATAAACGATCTAACATGAGGTGACCCTGGTTGTAAAAGGTGTTGTTAAATAATAAATAAAGAAATCAAATTTGCTGAATCCAAGACTTTTGGATGATGGTTTTGATTGGGGTGGGGGTTGGGGTGTTTTTGGTTATAGAGTGAAGCCCACTATATTGGATATCTCTTAATTGTACATGAATATCCCTGTTAATTGAATACAATTTCCCAATACAAAACCATTTACCATGCCTCCGCCCTCCAGCACAAATTTGACCCCTGTTAATTGAATATTGGTTATAGAGTAATCTGTTAATTGAATAAAAAATCTTGTAACATGTCGAGAAATTTCCCTGACTCTTCCCAGTTTCCTTTGGTTTTTTGGCCAATGTGGCCTCAGTACATCCAATACAGGCATTTAATCTACTATACTTGTTTGACAAACACAAAATAATAGAATAAATGCTAAGTTTATCTCTGGAATACAGGAAAGTGACACAATCCCTGTTAATTTAATACTCCTGTTAATTGAATAATTTTCATTGGCAAAGTGGCTCTTCAATTAACAGGGTTCCACTGTACAGCAAAGACAAATATCACAAACTAATAATGAAACTATGTATTTGAGAAATTTTCAAGTGGTCATTCTACAACATGTTTTAGCTGTTACAATACAGTTTTGAAGGTTAAAATGCCATTGTTAATGATCGACGGTCTAACAAAAACACAAAGAATATACTATGTCTGTGTTCCAATGATCTGTAACAATTAATTGACAGTTCTGGGGGTGTGGTAGCTCAGTTAGTATAGGTACAAGCTGCACGCCAAGAGGTTCCTACCTGCAGCAACCATATTGTGTCCTTGGGCAAGACACTTCACCCCCATTGCCCACATAGGGACATGGTGGCGTTTTGTACCAAGACATACTGCACGTCAATGGTACAATTTTCTTCAACCAATGTTAACCCTGCATGTGTGGAGTAGGTATGTTGGGGGTGACAGTTGCTTGCCGTAGTTCGCCATTGCTTGCTGATTCTCTCCAGGAACTTCGGCTTTCGCCACCCACAAAACTATTGTGGCCATGAACAGCCATTGTGCAGAAACATGTGATCTAAAAGACCAATAAATAAATATTGACAGTTCTTGACTTCCTGTTTGTTTTTAATAAATTGCACCTTAACAATTACATCAAGTTTGTCACCAACTGAATACACCCAAAGCGTACTCTGCAATTTGACTCAAACCGGCCGCTACATTTTGGCCTGAGCCAACTGTTAATGCACCCAAACTGTCCTACAGTGGAAATATACAAAACCTTAACATTGTTTTATAAACTTGCACAATAGTAGTCACCAAAACATGCTGGATAACTTGTGAATCAACTTCTAACATTTTTGTTTTACGTTTTAGTGTTTTTTTTTTCTTTCCCATGTAGAAGTTATTTTCTTGATTGATGATAGAGTAAACATAAATTGAGAATAATTAAATAGATGTCAAATTGTCAATCATGTTTTGCTGTTCAGTGTTTATTATATTCATTATTACCCATTATTGTAATTAGGAACCTTGTTCTTCAGGGCTTGCATTTTCACCAGGCCTGGTAATCAGCCTCAAAACATTTCTCACCAGGCTAATCAGTCAGCCTGGTCTCCAATCTATTGAGCCGGCAAATACATCTGAAACAGTTCATGTAATCTGCGAAATCAGCCCTGAACAGTAAAAATCAGGCCTGGTGGCCCTTTGTCCCTGGCCTATTCATCAGCCTGACCACAGTTCTAAAATGCAAGCCCTGGTCCATTAGGACAAGACCTTACTGTAATTAATTGATAACAAATTGTATGGTTGTTCACAAATTTATATCATTTTGATACCAGGTCTTAAAAAAAATTAATATTTGTGAACCCACTCATGATAAACCAACAACTTTAAATTGTGTGCTTACATCCAGTAGCTAACATTGGGATAATATAATGTGCTTTTTCAGAAACGTGATCAAGTATGGATATCAAACAACAATTTTCATTACTGGTAATAAAATAATATTTTCAAACATCACCCCTGTGTTTTTTTCAGTTATGAACTAACCAGGGTATTTTTTTGTTTCTAAAAAATTGATTTGCAATTTCCATCTTGGTTTCAAAAATTGATGATAAATAGTTCATCTAATTTGCATAATTTCTGCACGAGAAAAAAACCTGTATTTTATGTAATGTATTCCATGTTACTAAACATTCATACAAAACCTTATTCAAATCAGAACTTTCATACAGAAGTTCTGTACAAAAAACTGATTGCACCAATTTCAGTACAAAATGGCTGCTGATGGCCATCTTGGATTTTAGACCGCGCCCCAAAACATTCGTTCTCGTCCCATGGTGATAACAAAGGCGCCCAAGAAGTTTCGTAAAGATCGGTTCATAAATACGGCCTCCAGCCCGAGCTGTATTGAATTGTTGATGCGAGAGACATCCAGACGGACAACGGGCCATGGCATAAATATAAATTTGACTATGTCAAAGTTTAGCTAAAATGGGGTGAATCCAGAGAGTCACATGACAGAAAACTATTTGTAAAGGACTCCCCCTTTCAAGGACAATGGGGCAGCGTTGGCATTCACCACCATGCAGCCTTGAGGCTACATTTTGAATTCGTGTTTGTTGTTCTTATGAAATATACTTTTATTATTATCAGTTATGGTACAAATATGGCATCGGTAGCACACTTTCAGGAACCACTGATGTCTGATGTCGAATGAGTGTTAGTGCGTGAGGTGCGCACATACTTTTGGGGTTCTCTACACCACATCCTTCTTTTTGCTATATAATTTGTGTAAATTTATTTGGAATTTATAGAATTTCTGACGTACAAATTTCATATTGTTATTGCCTTAGTTATGGAGCTTAATAAGTAATTAATAAGTAATGGACAATATAGTTTGAAAAAGAAAAAAATCATGACGATTCAGCCACAGGAAGCTTCAGCTCTCATACTTTTTCCGAGAACATTCGGTCTCAGCCGTGGTTGAATGTTATCACCTCAGATGTCAAATCTTCACAGAAAATGTTTTTCTTTAAATGTTCTATGCATTTTTTCTATAGTTTTTTTAAGACTTTATGATTACTAATGATGACAAAATTGTGCAATATGAAACAAACCTAAATGAAGCAGGAACAAAAAAAACATCCACAAAACAAGCTGCGATGTTCTCAGTTCGAATCCCACCTACGGCAACTGTACTAAGGCGTACTGATCATTGATGATGCACTTGTCTTCAACCAATGCTAACTCTGCTTGTTTGGAGATACTATGTTGAGGAGCCTGACAGTTGATTGCCATTGCTCAGTGGTTCTCTCCAGGTACTCTGGGTTCCTCCTCCAGTAAGTCTGTCCAACATGAGGTGGCTCTGGCTATAAAAAGTGTTGTTGAACCCCAATAAATAAAGAAATCAAATTTGCTGAATCCAAGACTTTTGAATGATGGTTTTGATTGGGGTGGGAGTGGGGGGTTGGTTATACAACGGAGTCCACTTAATTGGGTATCTCTTAATTGTATATCCCTGTTAATTGAATATAATTTCCCAACACAAAACCATTTGCCATGCCTCAAGTACAAATTTGACCTGTTAATTTAATACAGGTTATACAGTAATCTCATGTTAATTGAATAAAAAATCTTGTTAACATGTCAAGAAATTACCCTGACTCTTTTCAGTTTTCCTTTAATTTTTGACCAATTTGGCCTCAGTATATCCAATATAGGCATTTAATAATCTATTATATCTTGTTTGACAGAGATCATGAAGCTCTGTCAAACAAAATATAATAGAATAAATGCTAAGTTTATCTCTGGAATACAGGAAAGTGGCACAATCCCTGTTAATTGAATACTCCTGTTAATTGAATACTTTTCAGTGGCAAAGTGGCCCTTCAATTAACAAGGTTCCACTGTACAGCAAAAACAAATATCACAAACTAATAATGAAACTATGAACTCGAGAAATTTTCAAGTGGTCATTCTACAACATGTTGTAGCTGGTACCGTAGAGTTTTGGAGGTTAAATGGCTCAGTAGTTAGAGGCGCAGACTGCAAGCCAAAGGGTTCTTGATCGAAACAACTCTGTTTCCTTGGGCAATACACTTCATTCCCATTGCCCACGTGGTGGCATTGTGTATCAAGGCATACTGCATGTCAACTGTACACTTGTCTTCAACAACTGCTAAACCAGCTTGTGTGCTGTTTGTACATTAGTTGTTTGTCATTGCTCAGTGGTTCTCTCTGGCTTTTCCCACCTTTTCCCACATGAAGTGATCCTCGCTGTCGAAGTGTCATTAAACCGCAATAAATAAATCAATAAGAATCATGCACTCCTATTCTGGAGGACGGTTTGGGGCAAATTGCCAGAGGATGGTTTGGGTTAGGTTAGTATCCAGTTTGGGTCAAATTGTTGGAGGACAGTTTGGATGCAATTCTCGTGAATTCCGGTCACTTTGGCCCCAAGTCATATCGGCCCCAGTCATTACGGTCTCAAGTCAATTCAGCCCCAATATAGCAAGTTATTTCGGCATCTATAAATATTTTTAAATATCGTTTGAATTTAAACATTTTCTATTTAATTGTTTTTCGACATTTATACCTCAAATAGATATTCAGGTATACATGGTATATGGTATTCCTTCATTCCTAGTAGATTTTCTTTCATGATGAATAAATGAATGAAAAGTTTCAGCACGCCGAAGGTGCGCATGGACGATGTGGGATTTGAAATCCCTTGCGACCTGAATAATTTTATTTGCTTACGAATCCTTGAGAGTCGGAAGCAAGGGTCTGTAATGTTATTTGATTTGAGTGTGCGCATTTGAAGTGGGGTACTGGGGTCAAACCCCTGTGGACCTCGAACTGGAAGGTGAGTAGGAATTGTGCATAACAACATGAATGAATGAAATGACTGCATATACTTTGCGAAATTTCAAAGTAAACAAATTTCTCTTACTTATATAGATAGCATCTTAAATGTATGTAAGGTTGAACACATGGATAATTTTTAATGTCATATAGAAAGTCTCTGTACACTGTGTAAATACAAATAACTGAACATACTTAATAAAGGTAATTACGGTAATTACCAATTATTTCTAAATATCAACGATGCGCTCATCTTTATAGATCTCTACACTCAAAATGGTGCCGAAATGACCAAGGGGCCGAAGTGACTAGGGCTGAAATGACTCTAGGCCGAAGTGACCAGAGGCCAAAATAACTTGGGGTCGAAGTGACTGGATACCATTCTCACAGATGAAAGACGTTAATTATTACAGAACACATCGAACGTGAATTTACTGCAGAGATAATTGCTCGACGATATACATACATTAATACCTTTTTTCAATAATATGGAGCAATATATTAATATTTTTTTTAAGAATTATTTTTAGGAGTTAAAACAAATATTGTAGCGTATCTAAAATGTCCTAACAGATGTATACTGCTTTCTTTTGGGCGAATCTTTACTGGGCCGAGTTTTCCCCGGGCCGAATCTTCCTCCAGTTCCCGAATAAAGATGACATGCCATTTTCAATGGAGGTAAATATCTAAAAAGGTTATTATTTCCCATTTTTAGTGTTCAAAACTATGAAGCACTGTTCAGAAATACAGATGGCACCAAACAGTAACACATTATTACTTTGTTTTGATTTCTAACGGGACTGAAAGCAACCTGTCCGTATCACTTTTTTCGAATTACACCCATTTCGTCCGCTAACCAAATCGTCCGCTGCAATTTTACCGAACTCGTCCGAAACTCGTCTGCTGGGGGAAAGTATTGAAGTATTGTATTTATTTATTTATTTATTTATTTATTTATTTATTTATTTATTTAATAATTGTATTGTATACTTTATTGTATATTATATATTGTAATGTATCTTAATGTACCTCCTTGCATTAAATTTTCATATACTGATTCTGAAAACAGAAATGTCAGAACAAAATAAACTACTCAGCCATCTAATTAATTTTGATACTGTTTACGCGGCTCTGAATACTGTTTATTCAATGGATTACCAAAACTAATTATATTATTACAGCAAAAGTTCTAAAAGTTCTTAAGGTATATGTATGTTATATTAAGTTCCACAACATAATCTTATAATTTTGCAATTATTCATGGAAGAGTGTCACCGCGCTTTACAATGAATAATCGCAAAATTATTAGCAGGAATTATTAAAGGAATTAATGATATTGAGAAATGCATCAAAACTTGTTATATCAAGTTCCGTAACATAATCCTATAACTTTGCAATTATTCATTGAAAACTATTTCCTATACTATGCTGCTATTATCTTGTGAATCTTGTGTACTAAATAGATATCATTATTTCGTTTGATACTGAATGAATATCATTAATTTTATATTCCATGTTTTATGATATTCAAACCCTTAGCAGACGAATTTCATAAAATTGCAAGCCGACGAATTGGGCAAAATTCGGAATTCCTACGCGCAATTAAGCCTAAATAAGCGCACAGTTCGTGACAGGACGTCTAGTTTTAACTGTAATTGACCTGGGTTTTTTCCCACCCCGCACCTCAGTATCTCAGGAATCCAGTCTTATTATCTTCGGAATGACGATGCTGTGGCCTGGAAGCAGTCTAGCCCTTAAAATCGAACAGGGTCGAACAGTGGAAGGTCCTGTGGACCGTGGAACTATGTGCCCTCAACTTTCACTAAGCTCCTGCCACCCGTGTAATCTATGTTTCTCAACCAAGATTTTAAGTTTATACAATTTTCCAATAACCATTATTAATTTATTCCCACCCCACCCACCGCATCCTTGCCACTACCCATTATATAGAGAACAATATTGGCCCGAACCGGTTTAGCGGAGGAGAGCCATTTGGTGCGTGATTTGATGGAAAAGTACTTATAGCCAGTTTTTTAGGACCTGATTCTCCTCTAAACCTGCCTCCACGATACCCATATGATGTCTTGGAATATGCGATAGTTACTTATGTTTTGTCCTCGTAACTTCAACTCTAATTACTTTCATTTTTCTACGGATGGAATGCTGCGCTTCCATCGTGAGTTACGTTTGGATTGTACCTACAGTTAAAACAAGAAGTCCTGTCATGAAATGCGCACAAATAAGCGCGTTATGACCATGGTACGTATGGCCTGTGCACAAGCAATGTTTCAGCAAATGGACATCCGGGTAACCCGGAGGTCCATTGGCAGAAACATTGTCTGTGATTGCTATGAGTAACCAGGAGAACCTGCCGTGCTTTGCATGCCATTCCATATGGCAATTACTATGCGCAATTAAGCCTAGATAAGCGCACAGTTCGTGACAGAACTTTTGGTTTTAACTGTAATTGACTTGGGTTTTCCCACACCGCACCTCAATATCTCAGGAATCCAGTCTAATTATCTTCGGAATGACGATGTTATAGCCTGTAAGCAGCCTGGACCTTAAAATAGTCAATCGCCAGTGCCTAGATTCATCGTCCAGAATATGTTAGTTTTATTGGAAAGCCAACGTACGGTTCGTTTTTGCTATCAACTGCAATATTCCATCCCATTGAATATACAGCACGGGCGACGTGGAATGATCAATTTCCATGTGTGGGTAATATTTTCACGGACGCAATAATATTAGATCCCAAACTATATGAATAATCATCGAAATTGTAGTAAACGAAGCACAGGGTACAACCCGGTGCTTCATTAATTAAAATTTCGCTGATAATGATTTTTATCACTTGGTAAACTCATGCGTTGGCGACACTGCCCACGCATGTATTGCGAGCAGTCCACGGCGATTGTACTATATTAGCCGTAGATGCACGGGTGACACTCTTATAAATGTATTATGGTACACGATGCAGCGTCCCCTTGGTACCAGGTTAAAACCCAGTCTCTCAAGTCACCAGTCAACTTCTGCATCAAGTGCCCACGCGTGGATCACGACGAGTCAACGGAATTGTATTTTTTCTTTGAATTAAAACCAGAAACGTGTTTTGACCGAACCTTTGACGACTTTATCAATACCATTAGACATGTGTTTCTCGCAACAATGAATGAAGACTCACCACAGCTGTAGTTTTTTGATTGCGCCGCGTAATTCTGCCAATTGTGTTAATATTGTAATGTTTTCAGAGCGAATAAAATACTTCACGATTTGAATATCTATAACAGAAGTACGAAATAATACTTGGTAAATGCATATCACATTTAAAACAACGGTGGTCTGCTCGCAAATTCCCTACAAAATAGGTAAATAAATCACCCATAACAGCGTCGAACTCCTTATAGATTTTCTCTGGTGAATTGAAAGCTTGCCTGCACCAAATACGAAGAATAGACGACACTTGTTAAACAAATACTCGAATACCAACAAAAAATTCTTTTTTTTCTTAAAAACATCGCCTGTAGTCATTCTCTGCAACGAGCGAAACTGCTTTTGGATGAGTGGGCTGACACAAGCTACGCTTTTTTGGGGCCTACAATTGTGTCGGTTATGGTTCTTGCGTCGGATAAACAGATTATAAGAGTAGTGGTTATATTACCAATTCCAGCCTGAAGTTTTTTCCCCCATCAATCGTGACAAAGCGGTGTTATCGATTATCTTCCCAGATGAATATGGTTCTGCTAGTTTAATAATTATAACCGTGTTTGTCACCACTAGAGGTTGACTTTTAACCTATCAACACGATCTCCAGAACTACACGACAACGCTTTCAGAATTTTCTTTTTTCTACACATTTGCGGGCCATCCACGGCAACGATGGTATCGTTTCTATCTGATATGGTCTACCGTAGATAACCGGAGGATGGGGCGCTTTTGTTTGACCAATAAAGGTGCTACCACGTGAAACGAAATGTCTGATGACAGAATTAACTGGCATGCTAAACTAAATGTGAATAATCACTTTTTGACGCCATATGGATGGATAGATAAGAAGTGTAATCAAGAGTATGAAAACATGGAAACCACTTGCACGTTAACTGACTGAACAGTCTGTTACGTTGATGCTTAATAAATATCCAATGCTGGACGTCTTAAAATCTCCAACCCGTGTTTCTTGGTTTACAAATCGGTATTATGCCGTTTCGATAGCATGCAATCAAGCTGCTATTAGTATTATATAACCGCTTGAACCCGAAATGCCACTTTTCTGGTCCAGGATCGTGGTGCGACCTGAATTCATAAAGTAGTAGAAGGTTGGTCAGTGTGTTGCGTGGTAGGCCAATTAACATGTTTAACTTGTAACACCAAGGCTGCACGAGGCGCGGTGGCGTTGCGGTAACGGGTTCTCGTCAGATCACCGAAGTTAAGCAACGTCGAGCCCGGTTAGTCATCGGATGGGTGGCCGTCTGATCGATCGATTCGGTCTCCCGCGTTTAACACCGATTTTCCAGATGGTTGCACGACCACGCCGTGTACTAAGGCGTACTGCACGTCGATGGTGTTCATGTCTTCAACCAGTCTATGCCTGCCTGTACTGTAGTGCGGAGTTACGATGTTGAGGAGCTGGCAGCTGCTCGTCGTTGCGCGGTGGTTCTTTCCGGGTACACCAGCATCCTCCAACCGTAAACTGCCACCGACATGATATGACCTTGGCTGTTAAGGTGTCGTTAAACCTTAACAAATAAATAAATACCTAGGCTGCACGTTGAAAATATTGATCTGTCTAACCCTAAACAATTAAAAAAGACTTTACCAATTGGTGGGTCTTAACTGGCATGGAATATAAGGTCAGTGTCCAAGGAGCTAACACACGAGATAATATTATACCCCACGTGACTTTCCGTTTCTCTGATTGGCTTACTACTAGCACTCTATTTCCCGTAGTTCCATTTGCAATCGATAGTCGGGCCCTATACCCTCTGGGGTGGAGCATTACGTCACAGATTGTTTCTTGAGCGGGCAATATTACGTTTCTATTTTTAGAACAAAACGCTCTGGATTTTAGGCGTCTAAGCTCACAGAAAGTAGCGAAGCATAAATGAGGAACGCATTTAAGAGTCAAAATTATTTTCGTTAATGTTTCGAAAAAAAACGAGTAAATCTGTGTATACTATCGATGGAAAATGTTCGCTTTACTTAACAAATCAGTAAGATTTTGCATGTGTTGTCGTCGACTGAGCACATGTAGTGTCTAGTGAGATGGTGGAGGTCCTGCCACTTCGCATTCGGAACTAGACCATCTCATTAGACACTAAATGGGTGTAACCATGCACAAATCATTAATTTGGGAATATGTCATTTCAACTTGCAGTCCACGAGTTGAAACTTCACGTTGTAAATATGGATTGGCCCAATACATGAATTCACTGCGCAACAATTAAATGCATGAAAATAAGACGTATCGTGCTCCTGAACCAGAACAGCGGGTTTCTAGTTCAAATAATTAATTTTGATTCATCTGCGACCGTTTATATAACAAATAACGCGAATTGGTTCGGAAACGAAATGAAATAATAATCTGATCCATTATATCGATGCATAAAGGTACCTTATAGAGTACACGGATCGTTCTAGATAGAAAACGCAACGTTCTGAGAACAATGCCACTGTCGTCGGGTGAAATTTTGATAACATTTTAAAATGTTTACGAGAATATTATTATTACTCACCGGAAAAACTCATGAATTTGTGAGACTGAAATGTTGCGTAAGCCATGAATAGTTGCATTGCTGCAAAATGTGGAAAGGGATGACATCAATCCTGACTCACAGATTTTAGTATCTCTTCCGTCTTTCCCACATGTGGACAACTGGGGTTAATTTACATGTGGGACAGGCAGTGACGAAAAAGCAACGCATGGGTTTTACAAACACGGTGAAATCGATTCCGAGTTCAAACATCCTTCTTCAAGTATGAATAATCGTTTGCTGACATACTCGAAGCTCTTGTTTCCAATGATTACAGAAACTCAAACGCGAGCCAATACAAATCACAGTTAGTACCCGAGACCCTAGAGGGGTTTGGCCATCCCCTTTTCGGCGGGTCCTCAGATGTGGATAGAGGACGGCCTGCTCAATTGGGCAGGTTTGCTGGTTGTTTATTAGCAGTTTTGCCCATTTGAGTTGGTCTGCTGCGAAATATTTGAATACGCAGCCCCTGACCAAAATGTTTCATCCTGCTAATACCATCTTGCAGGCACCTTGTTCTCCCGTGAGGTGCGATCCGAAAACCCCGGAGGAAATAATCCTGGCAGATGGGTACTAGGGCCCCGGTTATGGTAGTTGCCAAGATGGATATCAGGTCGTAAACACTGCTTTGGCCCTGGCCTCCATTTTGGAGATAATGTCCAACACACGGCTTTGGCCCCCAATTTCGGGAGGAGAAGGATGGTCGGATGGCCCGTCCTGATCAATCGGGAGCCGCCACTCAAAAAAATCCAGGGTGTCACGCCGGGGGACATTTGGTGGTCATTAAATCAGTCATTTCTTTTAATCACATACCATAATGGCCATTGAGATGGTAATGTGCCTTTGATCCATGCATATTGAGTTTGGCAACCTACTGCTATTAATAGTAATTTCTGGGATAGTTTTGCAGCATATGAAGGTGATGATATACTCATACCAGGCATTGATGATACAATATCTCTGGCCTCCTTAAAACTGATTTGCTCTTCGCATTTTATTTTCTGTATAGTTGTTTTCTTTTTTCCAGACAGGGCAATCTTTGGATGATGACATATTATTGCCCTGACAGTTTACACATTTAATGGAATTGGTGCATGGCTCTTGGTGTTGTTGGCCGCATTTGTAACATGTCGTTTGACCCCTGTAGTTGTTTTGCCCATGGCCATATTTCTGGCACTTGAAGCATCGAAGTGGATTTGGTATATAGAAAATCCACTTTGAGTTTCATATAGCCAACTTTGATTGATTTTGGTGGCTGAGAAGAATCAAAAAATAAAAAATAAGTATTTGTTTTTATTACTGATCCACCTTTCTTAATTTATATATTTTTAACTGCTGTTACACCTTGTGATTCGAGTTATTTCTGTATTTCGAGTGTATCAATTCCTGCCAATTCTCTTGTTCTACTACTCCTCTGCTGCTGTTTAATGTTGTATGAGGAAAAGCATTCACCCCCATATCTGCTAATTTGTCAATTTTCAATACGTTTTTAGTCTGGACTTCCTCAATATTGCTCAACTTCTCGATTTTTTAACATGCTCGACACTGCCAGCAATTCCCTTAACAACTTTTTCTAAGGTAGAGGGGTTAATGTCAGTTGCCTTCTAACCTTCAACTGCTGCATATATAATCACAAATTTTGGCCACTTTGGCAATGTAGGTGAATTGTTTGTGTCTGAGTCAGAATCGAAAATATCTGAAAGTGAGTCTTGCCCTCGTTTAAATTGTTTTTGTGTTTGATGAATCCATAGTTTGATTTTTAGTTTTCCATTTGCATCTACTCCCATCCACCGCAGAGTCCAACAAGGGGTTGAGTTACTGCCAACCAGTGAACCCACCAGGCTGCCAGTATTCCCACATACTTATATTAGGGCAGGATCTTTCAACTTTTAAGCATTATACTTTGTATAATTCCTGGGCAGATGATAATGACCTTCATATCGTGGAACATCTGTTTTAGTTAGAGACGATATCATTCACAGATCTGTACCTTTGAATACAAATTTACAGGCTGTGGCGCTACGCCTAACATTAGATAAAACACTTACACTATGTTCGATTTACGTTTCACCAAGTAAAACCCTACAACTGAATGATCCTCTGATGCTGGTCCATCAACTCCCAACTCCATACATTTTGTTGGGTGATTTTAAAGCACATAGTCCCATTTGGGGTAACTCCTTCAGTCAGGAAGATGCAAGGGGTAAAACTGTGGAAGAGTTTATTTTAAACTATGACTTGTGTTTGTTTAATGGTGGTTCAGACACATACCTGCACCCCGCATCTGGTTCGTATACATCAATTGATCTTAGAATTGCATGCCCTTCTATCTTGCTCCATTTTTTTTGGAAGGTAGAAAGTGATGTGTGCGGGAGTGTAGTTCCGGTGGAGAGGGTGCCCCCAGTGGAACTTTAAAACAGCTGATTGGGACACTCTATCATCGCTTTGTTCTGAACGCCTCTCACGGGAGAAATTTTAGGTGAGTGCTGACCAAATAGAATATTTTCCAAATGAGTTACTTGACATTGCAAACACAGTCATCCCTAAAATCCGAAACGTTTCACCAAACCATGGTTTTATAATGATTGTAAACAGGCTATAAAGGATCGCAAAAAACTGAACGGGAATTTAACAAGTCATCAACAACACATAATTGTGATAGGCTACGCATAAATCGGGCAAAAACAAGACGACTTACAAAAAAAAGAAAAGGTGGTCTTGGGGAAACTTATGTTTCTAAAATTAACCAAAACACCCCCATCACTAACATTTGGAAAATGATTAAAAAGATTAAAGGAAAAGAAACAAAATCAACTGTACAACACCAGCAAGACAGCAACACACTACTTACATCCAAAACTGAAATTTCAAACAAACTGACTTCCACATTTTCTGAACATTCGTCGTCTGAAAATTGTAATCCAGAATTCATCAAAATTAAAAAAAAACAACAAGAAAAGCAAACGATAAAATGTACCTCCAATAATTTAGAGAATTACAATATTACAATGAACCTTTCTCTATGGAAGAATTAAATAGCTCTTTACATATAGCAAAGGATACTGTCACTGGGCCCGATGAAATACACTACAAACTTTAAAACACCTGCCCAAAACTCCACTAGAACTTTTATTGTCAATTGCAACGATATATGGGTGACACGACAGTTTCCACCTAACTGGTGTAAAGCAACAATAATTCCCATTCCAAAGCCTGATAAAGTTCACAGCAGCCCAAGTAATTAAAGGCCAATCGCCTTAACAAGTTGTCTGTGTAAAACCATGGAGAGGATGATCAATGATTGACTTGTCTGGTTTCTGGAATCGAACAATCTACTTGTGAATGTTCAGTGTGGTTTCAGAAGCCAGAGAAGTACTGTGAATCATTTGGTCAGATTAGAAACGCCGATTCGCAATGCCTTTGCCAGAAAAGAATATGTGGTCGCCATATTCTTTGATCTAGAAAAGGCACAGAATATTACGTGGACGTATAGGATGTTAATCTTTTTAACATGGCGTTGAGAGGGAATATGCCTCATTTTATTGAAAACCTTTTAAAGGACCGCCAATTTCAAGTTTGTGTTAGGTCAACGGTATCAGATCCTCACGAACAAGAATTGGGGGTTCCTCAGGTTAGTATTTTATCTGTTACCCCTTTTCAATTAAGTTCAATAGCATCATCGACGCAATTGCGAATATGGTAGATTCGTTATTGAATGTTGATGATTTTTGATTTGTTCATCTGTTAGAGCAGTGAAAATATGAATACTATTGAGCTCAAACTTCAGCCGCGTTTAAATAGGATCCAGAAATGGGCAACAGGAAACGGTTTCAAGTTTTCAAAGACCAAAACTAATTGTGTTCATTTCTGTAAGCTCAGGTGTGACAGGAATGATAGTGCGTAGGAACGTTAGTCCCTCTGGACTATTATTCCGCGGAATAATAGTCCAGAGGGACTAATTTTCCTACGGACTATCATTCCTGTCACACCGGCAGCATCATCCTGATCCAGAATTGAAAATTAATGGTAGTCCTATTAATGTTGTTGAGGAAGTAAAATTCTTAGTTTTATTGTTTGACAATAAACGGAATTTCACTTCCCATATAAAACAACTGAAAGTGAAATGTAAAAACGCACTTAACATCCTGAAGGTGGTTGGTAGCACTGATTGGGATGATGTCCAAAAAACATTACTCCGTCGGTATAGTTCCCTTATCAGATCTAACTTAGATTACAGTTGTGTGGTTTACGGTTCTGCAAGAACTTCATATATCAAACCACTTGATGCCATTCATAATTGTGGCATTAGATCAGCCTTAGTGCTTTTAGCACATCACCAATAGATTCAATGCTTGTTGAAGCGGAGGGAGCCTTCTGCCGAGAAGCGCAGAATTAAACTCTCACTTCAATATGTATTAAAACTTCTTTCTGATCCGTCAAACCCTGCTTATAACTGTGTCTTGAAACCTCAAAATACTGATTTTTTTAATCGTCACCAGAAACATATCCCTCCATTGGGAATCAGAATTAAACCTCATATGTAGACCGCCAAAATTGAACAAGACACAATAAAAGAGAACTCCTCCTTGCCATCTTAAAAAAGCAACAGTTATTTGGACCTAGCATCTACTAAAAAGTCTGAAACCAATTCCCTGCAGTTTAAGAAGAAATATGCTGAAATTAAATCAAAGTACAGTGCATGTACATGGATCTATACGGATGGATCAAAGGATGAAGTATCATCGACTGTTGTCACTGGTCATCATATCACCTCAATCAGAATACCGAATCAAAGTTCTATTTTCACAGCTGAAGTTAAAGCTGCACAACTCGCGCTTGAGCACATCGAGAATGTACAGGAAAGAGAGTCGATCATCTTATCCCACTCTCTTTCCTCTTTGCTTGCTTTACTCAACCCCAAGTTGAAGAACCCTCTAATTTGGAGCTTCGTGGGAAGTTAACAACTCTCATGTCTGACCAATGTGATGTCGTGTTTTGCTGGTTACCCGGATTTGTATTTATCGCTGATAACACCAGAGCAGGCAGTGCAACAAGGCAAGCTTTAACCAAGCCTCTCACTGATTTTAACATCCTTTTCAGTGACTTAAAACCACTTATCAGTAACTACGTCAAATCTGTATGGCAGGCGGACTGGGATGGAGCGACAAATAACAAGCTCCATCGCTTCCGACCAACTATTTATGATCACTACCCGTCTAATAGCCTTTGTAGAAGGATCTTGCAGTTTTGACGCGATGTCATATTGGTCACACACAACTTACCCCATTCATTTTTGTTGGAGGGTAATATGTGACCAGAGTGTGTTCCATGTCAGCAGGTGTTGTCAGTGGAACACATTATTTTACATTGTACTGATTTTAATCATGTTGGAGGGCAGTATTTTACTGTCTGATCTTTAAAAAAATTATTTTATCGTGCGTGCCCGCAAGACAAGTTATCTCATTTTTGAAAGTAATCAATCTGTTTAATAAATTTTAAATTGTTTTTACTTTCCTGAATTCTCATCTATCCAGATCTATTTCACAGGTTGATTCACACAGCATTTTTTGTACCACTGGTCTCACCTTCACATTACGTTTCACACTCCATAGCTTTATTCTTCAGATTTCATATTTCAATGACTTTTTTAATTACTTCTTGATGGATAATGGTCTTTTTTAAAAATTACGTACTTTTATCGCCACGATATAGCTTTGGCTGCTGGTGTGGCGTTAAGCACCAATAAATAAATAAATAAATAAATAGTACTCGAGACAAAAATACTGTGCGAGCTGCGTTCCGCTTATAACACACTCATAACATGATTAGCCAGTAACGTGTACCGAAATTGTAATTCTAGAGGGGGTGCCTTTCAAGGCTGGAGGGGTCTGACTTTCCTCATATAATCGTACCATGGACAAATATTTTATTGCGCACCCCCTCCCCTAAAAAAAACTGGTACACCTTTGGTTTACACCAGCTCTCATGTCAAAAGTCTAATTGTGTAAGGAATCCGACACTGCCACGGTATTTTTATTTTGATTTAATCTGATGATGCATAAAATTATATAGATATTCTTTCCTGCTACAGTTATAAATATTCCAATGAGTAAATATTTATTTCGCCTTATAAACATCATGCTATCAATATAATTGGTGGAACTACGCGGCTCAGTCATCTAATTATTTCCGTGGATAATCTGTATTTAAAAATATTTAGGTTACAAACATGACTAACAATATTATAAGATCATTAATAATATCATTAAAGATTCGGTAGTCCAATCGGTCGACAAACTTTTATTGTGTGAATTCAAAATTCAAAAAGGCTTATGGTTCTTTTAGTTTAAATCGTCTGGGATATTTCAGTTGGTCGGAAAAGCGAACCGACAAAACAAAGGTAATATGTATTTATTTTTCGGAGTTTAACGACATTCGACAGCCAGGGCCACCTCGTCTCGGACAGTTTTACCAGTGGAGGTACACAGAGTACCACCGAGCAACGGCGAGCAACTATCACTCCCTCAAAGTACTAATTCCACACAACCAGGGTTAGCAATGGTTGAAGACAGGTGCATCATCGCCGTGCATTACGCATTATAACACAGCGCCACCATGCTACCACGTGGGCAGTCTGGATTAAAAACAAACAAAGACAATGGATTACTTAAGGGCTTGACTGGTCCCAGGCTACAGCAGAGGTGAGGTCCTTACCGAATTTGACTGTTGACTTCAGAGCCTGGGTTTACCCTGGTACCAAGGGGACAGTGCATCATGTACAGTATTACGTTTCTCATAGTCTTCCCGGTGCATTCACAACTACTACAGTACAATCACCCCGGACTGGTCGTAATCCATGTGTGGGCAGTGATGTCCACTCAAGCGTTCAGCAGGTAGTAAAATCATAATCAGTAAAAAGTTTACTTAGTGAGCACCGGGGTATATCCGGTGCTTCATTAATTAAATTTTTGGCGATTCTTCCCATAATTGCTATTTTGAATTTAATATTATTGCGTCAGTGGGAGTGTAAATATTGCACACCGGTGGAAAGTGCCCAGTCCACGGCACCGCACTGTACCTTGCACATGAGGCTAAAAACGCTGAGAGATGTTGGGAGTAAAAAACATTCAAAAAATAAATATAGTGGTAATTATGCGATAACACAGTTTACGGGATAAAAAAAATGAGCATAGTTCCTTATTAGACACACACTCATGCGTACAGTGAACAAACGAGGACAAATAAAGAAGGCTTATCCCGGGCCTGCCTCTGTCAGAATAGGCCACTGTCACTGAACATATAGTCACGTAGTTCCTCGTAGAATGCATGAAAGTATCCTCGACAGGGACATGACAAAAGAGTCTCGCGCCTGGGCGTGTGACCCCTTTCAATTTTAAACTGTACCTGCCTCCTGAAAACCCAAATTATAAGAAAACCATTTACACACCCTCACATTTGAGGGATGTATTTCTAGCTACTACCTGTAGATTTCCCACTGCGAAAGACATCCGGTCGCACCTCCTCTACTTGTCTTCTGTCTTTAAGACATTTGGGTGTCTAAAGAGCTGGAAACCGCCCCCTGGGTGCGTTACCGTTGAAATGACGCATTGTTGAATTCAAGAGCCGAGATAATGATTTTACGTGAAGAAATGTGGATCCAAATTCACAAAACGTCGCTAGAAATGATCACAGCCAGTTTTCACGTTGGCTCGATATTTTAATGTTCCAAAGCTGAATATTATGTGTGCCAAATGAGAGTTTTTTGTGCCAAAATAGATTTTTTTGTGATATAGGTATTTTAAGGGGAAAAACTATACGAACATTTTTTTTTATATTTTATGTAAGACAGATCAATAGCCTAAAATTACATAAAATCAAATATTACATAAAACGGTACCCAAAATAATAAAATAAAACGATAATAAATAAAATTGTTTTAGTTGTTCATTTTTATATAGAAATTCTCACCTCGGCGATCAATACGGTAACAGACTAACATGTGGATTGAAAATTTTATCATGTTATTACTGTGTTAATCTTTAATTTGGTCAATGGGAAAAGTAACACCTACAAATGAAGACAATTGATAATCTTGTCTATTGTTCGCTGGTGAAGAAACAAAGAATGTGTTGTTTACACAAAACACGACTTCTTAATGGGAGGTCACTGGTAAGGACAAATTGAGAGTGACTGGTCATTGTGCACACAGTTAAACAAGATTACTATTTTGTAATAAATAATGCGGGCATCCATATTGATGTATTTATCTTATCATTTGTTCGTTTTACTTGGGGCAAATGTGAAAATTCAGGTAGAATTTGTGTGCCAAATTGTTGTGCCAAACGCTCAAATTTATGTGCCAAATTTAAAAAAAAAGTGCATTTGGCACATTCGGCACATGCCAATGTGAACACTGGTGCCAGCCATGGATAAAATGTAAAATGCCATGACATATACTACCACAGGGCATGAAATTTGCAGTAGTTGGTCACCAGGGACTTCAAGTTTCTAAGTAGTGGAGGTGTGGGTGGGGGTGGGGGTGATGAATCGCAGTTTTTTCCTTTCGTTTTTCTTGATTTCCTCATTTCGCAATATGTTATTTATAAATATCCCATACTGGTGTAAGTTTGTTACGAATCGTTCCGGGTCTGACAGAGAAAGAGACCAGTGCTTATTTAATTATTTATTGGTGTTCAGGGTTACATATTTCTACACAATGAAAAAAGTCAGTGATCACAGAACTATATATATATATATATATATATATATATATATATTCTGTGTGGAATGTATCACATCAATGCATGTGTGAAATACTACGAATTTTGAAATAAAATACTCTAGCGATGTGACTATATACATACAACTGGTATGTTATTAATATTGCACGGTTTGGAGTTGACTGTACCAAAAATAGTGATTCTCGGGGAAGACTAGTCCAAACGCCTCTGGTGCGTGGAATATTCTTCCCAGGGGATCACAATCTTCGCATAGACAACGACATGCACCTCTAGCACGTGGACAACTCTTCCTCGAGGATCACAATATTCGCATAGACAACGACACGCACCTCTGGCGGCTGGACTAATCTTCATCGAGGATCACAATTTTCGCATAGACAACAGCATGAACCTCTGGCGTCTAGACTACTCTTTCTCGAGGATCACAATCTTCGCAGAGACAACGACATGCGCCTCTGGCGCGTGAACTATTCTTATCGAGGATCACAATCTTCGCGTAGATTGCGACATGCTATGCAATAATTTTTACAGTAAACCCAAACAAACCGTGGAAGAATTTTGCTACCCATCTGGGGTGGGATCCTTAAAGTATCTTAAGTAAAACGTTCTGCTTAAGTATATTCTTAAATAGTGCGAATTATGATTACGAAATTCTTATCTTTAAGTTTTTCGTTAATCGTATTCAAATAATTTAAGTTTTCTTAAAGTCTGCTTAACTTTAAGACACCTCTTTGTTGTCGCCTCATCCTTGTCAAAAATAAATCTGCGTCTTCAATCTATTGATATTAATGTCTTGACGTCTAAACTACATCATTATCAAATGCATAATTATGCTTTGTTGAGTAAAGTTGATTTAATCTGTTTTCTCTGGGAATTGCCAAGGTGTTAACTCGTTCATCCATGGCAACATACTTATGTTCTTTTCTAAGAAGTTTAGTTACGTGTTAAAATTAGGAACTGAATGCAAAGTCAAGATAGCCCCCTGAAATGTATCCGATAAGCAGTGTACTTAATAAAACTGCTATACTTAGCTTACCGAGGTGCTTGGTTTGTTTATGCATAACATCTTAACTACATTGCTTGGCAAAGAAAGCAATTCACGTCCTTAAGTAGAAATCTAAGTACAATCTTAGATTTTTTATGAATATCACTCTAGGATTCCAGTCCTAGGTATACTGCCTTTTCCACACGAACCCCGCCAAGAAAACCATTTTCATTATTTGAAAGAAAATTCCGGAAAAAATATCTGAAAATTGCACGCTTTGGAGTTGACTACACCAAAAGAGCGGTCCTCGATAAATAATAGTCCTCACGCCAGAGGCACGTGGTTTACTCTTCATCGAGGGTTACTATTTTAGCATAGTCAAGGACATGCTATGTAGCAATTATCATAGCATATGAAACCAAATGTGGAAGAATTTTGCTACCCATCAGGTTTCCAGTACTACAGTTGAAACTAAAAGTCCTGTCACCAAAAGTGCACTTATCTAGGTTTAATTGTGCGTTGGAATTGCGCGCAATTGCCATATTGAACGGCATCCAAAGCACGGCAGGTTCGCCTGGTTATTCATAGCAAACACATGCAATGTTTCTGCCAATGGACCTCCGGGTTACCCGGAGGTCCATTGGCTGAAACTTTGCTTGTGCACAGGCCATATATACAGAATTTGATAGCTTTACTTGGGCCACAACGCGTACATTAACGCGCATATCAACGTGCTATTTGTGCGCATTTCATGACAGGAATTCTAGTTTTAACTGTAAGTACACTATATGGGTCCAATCAAAAATCTATGGTGCTTCAGATAATGGAAGCTGATTAGTGTCCTATTTCGAAATTAAAACCAGCGCTCAAGTACAAAGGCTCAGTGATGCTATGTATTCGCAGCGGCATTATCGAAGGCAAATGCACAAATTGAAGTAGATAACTGCTTTGAAAATCTTCCTTCACAGTTTGATATTATTCAAGTATTCTCTGTAGTTATCGGTATAATTCAGTACAAATATACTCTAATAATGAGCACGGAAGGCTGCTTTAACAGTCCAGGATCGTGATACGACTTGAATTCATAAAATAGATTGTTACTCTGTCCGTGCATTTGTGTGGTGGACTAATGAATATTTTCTTCCCCCATGTAGCTAATATAGACTCCACCAGTTGATGGCTCTGAACAAGCATTTGGGTTCAAATGGTTTAGAAGAGAAGACAACAGCCCAAACAATAGACGACAAGTTTTGCAAAAACTGTAGGTCGTAATCTCCAGTTATAGCAATTGAGACATTAAACATCGAACGAAAGATTACATCAAGCGGGGACCGTTTTTCTTCTTCTTTGGGGTGGGAGGGGTGGGTGGAGGGGTGGTGTGGGGAGGGGTGGAGTAACTTCGTTTTGTTTATCCAGAGGCGTAGGTAGCCTTCCGAACTTGGTTGGGTTCGCGGTCATAGAAAGTCACCCATCCCGATATAAATGAGTGATAGTTCATGTGTCGTATTGCCATGGTGGGAATACACTACACCAAGCAAAATTTGGTGATAAAGCAGATATACAGCTAGAAACACGCATATTTTGCCCTTCACGTTTAAAAAAAGACCCCAGAGGGCCTAATTTTTTTAAATATGATATTCAAAATAAGCACCTTTTTTCTCCATTTGAACGGTAGTATCAGAGGCAAATGATATCGGAGAATCTGCGTTATATGCAAATAGTACTATCTGTGCTCACTCTAATTCCTCCTAATTCCCAGCGAGATTGCAATTACGAGAACCTAAAACAAAAGTACAAGTTTCATGTGACTGCCTCTGAGCCCTGAGCCAGCCTCCCCAACACACACACACACACCCCTCCTGCTTTCCTGCTGGTGGTGGTGGTATTATTGGAATAAGTTGGCCCTGACGTCCTCCGGTCATTCGCCCCTGTCTTTGTCAACTGTCTCACAGTGAGTGGATGCAAGATGTCACTGTATTGGAAAATTGCTGGGTACAGGTAAGATTAAAGCTGAAGCGAAATTAACTTTGACGGAACTTTCTTAGAGCCTTTCAACACGTTGGTTGTTAGTTAGGCAGCAGTGGGCAGACGAGAGAAGTTTGTATGTTGCGTCTTTTAATGCTATCAGTATCAATCCAGACACGCAATTTCAAAATATTGACTGCACCACCATAAATATTGAATATGGAACCATACATTTCCCATAGCTGATATTGAGGGAAACATATTGTGAAATTCACCTTTAAAGCTTAATGTCAGTGAACCCAATCCTATGTCGTACGGGTACTATTCCTTTTTATTTATTGGTGTTTAAGATCTCAAAATCTTATCGTTTGCGCATGGGTACTATTTATAATCTTTCAAAATAAAAATCTATTAATAGAGCATTAAGCAACATAAATTAAGAGTGACCGAAATTGACATTCCAGGGCGGAGGAATGAAAGATAGAACGTCCCTCTGACGTGATCAAATGGGAAAGTACACTGGGTGGAGCTCACGATTTTCTTTGCGCCGCCGAGCTGTGGGGGCTAGAGTCATTTTGCTGCGCTGTCTGCGTTTGTGTTGTTGAAGAGAAGATCGACGTAACTAGCGAAAAACAATATCATACTGGTCAGGGAATTGTACGGCCAGTTTTGTACGAAGTTGTAATATCAGAGGGTACTACGACTTGCAAATAGGAAAGAGATTTACGTATTAAACATCAGCTCTGGTAGGTTTAGTTCCTCATCAATTGCTAATAATACCCTGTGGCTAGGAAAGTTCACAGATACGACTGCGTTCTAATAATTATTACCAGAGTCGGATAGTCAATAAAGAAACTGCTCCTTATGTGCACTCCAAATAGTCCATTTCAAGCTTGGGTTTTGAAGATCAAACATATTAATCGAAAAAAATAAAGTGTGGAAATTATTAGGATTGCATTTGCTTAAGTCCCTGCATGTTGCTGGGGGATATTCCTGCCAAGGACAGCATTTCTCTTGCCACTGAAATAAGTATCAGTTTTTCACCAAGGATTTCTAAAGTTGAATACAGGTGAATTATTCATTTTCATCAAATCTGGTCAGGGCTATTTCCGAATAGCCATGACTAGATCTGATGAAAAATATCTTGAACAAACTTGAAAAAGAGGTAATCCTTTTAAATCACTGTGCATAAATCTTTGCATAAAGCAAAATTTTGGATGTCGGTGACAAGAACACACAATAAATACTTCTGTTTATGTTTCCCATGTGGTGTACATCCCCATGGTCATCAGTCCTGACCAATCGCAAACAAGGTTTATTCGCAAAGTGACGTAGATTATTACTTGTTGAGCCTAAAATTCAACTGATATGCTTATTGGCTATACAGGACGAAGTCGCTCACATACAGAGATAAATACATCGAGAAAACACATTATAAAAACACAAACATATAAATTAAAGAAGAGTCTAATTAAGAGCGGCAAGAACCGCTCGGAAAAAAACACGTTGATCCTTAAGAACCGCCAATGTGAAAACGTATCACCAACATTACGTAGCTTGTTCCTCGGTTGTTCCAATGTAACAGGGCTGAACGGACGCAGCGTTCTTGAATGTTGACACTGTTCAAATAGCTCTGATAAATTGCTGGTGCAGACCCAATAATGTCTTCATAAACCAAAATAAAAACTCCGTGTCTTTGTTTAACGGATAGCCAGTGATTAGTGAACACACGAGGAGTAATGTAGCACGATTTGTAGTTCTAGTGATGATACGGGAAGCACAGTTCTGAACTCAAAGTCATAATATTTTGTACTACATAAAAAAATAGTGACAAGACCAGTGGTGGTCATCAATGGATGAATGCGTTGCTCGTATGACCGGTTGCAAATGAGTTGCCCAATGTTTTGATATTTCGAAGATGAAATAAATCCGATCGATAGCTTTGCTCTTGGTAATAGTTAAACTGTCGTTAGTGAAACAACCCACTTTTCGAACAAGAGCAGACGTGGTTTAGAACTTGAAGGTCTGTAGATTTGTTTGGATATTCCGATGTGAATTTAATTATTATTATTATCTGCTTTTTGTTAGTCCTTTCGCGGGGGTGGGCGTACTATGTACAAAGAACTGGACATGTGCAACAACTCAGAGTGTTATATGAGACATGACGACCCTGTGCTCTTCTAATTTCCGTGGGACGTTTAATGACGTTAACGTTTCGTTGTAAGCAGTTTTGTCATCCCAACCTGACGTGGATGTTTTTAACTGGTTGAGAGCTAAATTATTTGTGTTGGTCTGAATTTGTTATACACGATTTGTTTTATTACATCTTATTGCATAGTGCCCATTCATTGTATAAACAAAATATTATTTACGTTTAACTGAATCGGAACACATGCAAGGAAATGTTGGCATTTTGCACTGACACCCTCATTTTTTTAAAACCCCGAGAGTGGCCTCTACCACTTGAGCAGTTAAAAATGGTTGTTTATAAGACGCAACAACCCTGGTTGCTTTTTAACGAAAATTGACAGCTATTTCGAACAAAGTGGCTATAGGGACACGCCGCCTCAACATTTTTCGCAGACACGCAACACAATCACAAAATAACTTATAAAATGCAATTGCGTCCATGTGCAGGCATTTCTGTAATATCTTATCTGCAAATGAAAGCATATCCAGCTGATCAAACAATTCCACATTCGACCGATCCAGTCTGTTCATTTTACTTCAACTTTTTTCTATCCGAATACTAAGCTTGGATGTTTATTTATTTGTTTATTTATTATATTTATTGGGATTTAAAGACACTTTCAACTTTCAGGGTTAACTCCCATCGAGACGTTTCACGGGTGGAGGAAGCCGAAGTACGCAACGAGAACTTCGAGCAGCGTCCTGCAGCTGTCAGACTCGCAACTATCGACGCACAGTACGCCTTAGTATATAGTGCCACCGTGCGCAACGTGGGCAAACGGAATTAACCCTCTACCCAACGAATC
Source organism: Pictodentalium vernedei (assembly GCA_031216915.1). Classification (NCBI taxonomy): domain Eukaryota; kingdom Metazoa; phylum Mollusca; class Scaphopoda; order Dentaliida; family Dentaliidae; genus Pictodentalium; species Pictodentalium vernedei. The sequence continues at coordinate 136,134,116 of CM062297.1, read as the reverse complement.
GCCCGCATCCGCCCACGTAATATGCAAATTCAGCAGCTGAAAAAAATGTTTTTCGAAAAATTTCAACAAAACCATATCATGTAACCCCTCTTTGGAACAAGCTCGTCGAGCTCGTTCCAAAGAGGGGTCACATTATATGGTTTTGTTGAATGCGTTGGGTAAAGGGTTAATGTCTTGGTAAGGACACAACGTATTTATCGCTTGTCAGGGTCGAACCATCGACCTTTCGGTTTGAAGATCAATACACTAATCACTGAGTCAACGCGCTCCCTGTGGGTTTAAATATTGGCGAAATAGAAGGAATAGACCGAATCCTGACAGGCACATATAAAAAGATAGACAAACCCGTATTCATGCGTTTATTCATAAACAATTATAAGTGTTCTTCCTCTTAGTCGAACCATGGCAGATCATGTTTGTCTTGGAAATGTGTGTCCTCAGATTTCACTGAGCTTTTGCCACCTATGTAATATATGAATATCTAGCAAGATATTAGCACTAAAATATTTTCCAATAAACCTTACAACTTTATCGCCACTCCACCCACCGCATTCTTGTCTCTTTCTATTATCTAGAGCATCGCATTGGCTTGAACCATGACGTGCATATTCTGATGTACATAACTCTAGTAGTGTTTTGTCAAGGCCGATAGTTGGTGAATATGAGACGATGTGGTTAAATGGGGTTGCTCTCCTCTTAGTTTCCAATTTATTGAACGCGCTATGCTGTCGGAAAAGAGATTGGATGTGGGAACCGTTTGGTGTGTGAGTTGGTGGAGAAGTCCGTTAAGGCCTGATTCTCTTCTAAAATTGCCACCACGCTATCCATATGATGTCCTGGAACACGCGATAGTTAAACTTATTCTTGTCCTAGTAACTTCAAATCTAATTGCTATAATTTTTCTACCTTTGGGATGTTGTGCTTCCATCGTGGGTTTCGTTTGAAGTGCACTCAATTGATTTGGGTTTTTCAGTACACACCACTCCCCCAGGAACACAGACAAACTATGTTGGTAATCGACGATGTTATGGCCTGGAAGCAGTCTAACCCTTAAGACAGTCCATCATCTAAATCTAGATTCAATCGTCTAGAATATTTGAATTTGTTGGGAAAACCAGCCTACGGTTCGCTTTTGCGATCAACTAAAATTTATTGATATTATTATTTTATTATTTATATGAAATCCCATCTACAGCAACACTAAATCAGGCGGAAAATAGAAGAAGAACGTTCCTCACACATGCGCCGAACGAAAATCGTTGACGAACTATTTTTGGACCAACACATTATTTGTCAAAACTAAACATATCCCCGTATACTTGGAAGTTCCGTTTGACCTACAATCACCGAAGCCGTGCAGTTTAACCAGAGCGATTGTGTTCCAATAAGAGCTATCACAAAGACAATACACTACATAAATACATATGTCTGTATAACATTACTTCTAAAGTTAGAAGGGAGAGTTCAAACCAATCATTATTAGCTATATTATGATAAAACATTGAAGAAAACTAGCTCAAATATGCGCGTACTACGATAGTACAAACATATGTACACCACATGTCCGACCTATTTATAAATATGCTCAAGGTAATCCCCTAAAAACACACATGAGTTTATAAACATTAGAAGACGATTAATCATCCAAAACTGAACCAATTTCGAAATAAGTCGCTGATAATTGTCAAACAAATTGCTGAGTGCCCTACTAATAATTGTTTTGTTTGTTTTTTTAGACGTAGGGCGTGTAATAAACACAAAACGAAACATGTTGGTGAATGGGTTGATCGATAATGTCACAAGCCCCATATCGATTAACCCATTCACACACTCGTGCCGTTCTGTGTTTATTCCATTCCATTGAATCTAAATATACCATAGACATTTTTTTCTTTGAATTAACGCCTGAAATATTTCTCAATTCAACCGTGGTTTGAAGAAATCTTTGACGACTTTATCAATTCTATTAGACATGTTTCTTGTAACAAAACTGGAATGAAGACATGGCACGGCTGTGGTTGCGCCGCGTAGTTCTACTAATAATGTTAATATTGTGATGCTTTCAAGACGAAGCAAATACTCCTTGATTGGAATATCTATAACATGACCACGAACGAATACATGTGTAAATGCATACCACATTTAATCAACGGTTATTTGCGCGCAAACTACACGCAAAGTATATAAATAAACGACCCATAAAAGGGTCGAACTCCTTATAGAATTTCTATGGTGGCTTCAGTGCTTGCCTCGCCAAACCCGAAGAGGAGACGACACTTGCTAAACAAATACACGAATAACAACTGATACAGACAAGTCCGTTTGTTTCTTTTTCAAAAAACATTGCTTATATCCTCTCACTGAAACAACCGAAACTGCTGTAGGAAGAGTGGGCGGGCGCAAGTTATTTTTGTTTTAGGTCAACCATTGTGTAGTTTATGGTTGTAGCGTTAGATAAACATATTATAAAATGAGCGGTTATTTTAGTAATTAAGGCCGGAAGTTTTGTCTTCCACCATCAACCGTTACAAAGCAAATATTTTCATAATGCTGCCGATTATCTTCCCAGATATATATGACTCTGTTAGTTTAATAACACTAATCGAGTTTCTCACCAGAGAAGTTGACTTATGGTCTATCAGCATCATTTACACTATTACACGAGAACGCTTTCAGAATTTTCGTTTTTCAACATAATGTGTTTTGCGGGTCATCCAGGGTAAAAGTGACATCGTTTTCATCTGATATAGCCAATGTTTGAGAGTCTGGAGGGGCGCTTTTGTTTGACCGGTAAGGGTGATACCACTTGAAATGGAAGATCTTATGGCAGAATTAACTGGCATGTTAAACTAACTTTGAATAATCAGTTTCTGCCCGTTTATGTGAATGCAGAGGTAATCAAGACTATAGAAACATGCACATGACTTCCACTTTAACCGAATGAACAGTCTGTCACGTAGATGTTTAATACATATCAATTTAAGTAATGCTGGGCATCGTAACATCTCCAACCCGTGTTTCTTGGTTTGAAAATCGGTATATATTCCTTTTGTATGACTTGCATTCAGGCTGCGATTAGTATTATATAACCTCTTGAACCCGAAATGCAACATTTCTGGTCCAGGATCGTGAATTGAATTGGTGCTATCTGAATTCATAAAGTAGAAAATAGTTGCTCAGTGAGTTTGTGTGGTAGACCAATCAAGATTTTTATCGTGAAACCCAAGGCTGCCGTTGAAAATATTGCTCAGTCTTCCCTTAAATAACCAATATAGACTCTACCAGTAGGTGGCTCCTTACCTTCATGGGGTATAAGATCAGGGTCCAAAGGCCTAACATACTAGATAATATTATAACACATAAACGTAAACAGAGAGAAATCCATTGGCTGGACAAGAGAATCGCTAATGTCAAACCTCTCCAAATTTAACATGAACATAATTATGTTTCTGCCCTTCCACTCTGTGTAGTATTCTTTTCTTTACAATTTTTCCGGAAACAATCCGTCAGTTTCGAAACTCGCCAACATACACTGCGATTCCCATGCCATGTCCAATGCCGTCCTTTACTCTTTGTCTCGCCATACCACGCATATTATTATTGTTGAATCTGATATATATTCCACAAAAGATATCTCAGATATCTCAGTTTATATTTGTTGGCATATTAGAATACGCACCATTGCTGGCATATTAGAATACGTACCATTGCATGTATTTGTTGTGCCAAGTAAGCAGAAAATGTCACGATGTCCGATTCAGCTGCAGTTCCGGTTTGGTCGGACACCGAGTCAGTCCTGTTCCGAATTAGTCTGATTCCAGTTAGCCATAATTCTGCAAATGGCCTTGAAAGATACAGTCGGCTCAGGACATACGTGTATAGACGACTCGCGGACATATCCACCCTTGTAGGCGGACAAGAAGATTATTTGCCAGATAGTTGTTGAGGAATTGTGCACGGACTTTTGTGACTTCAGCACACCGATAGTTTTTTTGGGACTTAGAATGACATTAACTTACCTTTTGAATCCTGAATTTTTCTACTATGTCAGTTCATCGGTAAGCTTTGAAACAGTACATGCTCCTTAACATTATACACCCTGTGACTTTCATTTTTCTGATTGCTGACTACTAACAGTCTGTTCCACGTAGTGCCCCTTGCGACCACTAGCCATGACAAAACATGAACGAGGAATGTATCTAAACGCCAACATGATTTTTATTCATTTTCTAGAAATGGAGTAAATCAGTGCACATGTATACTATCGATGAATAAAACTTTCAAAACAGCGAGGCGGCTTGAAAAACTTTAAAACCTGAAAACGGTATATAAATGCACCCCTGTTGGCTACTTATAAGGAAGAATGGATTTTTAACTGTTTACTCTACTTTGAAAATCAGTCAGATTTTACATGACTTGTCCTGAACAAGGCATATATATTGCCCAGCGCGGTGGTGCAATTCACTCCGTTTCGCCTTATTGAGCGCTACAGGGGTGTAGTCAACTCCAAGCCATGCACTTTTTCTTATTTGGGGAAAATAACATTTTCAAATTTGCAGTCTAGGTCTTGGTCCTGCAGGTTGAAAATATGGATTGGACTAACCCATGAATTCACTGTTCAACTATTAAATGTATGAAAACAAGACGTAACATGCTACCGGACCAGGGACGTGGCTTTCTGAATCAAAAGATTAATTTCGATTCATCTGCAACTGTTTTGATAACAAACGAAGCGAACTGTTTCGGAAGAGACACATGAAACACTGATCCGATCCATGTTGTCAATGCATAGTAGTACCTTATAAATTACCCGGTTCGTTCTGCATAGAAGGCGGAACGTTATTGGAAACTATTCCATTGTCATTTGGCGATATTTGAATAACATTTAAAAAAAAATAATAATACTCACCGGAAAACCACATGAATTTGTGAGTCCGTAATGTTGCGTAAGCCATGAATAGTTGCATTACTGCAAAATGAGGAGAGGGATGACTTTAATCCTGTCTCATAGTTTTTAGAGTCTCTTTCGTCTTTCTCACGTGTGGACATCGTGGTGATATAATGTTGAATGTTTTTATTCCTAGAAGATAGTCACGCTCATGTAGACGGGAATTAATTTACTGGTGGAACTAACAGTGACGAAGAAGCAATGCAAAAGCATTATATGCAAATTAAAATCGATTCCTACTTTAAACATCGCATTGCGGGTATGAATACTCGTTTGTATAACATACACGAAGCTCCAGTTGCCATTGGTTACAGAAACTCAAACATGGGCCAATATAAAAAGAGTTAGGAAGCGAGACAAAGATAATGCGGGAGGTGTGTTCCGTTTATAAAACACTACAAAAATGATTTTTCAGTAATGGAAACTGTGATTCTGGAGGGTTGTGCATTTCAAGGCTGCGGAATTTACCCGACAAATGGAGGGTTTCGACTTTCCTCACATAATGGTACTACGGTAAACTACCTTTAATGTGCCCCCCCCCCCCCACACCCACCCCCCCCCCCCAAATAAAAACAAAATAAAAAATAAGAAACACACACCTGGTATACCTTGTTTAACACTAACTCTCATGTCCCCAGTTCAATACTGTAAGGAATTCGGAGATGTTACGGGTTGTTTCTTTCGATCTAAGGCGGTTGCCACACTATCGCATAAGATTTTCTAGTCCGTCTATCGAACACGCATTTCTATGCGATTCGCATCGTTCCAATGTCACATTATTTCTACGTTTCCCTGGCTCCAAAGCTCTCCGTAGTGAGCACATATCAATTGAAATATCATGACAATGGGACCAAGTCATGATTGAAGACCTGTATATTGGAAAGGGCTGATTTTGCTATGATTTTATAAAATTATCTTAATTTTTCAATACAAATTTGAATAAAAAATCAAAATATTGGGGGCGGCAATGACGCAGACGTTAAACCACTTGCAAATTAATCATCTACATAATATTCATAATTTCACCACTGGGAAAATATAAAACTCGAGTAACGAAGATGCACACCCACCTTCAACACAGCACTTTCAGGTCAAAGGATCTTCGTCACTCCCAAACGTAAGAACTTGTCACACCCTAAATCGTTCTAATTCCTAGTGGCATTGCAATGGCGGAAGCCTGAAAGAAATGTACAAGTTTCATATGACGGCCTTTGAGACCTGATATTCCACCTACACACACTCCTACCGATTCTTTGCTGGTGATGGTGGCAATATAGGAAGAAGTGGGCCCTGCCTCCTCCCTCCGGTTACTTCGTCCCTGTCTTTATCAACTGCACTTCAAAGATTGGATGCAATATGCCAGTGTGTTGGAAATTAGCTGGGTATAGGTATGATTGATGTTGAAGCGAAATTAACTTTGAATTTAACTGAACGCCTTAGAATCCTTCAACACGTTGTTATTAGTTTTAGTTAGTCGGAACCACCAATCACTTGTGTATGGGTCCATGCTGCCTTAACCTTTCAACGCTGATGGAACATCCCATGTTAGTTCAATGGCATTAATATGAAGAGTGTTCACATTCGTTATTTTAGGGAAGACCAATTAATATTTTCAACGTGCAGCCTTGGAGCTGCACGTAGAAAATATTGATTGGTCTACCATACACATTCAGTGAGCAGCCCACTTTATGACTATAGTTCGTACAGCAATCCTGGGGGTGGAGGGAACGACTTTCGGGTTCCAAATGTTAGTGCATGTAGAATTGTTTTGAAACACAAAACTTCCCACAATGCAAATGCAGTTGAGAAAATCGACAAAATGATATATCCATATCGAAAGTGGAAATCGATACCCGGACAATTCATGATACATCACAAAAAGTTCATACACTCCTCCCATTTTAGTAAATTCTCTTTATGGAACTCAATGTTTGATGGTACAACCAATAATTTAAACAACATCATTCGGTGCATCCTCTTTTCAACGCCATCTGACAAACAAGGGTTTTATCACATCTAGTTGACAAAGCAGAAAAGAAATTGTGCACATTAGTCCCACGAATGGCTGAGGTCAATATATAGTGCAACTGGCGGTGCTGTGAATTTTCTTTTGTGTATGTGAAAAGAAACGGAGCGAATTCTGCAACCTAGCGCTGAAAACAACGAGGGTGTGTGTGCCTCCATGTAACGGCGTGGGTTATTCAATCCGAATAATTGGCAATCCTATTATCCCAAAGCGTAAATTGTAATCATGTAAATGACAAACACATTCACAGGAACTCACAACTTGAGACAGTTCGTGGTGGAGGAGTGCATGTGCGTGCATTGAGGTTTCTAAAACTATGAAACTGACCATAGCACTTTGCCAACAAGTATATTTTTCAGAACGGAAGTAATTAAATCGTATTTTACTTTACTTCCCCACGCTCTATTCACAAAATTAAAGCAGTCTTGGCCTGACAAGAGTTTTTTTTTTTATATTGATGACTTATTCATACAAAGGTAGATCACATTTCAGAATATTTTGTTGAAAGAAGTACTCAGCTAGCCGAAATTAATCCAGGCCATGGAAGGGTGATTGCAATGAGGAACAGGTGAGGCAGCTAGGGAAATGTCGAATGTATGTAATTATGTCCATCTCAAATCAGAATTTTTATTGTGTCTTTCAATATACACACAGAGGCCCGTGTCAGTCTCCGTCTGAGGCCAACCAGAGCTCATTCGTCGTACTCATTTTTACGCAGATGACACACAGCTGCACATTAGTTTTACTCACCCCTTTGAGCCTGAAGACATCAGTAAGATTGAACTTTGTATTTCAGACATTAATGCATGGATGTCTAAAAACTTTCTTAAATTGAACGATGACAGGACATAAGTAATATATATAGGTCTACCTCATCAACTTTCAAAAATGTCCAAACTGTCCCTCAATATTGGAGGTTCTGCGATAAAACCCAGTAGCTGTGTTCGAAACTTAGGTTATTTCATGGATGAAAATTTGACCGCTGATGAACATATCAATCATGTCTCTCGCAGTGCATTTTTTTATCTTGGAAATATTAGCAAAATTCGATCATTCAGTGATACTCAGACGTCACAACAGCTTGTCCACGCCTTTGTTACCAGTCGCCTCGACTATTGCAACTCTCTTCTGATTGGCTCTAAAACATCTATTCTTGAAAAGCTACAACACATCCAAAATTGTGCAGCACGGGTCATACCCAGAGCTCAAAAGTACTGCCATATAACACCAGTATTCTCTGAGTTACACTGGCTACCCGTTAAGCAAAGAATTCAATTTAAAATTGTCCTTTTAGTGTTTAAGTGTATCTCGATATCTGCACCATCCTACCTGTTCGATCTGCTTACCATCCACAAACCACCGAGGTCTCTTAGGTCATCAGGTCAACTCAATCTGGTTCAACCCGTATCTAAATTTACCAGTGTTGGCAATAGAGCCTTTGCGGTTGTTGGTCCAGGGCTTTGGAATTCTCTTCCAATCGACATAAAAAATAGTAAATCACTTGAATCATTCAAGTCTGGTACTGAAACCTACCGTTTTCGAAAGGCATTTCCTTCAGTGTTTTTTAATTTTGGTCATAAACTGACATTACCAGGTGCGTGGGTGTGACTGAGTCAGTGAGGATTGCCTCGTTACTCATCAAGTTAGACTCACATACTTGTTTTGGTAAAGTTGTAGTTTGTTTTGTCTTTTATTTATTTTGTTTTAATTCAATACCCTTTTTATTTAGGTTATGTCGCTTATCGCCGCGAAATGTGGGTAAAGAATTAAACTATTAGCCTGAGAGCTTGTGGCTAGCCCCTATCCTGCCGACCACGACAGTTATTGAGTATTTTATTATTATGATCTGGCGTTCGGGCATGCGCAGATTAACGCTATCATCTAATTACTTGTTTGAAACTAGACAAACACATCTTTTCAACATGCATCATAAATTTTATTAAATTCCTTAAAATATAAACATTTATTATATGCTAGCCTGTGAATTATCACCAATAATCTGAAAGATATTTCTCGATTTCTATCCAATCGATAGATTTTCCTCAGTAGCTTCTTAAATGACGCCACTCTACGCCGCATCACGTCGCCTTGAAGAAACGATCAGACCATTGTTATTGTTTGAAAGGTACGCATTTGGGGTCGAATTGGGCTGAATATTGTGCAATAAAATCTCTCGTAGCAGATAATAAAAAAAAATCTACATTGTTTTAGTCAGTATCTGGAATTATCTCATGACTGTGAACCTGAAAGTTTTATTTTTCAAGAGCGCTTGCGTGAGTGAAAAATAATATTTTCAGGTCCACACGATGATTGTTTTCAGTAGTTTCCTAAGTGGCGTCACGCTTCGGCGCATGACGTCGCCATGAACGTCGCCTCGGAGGAACGATCAGGAGATCTTTGTTATTGTCTCAAAACTGTTTGCAGTCGAATTGGGCTGAATATTGTGCAGTAAAATGTCCCGTAGCATATAATAAAGATAAAATGTACGCTTTTGTAGTGAATATCGGGAATTATCTCATTCGTGTGGACCTGATCGTATTATTTTTCACGAGCGCACACTCGCTTGCGCTCGTGAAAAATAATACGTTCAGGTCCACACGAACGTGATAAACCCCGATATTCATTAAAATAGCGTAGATATCCTCTATATATCTAGTACATCCAACCAAGACAATTCGGTCGTAGTAGTGTTAAAATGAAATAGAATGCAGTACGTCAGTGCTCGAGTGTCGGAATCCTTAGTTAACAAAAGACGAAGAATGAAGTAGTAAATATTTTATGTTGATGGTAAGAATGTCACGAGAAGAATCACTTCAAAATTGTTGAAACGTCAGAATACGGTCTTTTGATAGATTTTGAAGAATACTTTTAATGTTTCCCACACACTGGCATAACATATAACAAGGTCTTTTTTTTTGTTTATCTTTTGATTTTACATCCTAGCAGTACCCGCTTTCAGTACTTGCATAGATGGAATTATTATGTTGCACCGGTTTTGAATGTCTCTCCTATACATTTTTTTCCACCACGCACTTGCGCCCTTCATGTTGTACCACTTGACTATTTTCAAACGTTATTTCCACTTTCGGGATACTCATGAGCTCTCCTGTTCCATGAAGATGTTGCCGATATTTGTCACACTGTTATACGCAAATAAATTAAAAGAATGTAGTATGTTTGTTATCATTGTGGACAAATACTTTATCACACACCTATCAATGTAAAACACGGGATTTCCACTGATCTGTCTTTAAGATAAAAATAAACTTGCATCGCACATGTGGTGATACGGAACACGTTCGATTTCTTTTCGAACATAACTTGGACAGAGAAGGGACCCGTATAAACAAATCACGCCAATCATTGGTTGAATGCACCGGAGTCGAGATCGCTTTGAAATGTCAAGTTTCTTATTTAACCCTTTACATAACGCAGACGATATCAAAATTTATTATTTTAAATATCATTTTTTACATTTTTTCAACAAATTTCAACAAAACCATGTCATGTGACCCCTCTTTGGAACGAGCTCGACGAGCGCGTTCCGAAGACCAGGTCACATGATATGGTTTTTCGAAATTTTTTGAAAAATAATATTTTTTCAGCTGCTAAATTTCGATATTACGCCGGCGGATGCGGGCGATTCGTTGGGTAAAGGGTTAAATTTGCTTAGCTGGGATATTTAAGCAATCTGATTCGAGGCAAACATTTACAAAATAAAATAACATTCCCACTGCTTGTTCGTTGATAAATACTTTCCACAACTGGTCATATAATGATGGGGTGTGCTAAACTTATCAGCTATTTAAAAACGTTTCGTTGTGTTATTCCCGGTAATTTAGTCAATATCTGAAGTTCGATCTTCGTGACCGTGACACTGATCGGTGTTAATTGGTTTTGACCAACCGAATGCCGTAAAACTTAAAAAAACAAATTAGGGTCGGTACCCCCGCCACTTATTGCCAACGAGAGAAACTCCGCAATTATCCAGTTGGAAAGTGCTTTTAGTTCATGCTTCGTTTACATGTGAAGGCTCAAGAGATATCCTGGGCCAAAGCAATCGAGTGCGATAATTCTTACCCATTCAAACGTGTGTGCGGTTCTGCATATTTATTGCTCAAGCACTTGAGATTATGCGATCTGGTAAATATGAGGGTCGGTCTTACATATTTGTTAATACCCTAAAATCAAAAATAATGGGACGATCCTTTTTCAGAATGATACAAGAACACACAAGAGTACACGCTTACACACATCTTGTTCAACCGATTTTTTTGAGTATGTTGTTGTGTCTCTTGTTGACGGTGACAAACGAATCAACGCACAATCGCAAATACAAACCCAAATACAATATTTTGTGGTTTATTTTTGTAAGAACTCGGAGAAATCAGGAAGTTTTTGAGGGAACCCCAAACATTATTTTCCAGATTCACACAAACCGGGAAGACAAACCATCACATTATCTTCACACAAGCTAGGAATACACACAAGCATCCCAGTACAGTCGCCATGGATTGGTCGTAATCCACACATGGGTAGTGATGCCAATGCATTCGTTTACCATGTAAAACAAAATCATCAACAAAATGAAGCACCTGGTTGTACCCAGCGCTTGTTAATTAAATTTGTGATGATTATTCTTAAAATTTTTGTGCAAAATCTAATATTTCTGCGTCCGCAGAAATATTGCCTACCAATGGAAAGTGACCAATACACGGCGGTCGTACTGTATACGAATACGGAACCAAACAATCTTCACCAAACCCATCCCCAAAGAAGCATGCAGACCTCTGCCTTTTTGTTACAATATTGTTGTGAATATTCCCTGAACGTTAATTCGAAAGATCCAATTTCAAAAACGAACTGAAGTTGGAGCTCTTCACGAGCTGTTAGAAAACCGTCTTGTTATTTTGTTTAAACGTCAGTTCTGTGGATCGATCTTTTCTAGACCACTAACAAGATTCTGTTAACAAGAACTAGTGTAGGTTATTTGTAAGGTTCGTCTATTATGAGAGAAATGTAGGCACACACAAAAATCGGATTTTGTATACATATAATGCATTTATGAGGAGGTTGTGTTCAGAACTTCTGCGTAGAAATATCACACGTGTAAAATTGCACAAAAGAGGTGATATGGATTGTTGTTGTTATTCTGTGTTAGATGCATCTTTTTATATCATATTTTAAAGACTTTTCCGCCTATAGGATTTGTTTTCTTTAGAATCAATATGTACAACAGTAGGTACGCCACTGGCTTTTTATCACTATACGGAAAGTACATTATGATTTTCATCATTCTTCTCAACATTTGGTCCACCATTTATCTGGTTGAAACTGACGCCATCAGATGCAGCTTTCTCTTTACTTTTTTACGTTTATGGGCATATAAATAATAAATTACCAGAATAAACTCCAGTGAATGCTATACATCCCATAAGTTGCTTTTCAAGTGTATATCAGCATTGTTGATAACAACAAGTAAAACAAATGTGAATGTCGACGTTTAACCTGCGGTGTTTTACTGGTTGTAGCGCAGTTCACACTACCTGTTTTGTACAATGGCGCAAAATCATACATCAGGCTATGTTGGTCAGATGAGGTAGCGCAAGCAGGACTTACAATCTATGCGCCAATCAGAATCGATTCTCGCAAATGATTTCCATAAATAAACTAATGAGAATCAAATTTGGTTCTCAAAAAATGCTCATTTGATTCTTGTCATAGCTTCTGAAATTTCCCTTGAATGCCGGGAGGATTCTCCCAATCTTTAGCCCCTGTACCGCAACGTAAAACTGTGCGTTGGTAGTGGTGTCTAGTGATGCCTGTTTAGGCAGCCAAGACATCATTAGAAACCACTGCCAGGGTACTGTAACTACCACCAGAAAGAACACAACAATCCTGTATTTGAGAAAAGTGTTCCACATAGATAATATAAGACAAAGAAACTCGCCAATAGTGGAGCTAGGACCTTCACAGTATAACTGGCTGAGTGCTAAGATCCACTATCGGGGCTTTCAAACAAAGAGGATACCAGAGCAAAAGTAAAAATTGTCCTTGCTCATGTTTCATATTCAGTCAAACACACTTAAAATGTTGTTGATATATTTTTTATTACAAATTATGGGAGAGGAACGCTCTCATAATTTGTAATAAAACCAATTTTGAATAAGAAATTCAGAGCACAAAAAAATAATCTAACTCTCACCCAGTTAAACACAAGTAAATATATTAATATGAGGTTTTCTTTTTATCTACGGAACATGTACTGGTTACACCCACAAGGGTACAGTTAAAACTTGAAGAGCTGTCATGAAATGCGCACAAATAGCGATATGCGCGTTAATCTACGCGTTATGGCAATGGTAAGGCTATCAAATTCTGTACATAATATGGCCTGTGTACAAGCAATGTTTCAGCCAATGGACCTCCGGGTAACCCGGACGTCCATTGACAGAAACATTGCATGTGTTTGCTATGAGTAACCAGGAGAACCTGCCGTGCTTTGGATGCCATTCGATGCGGCTATTGCGCGAAGTTCCTACGTGCAATTAAGCCTTGATAACCGCACAGTTCATGACAGGACTTCTAGTTTGTAACTGTATAAGAGTATTCGCATATTCTAATTTATTTTCAAAATCTTAAAAATTGATTCTCGTGGTAGGAAATTGCGACACTCAAAACCGATTCATGTGAATCGGTGGAGATTTTAAGGCTTGTGCAAAAGTCATCGCGAGAAATGCCGGTTTGTAAAACAGCGAGTTCCGTTCCGGCTAGACACCGATGTTGTGTGTCACTAGGCATGAGCAGCTTGCACACGTGGAAGCAAGGCGTGATCATGTAGGTGATGCGATGTGCATTGTAGTGATGATCTGCATGCCGCCAAGTACAGGCCACGGCCTCAGCATACAATTATGGTCGGCAACATTATGTGGCGTTTCGGAGATGGTGATCTGGGCTTCTGCAACCTCAGTGACAACTTTTCTTCTTTAGACAGAATATCTAAATACATATCCAACACAACGAGTTTAAAATACAACCCAAATCAACTGAGTTGAGTGAATATGAACCCAATTGACTTCATATTTACTCGACCTATATAATTTTGGTTAATTTTTCACTCAATTTATTGTAGAGTGTACGGTTCCACATTACCTGATTGGTTGTTTCGGTAGCGGTAACCAGGCAATCTACCAAAGCGTGCAATCCATAAAAGGTGAAAAGAGGCAAAGTTGTCGCATGCCGTCTTTTCTCACCAAACGACTGGCGACTGCGTAGTGGATATCGAGTTGACAACCAATTGCTTTAAAGGACACACCAGGGGAATCTATACCAATAATTTGCCTATTTGTGCATATGTCACCCTTCTTTGTGTCATGGTGACAGATACAGTTATAACTAGAAGTCCTCCTGTAATAAAATGCGAACAAATAGCACGTCAATCTGCGCGTTTCTCTACGCGTTATGACCATAGTAAGGCTATCAAATTTTGTACATATGGCCTGTGTACAAGCAACGTTTCAGCCAATGGACTTCCGGGGAACCCGGAGGTCCATTGGCCGAAACATTGCATGTGTTTACTACGCGTAACCGGGAGAACCTGCCGTGCTTTGGATGCCATTCGATGTGTCAATTGCGCGCAATTCATACGCGCAATTTAGTCTAGATAAGCGCACAGTTCGCGACATGACTTCTAGTTTTAACTGTAGTGATTGAACATTCGAAAATACGCACTATGTATACAAAATTCTGAGTCATACAAAAACTGTATTTTAGATCATTGTTAGGTTGCATTGTGCACGTGATTGCGTGGACCGATATGTTCGCGGGTCACATTCAATCATACATGTACAGGTCCACAACCATTTTTGCATCATCAATATAATCATTCATATAACCAGCAAAACGCCGTCATTGAACAATGGCATGTTATCGTTCATTATATTTAAGGGTGCTTAATCTTTGCCTTTGTTTATATTTAATGGATAGAAATCGCCAAGTTGTTCAAAAAAAACGTCCATATTCACACGTTTCACGATATCTTACCCAGTCACATGTGAAATGAGTGAAAATCGCATTTCACTAAGACTCGCCTATGCGGACCAACGAATATTTGCAATGATGTTTAATCAATTCAAGGCCCAATTGTTTTGAAATCACAATAGCTGTTGGTATTAAGTGGGACAACAGCCGGGTGCAATTTGATCCTGAAGTGGGTAATCGACAATTATTGAAATAGCTTGCGGTGAAGCATAAACTGCACTGATAAAGTAAAACAGGATATCATCGGTATGTATAATGAGTTTAAGCTTCTCTCATTGATATGTAATATTACAGGACGACAATAGTTTCTTTATTTAGGCACGAACCGTGCCGCTTTGTATGGTCCCTGCAACAAAACAGACTGTGAACAGTTGGACTGGTCGTATCGTATCGCCTTTATACATGGAAGTCCGGACAAATCAGCAATCATAGTATTTTCTGCTTTTTGAAATCAAAATCCGCACGGACAAATAAATATAATATGACAATACGCAAGGCGTAAGAAGGAACCCCAAAGTATCCAACATATTGAAATATTTCATTCCGCAACCATTACTCCAAAAACATTTTGGTTTATTCAGTCGAATTCCTGCAATTGTTTAATTTCAGCCAAACATGAATACGTTTCACAGTACTAAATATTTTCCCATAAACGACAATTATAACGTTCAGGAGAAAAAATATGGTCGCATCATTTTAAATTTAACATTCAAATATTTTTTGTCAAGTATAGCCCTTCAGACAACCTTTTTCTGATTTTTAAACATGGGTCATGCAACAAATAAAAGAAAAACTAACAGAAAGGGAAGTGCTGGTCACATGTTCATATTTCTTAGGGAATTCCCAAACAAAACACACCAATACTCAAACAAATTTTTAGGTTCTAAAAGTCCTCAAATCATCCTCTTTCTTCATCTGGAACATTCAACAGCAATGCAAAATGTCAGTAGACTTCTTCAAATGTTTATTGAAACAATATATTTTCCCAAGACTGCTTAGTTTTGGGAATTACATAATTTCCGAGCGCAACTTTTAGAGGCGGGTAAATCTAATTAAAATATTTACAACAGTTATACCTATGAGCAAACCCAACCCTACCAAAGATACATTTACCTCTTTCATGTGATGAAAGAGTCATTTCTGTAATAGAATTCAACTTTTGGCTTCTGTCTAGTAAAAAGCATGGGAAATTTGTTCTTTTGAAGAGAACTGTCCAATCTGTGTCAAATAGGCTTAAAAACTGTTATTGCCTCCGACAGAATTTCTACTCTGTTACCTAATAAGTTAGGAGGGATAAGAATTCACAGCTTCCTTTGAAACTACCCAAATCCCAAAATAAAACTAAAATCTGCATCAGCACACAAAACCGTTTCACAAAATCTGTTTTAATTAATCATTCAGCAAGATAAATAGTGCCCCATCACCATGAAACAATATGTCAATTTTGTTTCAAAATTGGGGTTGTGCAGGGCTTATAGTTCCTCTAAATTTGGGGGAATCCATTTGCATTCTTGCGGAAATAGTTACGAGAATTCAGACCTGCTATGGGCCAGGATCCTATTAGGTCAGTATGATTGAACCCCTTTTGCATACTGATAATACATGTTAACCCTTTACCCAATACAGCTTTTTAATTTTTACAACACCAACTACTGATTTTTACCCCCACCCCCCCTCCCCCAGGGGCCTTAATCGCTCACCTGACAAGGTGGTTCAGAGAAGTATTTTGGGTTAGATTCAGTTAGTCAAGGTTCATGGACACTACATACATGTAGGAATAATGTTATGAAATTATTCATAATTCTAGTGTCCATGTCAGATGATTATTAGCATAGGTCTTCCTGATTGCTTCCAATTATGACAGCTGTAGACAAGAACTGCCAAACTTCCAAGGGTTGTTGTGTCACTGCAGCCTGAAAGGCAAATTTTATGGAAAAGCTCTAAGGAATGGGTTTGAACATTTATGAACAACCTCGAACTTAACCCACCCCTGCCCAAATATTAAGCCACAGACTTGAAATGGACAAACTCAAATCTGCACCCCCCCCCCCCCTCTCATTCCTGCGATACCAAATATGAAAGGGTTCTGTCTGGCAGGAACCAAACTGGAACAAATTTACATCTGACCTCCCCAGAGATGTTGTACACCAAATATTAAAGCATTAAGCTAGTGGGTCTGAAGAAAAAATTTTTTAAAGAAATTTTCTCACGTTGCTTTGAGTTAATTTGCACTCCCATAATGAGCCCAAATATTAACCCATAGATTTGGCTTGAACAAACATGAATCTGCCCCCCTTAGAGATGTTGTAAGCCAAATATGAAAGGATTCTGACAGGTGGATCTGAAAAAATAAAATAGAGTTTTAAAGAAATTTCCTCATCCTGCACTAAGTTAAACTTTGGGCTTCAATAAATAGACCAAATATTAAGCCAGAGACCCGATTCAAACAAACTTCAATCTACCCCCCCCCCCCCCCCCCCCACTAGAGATGTTGCATTCCAAATATGAAAGCATTCTGACTGATGGATCTGAAGAAGGTTTTCAAAGAAATTTCCTCATGTTGCACTGTTGATATTTGGGTGCCCATAGGGAGCCCAAATATTAACTCAGGGGCTCGATTCGAACAAACCTGAACCCATCCCCCCTCCCCCACCCCTAGAGATGCTTTATACCAAGTATCAAAAGATTCTTATACATGGTTCTGGAGAAGATTTTTTTCAATTTTGGAAAACAATTTATGCGTGCTATCAGAGAAATGCTTGGGACCCCCTATGGGTGTGGCAACGTTATTTGAACAAACTGGAATTCATATATAAGGAACATAAATATCAAATTTGGTTCAATTCGGCTCAGTTGTTTATGAGGAGAGGTTGATAATGTAAAGTTCATGCCGGACAGGACGGACGGATGGTCGACTGACAGAAAGTAATCATTTAAGCACCCCCTGACTTACAGTCAGGTGAGCTAGAAATAAACATTATTCATCAAGCGTAATAATTATGGATGTTACTGGAACCGGCTGATGAGAGCTGGTTCCAATGACAGCCATATTTGTACAAATTTTATTGCCAGGTCATGTTAGTGTTGTATTGGTTAATTTGCTGCCTTTGTGTTAGGTAAAGCGTTAAACTGACTCAGTTCTTTTCATGTGAATCCTAGCTACAATGTTACGAGAAGCTACATGGTTTCTAACTGGTTTTGTTGCACGGATCTCTACGGGAATCGATTCTCAGATTCTTATAAGCCCTGGCTGAGGCTATATAATTCACCAATATCAATAGAAAGTGCCATTTCATCTCAACAAACTGATGTCAAATATTCTTTTACCTAGTGATGGGATAAATTATTGCCCTGGATGTGCCCCCCCCCCCAAACCTCCCTGTATGCAGTTTTTCTTAAAACAAGAGGCCCCAGGGGGGCCTGAGGGTGCCCACATGACATGGTAGCCTAAATATCAACCCAGAGAACTGATTTCAACAAGTTGCATCTACTCCTCCTGAGAAAAGCTTATACCAAATATCCAAAGATTCTGACAAGTGGATCTAAAAAAAATGATTTTTAAAGAATATTCCTCATACTGAACTGAGTTATAATTTAGGCTCCCACAGGGAGCCCATATATGAACCCAGGGACTTGGCTTTAACAAACTTGGATCTCACCCCCTTAAGGATGCTGCACACCAAATATCAAAACATTCTGACTGCTGAATCTGAAGAAGATTTTTAAAGAAAATTCCTCATTTTGAACTAAGTTACAATTTGAGCTCCCACAGTGAGCCCAAACATGGACCTAGGGACATGGCTTGAACAAACTTGAATCTTGCCTCCTAAGGATGCTGCATAAAAAATATCAAAAGCATTCATCTGCTGGATCTGAAGAAGATTTTTTAAGAAAATTCCTCATTTCGAACTAAGTTACAATTCAAGCTCCCACAGTGAGCCCAAATATGGACCTAGGGACATAACTTGTACAAACTTGAATCTCACCCCCCTAAGGATGCTGCATACCAAATATCAAAACATTCTGACTGTTGGATCTGAAGAAGATTTTTAAAGAAAATTCGTCATTTTGAACCAAGTTATCATTCGAGCTCCCACAGTGAGCCCAAAGATGGACCTAGGGACATGGCTTGAACAAACTTGAATCTCACCCCCCTAAGGATGCTGCATACCAAATATCGAAACATTCCGGCTGCTGGATCTGAAGAAGATTTTTAAAGAAAATTCCTCATTTTGAACTAAGTTATAATTCGGGTTACCACAGTGAGCCCAAATATGAACCCAGGGACTTGGCTTGAACAACTTGAATCTCACTCCCCTAAGCATGCTGCATACCCAATATCAAAAGATTCTGCTGCTGGATCATGAGAAGAAGATTTTCAAAGACATTTGCCTGAAATGCACTAAGTTCAAATTTGGGCTCCTATACTGAGCCCAAATATGAACCCAGTGGGCCGATTTGAACAAACTTGAATCAGATCCACCCCACAATGTTGCATATCAAATATCAAAAGATTCTGCCTGCTGGATCTGGAGAAGAAGATTTTTAAAGAAATTTGCCTGAAATGCTTCTATAGTAAGCCCAAATATGAATCCAGGGGGGGGGGCTGATTTGAACAAATTTGAATCAGATCCACCCTACAATGTTGCATACCAAATATCAAAAGATTCTGCCAGCTGAATCTGGTGAAGAAGATTTTTTAAGAAATTTGCCTGAAATGCACTAAGTTTGAATTTGGGCTCCTATACTGAGCCCAAATATACACCCAGGGGGCGGATTTGAACAAACTCGAATCAGATCCACCCTACAATGTTGCATACCAAATATCAAAAGATTCTGCCTGCTGAATCTAGAGAAGAAGATTTTTTAATGTTTTTCCCATTGCCTACAGTGTTAAAAAGTGTTTTCAAAGTCCCGAAACTGTACCCTATGATAAAACCGATAGCAATTTTTTTGGACCAATCCTTTCTGTTGGTCCTAAGGAAGCTTCACACCAAATAAAAATTCTCAGTGCCGTGCAGTTTTGGAGATATGGCGTTTTACTTCTTTTCTATTTTTAGCTCCTGCGGTTCCCACGGGGCTACAGAAAAAGAAAATTCAGCATAAATTAGGTACTTATGACCCAATAAGCCCTCACATAAAATTTGATTCAAACCAGCCTCTCGGTTCGGAAAATAGAAATTTTTGGCGGGCCAACAATTTTGTCCCTCCCATAACAACGCCAAATTTAGCCCATCAAACTTCTCTTAAAGAAATCCAAGTCTACACCTTCAAAGGAAGCTGCATACCATATATCAAGTCTCTACTACTGGTTGATGAGAAGAAGATTTTGGTGCCCCTTGGGGACATGGCACCACCCAGGAGAAGGGGGCAACTTCATTTGAACAAATCTGAATTGGCATTAGGTAATAAACATTTACCCAACATTTGAATAATGTAAAGTTAACACCGGATGGACGGCGGACAGAATGTGATCAGTAAAGCTCCCACTGAGCTTCGCTCAGGTGAGCTAAAAAACTATATTAATTTTTTAATAAATTGATGGTGACATGAATTTCCCATTATTTTTTAATCACATTCTTTCTTCTGAACACATTTCACATTGTGTTTGATATTTTGCAATCTTTGTAAGAAAAAGCCTAAGTTTTCTCAGTTAAGGCACCTCAAGTCATAAAACAGTGAATTTTTCCAACAGAATGATCAGTACCTGCTACTGTGGTGTCTCATGACACTGTTAAAATTCCTAAAATCACCAAATATTGATTCATTAGTGCTGTGCTTGTGCTGCAAATATCCACAAGTGCACTTTCGCTATTTTGGTTTTAATCCCCACAGGCATGCATTCTGTCAAAGGGAGAAAAATTGTAGAAAATATGTTCACAAAGAGGACAAGTTGCAGTAAAGTCGCTGTGGACGGGTTGTAATACACGCGTGGACAGTGATGTCCACTCGTGCGTTTACCAGTCAATAAAAATCATCATCTATAAAATTTTAATTGAAGCACGGGGTTGTACCTGGTGCTTCATTATTTATTAAATTTATGATGATTATACCTATAGTTAGTGTTTGGCATCAAATATTATTGTATCCGTGGAAATATTGCCCATCCATGGAAAGTGAGCAGTACACAGCCACTGTACTGTATTTGTTTCAAGTATATAATATACTCTTTGAAGTTTAATATATTTGTGATAGGCTGGGTCCAAAGTACTCAGTACTTGTAGTACTCGAGTACCACTTTTTTGATGAAATACTCAATACTTGCCAGCCCAGATTTGTGTGTGTGTGTGTGTGTGTGTGTGTGGGGGGGGGGGGGGGGGGGTTAAATGAAAAGCAAAGAAACATTTCATCTGAAGGACAGACAGACATGCAGTAACAAATTTGGGAAGCCTACATAAAAGTAGTGACTAACTTAAAATGAAAAATATAGATAGAAGAGCCAGGGCAATGTTGTCAAACAAAAAACAAACAAGAGCCCCCAGAGGGCCTGATGGCATTCACCTGACATGGTAGCCTAAATATCAACCCAGGGAATTTATTTGAACATTTAGTTGCATCTGCCCCTCATAAGAAAAGCTTATACAAAATATCAAAAGATTCTGACCGGTGGATCTCAAAAAAAAAGGATTTTTAAAGAATATTCCTCATACTGAACTAAGTTATAATTCAGGCTCCCACAGAGAGCCCAAATATGAACCCAAGGACTTGGCTTGAACAAATTTGAATCTCACATCCCTACGGATGCTACTATATACCAATATCAAAAGATTCTGACTACTGGATTTTAAAGAATATTCCTCTTATTGAACTTAGTTGTAATTTGGACTCCCACAGGGAGCCCAAATAGGAACCTGGGGACTTGGCTCGAACAAACTTGAATCTCTCCCCTCTAAGGATGCAGCATCCCAAATATCAAAATATTCTGAAGAGTGGATCAAAAGAAGATTTTTAAAAAATATTCCTCATATTGCACTAATCTAATCAAAGAGAGTCCAAATATGGACCCAGGGATTTGATTTCAACAAACATGTGAATAAATCTTCCAAAGATGTTATATGCAAAATATGAAAGCCTTTGGAGCAGTGGTATGGGAGAAGAAGATTCTTTAATGTTTTTCCCATTACTAAAATGATGACTCCACATAAGTCCTGGAAAACTTCCCTATGATAAAACTGATGGCAATTTTTTTTTACCATGCTTTTCGGCTGTTGGTAAGGAAGCTTTACAAAATAAAAATTCTCAGTGCCGTGTAGTTTTGAAGACATGGACATTTTAAATTTTTTCTATATTTAGATCCTGCAGTTCCCACAAGGGCAACCGGAAAATGTTTTGGCATAAATTAGGTACTTACATGTACAACCCAATAAGCCCATCATATCAAATTTGCTTCAAATCAGCCTCTCAATTTGAAAAATAGAAATTTTGGTACAATTCGGGCTCCTACAGGAAGCCCAAATATGAACCCTGGGACTTGGCTTTAACAAACTTATATCTCACCTCCCTAAGGATACTGTATATATCAAAATATTCTGACTGCTGAATGTGAAGAATACTTTTGAAGAATATTCCTCATTTTGAACTAAGTTATAATTCAGGCTCCCACAGTGAGCCCAAATATGAACCCAGGGTCTTGGCGTAAACAAATTTGAATCCCCCCCCCACCCCACCCCTCCCCCTGTAAGGATGCTGCACACCAAACATCAAAACAGTCCGACTACTGGATCTGAAAAAGTCTTTTAAAGCAAATTCCTCATTTTGAACTAAATTATAATTCAGGCTCCCACAGTGAGTCAGGGTTTCACAAATATATTTTTGTGGGATCCATTTCCAACATGTGTCTTAATCACATGAATTATGCTTATTTATCTTCAAATACATATATTGTTAGATTGTTGAACCACCACATCAAAGGCTATTGCAGTAATCATGTTTATAGAAATTAATTAGATCTGATACGGTTAACCCATATGTGTACCCATACGCGCAACTAGTAGAAAACTGTATGACGGAGGGCCACCACAGATGCCGACATTATGTACACCATACAAGGTATGGGTACATATAGAAATGGATTGGAGGAGTGTCTAATTTGACGGATAAAGGGTTAATATCTCCGGATCAAATTATCAGATTTACATAAAAAAATATACAGCACAGCACACCAGTAACCTGAATAAATATATAAAGTAACATGACAATCGGATTGATATTTTTTGAGTTATCTCATGCCAAAGGGATTGGAGGAATTTTCAATTTGAAGGTTAAAGGGTTAATATCTCAGGATTAAATTATCAGATTTACACCAAAAACTATACAGCTCAGCACATCAGTAACCTGAACAAAAATATAAAGTAACTTGACAATCCAAGCAATATTTTTCAAGTTATCGAATGCCAAAGGGATTGGAGGAATTTTCAATTTGAAGGATAAAGGGTTAATATCTTGGGATCAAATTATCAGATTAACACCAAAAACTATACAGCTCAGCACATCAGTAACCTGAACACAATTGTAAAGTAACTTGACAATCCAAGCAATATTTTTCAAGTTATCAAATCCCAAAGGGATTGGAGGAATTTTCAATTTGAAGGATAAAGGGTTAATATCTCAGGGTTAAAATAACAGATTAACACAAAAATCTAGACAGCTCGGTACATCAGTAACCTGAACACAAATATAAAGTAACTTGACAATCCAAGCAATATTTTTCAAGTTATCGAATGCCAAAGGGACTGGAGGAATTTTCAATTTGAAGGATAGTAACTAGACAATCCAAGCAATAATTTTCAAGTTATCAAATGCCAAAGGGATTGGGGGAATTTCCAATTTGAAGGATAAAGGGTTAATATCTCAGGATCAAATTTTCCGATTTACACCAAAAACTATACAGCTCGGCACATCAGTAACCTGAACACAAATATAAAGTAACTTGACAATCCAAGTAATATTTTTCAAGTTATCGAATGCCAAAGGGATTGGATAAATTTTCAATTTGAAGGATAAAGGGTTAATATCTCAGGATCAAATTATCAGATTTACACCAAAAACTATACAGCTCGGCAAATCAGTAACCTGAACACAAATATAAAGTAACTAGACAATCCAAGCCATAATTTTCAAGTTATCGAATGCCAAAGGGATTGAAGGAATTTTCAATTTGAAGGATAATGGGTTAATATCTCAGGATCAAATTATCCGATTTACACCAAAAACTATACAGCTCGGCACATCAGTAACCTGAACACAAATATAAAGTAACATGACAATCCAAGCAATATTTTTCAAGTTATCGAATGCCAAAGAAATGGATACGGACGCCGGATGGACAGACGGACGGACATTCTAATAAATGGGTACTTAGGTGACTATTTTTACGGGACTACAATAAAATGCATGTCCATTATACTAAAACAAGTGATTTGGGGGAAAATTTTTGGGGTGGTAGCAAACCCTGACCCTACCCTTTACTGACCCTAACCCTACACCCCCACCCTCTATTCTAAACCCCACCCTAGACTAATGAAAATGGCTATTTTTTTAGGGTACATTATCATAAAATGCATGTCTATTCTATTAAAACAACTTTTTGGGAAAAAAATTTTTGGGGTAGTAGCAAACCCTAACCCTACCCTTTACTGACCCTAACCCCACCCCACCCCAACTCTAAACCCCACCCTAGAAAATTGGGATTTACTTGTGGGACTAGCCACCTAAATCGCGGTAGTCACCTAACCCCCGTTTATACCGAAAATTAGCCCCCCTAAGTAGTCATTTATGAGTGCGGATGGATGGACAGACAGACAGACGGACGGACAGACAAAGGATGGACGAATGATGGATGGTCACCCCGGATGCCAGCATTCTGTGTACCATACATAGTATGGGTACACATAAAAAGTAATTGATCAGTAAACCGTTACTTTTGAAGTACGGTACTATATGGCAGGGTATTTGATGGCTGGATTCACATCGCAAAATGCTATACAAAAATGTCCAATTGCTAACCATTTTTCTTTCATATTGGGTAAGCTAAAATTCACTATTTATCATCACTTTCTGAAACCAAGATGGAAACTGCTAATCAAATTTTTAAAAACAAAAAATACCCTGTATGGGTTAACTATGGAACAAACTTGCTCCAAAACAGGCAAACATTGTTACACTGGCTCACATCAATTGCATGAGACAGAGAAATGCATGCCAGTTACGTGCCAAAATACTTGTTCACTTGCATGATGATTATACTGTATCAGCTAAAAACGGTCATTCTCAACCCTTCACCAAATGCAGGTAGCAGACGATACTTGCACAAGAAATTCTTGAATTACTAAAGATTTTCAATGTTTGTCTCAAAAACATAGCTTATGACCCCCCCCCCCCCCCTTATTGGAACAAGCTCAATGAGCTTGTTCCAATGAGGGGTTATAAGCTATGTTTTAAGACAAAAATTGAAAATATAAAATTTGAATGGACATGTTTGTATATGGCGCTGCCCGGTTTTGTCCATTATGCTGAGTAAAGTTTTAATTATATAAATAGTCAATGGTACAGCAATTATTCAGCTACCTATTGGGGCAAGTGATTAATCAGTTAACCAAGGTTAACCCATGCGATTAATCAATCACGAAAACCCTTTAATCGTTTCAGCTCTAAAATTAATTTAATTTTATTAAATTTTATCTGATGAAAAAATGCTTATATTTTGGGGGGAATGGTAAATATGGATCATCTTAACAAGCATTTGCAAGAACATCACAGGAATGAAATCACCGTTCTCGCAATTTGCGAAACACTGGTGAGCAACAATATAGGCTTGGCTTGAAGAAACTTAAATCTCACCCGCCTAATGATGGTGCATAGCAAATATCAAAAGATTCTGATTGGTGGGTCTGAAGAAAAAGATTTTTAAAGAATATTCCTCATACTGCACTAATTTCAACATTTGGACTCCCATAGAGAGCCCAAATATGGACCCAGGGATCTGATTTCAATAAACGTGTAAAAAAATCTTCCAAAGATGGTATATGTGAAATTTGAAAGGTTTTGGAGGAGTGAATTGGGTGAAGAAGAGTCTTAAATGCTTTCTCCATTACCCACAGTGTTACAGAATGCTGACTAAGCATTTTTTTCAAAGTCCCGAAAAAGTACCCCATGACAGACCTGACAGAAATTTGCTTAGACCATTCCATTCTGTTGGTCCCAAGGAAGCTTCACACCAAATAAGAATTCTCAGTGCCATGTAGTTTTGGAGATATGTGCGTTTTGAATTTTGTTCTATTTTTAGCTCCTGCGGTTCCCATGGAGGGATGGGAAAATATTTTGGGGCATAAATTAATTACTTATGATCAAATAAACCCACAAATTAAATTTGGTTCAAATCAGCCTCTTGGTTCGAAAAACAGAAATTTTGGTCGGGGCGAAAATACTTGCCCTACAATAATGAAGGCAAATAAAGACCCACAAACTTCTCTTGAACACAACTGAGTCTACACCTCAAAAGGAAGCAGCACACCACATATCAAATCTCTGCTACTCCTGGTTCACGAGAAGATTTTTTAAGATTTAGGCAAAATTTTTGGGCATGGTCGTACTGAGGGCCAGGGCAACTTGATTTAAACAAAATCAAAATGCAATGTCATAACAAACAAGCATCTCAAATTTCACCTAATGATTAATCGGTTCAGCAGTTTTGGATAAGACGCAAGCACCAAGTTCACGGACGACGGACGGCGAGTGATCAATACACCTCACCCTGACTGAAAGTCAGGTGAGCTAAAAACTCAGTGGACCATGAGTGCTGCAGTTGGGCGAGACGCTTGGTTCAAGGAGAGAAGAAACTTGTAGCTGCTGGCTTTCGAAAGTGTTGTTAAAACCCAATAAATAAATAAACAAGAGGCCCCACAGGGCCTGAAGCACTCACCTTGAACAGAACATGATATAAACAGAGAACAGAACACGATATAAGAGTCCAAGAATGAATCTACATTAAGCAATCCATCTCCATAGGATACACTGCATATCTTTGAGCCCCTCGGGAGTGACAAAAACAGTCCAAGCATCATGCCTTTTCTTTAGTTGATCATGATGTAAAATGTGGAGCTCCCCTCTCAAGCCCCTTGATACAACCTATGTAGATTACTCTTCACCTCTAGAGGGTACTGAATAAAAATTGTCTAATTCTTCAGCTACTTGGCCAATTCTGGCTCCTATAGGGAGCTCAAATATCAACCCAGGCACTCGATTTGAACAAAGTTGAATCTGATCTCCTTAGAGATGCTGTATACCAAATATGAAAGCATTCTGACTGGTGGATCTGAAGCACAAAATTTTAAAGAAATTTCCTCATACATGTATTGCACTGAGTTCAAATTTGGGCTACCATAGCGAGCCCAAAATGTGAATCTCCCCCCCCCCCCCCACCCTCCCCCCTTAGAGATATTGTATACCAAATACGAAAGCATTCTGACTGGTGGATCTGGAGAAAAAGATTTTTAAAAAAACTTTCCCATATAGCCCTAAGTTAAAATTTGGACTACCAAAGGAAGCCCAAATATTAACATATGGACTTGGTTTGAACAATCTTGAATCTGACCATCATAACAATGAGGGTACCAAACCTAAAAAAATTCTCACTCATGGTTCTGAAGAAGATTTTTAAAGAAAATTCCCCATAAAATTTGGGCTCCTGCATTGAGTCCAAATATGAATGAATGGGCTTCATTTTAACAAACTTGTATCTGACCCCTCTATGGATGCTGTACACCAAATATCAAAAGATTCTGAACACTGGTTCTTGAGAAAAGATTTTCTAAAATGTTTGCAAAAATGCTGCGCCAACATTATTCTGATGCCCTCTGCAGAACTCTCTAACAACAACAGAGGGCATTTTTTTACCATTCAATTCTACTGGTCCTAAGGATGCTTCATACCATAACAGTTCTCTGTTCCAAGTGGTTTGGGAAACATGGGAGTTTGAAAACATTTCTATTTTTCACTCCTGGGGTTTTTTTTGCATGAGGCAAGTATTTATGACCCAATATTACCACATACTGAATTTCATTCAAATCGGACCATCGGTTCGGAAAATGGAAATTTTGGGTAGTACCAAAAATCTAACCACTGCCATTATAAAGCCAAATAATGCTTCACAAAGTACGTTTGAACACACGTGATTCTACATCTCAAAAGGCAGTTCCATAACGAATATCAAGTCACTGTACCCACTGGTTCATAAGATTTTAAAAATATTTTGGGAGCATTTTACCCCACCCCCTCCCTATGGGGCTGGGCATGTATTACAAAAATGTAATACCCCTTTGGTACCATTACTCACTCTTTAACTTGAATTGACCAAAACATGGTGTTGATGGATGAGACGGATGGACAATGGACGGAGAGTGTTTAGATATGCCCTGCTTGACTTTGTCGAAGTGAGTTAAAAAAAAAAAAAAATTAAATGGTTCATGTCCGATATTTTACCCACGTTATTAAAATTGATAAATTTGTCACTGGAGTGCAACAAGGTTTATGCTATATATAGCATTGCAAAGCCTTCTTGCACTCAAGCAATGGAATACTCCGAATACACCGCCACCCATGCTATTCTGTAGATTATCAGGCCTAAAACAAACCCAAAACATGAACTTATTCATGAATATTATTACAATGAATACACTGTCTTACACAAAGGAATACCACACAATCCAGTGTAGACTGATTTCAAAAAGTCCTCCGTAGTGGAAGGGCAATTTTAACAAACATACAGGCCCAAATACGCTCCATACACAGAGTAAAAATTCCACAAAATTAATAAACATTCCTATATGTTTAATAGGAATTAGGAGTATTGTAATTAAAAGTCAATTGTGTGGTTGTTTATAAACTTATATTACTTTGTTATCAGGTGTTAAAAAATATTAATATTTGTAAACACACCCACCCATTTAGATAAGTCCCTGCTCATAGCAGTAACACAGACATACAGTACAGTTGCTGGTCATAATCCTTGCATGGGCAGTGCATGATGTCCATGCATGTTTTTTCCAGGTAATAGAAAATCATCATCAATAAAAATTTAATTAATGAAGCACTGAATTGTATCCTGTGGTTCATTAATTAATTTTTTCTGATTATTGCTGTAAACAATGTTTGAAAACTAATATCACTGCATCCGCAGAAATATTGCCCATCCACGGAAAGTGACCAGTCCAAGGCAGCACAGAGTCAAGGTAATTGTGTTTTACTGTCTTTAATTTCAAATTTTGTTTGTTTTTTTGTTTGTTTTTTTTTTTTTTTTTTTTTTTGGGGGGGGGGGGGGCACCAGACCCCCTCCACTGATGAGAGGGTCACACACCCTCTTGTCCTCACTCCTATCTCACTGCTATGTGGCTCAGGTGATTCTGTGCATCATATTCTTTATGACTCCCACTAGATACATGTATTACTCTTGCCCCTACATGTAACTTAGATATCCTGGCTAAGCACCAGTATAATGGTAAACTAACATCAAATTGTGTGCTTATGTACATGTACAGTAGCTAACATATTGGAATAGTATAATGTGCTTTGTCAGAAACTTGATCAAGTATTGATGACAAACAATTTATCTTATCTTACCCTGGTGCCAGTAATAAACAGTGTAAAAATTCCACAAATTTTTACACTGTTTATTACTGGCACCAGGTTTTTTCAGCTATTAGCTAACATAAAATTGTGCGCTTCATGAAAATTATTTTGTTACTACCTGTTAAAAATTACTGTTTCTTGTTTTGCTCTTTTAGAAAAAGAAATCACTCCTTTTCTGGCAGGCATACTAAACACCGAGGTAAACTGAGGGATACCAAGGAGAATGAAAACAGGAGAGAAACGGGTATGAGGTGGTGTGTTCTTTTTATTATTTATTTATTGGTGTTTAAAGTCACATTTATCTGCACAACAGCTTATTGTGACCATGGCAGTTTTATGGATGGAGGAAACTAGAGTACCCCAGGAGAACCACTGAGCATACTACACAAGCACGGTTAGCCTTGTTCGAAGACAGGTGCACCAAGAACATGCAGTATGCCTTAGTACACAGCATACCTTGCCCCCACATGGGTAGTGGGGGGCGAAGTGTCTTGCCCAAGGACACAAAGCTGATGCAGCAGGTGGGAATCAAACCGAGGATCTCTCAGCTTGCAGTCTGCACCTCTACCTACTGAGCTAATGCACACCTGATGGTGTATTCTGATTATGTAAATAGATTTAAGCAGTACTAGCTAGTATGTGATTGGTTTTAATGCCATATTTGAGAATTATGGGTGCTGAAGTAATAAGAGTGCGCTGAAAAATCTTCCCTTTGGTATTTAGTAGGTAGCTTGGTAATGGTAAAGTGACTTCACCTCAGTAAGCAACAATGTGAAAGCTGGCAGCCATCTTTAATATCGGGCCGAACCCCAAAACACTCGTTCTCATCCCAAGGTGACAACAAAGGTACCCAAGAAGTTTCATGAAGATCGGTTCATAAATAATGTACAGCCTCCAGCTTTAGCATATTGACATGTGCACTTACAGTGTATATGTAGCACTGAATAAATCAAAGTTCATCTAATTTGCATAATTTCTGTACAAGAAAAAAACCTGTATTTTATGTAATGTATTCCATGTTACTAAACAATCATACACAAATTTATTCAAATCAGAACTTTCATACAGAAGTTCTGTACAAAAAACTGATTGCAGTAATTTCAGTACAAAATAGTTGCCAGCGGCCATCTAGAATTTTGGACCCCTCCCCAAAAACACTCATTCTCACCCCATGGTGATAACAAAGGTACCCAAGAAATTTTGTAAAGATTGATTCATAAATATGGCCTCTTGCCCAAGTTGTATAGAAGTTCTGTACAAAAAACTGATTGTACCTAATTTCAGTACAAAATGGCCACTGGTAGCCATCTTGAATTTTGGACTGCACCCAAAAACACTCATTCTCATCCCAAGGTGATAACAAAGGTACCCTAGAAGTTTCATGAAGATCAGTTCATAAATACAGCCTAGCCCAAGCCGTATTGACATGTGCACTTACTGGGTATACATGTAAGTAGCACTGAATAAATTAAAGTTCATCTAATTTGCATAATTTCAGCATGAGAAAAAAAACGGTGTTATATGTGATGTACTCCATGTTACTAAACATTCATAGAAAAATTTATTCAAATCAGAACTTTCATACAGAAGTTCTGTACAAAAATGGCGACTGCACTAATTTCTGTACAAAATGGCTGCTGGAGGCCATCTTGAAATTTGGACCGCACCCAAAAACACTTGTTCTCGCCCCACGTGATAACAAAGGTACTCAAGAAGTTTCGTAAAGATCGGTTCACCAATACACCCTCTAGCCCGAACCGTATTGAATTGCTGTTCGCGAACAGGCGGACAATGGGCCATGACATAACCTTAAATTTGACTTTGTCAAAGTTGAGCTAAAAATGGGGAGTATCCAGAGTATCACAAAACAAAAACCTATTTGTAAAGGACTCCCCCTTTCAAGGACAATGGGACAGCGTTGGCATTCACCACCATGCTGCCTTGAGGCTGCATTTTGAATTCCTGTGGTTGTTGTTCTTATGAAATATTATTTTATTATTATCAGTTATGGTACAAATACGGTACCGAGAGCACACTTTCAGGAACCGCTGATGTCTGACGGCGACTGTGTGTCAGTGCGTGAGGTGCACACATACTTTTGGGGTTCTATACACCACATCCTTCATTTTGCAATATAATTTGTGTAAATTTATTTGGAATTTATAGAATTTCAGACTTGTAAATTTCATAGTATTGTTTTTGCCTTAGTTATGGTGCTTTATAAGTAATGGGCAATTTAGTTTGAAAAAAAGGGGTTCATGAAGATTCAGCCCTCATACTTTTTCAGAGAATATTCGGTCCCCAATTTCATTCATTCCGCCACCCCTCTCTCCTATTAACCCATATAATGAACATCCCAAAAGACATTTTAATATCTAGATATTTATGCTTGTTCGCAACTTATTATGGACACAAATGGACACAGATTCAAGGTAATTGTGTTTTACTGTCTTGAATTTTTTTATTTTTTTTTTTTGAGTGGGGGGGGGAGAGGTGCACCCGACCCCTCCACTGATGAGAGGGTCACACACCCTCTTGTCCTCACCCCTATCTCACTTCTATGTGGCTCAGGTGATTCTGTGCATCATATTCTTTATTACCCGGCCATACTCCCACTAGATATTACTCTTGCCCCTACATGTAACTTAGATATCCTGGCTAAGCACCAGTATAATGGTAAACCAACATCAAATTGTGTGCTTATGTCCAGTAGCTGACATATTGGAATAGTATAATGTGCTTTGTCAGAAACCTGATCAAGTATTGATGACAAACAACAATTTTCATTACCAGTACCTGGTGCCAGTAATAAAATAAGATTTGCAAATATCACCCTGCATTTTTTCAGCTATTAACTAACATAAAATTGTGCGCTTCATGAAAATTATTTCGTTACTACCTGTTAAAAATTACTTCTTGTTTTGCTCTTTTAAAAAAAGAAATCACTCCTTTTCTGGCAGGCATACTAAACACCGAGGCAAACCGAGGAACACCAAGGTGAATGAAAACAGGAGAGAAACGGGTATGAGGTGGTGTGTACTTTTTATTTATTTATTGGTGTTTAAGGTCACATTTATCTGCACAACAGCTTATTGTGACCATGGCAGTTTTATTGATGGAGGAAACTAGAGTACCCCAGGAGAACCACTGAGCAATGGCAAGCAACTGTGAGCTCCCCAACATACTACACAAGCAGGGTTAGCCTTGTTCGAAGACAGGTGCACCAAGAACATGCAGTATGCCTTAGTACACAGCATACCTTGCCCCCACATGGGTAGTGGGGGTGAAGTGTCTTGCCCAAGGACACAAAGCTGTTGCCGCAGGTGGGATTCGAACCGAGGATCTCTCGGCTTGCAGTCTGCACCTCTACCTACTGAGCTAATGCATCCCTGATGGTGTATTCTGATTATGTAAATAGATTTAAGCAGTACTAGTATGTGATTGGTTTTAATGCCATATTTGAGAATTATGGGTGCTGAAGTAATAAGAGTGCGCTGAAAAATCTTCCCTTTGGTATTTAGTAGGTAGCTTGGTAATGGTAAAGTGACTTCACCTCAGTAAGCAACAGTGTGAAAGCCGGCAGCCATCTTTAATATCGGGCCGCACCCAAAAACACTTGTTCTCATTCCAAGGTGATAACAAAGGTACCCAAGAAGTTTCATGAAGATTGGTTCGTAAATACAGCCTCCAGCCTTAGCGTATTGACATGTGCACTTACAGTGTATAAGTAGCACTGAATAAATCAAAGGTCATCTAATTTGCATAATTTCTGCAAGAGAAAAAAACCTGTATTATACCGTATTTTTTGTGATGTATTCCATGTTACTAAACATTCATACAAAAATTTATTCAAATCAGAACTTTCATGCAGAAGTTCTGTACAAAAAACTGATTGCACTAATTTTGGTACAAAATGGTTGCTAGTGGCCATCTTGAATTTCAAACTGCACCCAAAAACACTCGCTCTCATCCCACGGTGATAACAAGGGTACCCAAGATGTTTCGTAAAGATCGGTTCATAAATACGGCCTCTAGCCTGAGCCGTATAGAAGTTGTGTACAAAAAACTGATTGTACCTAATTTTGGTACAAAATGGCCACTGGCAGCCATCTTGAATTTTGGATCGCGCCCCAAAACACTCGTTCTCGTCCCTAGGTGATAACAAAGGTACCCAAGAAGCTTGGTGAAGATCAGTTCATAAATACAGCCCCTAGCCCGAGCCGTATTGACATGTGAACTTACTGTGTATAAGTAGCACTGAATAAATCAAAGTTCGTCTAATTTGCATAATTTCTGTACAAGAAAAAATCCTGTATTTTTGTGATGTATTCCATGTTACTAAACAATCATACACAAATTTATTCAAATCCGATCTTTCATACAGAAGTTCTGTACAAAAAACTGATTGCAGTAATTTCAGTACAAAATAGCTGCCGGTGGCCATCGAGAATTTTGGACTCCCCCCAAAAACACTCATTCTAACCCCATGGTGATAACAAAGGTACCCAAGAAATTTTGTAAAATCGGTATATAAATACAGCCTCTAGCCCAAGTTGTATAGAAGTTCTGTACAAAAAACTGATTATACTGGTAGCCATCTTGAATTTTGGGCTGCACCCAAAAACACTCATTCTCATCCCAAGGTGATAACAAAGGTACTCAAGAAGATTCATGAAGATCAGTTCATAAATACAGCCTAGCCGAGCCGTATTGACTTGTGCACTTACTGGGTATACATGTAAGTAGCACTGAATAAATTAAAGTTCATCTAATTTCCATCATTTCAACATGAGAAAAAACCCTTTATTATATGTGATGTACTCCATGTTACTAAACATTCATACAAAAATTTATTCAAATCAGAACTTTCATACATAAGTTCTGAACAAAAAACTGATTGCACTAATTTCTGTACAAAATGGCTGCTGGAGGCCATCTTGCATTTTGGACCGCCCCCAAAAACACTCGTCCCACGGTGATAACAAAGGTACCCAAGAAGTTTTGTAAAGATCGGTTCATAAATAAAGCCTCTAGCCCGAGCCGTATTGAATTGTTGTTCCCAAACAGACGGACAATGGGCTATGACATAACCTTAAATATGACTATGTCAAAGCTGAGCTAAAAATGGGGAGTATCCAGAGTATCACAAAACAAAAACCTATTTGTAAAGGACTCCCCCTTTCATGGACAGTCTGACAGCATTGGCATTCACCACCATGCTGCCCTGAGGCTGCATTTTGAATTCCTGTGTTTGTTGTTTTTATGAAATATTATTTTATTATTATCAGTTATGGTACAAATATGGTACCGATAGCACACTTTCAGGAACCGTTGATGTCTGATAGCGACTGTGTGTCAGTGTGTGAGGTGCACACATACTTTTGGGGTTCTATACACCACATCCTTTATTTTGCTATATAATTTGTGTAAATTTATTTGCAATTTATAGCATTTCAGACTTGGAAATTTCATAGTATTGTTTTTGCCTTAGTTATGGTGCTTTATAAGTAATGGGCAATTTAGTTTGAAAAAAGGGGTTCATGAAGATTCAGTCACAGAAAGATTCAGCCCTCATACTTTTTCTGAGAATATTCGGTCTCAGTCGTGGTCGCATGTCATCACCTCTGCGGTCAAATCCTCACAGAAATTTTTTTTTTAAATATTCTATGCATTTTTTCTATTGTTTTATTTTAAGGATTTATGATTACTAATTATGACAAAATTACAAGTGGGATATGAGAGAAACCTTAATGAAGCTGGAACTAAAAAAAAAATAGGGATCTGCGAATCACAAATTTCTTTTCAAATTGAATCTCGAATCGAATCATGTCTCTGATATCGACATCGAATTGAATCCCGAATCGAATCTTAAAAGACAAGTTATTTCATATTGCATCAAACGGAAGTTACGGAACACTGTGATGACCCTTATGCGATGGAGTGAACACCTTAAACACCAATAACTAAATATTCTCTGTAGCACCATCGCTGAAACAGCTAGGCCTATTGTCCATAGTTTTAGTTTTTGAAGGCCTAACTTGTTACTATTCACGTTCTTAAGAACGTGAATAGTAACAAGTTAAGCCTTCAAAAACCAAAACTATGGATAATGTTCTGGGCCAAATTCACACCTTATCTAACAATTAAACATTGTCAATTACTCAAATAAATAGGAATTGAGCCTACATGAATGAATTTTCTAATGACAGTTTTATCCTATTTTTGTTGGAAATGTAACAAATTGAAGTTAGTATGAGAGATTCGAAAAAATCGAATCCTGAGACTGATTCGGGATCGATCTCGAAGCATGCGTATGGTATCGATATCGAATCGAATCTTGAATATTCGCAGGACCCTAGAAAAAACCTTCCCAAAACAAGCTGAGAGGTTCTCAGCTCGAATCCCAATTGTGGCAACTGAAATAAGGCGTACTGCACATCGATGATGCACTTGTATTCAACCAATGCTAACCCTGCTTGCTTGGAGTAACAATGTTGAGAAGCCTGACAGTTGCTTGTCACTGTTGCTCGGTGGTTCTCTCCGGGTGCTCTGGCTGGGTTCCTCCCCCAGTAAAACTGTTGGGTGGCCCTGGCTGTAAAAACTGTTGTTAAACCCAATAAATAAAGAAATCAAATTTGCTGAATCCAAGACCTTTGAATGATGGTTTTGATTGGGGTGTGTGTGGGGGGCATGGGGAGGGGGTGGTTATACAGTGGTGCTCACTTAACTGGATATATCTTAATTGCATATCCCTGTTAATAGAATGTAATTTCCCAACACAAAACCATTTACCATGCCTCCAGTACAAATTTGACCTGGTAACTGAATATAGGTTATAGAGTAATCTCCTGTTAATTGAATAAAAAATCTTGTAACATGTTGAGAAATTGCCCTGACTCTTCCCAGCTTTCCTTTGTTATAGACCAATTTGGCCTCAGTACATTCAATACAGGCATTTAATCTATTATATCTTGTTTGACAGAGCTCATGGAGCTTTGTCAAACAAAATATAATAGAATAAATGCTAAGTTTATCTCTGGAATACAGGAAAGTGACACAATCCCTGTTAATTGAATACTCCTGCTAATTGAATAATGTTATTGGCAAAGTGGCTCTTCAATTAACAGGGTTCCACTGTACAGCAAACTGAGCAAAAACAAATATCACAAACTAATAATGAAACTATGTACTTGTGAAATTTTCATGTGGTCATTCTACAACATGTTTTAGCTGGTACTATACAGTTTTGAAGGTTAAAGGGCTCAGTAGTTAGAGGTGTAGGCTGCAAGCCAAAGGGTCCTCTATCAAATCCCACCTGCGGCAACCACTTTGTTTCCTTGGGCAATACACTTCATTCCCATTGCCCATGTAGTGCCATTGCGTACCAAGGCATACTGCATGTCAATCGTACACTTGTCTTCAACCAATGCTAACCCAGCTTGTGTGCTGTTTGTACGTTAGATGTTTGTAATTGCTCAATGGTTCTCTCTGGCTTTTCCCATCTGTAAAACTGTCCGACATGAAGTGACCCTGGCTATCGAAGTGTCATTAAACCCCAATAAATAAATCAATAAGAATCATGTGTCCCTATTCTGGAGAACAGCTTGGGGCAAATTGCCAAAGGATGGTTTGGGTTAGATTAGTATCCAGTTTGGGTCAAATTGTTGGAGGACAGTTTGGATGCAATTCTCATGAATTCCAGTCACTTTGGCCCCAAGTCATTTCGGTCCCAGTCATTACGGCCGCAGGTCAATTCAGCCCCCAATATACCAGGTCATTTCGGCCTCTTTAAATATTTTCAAATATTGTTTGAATTTTAACATTTTTCTATTTAATTTTTTTTCAACATTTATATCTCTCAATTAGATATTCAGGTATACATATGATATATGTCTAGCAGATTTTCTTTCATGATGAATAAATAAAAGAAAAGTTTCAGCACGTCGAAGGTGCACATGGACTATGTGGGATTTGAAATCCCTTGCGACCTGAATAATTGTATTTGCTTATGAATCGACGACAGCCGGAAGCGAGGGTCAGTAATGTTATTTGGTTTGAGTGTATGCCTTGGAAGTGGGGTACTGGGGTCAGACCCCCGTGGACAGCAAACTGGAAGGGGACTAGGAATTGCGCATAACTACAAGGATTCTGCTCTGTGTTTTAGAAAATGTGGACATATTTATGGTAGTATGGCAGTTTGGTGGTTGTTTCAGAAAAAAGAAAAGAAAAAGAAACCCTGTGAACCTCAAACTGGAAGGTGACTAGGAATTGTGCATAACAATATGAATGAATGACTGCATATACTTTGCAAAATTTCAAAGTAAAATAATTTCTCTTACTTATACAGATAGCATCTTAAATGAATGTAAAATTGAACACATGGATAATTTTTAATGTTGTGTATAACTTTTCTGTACACTGTGTAAATACAAATAACTGAACATTACTTAATAAAGGTAATTACCCATTATTTCTAAACATGAACTATGCACTGATCTTTATACATGTAGATCTCTACACTTAAAATGGTGCCGAAATGACCAAGGGACCGAAGTGACTAGGGCAGAGATGACTTTGAGGTCGAATTGACCAGAGGATGAAATGACTTGGAGCCGAAGTGATTGGATACCATTCTAACAGATGAGAGACCTTAATAAAAGGCTTAATTATTACAGAACACATTGAATGTGAATTTACTGCAGAGATAATTGCTCGACGATATACATTGTATTAATATTTTTCAATAAATATTGAACAATCTATTAATATTTTTTTAAGAATTATTTTCAGGACTTAAAACGAATATCGTAGCGTATCTAAAATATCCTAACAGATGTGTACTGCTTTTCTTTTGGACGAATCTTCCTTGGGCCTAGTTCTCCCCAGGCCGAAGATTCCCCCAGTTCCCGAAAAAAGATGACATGCCATTTTCAATGGCGGTAAATATCCAAAAGGGTTATTATTTTCCATTTTTTAGTGTTTGAAACTATGAAGCACTGTTCAGAAATACAGATGCACCAAAAAGTTACACATTATTACTTTGTTTTGGTTTCTAACGGGACTGAAAGCAACCTGTCAGTATCACTTTTTCGAATTACACCCATTTTGTCTGATAACCAAATCGTCCGCTGCAATTTTAACCAAGTCGTCCTCTACAGTTATACCCAACACGTCCGAAACTCGTTCGCTGGGGGAAAGTATTCATGTATTGTATTTTGAATCATTTTTTATTTATTTATATAATAATTTTATTGTATATTTTATTGTATATTACCTATTGTAATATATCTTAATGTACCTCCATTGTAATATATCTTAATGTACCTCCTTGCATTAAATTTCATATACGTGTGAAATTCTGAAAACAGAAATGTCAGAACAAAATAAACTATCCAGCCATTAAATAAATTTTAATTACTGTTTATTCAATGGATTACCTATAATAATTATATTATTACAGTAAAAGTTCTTAAAGTATATGTACGTTATATTAAGTTCCACAACATAATCTTATAATTTTGCAATTTTTCATTGAAGAGCTCCACCGGCACCTTACAGTGAATGACTGCAAAATTATTAGTAGAAGTATTATAAGAATTAATTATATTAAGAAATGCAACAAAATTTGTTATATTAAGTTCTGCAACATAATCTTATAATTTTCCAATTATTCATCGAGGCGCACCGTCGCTTTACAATAATAGCAAAATTATTAGCAAATGTATTATAAGAATTAATTATATTAAGAAACGCATCAAAATTTATGGTTTATTAAATTCTGCAACATAATCTTATAATTTTGCAATTATTCTTGGAAGAGCACCGGCACTTTACAATGAATAATCACAAAATTATTAGCAAATGTATTATAGGAATTAATAATATTAAGAAACGCATCAAAGCGTGTTATAATTATATTAAGAAATGCATCAAAACTTGTTATATTAAGTTCTGTAACATAATCTTATAATTTTGCAATTATTCCAGGGGGAGGGGGATCCTGGGGGCACCAAAAATTTGCAACACGTGATGTGGGGGTGGGTGAGTCTCTTGAGTGCACCAAAAATGTGCATTTCCAACTTGTGCAATTTTTGCCATTTTTTAAAAACATATCATTAATGACATTATATCAGCAAATATATGACATCATTTGTGTTTCAAACCTTCAAGATGATGTACATCACACTCTTAACATAAATACAACATCAGGAGGCTTTATATGTTGGGGAAATGTCACACGTTAGTAGGGGGTGGGTGTCTTGTTCGAAATGTAAAAAATGTACAGACAATATTTTCCTTGACATTATGACAAGCGGACGACTCGGCTTGGGGACAAAACGTCCGTATACCCTTTTTTCAAGCAAACTTTTCCTTTACAACACCTTCACATTTGGATAATTCAAAAACTGAGTTTCTGTTCATCTTGATATTTCACGAGATACATGTCAATGCATGTCTGTATACAATAGCACCAATATAACAACATTTATCCGTTATAAACTTATATTATCGGTTATATGTACGTTTTTTTCGATTGAGGTTGTCACTGGCACTGGCAGACAAGCTGCAACGAAATCAGGACTGAGAGTTCGAACTGAAATGACGAGATCATCAGCTGAGCATATTGACAAACCTCCAGAAGGACAGAACTCGAGTAATAATAATAACACTTTGGCCGGCCGCTGATTTGTCGCGGTTCTCGGGTGAGAAGGCCTGGCAACCCCTGAAGTGTAGATATGTCGGCCAATGTATCACGCAAAGCTTTGAGGCGAATAAAGTTGCAACAGAGAACATTTGATTCCTAGAGGGGGCAGGCCAATTGCAATTGTATGGGCAATTCGACAGCGGAAGTTACGTAGTTTTTTCACTGAAATTTACTGTCCACTTCAAAAATCACATTGACGGCTATGGAGAATTCTGTTCTGGAACACATTTATCTGACTGTGTATGTGGAACCCTTTGCGGGCCTACGGCCCGCTTGGGGTTCCTATTATTACTAAATCAATTAAATAGCTATACAAATCGCAAGAGATTGAGAAATGTTAGAAAAGAAGCAAAGGCATTATAAATGTTCAAGTAATTGAATACCATTGCTATCATGTAGGTATTTCAGTATCCTATAACCAGATTCATACCATTGGGTAGTCTTTCACGATTATACATTTTAGTACCTTTTTGAAAGAGTAAAGACAAAATATTCAGTACTATATACAGTTAAAACTAGAAGTCCTATCATGAAATGCGCACAAATAGCAAGTCGATATGCGCGTTAATCTGCGCGTTATGAGCATAGTAAGGCTATCAAATTCTGTACATATGGCCTATACACAAACAATGTGTCAGCCAATGGATCTCCGGGTAACCCGGAGGTCCATTGTCCGAAACATTGCCTGTGTTTGCTATGAGTAACCAGGAGAACCTGCCGTGTTTTGGATGCCATTCGATATGGCAATTTCGCTCAATTCCTACGCGCAATTAACCCTAGATAAGGGCACAGTTCGTGACAGGACTTACAGTTTTAACTGTAAATACTTAAATTAAGATACTATTGTCAGCTACATTCTGCTTTTGTACAAATCTAGGGGTTTCATTTTTGGTCAACTGGATACTTCTTATGTCACTGCTTGCTTCTTTAGTAGTTGTCGCTCGAAAGTTTGAGAAAGGGAGAATCCTCGCTGATTAACGAGAGTGGATTAATTATGTAAAATTATTTAATGGTTTTGATTATGATTACATCTACATGTATATATTTCCATTAAAACTCATATTGCACTGTAACTTCATCTCTGCTGCCCCATTTATAATCGGTCAACATGCATTCTTCTTTGGGTTCTAACAATTTGTGACGATGACTCTGCTGGCCACAAGGATGAAACAGTTTCGTTAAGGGGCTATATAAGCAATGAAATTTTGTTTATTTTGAAATTCCCACCTGTGATATTCCTTAAATTCAAATTAAATATACACAAATTATACACCAAAATGAAGGTTGGGCGATAGAGAACACGAAAAATATATGAAATAAAACTCACAAAATTGACAGCAGGCACCAATGGTTCCTGAAAGTCTTCTACCGCATTCGTACCGCAACTGATAATAAAATAGTATTTCCTGAGAACAACTTATGACCAAATGTGCTTCACATATCCAAGAACTATGCTACAGTTAAAACTAAAAGTCCTGTCATAAAATGCGCACAAATAGCGCGTTGATCTGCGTGATAATCTACGCGTTATAACCATAGTAAGGCTATGGAATTCTGTGCATAAGGCCTGTGCACAAGCAATGTTTCAGCCAATGGACCTCCGGGTAACCCGGAGGTCCATTGGCAGAAACATGGCCTGTGTTTGCTTTGAGTAACCAGGAGAACCTGCCGTGATTTGGATGCCAATCGATAGGGCAATTGCGCGCAATTCCTACGCGCAATTAAGCCTAAATAAGCGCACAGTTCGTGGCAGGACTTTTACTTTTAACTGTAGGCATTTATTTATATTTATTTATTTATTGGTGTTTAAAGTCTCATATTTATGCACAATGGCTAATCGTGACCGAACTGTAGGCATTCAAAACACTGTCGAATGCAGCGATAGGACTGCATTTGGGAAAAGGACAACACATTTGTCTCGGTCACTCATGACATATTTTTCGGTATCCACTCAAAAACACTTGATATCCTTTGCAGTCATATTCTGCGATAAAGCGAGTTAAAGGAGTAGGCCTCCCGTTACACCACTATTTGAAATTATTATGCCTCATGTTTGTAACATCAACCGTGATTGGTTAATTTGACACCTTCTAAAAGTCATAGTACTGGAGTTTTGGGGCAAAGCACGGGTACTATCGGAACGTTCTCACCTGGAGACAAGAGAACAAACAAAATGTAAGCTCCACTTCCATTGATCAGCGTTGATTACGCACGCCCTTATTGACATATCTCAACACCAAACGCTGGCGCCGTGTCCGTTTAACTTTTTTCGTCACCGATAGACACAAACTACTTACCAACAAATATATCATCTTCAGTGAGTGGGTTTTGAATTTTAACTGCAAACAATGAAATCAAAAAAATCAGAAATATTAAAAACCCACGTGTTGTTCACCACTTCAGTGAATTCTGAATATGAGTTATGACTTCAATCATTATCAATTATAATTTCCACAAGTTTAGTACTCCTCGACCTCACTGAGCCTCCGCCTCAAGTTCAAAATAAATTGTTTCACTCCGCTTAATTCTAAAACCTGTCGTCGTCCAAGAAACATGAATTTATATTCTATTAATTTATACCACTTATCACACAAGCATAAATAATGAATTATAACATGAACAGCATGATGCAGTTGTAAACACTGGCATTTGGTTATATGGAAACTCCCAAAGCGACGGCACTTGTGACAAGTCATTTTCAAAGAGACGTCATTCGTTCGAAATGACGTCATGTTTTGGATTCGACTACATTGTTATTACAAGATTGATGACATGTTGCAGTTAACGCTTAACACTGAAAGTTATTTTTTGTTCGGCATAATAAAATAATTAGAACGTTTCTTTTCCTGCTCTATCGGTCGATAGTACCTGAGTTTGTGTGATTTCTGAAATAAAACCTGAAACAGCGAAGGTTTTATTTCAGAAATCACACAAACTCAGGTACTATCGACCGATAGAACATGAAAAGAAACGTCCTAATATTATATTATTGATTTTGTTGACAGAATGGTGCATGCTAGCAGTGTCTATTTGCTTACAGAATGCGGGTAATTATGAAATGTTCACGTAATCATTAATTATCCAAATTAAGATAGTAACGAGGCGTACGTAAGATAGACATGCCTCGTCCAGGCATCTCAGACGGGAAACGCGTATCTCAACAAGGGCCTTAATTATGATGATCATGAACTGACCATAGCGTCATGTTCGAAATAAACACACACATATGGCCTACCGAAGTAATAAAAATAATAAAACGTTTTGCCTCATTTTCTTTCATAAATACAAATATAATTTATGTTCGGAAGAGTCCATAATGTTCACTTTGTTTATCGGTTCTCTGGTCCATATGATCTCCATTTCAAGAACATGCAAATATTGAAAGAAGTGCTGAAAACAACACTGAATTGATTTATGGTATTCCTTTGAAAACAGTTGTCCAAAGCATTCATTTCTGCAAAATTGTGAAAACCTCGGTTT
Organism: Pictodentalium vernedei; assembly: GCA_031216915.1. NCBI lineage: Eukaryota > Metazoa > Mollusca > Scaphopoda > Dentaliida > Dentaliidae > Pictodentalium > Pictodentalium vernedei. The sequence goes on along the minus strand of CM062297.1, from coordinate 136,090,292 downwards.
TGAATTTATCAACAGCTTTTGTTGCTTTCCAAGCTGAACAGTATAATTGTTTCAAATTTGAATGTTTACGCTAATAACCCTTTTCTTAACATGAAAAGCAGACGACACCTGCAAACTAAATTCTTAAATAACTATTTTTTTTTTATTTTTTGTCTCAAAAACATAGGTGATGACCCCTCATTGGAACGAGCTGGAATCAGATAATTGTTTCCAAGAAACCAGAAAAGGCATATCTGTGTTCAGTATTCAAAGGGCTCGATCAAGGACCTGCACTGGGGGTTCCAAATATGTGATTTCCAGCAATTCTGAAAAATGCATTCAATGACCTCTGGGTGACCTCAGTGACCTTGACCCACATTTTAAACCTCCATCGAGTTTCGACTAGTTTGGTGTTGGTTTCAGGTCCATACGTCATACCATGCTTGAGATATGAGCATGACCCACTTTTCAAAATGTTTGGCCACACCCTCTTTTTTAGTGTAAAAAAGCATGTCCGAACTTCGGGAATACATTAAGGTGGTTCAAAAATGTGATTTCTAGCAATTGTGAAAAATGCACTCAATGATTCCTTGGTGACCTCAGTGACCTTGGCCCATATTTTGAATCTCCATCGAGTGTCGACTCCGCTGGTGTTAGTCCCAAGTGCATACGTCATAGAATGCTTGAGATGTGGGCGTGATCCACTTTCAAAACACCCCTAGGGAGACCCCTAATGCCCCAGAAATCTCAGAAAACATAGGTGGCCGTGACCTTCTGACTGTCAATCAGTAAGCCACAATTCAGCGAGATAGATCGATTTGTTTTCAAGTTAGCGTGCGGAAAAGGAAGCGCATAGAGGACAGAAGACAGGAGAAGAAGAAGAAGAAAAAGGAGAAAAAGAAGAAGAAAAAAAAACAAAAGAAAAATAAACCGTACCAAAACAATAGTGTGTTTCCTACAGACTAATAAAAAAAAGAAAAAGAAAAAGAAACCGTACAAAAACAATAGTAAGTGTGTTTCACACAAACTAACAAGGTATCGAAGTTCATGCCACACGTATTACAAAACGACGAGCAAAGAATGAAACTCTTCGGGATCATCGAATTAAAAGAAAACAGATTACCTGCTGGATTCAGAATGAGACAGTGTGATGTCGAAAACGTTCAAACATCGACTTAGTTCGATTGGTGATTGTCTGTGAAATCTTCTTTGGAAAAAAAATAGTGGACAAGCACATCTCTGATCACTCCTTAATTGTAGTATGCAGTGTCTACATTGCTAAGCCGATGGCGGTCCAGAAAACTGTTAAAGCTAGAAAAGCCCACAACATTGACACTGAAACCTTCCTAAGGGATCTCTCAATAAAGGAACTAACAAAATCCCTCGGAAATAAATCTGACATTTGCTCAAAAGTGGATATACGTTTTGAGACCCTGGCCAAGGTATTGGACATTCATGCTCCAAAACAAATAAAAACTGTTATCCTTTTCCCAAACATTGGATGGTGCAACGATAAGATAAGGGGAATAAAACAAATGTGCAGGAAAGCAGAGTGTCGCTCTGGAAAGTCTGGACTCCATGTCCATGAGGATATGTATAAAGCACTTCGAAACAAGTTAGATTCGTCTATTAAGTCAGCTGAAATAGACTTGGTGAAGAATAGCATTGTACCATGTGGAAATACTTCGAAATAGAGTTTTTTTAAAGTAAATTTTCAAAAATCGCAAGTGAACTGGAAAATTCAGGCATAAACACAGCGACCAGTAGATCACCAGATTCAGAAACCATCAAAAATGACTTCCAACTACCAATCATGGAAGAGGCTATGGCAATTATTATAACCCCTCCTCCACCCCTCCCACCCCACACACACCCAGCGTCATGGTCTCTCGACTCACTACCAATGTGGCTGTTGAAAAACAGCACTGTTTTAGACCAGCTCTTTCCCATCATCACTAATATATTCAGCTCATCTGCAGCTCTCGGCATTGTACCAACAGCGTTTAAGCACGCCCATGTTATTCCAGTCTGAAAGAAACCTAATCTGGATGTTAACATTCTAAAAACTATTGACCTGTCTCTAATCTTCCTTTGTGTCCAAATGCGTCGAAAAGGTTGTCTCCTCCAGTATCATTCAGCATATTTCGGCTAATAAGAAACTTGAAATTCGAAACATTCCAATCAGCATATAGTTTCAGGCAGGCATATTACTGAAACAGTTCAAAATTTGCGTCAGGAGTGGCATTCTAAATTCGCTGGATAATTGCAAGTTAACAGCATTTGTGCTGCTTGACTTATCTGCAGCTTTTGATACGATCGACCACCAGATTCTCCTGCCACGTTTTGAAAAAAAACGACTCAACATACGCGGTTCTGCTCTCATTCGGATGAGGTCTTATTAAACCCACTTAACCCTTTACCTAACACGAAAAGCAGACGACACTTGCAAAAAAAAATCTTGAATAAATATTTTTTTCATTTTTGTCTCAAAAACATAGGGTATGACCCCTCGTTGGAACAAGCTCGACGAGCTCGTTCCAACGAGGGGTCATAACCTATGTTTTGAGACAAAAATGAAAAGATAATGAAAATTAACTGGCGATTGTTGAGAATAACTAATAACTAATAATTATTATTATTAACTATTGTTCAAGAAAAGTATCTTGGCATTGCAAACACGTACAGCTTATAAGTTGAGAAGTGAAGTGGCGAGACCACTGCTAAAGATGAGGGAGTGGGGCAATTATAATCCGCTAAAAGTAAACAGTTAAGTGTACAATCTGCTGTATTCTAACAGAATATGACAATCCAGTGATCGCAACACATCAACCCAAATGACGTTGGACACTGGTCGTTTTGTAATAACGAAACAATTTTGCCTTCTTACAAAGCAGATCAGATGTTTTTGACAAATCACGCCCCAATATTCACTGAAAAAATAAACATTATAGCATTAAAAGGGTTATTATGCGGAATCATTTTCACAGCACTAAATGCAGTTGTTTTATTCGCAGACCCAAAGTTTAGCGTTCCCTTTACCCTTCTTGATCATCAACTAATAATAAAGTGTTTTGTGAGAAACGCAATTTTCTTTGATGCTTAGAAAAATAGGATTCATTCAGTTAGGTCATAATGAGTAAAATCACACTGTCTTGTCTTGGTTCTAAAATGGTTGTATATCAAATTACCTCATTCTCCCGGCCAAACAAAATGCTTTATCAAGACGTGACGTCGCATTCATGAAATCTAAAATCATTAATGATTTAAGCAGGTTTTGTCATACTCCTTTCCTTTCAAATATTTAGCATGTTCCTTTTTTCTCTTAAATTGTTGTTCTCCTTTGGCGTGACAGCAATTGCTTTCTTTATAAGAAGACTGTACACATGATTGGTGGTTCGTGTTTTGTAACTTATTAGGTGCGCTTTGTTCTGAACGGGTTTTATTTTTATGTCCTAACTCCCCCATCTCCTATTTTCTTTCATGAAATACATACCATATTGATAGTCTTATTAACCGTCTGACCTTAATCTTTCCCTTACTGAACAATAAATGCAAAAAAAGGATCACCCCCACCTTAGGACTAATTTGTACCACCTGTAATTAACCTCGACCTCAGCTTGAAAAACACTGACTACCCCCAAAGGTATCATCAATGTTCTCTTCAAAACCAGTCTTTTCTTTATCACGCAGGCCACCCACAGATCTCACTGATTTGACCTCCTCTGGCCATTTAAGGTTACCATCCTCCATGAGTCTTTCTCTGACGATTTTTTCTTACCCTAGCCTGCCCCTATGTCTAGGTCCGTGATCTCCAGTGAATAGTTCTCTATTAACTCCCTCACTTGCACCATCCAACATGTCCTGGTATTTGAGTTGAAAATACTCTGGAAGATTAATTTACACCATCGACTGTCGGGGAGACTAACCAAATGATTTAGATAACAGAGTTTCAATAAGTCTGTCCTGTCCTTCATTATCATCCACCCAAGCCCCCCCACCCCCCCCCCCCCATTGCTTCTAGTGCAGCGGCATTACTCGAGCCCGTAATCAATCGGCGTGCGTCGTTCGGCAAGGTTTCCAAGATCCTTACAGCCGTTTTTTTAATCTTATTTGTTTTTAAAAGGATTGGCGAACAAGTTATGCAACTTATATTAACGCCCAATGGCGTAGGTGTGTGGGATGGCCTTTACAGCCGTTTGGATTTGGGGTACCACTTCCGTACCATATGTTAAACTTGGTAGATCTACCATTTCTCAAATGGTTTTCCCCACGAAAACCTTACTGAAACTGTTTCACCCAATAAGTTTCATTTGGTTGGGCATTCGCCTCCCCTTCAGCATCAATTTATTTGTGTGGTTTCGGTAGACGCCTCTTCCTGTGATGTTTACCTCAGATTCTCGTAGTCACCTGTCTCTCCTACACTAAGAAAGCTGCTGCTACCTTCTGGAATGCAGAGCTCCCCCTGTCCACTTTACGGCCCACAGGTATAACTTTGCTTTTGCTTTCATTTAGTTCGAGTCTCCATTTCTTCCCGCATTACCCAACAATTTCCAGCATTTTCGCTAGCCCCTCTTCGCTTTCTGACATTAGCACTATATCGTCTGCAAAAAGTGGCCATGGGGTATTCAAGTCCCCAACTGCTACCCCACTCGTCGCTACGCAATAGTTCATCCCCTAAACCTTTGATGTGCAATGTAAAAATAATTGGCTAAAGGGTACGTCCCTATTTTAGGCCTATCTCCGTCGGCCCACGTTTTGTTATATTACCCAGGCTACGTTCACTCTCTCCATCTTTATATTTTGCTTTCAGAATTCCAACAAATTCTTCTCCCAAGCCCTGAGACCCAAGCTTTCACACAAACCTCCCTCCATGCTCTATCGTATGCCTTTTTAACATCTAATAATGCCATAAACATCTTTGTCCGTTTTGCTTTCGCGGATTCTATCATTTGGGATAGCGTGAAAAGATGGTCAGTGGTGACTAGCCTTTCCTCCCGAAGCTCCTTCGCCTCAATCACCTCCTCTAATCTCCCATACAGGACTTCACAGAACATTTTGTCCAATGTTCCTACTGACAGAGATCCCTCGATAATTAGCCAAAACGTCCTTTTCCCCTTTTTGTGAATAAATATCTCTTTGCTTTCTCTCCATTCTTTTGGAACATCTTGTTTTCCTATGGTTAAATAGAATAGGGCAGTTAGTCTTGCACATAGGTCTTCTCCCCCTTTTTGAGAAACTCGTTAGGAATTTCGTCCACCCCTCCCGCTTTTCCATTCCTTAATTTTGAGACCAAATTTCGCACCTCCTCGGTTTTAATTTCGCTGCACCCGAAGTTCGACAGATTTTCCTCGAACTGATTCGGGCACTCCTGTAGGTCGCCCATGCCACCATCACTTATCGTTTACCTTTTCCCAGTGCTTGTCTAGTTCTTATGCGATTTAGTCTTTATCTTCTGCATTTCTGCCAATTACTTTAATACTCTGTAGGTTACTTCCTCTGTTACGTTTATTTACCTATTTACAAATACGTTCGAACTCGACCCCCACCCCAGCCCTGTCATTCTTATCCTCCTGATAAGACTGCTATTTCGCACTCTCCGATTATCGTCTTTAATCTTATTCACTTTACTTCGTGCTTGTTGGTATTCTTTTTCTTACACATTCCTTTCTTGCCTCCACTAGGCTCGCAACTATGGCGTCAACCATTTTTGGACATTGCCCATCCCCCACTACCCATGTGTACAGTTGCAAGTTTTGGTTTCAGTTTTTCTTCGAACTTCGCCCAGTCAGCATCCTTTTAGAGTCCCCAAATCTCCTTAAAGCTTCCTTTGCTTCTTACTAGAATTTTGGCCCTGATTGTCGCTGTAATCAAGTTGTAATCACTATCCAACTCCCTTTCACACTTATCGTCCACTTCTACGCCGATCACCTCCATTCTTAAATTAATATCTGTGAGAATATAGTCGATAATTGATCTTCTGTCGTTCCTCTCCCAGGTCCATTTTCCCCTACACCTCACGTCCCTGTTCAGAATCTTCAGACCGAGCTCATTTGTGAAGTCCAGCAACCTGTTTACTTTCTTATCCCCGCCCTGTATGCCTTCTTCCTTATCACCTATGTGTCCATTAAAGTCACCCATCAAAATTATACCGAGCCTCCTGTTTTCTAGTTATGTGATATTGGACCTTAGTGTTGATTATATTGAGTCATTCCACTCGGGTTTGCTTCCCCCGCCGCGCAATACACAATTCCAAGTGCAATACTTTTGTTTCTTAGACTGATCTTTATTCATCCAATTTCTTTCGATACCTCAGCCGAGGTGCTGACATCTTCCAGGTCTGTGATCGGTGACGTTTTAAATCCTCTTTAACGTACATACCTATCCCTCCCCCTTTTTTCTGACCTTCCGCTCTCCCCACACCTATACACACGCACCCCCTTACTTGGTCTATCCGATCCTCGTGTCTTAATAACGTCTCGTTTAAGCCCACGACATCAAAGTTCTCTGCCTCGTTCAATGTGGCAATTTCGCTTACTTTCCTGTGGAGACCGTGGATGTTGCTATGACCAACTTTCAGGGTACCGAGATTCATTGTCTTCCACCTAATGGTCCCATTGCTTTCTGACGCTAGCCGCGGTAGACTCGTTCTCTTCCCCTTGCTCTTGTTCACCCCACCTGTGTCCACCCTTGCTATACTTGCCGCCGGCCTCCCATCCCGCTCCTCTCCCCAAAAGCCTCTGATACCTATAGAATTTCCCCCCTGTACCTGTGCCCCCAACTTGCTAAGATGCCGCCCATCACGCCCGTACATGCTCACGTTGCCCCAAAACGTGTCCCAATGGTCGACGAAGTGTATTCCCCGGTCAGCACAGTAGTCATCCAACTCCTCATTCAGCGCCATAATCCTTGAGTTCCGTTCGTTTCCATCCTCTAAGACAGGAAGGATCCCGGATATCACTACTCTTACATTCCTACTGAGCAGTATGCTGACTAAACCTCTGTACGACTCTACCAAACTTACTAACCTTTTGATATTGTTCGTTCCCATATGGACCACCACCACCGGATCCGATCCAGTCCTTGCCACAATACCATCTACCCAGTCCCTCAGGTCCTCCACCTTCGCTCCAGGAAAGCATAAGACTGTTCGATTAGAACTATGAGGACCATAGACCACCTTTTCAGTTCCACGTACAATACTACTCCCTACAACCATTTTTCTTCTAACCCCCAGACCCTATATCATCTGCAACTCGCCTCGTTTGGTGTGCCTCCGACCCCGTCTTTCTCTTCACCGTCCTCCTTACCCAATCTGTCCTATCAACATCAGCAACTACCTCTCTCCTCTCAATGCCGCCCTCACTCTCATCCCCAGAAGTATCATAATCTAAAACACAGAAGAACCTGTTTTCTAAACAACGCTTAGTAACCTTGGCAGCATTACGCTTGTTCTAGCCTCATGACACTACACAGTCCTTCCTGATTCCACCTTCCGAATTTTCCTACTGGATTCCCCCTCTTCAGTTGCACTCCCACATCAAGCGTCCTTCCTCCACGTTTCCTGCCTCACGGCTTCCTCGAGTCCACAACAACCGTCCACCCACCATCCACCTCACCGTCATAGGTAACTTTCAACTGATTTTTAGGGTGAATTTTTTTGTAAATAAGAACAAAAATGATATTCGGAAGTTATTTACTGGAAGGGCAATAGACAATAAAGGCTAAAGTCAGCGGCATAGCTAAGCTAGGTGATTTAAGAGTGCGCGAGAAGACAAACAAGAGAGCAGTAAACTATGGCTGAAGGGGCTTCGTCTTTTACCAATGAACCTATTGATACCAACATGTCAGCGGGTCACTTGTTCTAGTTTTTTTTAAACAAAAGTTGACTGCTCTAACTTGAACGATTACTAGGATATCGTCATGATATTGTGAGAAACAAACTTCACGGATTGCTATTCCATCACATGACTCGTTGAAGTTGTTCACAATCAATCGCTAATGGATACAGATAGATAATCTCTCATAAGTCAATATTTTCATTTAACGCCAAGCATCACTTATTTCTAACTTGTTATCGGCTATTATCCATTTTTTATATGTTTCGGTGATGAATGTTTGTTTGATCGATAATCCAGATATGAAACCTACTGATTTTTACAATCCATACTCCGGGTATCTGCTAACACATCATGCCATCTTGGTACAGATCTGTATAACTATGTAATAGCTTCGTGCCATCTGGTAACTGACAATGTCATATGCAGAAACTAATTTACAGCCCAGCGTGCAAGCAATGACTTAATCGTTTTGATTTTGCTTCTCAATTTAAAGTTTGGATAAAGTGTGACACGTCCATGTTGTGTCTTGCTTGTTGTACAAGTCGAAGCACACAGAAGTAGAATATAGTTTTGCTGAAAAGATATATTTTTCTAGGACTATTGGGAGTCGCTCAGTGGTTATGGTATTAGACTTCGAACCGAAAGGTCTATGGTTCGAACCCTGCCAGGGATAACTGCATTCTGTCCTTAGGCAAAGCAAGTAATACCGACTGTGAGTGGCACGGTGGCGCTATGTACTAGGGCGTACTGAACGTCGATGATAGACTTGTCTTTAACCAATGTTAACTTTGCTGGTGGGATACTTACAGTTGCTAACCGCCGCTCGATGGGACTCTCTGGCTGTCGAAAGTGGCGTTAAACCCCAATAAATAAATTAATAATCTAGGATCAGTTTAAAACTAAAAGAAAGTTTCAAGTGTTTCGACAAAAATGATATCTCTGGTAGGCAATTTCACTTCAAAAAATAAAACCTTCTGCGAAGGAATTGCCTATGCGGTTGGAACAAGATTTCACAATAATGGGTATTTGAGGACTCGCCGTTTCTATTTCGTTCGTACATACATACATATGTCCTCTTTGAACCCTAATTGTATATTCTACGGCAGTCCAATGGCAACATTGGAAAAGTCCATATTCATAATTTAGTTCAGACCGTTGGGGACGCAAGTCGAATAATGTTGATTAATATTGAAAAACATTGATAAGCCCTTCCCACTACTCACCAATAATTGCTCCATTCCTATACTAAATATTGAGTATTAAATGCACGATATTAAAACTCATAAATAGTAAACCAAACTATAACACCATTGTTAGTTTCACACACACACTCCCATATCTACAGTACGTGGAGAGTGGATTGTAACTAAATCACCCGCGGAGTGGAGTTATCACCAAAACTATAACGTTCAAATTTTGTACATATGGACAAAAAACACAAGCAATGTTTCAGCCAATGGACCTCCGGGTGTAACCTTTGCAACAAATTTGCAATTATTGCTTGGGTGGAATCTCCACTCTGTGGGTGATTTAGTGATACTACACTCTCCACGTACTGTATGTGTTGAGTAGTTAAACGTCTCTCAACAGCGACCTGGGTGATGTGGTTACTGGACTGATGGAATGAAAGTGGTTCACTGATAGAACTACGCTACGAGACACAGCGGTGATAAGTAAAATCACAAGGAAAACTCTCCATCATACAATTTGTGGATATATATATGTGATGCGCTTGAGATATCTAAAATCCGCGTACAAGGAGACATGATCTTCTAAAACCCTGTTTTCTAATTTTAAATTTTGTATAACACCACAACGCGCGAAAGATTAGCGACGGACAAGCCACAGCTTCGTACAATACGTTCCGTCGTGGACTGGTTACCTTCCAAGAGAGGGTAATGTATCCACAGAGGCAATAATATTGGATTCCAGAGTCTAATTATTGGAATAATCATCAACAATTGAATTAATGAAGGACCGGGTACACCCGGTGCATGATTAATTAAAATTTGGATGCTAAAAATTGTTATTACATGGTAAAAGCATACGTGGAAATTACTGCCCACACGTAGATTATGAAGAGTTCACGGCGACTGTCACCAGTAAATTCAAGTCTGTGTGAAAAGGGTTAAAGCATCAGAAAAAAAACTGTATAGAAAGAGAATTTATGGAGGTTTATTTTCGGGAGTAAAATAGTTTTCAACAAATCAGAAATGGGTTTTCGCTAACATTATTTACAGATACATGTATTCGTACAGTAATCAGAACAATGTTTCTGAGAAAACAGAAAAGGCATATATATGTGCACAGCTTTGAAAGAGTTCTATCAAGGAATCATAAATTAATATTACTGGCTCTGCCATTTATTTGAATGATGAGATACATGTATAATCTTCAGAATTGCATTAGTTGGTATAAAATGTAATTCCTAATAGGTCTGAATAATATGCTCTAAATGACTTATGTTGACCGCATTGACGTGGACCACATTTTGAACCTCCAGAAAGTTTCAACTCATTCTGTGTAGGTTCCAAGTCTATAGGTCATACCAAGCCTGAAGTATGAGCATAAATCACTTTTCAAATATTGGCTCCACCAACTCCAGATCTGCCATATTTGTAGATGATGTCAAATATTCATATTAGCTAGAAAATGTTAAGGAAGTGCATTTTATTCTGGAAAATATACTGCGAGTAAAAGAGTTCAGTATTGTTGGAATATAGACTTAAAAGGGCCTTAAAGGCCCCCAAGAGCCTATCTAAAGATTTATTGGCATTGGTAAGATACCGAAGTCCCATCTATCCCCATGTGTGTTTAGAACAACATTGTGAGAATGGAAAGGGTTTTCATTATTCTCAATTTTGCATAAAATAAATTTTTTGGGACCCATATTAAGATTTTGAAAGGGTTAAAAATACTGCCTTTAACAACTTCATTTTAATCCTTTAAAAGGGGGTGCGGTGGCTCAGTTGGTTGAGGTGCAGGCTGCAAGCCGAGAGGTCGTCAGTTCGAATCCCACCTACAGGAACCGCGATGTGTCCTTGGGCAAGACACATCACCCCAGTGCCCACGTGGGGGCACGGTGGCGCTGTGTACTAAGGCGTACTGCACGTCAATTATGCACCTATCTTCAACCAATGCTACCCTGCTTGTGTGGAGTTAATATGTGGGGGAGCTAACAGTTGCTCTGTGTTGCCCGGTGGTTCTCTCCGGGTATTCAGTCTTCCTCTAGCTGTAAAACTGTCGTGGTCATGATTATCCATTGTGCAGAAATATGTTACCTTAAACACCCATAAATAATAAATAATCATTTAAAAAAGGAGCTCATTCCAACGAGGGGTCATAAGCTATGTTTTTCAAGCAAAAATGAATAAAGCTGACCGGTTTTCACAATTATGTTGGGTAAAGGATTGATAATGCCTTACTTTGGAAGGCACACTGAAAAGGTTCCCATTCCACATAGAATTAAATGTAACAGAAAAGAAAGCGAAAAACATCTGTAGCCATGAGTTATATTGAAGGTGTTTGCACTCACATTGAAGTATTGAGAGGGTTAAAAGCAAACCATTCAAATATTCCATTCCATTACTTTGTAATTGTGGTAGGTATTTCGATAAAGCCACACACCACTCCATTCCAAAACCTGTCGATGCTGAGTTATGATTGAGAATAAATAAATTTTAAAAATGCTCTGAAAAGTGAAGAGTTCTTTGTTCAACATGAATGAAGTTTGTAACATGATACTAAATAAATATACAATGCTATTCAGGTACAGCTTTTTCTCTGACTCTTTGTTTGTGAGAGATTCTATTCTGTCTTAGATAATGGCTATTGCTTCAGCAAACTCATTTTCCAGTATATGCTGTAAACATATTTTAACCTCTAGAGCCCCAATGCCCCACATACCTCAAAATCATAGATGACAGAGTACTAATGGCAGGCCGTCTATCGGCATACCAAAATACATTGAGAAAGGATTGATTGTATTCTGGTTATCGTGTTGATAAACAGTGCACATTGAAGACAGAAATAGCCCAACTACACCATCAAGACATTACTTTTATTTATTTATTGGGGTTTAATGACACTTTCGACAGCCAGGGTCACTTTGTGTAGGACAGTTTTACGGATGCAGGAAGCCTGAGTACACGGAGAGAATCACCGATCAACGGCGAGCAACTGTCAGGCTACCCAACCTATTAACTTCACACAAGCAGGGTTAGTTCAACTACACCATCCACGTACAGTACGCTTTAGTACACAACGTCACCACACTATAGCGTGGGCAATGGGGGTGAAGTGTTTTGCCCAAAGACACAAGGCGGTTGCCGCATGTGGGATTCGAACTGAGGACGTCTCGGCTTGCAGCCTGGAACTCTGATTACTGAGCCACCGTGCCCCTCCATGAATGTAATGGGGATACTTTGGAGGCTTATTTTCGGGAATAAAATAGTTTTAAAGAAATCAGAAATAGGTTGTCGTTAACAGTATTTAAAGAAATGCATTCAGTAATCAGATAAACTTTTCCAGAAACCAGAAAGTGCATATATGTGTACAACATTCAAAGGGTTCGATCAAGGGAATGCAATAGGGTCCAAAGATGTGATTTCCAGCAATTCTGAGAAATGAGCTCAATGGCCCCTGTGTCAGTGTCCTTGATCCATATTTTAAACCTCCATCGAGTTTCGACTCATTTGGTGTTTGTCCAAGGTCCATACATCATACATTGCTTGAGATATGAGCGTGACCCACTTTCAAAATTTTTCGCCACGCCCATTTTTTGCGTGTAAAAATGCATGTATGAATTTGGGGAAAGCATCAGGGGGTCAAAAAATGTGATTGCCAGCAATTATGGAAAATACACTCATTGACCTCTGTGTGACCGTAGTGACCTTGGCCGATATTTTGAATCTCCATCGAGTGTCGACTCATTTGCTGTTTGCGCCAGGTCAATAGGTCACACCATGCCTGAGATATGGGCGTGACCCACTTTCAAAACACACTTAAGGACACCCCTGATGCCCTAGAAATCTGAAAAACATAAGTGTCCGAGAACTTTTGACTGTCTTACCAGTGTGCCAAAAATTAGCGAGATCGGACAATTCGTTTTCGAGTTATTGTGCGGACAAAGAAGTGCACAGAAGACAGAAGAAAGGAGAAGAAGGAGAAGGAGAAGGAAAATAAAAAGAAACCGTACAAAACTACAAGAGCACAGCAATACACCTGTTAACCATATAGTATAGTAATCTTTGCAGAAAAAAATGACTTTTAGAAGCATTTTTGGATAAAAGTTGGTAACCTGATTTTTTTGATAATTCGAGTGTGCAGCTTCCGAAAATAGACGTTTCCAAAAAGAATTTTGAGTATTTGACCTTTAAAAATTAAAAACAAAATGGCGGCCATTCATGTAAACTTTAAACACACATTTTATGAGTTCCTTGAGCACGTGTAACATCACGACGAGCTTGTTACCATCACAGTGCACACACAGAGTAGGATTTATAACCAATATTAATATTTGCGTAAATAAACATTTTACGGAACGTTAAACATCGCGAATTGATGTTAATTCGAGTCACATAATCCATTTTCACGAAAGAGGCTAGTTTTCTTTTCTGAAAGGTAGAATTTGGAAGCATTTGTAGATTAATGTTGCATACATGATTTTGTTCAGCCAACCAGGGTTGTTTTATTCGAAAAATCGATGTCACAAATATAACATCTTTGATCTTGAAATTAATAAAGCCAAAATGATCGTCAAGAAAGTCAAAGGGAAATGCATGTTTGCCTAATTTTCTATGCTTGTATAATATTATAAAGTATATTTTACGTCTTATTGTGTATTTCCTAGCTTAAGACTGAAAGCAGACTCTCATACCTTATCGAACTGTTATACTAAAATGCAAGCAGCAATGGAGTGTGAATTCAATGAATTCGAGTCACACATCCTATTCGTGGCAAATGGAGTTATGGTTCCCAAGATGTATTTGCCCTTACCAAATAATGCTTACGGTTCTCTCCTTTGCCTGACATTAAAACTGCATTTGTGCAGTATTGCAAGACTGTGATATTTCCCATAAATATTTCTTTAAGCCAAGGACGGTTGTGGGTGCAAAAGCATATTGGCAAATTCAGGCAAAAGAGAAAAGAGATTTTGTGATTCCAGTGTTTGTGTATTGCGAACACATGTTGGATCAGATATTACATCGCCGCGAGATATTATTTGACTACATATTGATTAGAGGATTGGAGGAAAAAGTGCGTAAAAATTGATTTACCAGAACACACCGACCGGACGTAGGCCCACCCGACTATGAACTTTAAAAGTCTGAAAGGACGAGGAGAACCGTCAGCAATTATTTTTGTGAACAGAACACCAGGTATTCCTGTTGGTCTGCGCACAAATATATTGTTGATGACTACATTAATGTTTCACAAATGGCGAGATTAATGAGGTATGGAATTCCGCTTGGCGGGTGTTTTCAGGAGAATCACTGTTTACGCACTGTAACTGTCATCAATACTGCATATTACTGGTCTTTGGTGCCACTACCACATTCACTGTTCAGTGCCTAGCTAGTCTACAGGGCACGTACCTAGAGTAACAGGAATGTAATCACACTTCTTCATCTGAGACGTATCTGCACGCAGCCATGGTCGTGCATTTGCGATTTGACTGGCTGAAAATATATCTGCGACTACCGCATAGCTTTTTGCAGTCAAAGCGAATCATAACTATGCATCTATCTCTCTTTCTGGAATAGGATTTAGTGAAATCAGAATGGGTTTTAATCCATCATCTGTGTATTTCCAACCCATCTCTGTTGGCAAGTCGGGTACAGGACAGTGTGATATTGTCCATATAATCTGTTTGGTAATGAGCCCTCATTCGATGCAATTTAACTGTGTCACTGGTTGGTGGCGAAGCTTCCGGCTTTGTACATGTAAAGGAAAAGTACTTTTCGATATTCAGGGAGTGCTATATACATGACACATAGATTTCTCAGCTGCCCGTGTTTTCGTAGCCCTCATAAAATCGTGAAAAATGGACATTAGTTCTTTAGAAAAATTTAGTGACACATAAGTTCAACACCACCGCCCCCCCCACCCCCCCCCCCCCCCGTCTCCATCTACATAAATAAATGGACATTAAAATAGCTCATTGAGCTGAGTTCCTTACTAAAAATAGTGACACAGAATTTCAGCACCCCCACCCCGCACTCCCTCTCCCACTCGTAAGGAACATTAAATCTAGCTCATTGAGCTGGTTTCCTTACTAATAGTGACACATAATTTCAACACCCCAACCCCATTCATAAAAATGGACATTAAATCGTGCTCATTGCGCTGAGTTCCTTACTAAATTTAGTGACACAGAATATCAGCGCTCATCGCTCCCCTCCCCTCTCCTCCCCTCCGCAAACCACCTCCACCCCATCTCATAAAATATGGACATTAAATCTAGATCAATGAGCTAATTTCCTTACTAAAATTTAGTGACACCGAATTTCAGCACCCACTCCCACCCCACTCGTAAAAAATGGACATTAAATCTGGCCCATTGAGCTGATTACCTCACTAAATTTAGTGACACATAATTTCAACACCCAACCCTCCACACCCCACCCCCACCCCACACTCGTAAAAAAGTGGACATTAAAACTAGATCATTGAGCTGATTTTTTAATAAAATTTAATGACGCAGAATTCCTCTCCCCCCTCCACCCTAAAGAAAACAGGCCCCCACTCCCTAACCACTTCGTGGCAGAATTGGCCTATTTACATTTTCAGACTACTTGACCAAATAACAGCTGGTGATTAATGGGAATAAATTAATACATTTAAGACAGACATATCTATAAGTTAAAACTGAATATCGCAGCTGGTGCTGTACATAAGGTTCAGGACTGTTGTTTCACTTTCGGAATACAATTTTAACTTTTCCAATGGTGTAGGTATTGAAGATAGAGCACCTTCGTGGATCCCCATTAGCTATTGTTAGTGATGCTGATTCTCTCGGTTTGTTGTTAAAATCATCAGAGAATGGAGCCTCTAGCATTGATACATCCAATGTTTCAAGTTTCCCACTGTGGTCCTCTTGTAGAAGAGTGTCCGGATTTCTTGGACCTGTTACGATCGCTGTTGAAGTTGACGGTTGTTCATTTGTGTTGGCGTGGCCAGAAACAGGTCGTTGTTGTGTTCTTGAATTGTCAACAGTTTTACTAATTGTTATGCCCATTGCAATTTTTGCCTTGGTTGAAACTCGGTGCTGAACTGGCATACAGTAAAGTGACTTCTTTCCAGTTACAGACATGATTTGAGCAGGTGAAAAATTGTTTCTTGCCAAAATTCTGGTGCCGGTTGCGCGCAGGGGATGGGTGGTTAAAAACTTGACGTGACAGTTGACAGGATTTGCCCAAACGTGTCAAGACTGAACTGAGGGAATCTTTTCCGACTGACTGTTTACCAGGTGATATTAGACTCATTGAAAGAATCAAGAGGGCACTGCCATAATTATTTTTTTTTTATTGAGCTTGGACTTGTATTTTTCAAAGGAGAGAACTGGACAAAACCGTGAGTTTTTCAATTTCGTCATGACGCCCCCATAATTTTCTTTGTCGGTCTATTTTTAGAAAGTTTATCCTTGGTCATTTCACATAAATATTCCACCACTCTTCTACAGAAATACAATAATATGTCAAGCTTGACTTTATTCTGTAATCGAATGGGCTTCAGGGGCGACAAACGAATTTTTTGTATTTTTTTTTTTGGTGTTGGCATGAGGTATTACGGGATAGTGCACGCACTCACCTTTACCTGCTGATTTTAGTTCACAGGGCGCAGTTTTAAAACACTCCTTACTCAGAGCAATAAAATTCACTGTCTCCAATGATATCAAAATGTTTGAGGAAGGGGAAATGTCTGTTTAAACCATATCTAAAAATATCCAGGGAAGAAGGTTTCTACATTTCACCCTCTTTTTTTCTACCATCCATTTAAAAGTGTTCCAATGTGTCATTCAATTTGACATTGGTGTAGCTTTCAAAATCGAACATTTTCTCCTTTTTCCAATCAATGTATTCGTAGTTGCTCTTGACTGTATTTACTGGTATTACTTTTGTCCTCTTTTCCAAAACTTAAGTTTCAGTATGACTCGCAAGGCGTTTCTTAAAATTAATTTAAGCCATTTTTTAATTAAGCAGACACCAAAACCAAAACAAAACGTATCGCACCCATTCCAAAAATAGCACCATAACTAAATAATCCCTACATGAATATATGTACTTTTTATTTTCATAACAATTTTGGGTAATACTTTACTTCAAATTATCCAATTAACCATCTTTTATTTGTTCAAACATTTTAATGAGTTAGTGAATAAATGTTTATAATAAATTAAGTAAAGAGGACTTTTTAGCCTTTCTACCAGGATATTCTTGTTTTTACACAATAGTTAACCACGGTGTAAAAATTAAAAAAAAGATGATGTGGACTAAAAGTTACAACGTACCTCTCAGCCAACCAAAAAGCAGTATTTCATTCCATTTGGAAATAATATTAGTTATCGGTGTGTCTTCTGGGCTGTATGGGAATTGTAATCGGTATGGTGACTCATACACCCTGAGACGCAGCCGAAGGATGTATGAGTTCCCAGACTGGTGGAAATCCCCATGCACCCGGAAGACAAAAGATTAGCGGATTTGTTTCCAAATTCTGTAATTATGTTAACCCCACAGCTAATATAGCCTTCGAAACAACACCTCATAAAATCAGAAAAGTTAATAAAATAACTAAACACAACATGATACAAATGTAGTTTTATTTTCATTAAAATTTTTGTGTAACAATTTTGCTTCAAAATATTTAATTAACCATATTTTTATTTTTTGAAAGATATAAATATATATGAGCAATTGAATAAGTATTTATAAAAATATGATTAAACATCACATTTTCAACACTTTTACCAGTACTTGTGTATTCTTGGTGTTACACCGTAGTTGGGAGCGCGGTGGCTCAGTAGGTAAATATAAAAGGCTACAAGCCGAGAGGTCCTCGGTTCGAATCTCGCCTGCGGCAACCGCGTTGTGTCCTCGGCGAGCCACTGCATCCCAATTGCCCACGTGGGGACACGGCCGCGTTGTGTACTACGGCGTACTCCACAACGATGGTGCACTTGTCTTCGACCCATTCTAACCCTGGGTGGGTGGAGTTTTATGTTGGGGTGTCTGACCGTTGCTCGCCGTTGCTCGGTTGTTCTCCCCGGTTCTCCCGGCTTCCTCCGCCTGTACAACTGTCCGACACGATGTGACATCGGCTGTCGAAAATGTCGTTAAACCCCAACAAATAAATAAATAAATGCACTGTAGTTAATAACAATACCGTACAATGAAAGTTACAACCTACCTCTCAGCCAATCAAAGAACAGAAGTTCATTCCGTTTGGAAATAATATACTGAGTCAAAAAAGAAAGTATAATTAACTTTGAGGAACATTTTTTTAGTATTATCGTCTTTAATCCCAAACAAATTATTGTAAATTCATATTTCGCGTCTAGCTGTATGAATTTGCATAATTTCATGTTCTTACTGTTGCCAGTGTCACATCAGGACGTCGCAATTCAGACATGGGGTGAAATGAAAATTTCACACATGCAGTTAATAGCGTGTATGTCCATCGTTTGCCTCCTGGATGGCAAGACATCGACGGCGCACGGACCTGATAAGTCTTTGGATGTCAGCATATGGAACTGCGTTCCACTCCTGCCTTAGAACATTATGTAAATCGCCTAACGTCAGAAGATCATGAAGTCGTACCCGACTGTCTAATTGATCCCAAAGATGCTCGATTAGCGACAAATCTGGCGGAAGTGGGGGCCAGGGAAGAAGTTCGATGCTCTTCTCCTCAATGCAGTAACGACAGTTACGCGCCACGTATTGTCGGGCATTGTCTTGTTGGGATAATTGCAATCCGACGTTAGCGTTGCACAACGGGACAACAGCAGCGTTAAGAATTTCGTCCCTATATCGCTGCCCATTCAGATTACCATCGATGAAGATCAACTGTGTTTGATGGTGCAAGGGAATTCCTGCTCAAACCATTACACTACCCACACCGAAACGGTCGCATTCCCACACGCAAGCATCAGAAAACCGTTCTCCTCGTCGGCGATATACTCTTGCCCTACCATCAGCGCGCCGTAGACAACATCGTGATTCATCACTAAAAAGAACCATGCTACAACGTTGCTGGGTCCTGCGAAAAGCTGACGTACCCATTCTATTCTGACGGCACGATGACGTTGGGTAAGGATTGGCCCGTCTTATGGACGCCTACTTCGGATGCTGTGTTCCGCGAGTCTGTTGCCGACAGTTTGTGCACTGATTCTATTGTTAGTTCTACCAGGGGTATTTGCTGAGTATTTGCTGCTCTCCTCGTCGCCGGGGCGAAGCGATCCCGCAAGTGAGACGTCATAATGTGTCGGTCTTGTGCAGGGTTCGTAATTCTTGGTCGGCCTGATCGCGGTCGATCGGCAGTAGATCCCGTGGTTCTATACCTTCCAATGAGACGGTAAATAGTGGCCATAGTGATTCCGAACTTGGCAGCGAGCTCATCTGGAGGTATCCCAGCCTCATGCATACCAATGGCACTCAACCTCGGAATTTAGGTTAACCTTGGCATTTTTTGAAATGTCGGAGGACAAAAACTACCGTGTTTTCTCAATAACCCAGGCTCTCTAGCACAACATAACATAAAGAAACTTGCCGGTCAGCCATTCAATTTGACCTTCTCGGGTAGCACGTGCTATTTTGAAATTCGTAGCAAAATTGTATACATACGGTTGGGTGGACAACAACAACATTTCAAACTCTGTGCACGACTTCTTGTCCACAAACATGCAACATTAGAACTATTATATTTCATCCTTTATTCTATTGTTTCTGTTAAACCTTCTTTTTTGACTTAGTATATAATAAATATAATAAATTTATTTATTTATTTATTTATTTACTGATGTTTAAGGTCACATATTTATGCACAATGGCTAATCATGACCGTGACAGTTGTACGGGTGGAGGAAGCCGGAGTACCCGGAGAGAACCACCGAGCAACGACGAGCAGCTGCCAGCTCCCCAACATCGTAACTCCGCACTGCAGCACAGGCAGGGTTAGATTGGTTGAAGACATGCGTACCATCGACGTGCAGTACGCCTTAGTACACGGCGCCATCGTGCCCCCACGCGGGCAATGGAGATGAAGTGTCTTGCCCAAGGACACAACGCGGTTGCCGCAGGTGGGATTCGAACCGAGGACCTCTGGGCTTGCAGCCTGCACCTCTACCTACTGAGCCACCGCGCTCCCAATATAATAAATCGTTACCTCTCTTTCGCATAGTCATTCCAAAGTGCTGCAAAGTTTATGCTATAAAGTATCAGTGTTGAGCTTCGCAGTGTGTGTCCAGAGACAAAGATGGAGGAGAAGGTAAATTGGCGTATATCACCCGCAATGCCAGTTTTTTTACTCGGTGCATTTTGTCTGGACTGGAGTCTTGAATAATGATTCCATTTGCTTGGAATCATGCACTTTCAAAACATAATGTGATACTCGGATTCATGTTGGTCATACAAAAACAAAGAAGTTTGTGGGGTCCGATTCGGGCTTTCAGGAGCCCTATACGAACAATGTGCAGAGCGTATGTACTGATGAAATAAGAAGTTGAGACATCCACGCATCAGGATGACTGCACGTATTTTTAGCAAATGCATTTTCGAAAAAACTTTATCCTGAGTGGCTTATACTCAATCTACGTCATCAAAGCATGCCGTCGAAGGAGGTATGCCTTAGATATGTAAATTGTATGTTTTATTAGTCAGGATTTATGCCATCATAATCGGAACAATTCGGGCTTTCTAAAGCGCACTGGACTTGTACGAAACTATCTATTGAAAGCTGCTGATCTGATATCAGACTACAGTCGTTGCGGACTGGTCGTAAGCCACAATGTGAACAATGATGTCCACGCATGCATTTACAAGGTAATACAAATCATGTGTAGCAACATCTTAATTAATAAAGTGCCATGTCGTACCCGGTGCTTCAATAATTAATTTTGATGATTATTCCTGTAATTAGTTTTTGGAATTTAATATTATTGCGTCCGTGGAAATATTGGCTACCCGTGGAAAGTCCACGCCGGTCGTACTGTCATCTGACTTCACGTCACATTACAGCGACAGGTAAATTAGCATTTAAAACAAAATATATTTTGCAAAAAAAAAAAAAAAATGTTCACGGTGTAATTAGTTTGTAACTTAATAATCCGACGAAGGTCTGTTCCACGTCTCAACACCTCGATTTTGATATACAATCTTTTGATTCAACAACAATTTATTTTGACAAAATTTAACAACCAGGAGTGTAAGAAAGAAACATACACTGATCTCTTCAGTAATGTCTGATATATCCCGACTGACTGTATTGATGACGTTTCAATCTTGACACGTTTATGTCCTGGAAGTCTCTGCCCAACAATCAGACCGTGTTGTTTAAGGCCGAAACGCATTCAGGCCCATGACAAGCGTGTTTATAAATTTAGGTGTTTACAGACGGTAAAATGAGGGCCGATTCCAATGTGTGTATGCGTGTAGTGTGTGGGTTTGTCTTACCAACTTGACGAGGTAACTAGACAAAAGAGTTTGCGTGTTTCGCCTTACCGAAGTACAAAAGACAAAAGAAACCCTTTACCTCGGTTGTTTTCCCAGAACTGTACCGGCAAAACGAGGTAGAAACCGTTAGTCCACACAAAGGACAAACAATGGGGTACCTCGGTATATAGGGTAGACAAGACTGTGTGTGTGTGTGTGTGTGTGTGTGTGTGTGTGTGTGTGTGTGTGTGTGTGTGTGTGTGTGTGTGTGTGTTGGTTTCTGATCCCCCGCCGGGTTTCGAACCCGCAGCGACTCCGCCTGACAATCAGGAGTCCAACACCCGAACCTCTAAACCATTACACATCATCAAAAAAAACTATGGCCTCAGACGACGACAGGCACGGGCTTGTGTTGCGTTTTTCAAATGACACAATCATGTGTTTTAGAGGAAGTTAGAATGTTGGTTTCTGATCCACCGCCGAGATTCGAACCCCGGCAACTCCGCCTCGCAATCAGGAGTCCGACACCTAAACCACTAGACCAGTGCACACCGTCAAAGCACGATTGCTGGAATCTAGCTTTTTAGATGAAGTTCTCATGATTACTTGATTCATCTTCCTTTCGACCGGAGCATGAAAGTGTGGAACGCGCTGTCTACAGTATGACGAAGGTGCTGTGGTTGAGGTTTGGCAGGTTTTCAGAATGCCTTCTGTGCATTCGAAGAAGACATAAGTTTGTGTGTGTGTGGGGGGGGGGGGGGGCATGTGCGTGTGTATATATATATATATACAGGAGGAAACAATTATGTTTTCGAAGAATTTGACATATTGATTTCTGATCACCGGCCGGGAGTCGAACCGTCGGCAATCCCGACTGCCATTCAGGAGTCCAGCACCTATACCATTGAACCATTACCATTAAACCTCTTAATTGAGACAAGCAAACCAGAAGACAGTTATTTCTGCTACGTAGAATGTTTTCTGCGACGATCCTTGGTGAAGGGAAAACAAAACAAAATAACCAGAATCTTAATAACAATGTCCTGGCCAAACAGATTATCGCTTTTAAAACACACACATTCCTCTCAAAGATCATTTACCATCCATTAAGCATTAACACCCTGGAATTCTGAATCAGATCACAATAAATAATACTGCTTAAGTTTTCAAAACTATGAAATATGATGAAGTACTATATTACGAGAAACAATAAATGCGCATAGAACAACAAAAACATGATGGAAAAGTGGTTTCAGTAACAAGCCGAAGCTTGTGTGAGATGCCTCCTTAATACTGGCTATAAAACTCATCTCAAGATCCGAGGCTACCAATCTAATTAAGTGAGGAATTCGACGCTGTCATGGACTATTCGAATACCCACTTTTACTCGCTAAGAATAGAGATATTCTTTTGGTTTTGTGTTTCGATTATAGATATTCCAATCGCAAAGTACAGTGCAGCCGATATGGTCTGGTCTCTTTCCACGGGTGGGCAATATTTCTACGGACGCAATTGTATTAGATTCTAAACACTAATTGTAGGAATATGCATCAAAAAAATAGTTAATGAAGCACCGGGTATAACCCAGTGCTTTATTAATTAAAATTGTGCTGATGAAGATTTTTATTGCCTGGTAAACGCATGCGTGGACATCACTGCCCATGCGTTGAATACGACCAGTCCACGGCGACAGACTGTACTGTATTCATTTCACACTGAAGACGTCAAGATATTAACATAGTCAGTAGAATTGAGCGGCGTAATCCTAAAGTGGCCATTCTCTATTCTTAACTGTTTAATACAAAAAACGTTTCAGATGGTATTCGGTAAAGTCATTAAGGATTCGATCAAATCAGGTCTCGATTCAGATACCTTTCTTGTGTTTATTCAAAGAAAATGCATGGTCAAGATAGTTATTTTCCATTCAACCGTCTACGATAACTCAGTTGGTCGAAAATGCGAGGTCACTTTTCTGACCAACTGAAATATTCCAGACGAGTGAGTCTAAACGTATGCAGCGGACTGTCTGTAAGCTAACTGGTTCCAGGTCATAAAAATATCAAAATTTGTCTAGTGGTTTGGGAACTTGAAGCCAACTCTTTGCTTTCTTTTTCCGTCGATAATAATAGTTGCAAAGAACATTATTGTAATAGCACTTTGCTGCAACTTCTAATGGAGAATGTGGGTAATTTGTAACAGATTGGATATACATCGATGTTAACCCCCTTCACTCCGCTGTCAAAACACCAAAATTTCAGGAAGCTGTTTTTTTCCCATAATGCATCTAGAAATTTAACCAATTCAATCTCGTTTGACAGAGCTCGAGGAGCTCTGTCAAACGAGATTGAATTGGTTAAATTTGTAAATGCATTATAGGAATTTTTTTCTGCCTGAAATTTAGATATTTTGATATCAGTGTGTAGGGGGTTAAGCTTAACTTAATGCGTTTTATATTATGTGTGTCAAGCCGTTCAAATGAACTGATGACTAGGTTACATTCGGCAGGCGTACGCGGGAGGATAGCATGGATTTAATGCAAATAGTAAATATAAAAATATAAATATGGCACTGTTATAAGTTTCAAATGGTTCGGCTGCAGACCTCATCTGTCTCGTGTCTGTTTTTTATTGTCAAGAGAAGTTCCCAAAACTACATTAGGAAAGATGCTTCACGTTAAGATTATGCGGTTAATTTACATACAGTTGTGACGCGAAATTCGAAGTGTGTTGCAACGCCATATCTTGGTTACCTTTTTCTCTGCACTTCACAGGTGAAGATCCGATTCTAATTTTCTGAAATGCCGTTTGGTCGTATCTGATTGCATAAACCGTCACATTACAACTGCCTCCACATTTCAATTCTACATATCTGAAGGCAACGTCTGATTTAGGACTGAAGTCTGCTCGGCAATCACATGCTAAATGGGATATGTGTTTTTCTTTCAGAGTGTTGCTATAAAGTTCCAAATATCAACTGTGCATGTCTACACGGTGTGACGGTTTGATGCCTCTAAAGTGATCATCGTTGTGTACATCAATCACAAACACAAACAACACTTACGCCAATGTACAGATTCAAATATAAAATCCCTGACTATAATTTTAACGCTGCGAATTGCAGGAGTGAATTGCTGTGTCAAAATTAAACTCAATGATTGTGTAGCCCATTTCTCAGACTGACCTAGTGTGATTTGTTCCTTCATTCTATAGCAACATCAGCTAATTTCTTAAAATATGAATAAATAACCTATTTGGATAAGGCTGTCATTTATATTTTTTCTGTGTACGTATCGATGTATCCCACTTTTTTGTCACACATTTTTGTTTTCATTTGAAGCAGAATGCAGACTATAAATAAATAACAAATAATTTTTAAAGTCCGTAATTGTCTGTGTGTGATGTTTGAATTTTTAAATTAATGGCTGCTATGCCATATAGGCGTGTAATGAAGGCCATGGTGTGTGAATGCGTTTGTCAATACATCCCTCATGCCATAGCGGAAGGATAGAACGAGAGGCGAAGCCTTTCGTTCTATCTTTCCTTGTTGGCAGTTGACGAGCGCCTTCACACGTCATGACATCGGTGTATTTATGACTTTATCGAAACGCTCGGAACGCATCTGGTGTGTAAAGATATGCAAGTGTTAATTCATAATTAGTTTCAAGTTTCCAAAATTAGCACAGATGGTAGTAGAGGGCGGCACTGGGGGAGTCTACACTTCTGTCATGAACTGTGCGCTTATCTAGGCTTAATTGAGCGTAGGAATTGCGCGTTGTTGCCATATCGAATAACATCCAAAGAACGACAGGTTCTCCTGGTTGCTCATAGCAAATACAGGCAATGTTTCTGCCAATGGACTTCCGGGTTACCCGGAGGTCCATTGGCTGAAACATTGCTTGTGCACAGGCCATATGTACAAACTTTGATAACCTTACTTTGGTCCTAACGCGTAGATTAACGCGCAGGTCGACGTGCTATTTGTGCGCATTTCATGACAGGACTTCTAGTTTTAACAGTATAAGGCTGGACACGGTCAGTATTCAATGATTATCCGTCGCTGCTTGACTGCGTGCGTCGGTCGTGACTGTTGTTGTAAGGTGAACACCGATATTGACACTGGAACCTAAGCGTCAACAGAAAAAGGGAACTTTAGAGCAATGATCCGTTCTAAAATAATGTTTTATCACTTATTGTCTGTTTCACCCAAGATATTAATCTAATTTTTGTAACCATTGTTTTCGCTCGGCAACAACACTTAAATTGCTTTCATAGAAAAACTTATCGCATTACAGGCATCGCGCCCAATGTCTAATGGCCTCGACTGTGTCGGATGTCCAGAGTTGTGCAAGCCAACCCGTGTTTTATCATTCAATAATATTGACTCTATTAACTCTAGTTGTAGAACTTTTGATTTCACGCGACGATAACCTCATAAACCTTTTGATTCCTTTCCACAACATTGCCAATACGAAGTGCAGCGTCTCCATCAACGACAATAAGCTTGCTCCAAGAAAAAGTCCCATGAAGCCTCCGAGTTGAACTGAAAATAAAAACACCTCATCAGTACAGTGCAAAATGCTATCGCCGTTTAAACAATACCGAAAAGCAAGAAAAAGACGATAAACTTTTCCGATCAAACGTTATTCAAATACTTTCCCCATTGCCGACGTGGAGGAACGATGGCGGTGTGTACTAACGCACACTGCACGTCGATGGTGCACTTGTCTTCAAACAATGCTAACCCCGCTTGTGTGGAGTCAGTATGTTGGGGAGCTGACAATTGCTCGCAGTTGCTCGGTGGCTCTCCCCTGGTACTACGGCTTCCTTCACCCGTAAAACTGCCATGGTCATGATTAGCCATTGTGCAGAAATATGTGACCTTAAACATCAATAAATAAATAAATAAATAAATAAATAAATAAATAAATAAATAAATAATTCAAATACTTTCTTTTCGTTTGCCGAACATAATACAAATGTAATTCGAACGAGCACTGCACAACCGTGATGAACGTGGGTTTGGTGAGGCTTGCAAATCTTCCCAAAAGGAGGTTTATATATAGAGGATATGGAATGAGTGTTTTTCTCATATAATATTTATGAAACGAGTCTAAGAATTTTCCGTTTGGGCGAGCCTCTGGAGAGCCCAAACGGAAAATTCGAACGTGTTTCATAAATATTATATGGGAAAAATACTCATTTCATATTCTATTTATCATATGACACACACACGCACAAATTAGCCACTTAGTATGACTTTTTAACCCATAATTTAACTTAAGTAACTGACTGCTCTTGGACAAAACATCCTCGTATAACAAAAATAATTCATTTTTTGCATCCAAAACATAGGTTATGACCCCTCATTGGAACGAGCGCGACACGCTAGTTCCAATGAGGGGTCATAACCTATGTTTTGGGAGCAAAAAGTGAAAATATAAAAAAAAATGAATGGCCTTTTTCTTGTAGGTAAAAGATTAATACGATATAACCCACCCTAAATAGGACAGATAACGTAAATTCTCCCTACTGAAAGTATGCAAATGTGACCCAGTTGTATTTTGTTTAGCCAATCAAATTGTCCAGTTTTGAAATTGACCAACGAAAGCGTCCAACTCTAATTATGCAAATTATGAAAATGTGGCCCAGTTGTATTTTGTTCAACCAATCAAATTGTCTGGTTTTGAAATTAACCAATGAAATTGACGGAAGCCTTTATTTATCACTGATTAATATGAAAACAAAATATCAAATGTTTTAAAAGTGAACAAAACGGACGAGTCATATGATATATTTTTGTTTCACAATCCTATGAGTTTAGTATGTGAATATCGTAATTGGTATGTTGACAGATTTTCTATCGCAAGTGCTGCTTTCGCATTACTTCCAACCGCTTGTTACGCTTTGGGCGAACGTAACCTTTGAATGAAGGAGAAACAACAACATTCGATTTGTTGAACTGGCAGTGCATACGTTGTTGTGGATAATCATGTCGGTATTATCAGCAATTTCCCTTTGTTACTTGGTTACTATATGGGCTGCTACCAAAAAGTCAACTGCTCAAAAAATACTATGTGTGTATAGTCAGTAAGTAGATTCATTAATTTAATTCGTGACACAGCGTTTGGTCGTGATAAAAAGTCCGGGAAAGTCGATACAACAGAAGCGAACAGAGAGTGGTCGAAATACTATGTCCGATTCCGAGATAGAGAGAGAGGGAGGGGGGGGGGGGGGGCTGAGGAAGAGAGAGAGATGCCGCTTTCGTGCTCATTGTGCTGTCTTTACCATTCGATACGATCGTAGGGTCCGCAGCAGTTAGATTGTTTTTTCCGTGCATGATACATCCGCTCAGACCACCAGTTTAATTCCGTGAGGATTTCGGCGCCCTTATGGCATTGAGCCGTCTCGCTCTGAAACACTGCACCTATGTTTTGATTCGATCGGGGAGAATATACTATTCGCTTTTTGCCAACTAAATATTCCATCCGATTGAATCTGACAAATTCGATAATCATTTCCTTTGAATCAGCCCAACCACTTGTTATGAATGATACTTTGATCACATATGCAGTATAGTTGCGGTGGACTGGACAAAATCCACGCGTGGGCTGTGATGTCCAGGCCTGTGTTTACCATGTCATAAAAAATGATCAGCAACACAATTTTAATTAATTAAACACCGGGTTGTGCTTCATTAATTAAATTTTTGATAATTATTACAATAACTAGTGGTTGGAATCTAATATTATTGCGCATGTGGAAAAAGTTCCCACCAAGGGAAAGTGACAAGTCCATTGTGGCTGCACTGTGCCATTATGAACGAGAATTCGTTACAACTTTAGTGTTATGATAGCGATGCGTCGTCCCACTCTTTGTATTTATATCTTGATATTTTCAAGTTGATTTGAACACGTATTGGCGGGAATATATCCAACTCGATCAGGAGAGAATATCTTTACATCTTTGTGAGTGAAGTGTCATCACATTGTATCAATGGTCTTCTGTGCCCAAAAGTCACGAAGAGTGCGTGGACAAACAGTCCACAAGGGCGACGGATTCCTTACACAATTAGACTAGTGGCCGAGATTATGCCACTGCTGGAGATAGGATCATTGTAATGTCAGACAATATCTATGTTGGAAACTTTAACATTTAATTCCACAACAAAAAATCCTACGAAGCCCGACGCTAAGCGCCAAATAGTTACTATTGACACTGTTAGCAACATTTAGAGAAATGGTGCCGGTGACATTGGCACGCGACATTCCATAGAAAAGTTGCTAAACAGTCAGTCGTTTTCAACAATTACATTTTCAGTCCCCAAACAAGGCAAGTTACTCATAGCCAATTGGTCTTACTGCAAGTTGGGATTTCAAAATCCAACCATGCCACCTTATTTAATTTACTCATTCCACGTCAGGTACTTGGTGTAAATGAATTACAATTCACCCATGTTTACAACATATCTATGTTCTGGGAGAAGAAGGATCCCAAAATAAAATCTAGAAAACGGGGCTGAAAGCACTCTAAGGTACCGACGATGACAGAAATTTTGGGATTTCAGCTACAAAATCCTTTCATCTCAAATATTAGTTCTGCTCCTAGATGGGTGGTCTAACTTCCACAAAAGCGTTATGATGAAAAAATTACTGAAACGTTTTTCGTCTCCTCATCATAAACATGTGATAACAACGTTTATCGTTGAATGCGTTCCCAATGACCTGTAAAATGTTATTCCCACCTTAGGCGGGTGTCAAAG
The DNA here is from genome assembly GCA_031216915.1 of Pictodentalium vernedei. Taxonomy (NCBI): domain Eukaryota; kingdom Metazoa; phylum Mollusca; class Scaphopoda; order Dentaliida; family Dentaliidae; genus Pictodentalium; species Pictodentalium vernedei. The sequence continues at coordinate 136,061,071 of CM062297.1, read as the reverse complement.
ATGTCAAACCTCATCCTGGGAATATATCCATCGGTGCGAAGAACCCCTCTATACATCAATACCTCATTCACCCCAGGGAGGTAATGACCAATTTATCTATTCCCCTTTCGAGAAAAAGTTGACCAACTCGGCCTTTAACTCCTTACCTAACATGAAAAGCAGACGACAGTTGCAAAAAAAGTTATTGAATAACTATTTTTTTTCATTTTTTGTCTCAAAAACATAGGTTATGACCCCTCGTTGGAACGAGCTCGTTCCAACGAGGGTTCATAACCTCTGTTTTTGAGAAAAAAAAATGAATAAAAATAATGAAAATTAATTGACGATTTTGGGGAATGGCGCTGGCCGGTTTTGACCGTTACGTTGGGTAAAGGGTTAAACTACGATATATTTATCGTGCGCGAACCAAACCAAAAGTAGCGCGCTGTTTTCATGCTTTGGCCATTCGAGGAAGTGTACCCACGTAGATTCGTGGTGATTAACTCCTAACATAACAAACCTACCGCATCCCACAGAATAGTATTAAAATATTACAACCATGAGGCTGTACGTTGCAAATATTATTTGGTATACTCCCAAATAATGAATATGTACTCTTCCGGTCGCTTTCATTGAACTGATGTGGAAGATACTACCAGAGTTCAACGGGCTAACGATTGCGTTTGACGTCGCCAAAAGCTGACTCTTCGTGACTTTAAAACGTCACAATAACCGTAGTCGAAAAGGGTTAAACAAATAATAATAATTAAAATAACAAATTTTGATGTCATCTTCACTTGGTAAAATGGTTTTGTCAACAGCGTTTCCGTTTCAGTGGCGCGAAATTTCGAATGTGTTTAACATGTTTATGCATATTTAATAAATTAACTTTAATGGCTTAATTAGTATTTCCGAAAATAGTGACCTCAACCTATGAACATGAAAAAAAACATTTGATTATTTTTGTCGTTGGGTGCGGCACCGACAATCTCTCTTTCTTAGGTTACACGCGCCTGGTGTGTTCGGACCTTCATTACATAGTTTTACTTCCTCAAGAACACTTCACTTGTCCTGTGGAGAATACAATCCCCTCCATGTGACCAACGGTTACTGTGTTATTATACCATATTTAATTTCAGTGGTTGTAACACTGTAAACTGTTTAACAATATGCCAATGAAAGGCACATTAATTGAGCAATTCTGGACGCCCACTTATTAATTAGATGCCACTATGCCTTCACTTGTATTTTCAGTCAACGCAACGTCATTTACGTGGTAGGCAGAATCCTCGAGAGCACTTTAGGAGGTGGACCCATAGGACAATTTACCGAAAACGGTTATGGCGAGGCGGCCACTGTTGTCTTTTGGATCCATTTGCTGTAGGAACTGTACACGTCATGAACTTGTTTATCCAATTTGCCTATTACCACAGAAGAAATACCAAGTCATGGAACCTCAAAGCGAGAAAACATATCCTTTAGTTGCCATCTTAGTATATTTGTCTTTAAGTTTTTAATTAACGTCACCAACAAACCCCGCCCACGCTAATCACAAAACATAGCTTTTTTGGCCCGTGGTCTTTAAAACCAGTTTCGCGACAACCGTCCCCATGGGAAAGGTTCGGGATGGGGTATACCCTCAATGTATAACAGTCATTTCACTTTTTTATAAAAAAAACTCTGTACTAACGGCTTTTGTTTGATACCATCCATTGGCCGCTATGAATCGTCAAAGTTCTGCCCATGCTGTGGCAAATTCTATGTTCTCAAACATGAATACCTTAACATAAATCAATAAGATGTCCTGTGGATAACAGCCAAATTACCTCGGAAGTGGTTTCTAGTCACATTTGGCTGCCTCTAGAGACAGCCAAGACTTAACTGATAACCACTGCTGAAGGGTTGAAAGAGACTCAGTATTGTTTCTGTTAGTTTTCTCCTTTATATTACCTTAGTTGATCAAGGTTCTTGTAAAACGACATTTGTCGCTCCCTCTCCCTCTCTTTAAATTAGGAGCGGATGGGGGTAGGGTACACCTACTATTTAAACATTATTATTGTTTCATTTGAGATCGATCAAATGCAGGAGTTAGAGGTCATGTTTTTGAAACGAAACGATGGAAGTTTTCAGGATTCAAGAAGTTTTTTGCCTTGTTATTCGAGATGGTCAAGGGGAAAGGCACTTCATCATTACTTCTATGAGATTTTAAATAGCATTGCACACATGGGCAGATTGTAAATTAACTAGAAACGTAATTTGAGATAACACTGAACATATAGGCAGTTTTATAAACGCGCAGCTCACCGTAATCCGGTAATACACATTACTGTATCCCAAAGTGTCTTCCTCTGTCTTAAGTTGACCAGTCTATTATTTTCTATTCGTAGAGAGATTCAGTAAAAACTTAAACTGTACCTGGCTGTGTCGGCACTTTTTATAGGTTCCGTGCTCTTAGCCGGACCATGTGAAGGGATGCCGAAAAATGTCCCATAGATGACACGAACACGATTGTCTAACTTCAGTTGGGGGGGGGGGGGAGGGGGGGGGTAGCTTATATTTCGACGATAATCCATTTCCCCAAAGATTCGTGCAACAAAGCCAGCGAGAATCCATGTAAATTCTTGCTGCACCTCTGCTACGATTCGCCTGAAAAGATTTGAGTCAATTTAACCCTTTACCGAACACAGCAGCAGCAAATTAATCAAGACAAGGCTAACGCATGACTTCAAATATCCTGGCACTTCGACAATAAAATTGTATAACTTGGATGTCATTGGCAGCGGCTCATTGATCCGATTCCAATGGCATCCATATTTGTAAGATTTTATTAATAAATATTGCTTTTTTTTTTAATTTTGAAATTCAGTTTAGATTTTAAAAACATATAAATCTGTTTTGGGTAAATTTGCTAACATGTGTTATGAGTATACAACGGGGGATCAACCATGTTGGTCTAATGGGATCCTTAGACACTCTTGGCAGGTATGAATTCTCGCAACACTTACGATTGGGGGTTTGGTCACCTTGTGCACAATCGGCGTCAGTGATGTCCATTTACTTACCAAATATATTATCCCAGGAGTAGACAGGATAGTGTACAATTTTTGTCACTATCAGAGTATCAAAGTAGACATGGAGTTCAATCACCATTTTACTGGAAGATAATGAAATGATATGTCAACATTTAAGAATGAAATCATGACTGCTCGAAATCCACGAAGTGATGAAATAAATTGATCAAGTGCACATTCTATGAACCGCGAAGCGGTTATTCTCTATGTTTATTCCTCGCATAAAACACAATTATTTTATACTGGACAAAAAATCACATGGTCAACTGGTATTTATGGGAAAATAATATCACCTGAAGATCCACAGACAATACAGTGTTCATTGAAGGAAATATCAGTTGTGGTGTAAACATAAAGTCTTAAACAACTGTACCAAACGTCTGTATAAAATGACACAGTGATTTGCAGGGTGTGCATTTCTCCCGCCCCTGAAATTTGAACCAAGGCACATTTGTCTTAATACTGACGTCAGACACTTTTCAAATAGAACAAAAAAGTGAAAAAAGGTGGGGGCCACTGTCGAAAATGATACCGATTGAATCTGAAAGGCGCGGCTGCCGAGACAGAACATATCAAACAAATATTACAGATAGATGTCTTATCAGGTAAGTACAGTTAAAACTAGAAGTCCTGTCATGAAATGCGCGGAAATAGCACGTCGATCTGCGCATTAATCTACGCGTTATGGCAATAGAAAGGCTATCACAAGACCTGTGCACAAGCAATCTTTCAGTCAATGGACCTCCGGGTAACCCGGAGGTCCATTGCCAGAAACATTGCCTGTGTTTGCTAAGAGTAACCAGGAGAACCTGCCGTGCTTTGGATGCCATTCGTACGCGCAATTAAGCCTAGATAAGCGCACAGTTCGTGACAGGCCTTCTAGTTTTAACTGTATATGTCCAGGGCCAGTAAGTTAAGGGCGAAAAGGAACTTAAATATTAAATAGCAATACGAGGACTGTAGGATGATACTTGTTGGAGGCATAAGATGGTGGATCTGGTAGTTTAGTGGAAGTAGCTCTGATTAGATATTACATGATTTTTTTATGATATGGGAGATACAACTTACTGCGTAGGTGAGGATGCTGGGGGATAGGGAAAATGTGGAAACGGATTGAATAACAGATAAATGAATTGCTGGTTCTCTCCGTTAAGAACGGACTGACCAAAAAGGATTGTGGGCTCCCTAACAACTGCAGAAAGGGGTCTTGTGGATGAGGGAGCAATATGTGAAAATATGTTGAAAATGAAGAAAGGAAGCATTTTGCGTTATAGGAGTTGTTTAAGGTACCATATCAAAGAAGGATGGAAAAACTAACATATTTCTAATAAAAAACTAAACGATATTTCATCACAGAGCAAAATAAAGTAATCGTCAAGCAGTGCGGTTGGTTTGAAGAATCCGGAGACCCGAAAGCGTCAGGTTTTCTCCAGCGTTGTCTGGAAGCATTCTCTTCCGGCGAAAAAGTTCTCGCGTTGCTCATTTAGCAACATGTCAAGCAACAGCTAATCAAACCTTTCGCATTTCGCTTCACGCTCTACCGAGTAGCGCGATTCTGTAGACAATGAAGAGAGATATGAAAGGTCATTTTTTATATGAAGATATAGGAGTTAAAGAAATCACTAAATGCCTCAACAATTTTTTTTTTTGTCTCTATCTCCGCAATCGAAGTTTGCACTAGACAGATTTTCCAGAATATACACAGAACGACACACGCGTGTCAATGGGTTAATCGATATGACACGTTATGTGCCACATTGATTAAGCCATTCACACGCGCGTGTCGTTCTGTGTTGATAACACGCCTCCCCGTCTCCAAAAAACATAATTATTAGAAGGACACTCAGAAATTCATTTGTCAACTATCAACAAAAAGAACTCATTTTATTGCCAACCAAATTTGCGATGGGAAGTGGTGTTACTATTTCGTCCTGCGAGTTCCAATGTGTTCTTTGTGCCTTTTGGCACATAGAACACATTGGGACTCAGCGGACTATTTTCAGATATCTCTAGCGATTCAAATTGTAATTGCAGTGCCCGTTTTGTAGAAAATTCCAGTGGAATTTCATTTCTGTTTAAAAATAGTCCGTCAACGATTTCCGTTCCGCACATATGTGCGGAACAGATTTGCATTTTCCGCATCGTTTAGTGTTCCTATAGATGGGAATTTCGTAGAACAGGCTTTAAATAAAATGTTAACCGTTTACCCAACGAATCGATCGCATCGCACGCGTAATATGCAAATTCAGCAGCTGAAAAAAAATAATGTTTTTCGAAAACTTTAAAAAAAAACATATCATGTGACCCCTCTTTGAAACGAGCTCGTCGAGCTCATTCCAAAGAGGGGTCACATGATGTGGTTTTGTTGAAATGTTTCGAAAAAAATTTTAAAATGATATTTCAAATAATAAATTTTAAAATCGTCTGCGTTGGGTAAAGGGTTAAATGAAACATGATTCACATTGCAAAGGCTACAAGGCTTACCCGATAGGGTTGCAGTACCAATCACATCAGCATGTGAATATTTAAGCAGTGTCTCTCGCCTGATGCCCCTTTTTGATAATGTACTTCTCGGAGGGCGGGGGTGGGGGGGGGGGAACGCTGAGCTGTTCCCCGCAGTATGTGGTAGCATGTTCTTGAAAAAGAAAATCCAAAAACTGCAACCAAACCATATCGATTGACCCTTCTTTGGAACTACAAATTTTGATATACTTTGTGTTTGGTTAGGAGTTAATTTGAGGTTTTCGTTTCAGGCCTTCCATTCACAATGGTAAACATAGAATTATCCTATTTCTCATTTATAAATAGTTTGAGAAAGGGTGACTGGAAAATGGGTTGCATGGAACAATTTTGTATGATTTTAATTTCCAATTTGTAGAGACCTGCAAACAAGAGCCACAATCTTACAGGAAAACTAAGAATCATCACCTCTGCTCTTGTTTTGTTTGTTTCTACTTCCATGGGGTGGTAGTTAAAAACAATACATATACGAATGATGTGCAGTACAGTTGCGTCGACTGGTCTTAATCTACGCTTGGACAGTGATGTCCGCGTATGCGTTCACCAGGTAATAAAAATCATTATCAGTAAAATTTTAAATAATGAAGCATCGGGTTGTACCCGATGGTTCATTAATTAATTTTTTTAATGATTATTCCAATAAGTGTTTGGAATCTGAACTTATTGCGCCCGTGAAAATATTGCCCAACTGTGGAAATTGACAAGTCCACGGTGGCCTTACTGAAAACAAAATTAATACGGTCTGCATAGGTTATGGTAACACATTTTGTGTTGGTCATGTATTCTCTACAAGTTGACGTGGGCTTCTCCAGTAGAACTGGGATGTCAATGACAAGAAATCGTCGGTGCGTCTAGTTTCCTTACCTCAGAGTCCCTTTGAAGGCATCAGAGGTTGTATTTTGTTTGTTATACAGTTTATCCATAACATCAGCTGTTTGATCAGATGGGTATAAACTTGTTGATGTAGACGTCTCGTAGTATGTTGAAGTACATGAAGGCTGGCATCCGCATTTACGGAAATTCTCTTTTGAATACATGTGAAAGCTCTGGGCTAAAGTAAACACACAGAAAAAATAGTTAATATATTTATATATGGTGCATAATTATGTCGATATTATGTGAGCACATCGCATTGACGGTATCATGTATGAGCGATTGTGCATATGTGTAGAATAACTATTACGTCTTAAACATCAATTAGCAATTACTTTAATTATTTATTTATATTTTTCCACTATACGACCATCAGCGTTTTATTCTTTAGATAATCAATTTTAAAAAGTGTCCCTCTCTGCAGATAACTTTTTTTTTTATTTTGACCATGCATCTTATGAAAAATTCCACAAAATTTATAACATAAACTAGTTTTTCAAAATATATATTTATTACACCCCTAACGTCTAATTATAAGAGGAATAGGTAAAAAAATAAATTGCGTTCTCCTGTCACTGATGAGATCAAACACCTCGGTGATTAACATTTCGTGTGAACTTGAAATTTACAAATGAATTTTCACAAGCGCAAAACAAGAGTTGTTCTCGTCCACTAGTGAGTATAACAAGACGTCATAATTACGTCATGTCGCCAACAATCCCGAAAACTATTTTGTGTGGAAATACACAACATCCAATGTGATCTGTGTCAGCGGAAACAGCGAGCAGCTGATTGTGTAACCAGATTTCTTGCATGGTATGGGCGTCAGTTTGGATCGTTTCAGTTGAAGCTTCAAATGAAAGGGGTATTATAAAAAGAAAATCTAATGTTTTCTTGTGAATACAGGTATTAATCTCATTCGTGAGTGAGAGAATTTGTATTTTCACTCGCAGCATGCTGCTCGTGAAAATACGAATTCTCTCACTCACTCATAAGATAAATCCCGGTATTCACAAGAAAACATTAGATATCCTCTATATATACTACTGAAAGTTTGCTAAGCACCAAGTATATCCAACCTCCTGTTTGTCGTTTTATTTGAAATATTGTTATGAAAAGTGTATATATTTTATAATTAATTATATCTTTAATGATTTAAGTACAGAAATTAAGATTTTATTTGTGTTTGACATTATTTTAGCTTTTGAATACGATAACCATGGGAAATTGATATTATTGGTAAAAGAGTAAATTTTTCAAATTTTGCCAAAAAATTGACGGAGCGGACTGATATGGGTTCAATATCGAGCATGAGACCAATTATTGTTAATTACAACTTAACAACGCCTTCTCATGCTCCCAATCAGGTTCCAGATTGTCCTTTGTGGGATATTCTTCTATTCTTGGACCAGCATGGCACCAGGCTCTTGAACACTTCTTGGTTGGATTGGACGGAATGAAATGGCAAGCTGCAACTCATTCCAGACATGTTCGATTGGATTGAGGTCAGGAGATCTTGCTGGCCAGTCCATACGCCCAATCCGCTCCCTCTGTCGGTAGTTCCGGACAACATGGGCAACATGAGGAAGGGCATTATCGTCCATCAGAATGAATCTATCACCCACTGCACCTGCATACAATCTGACGTGGATATCCAGTATCTCATGAATATACCGCTGTGCAGTCAATGTACCACGGGCAAGGACACAGAACTCCGTACGTCCATCGCAGCTGATGCCGACACAAACCACCATCGACCCTCCCCCATAGCTGTCATGCTCAGCAATGTTGGCTGCATGGAATCGCTCCCCTGGTATTCCCCATGCCCTAGAACGCATATCTGTGTTGTTTAGGCAGTACCTTGACTCATCTGTAAAAAGGACAGGTCGTCAATCTTCTCTGGTCCATCCAACGTGACCCGTAACCCATTCATATCGTGCCTGGTGGTGGTTCTGGGACAGCTGAATGTGAATACATGGTCTTCTCGATCGGAGACCACCTTCGTGCAACCTTGCCCGGATAGTCTGCGTCGAAACATTTACCCCGGAACATTATGAAGGTCACTGCGAAGCTGGGTTGCTGTGTCAAAGCGTTTCCTGCGGGCCTGAATGATCAAAAACCGGTCTTCAGCTGCTGATGTTGTCCTGTCTCTGCCAACACCAGGTCGTCTGACTGGTGTGCCATACTGCTGAAATCTTCCCCAGTCTCTGGTGATCACCGTATGGCGCACACCAAGGGCTTCATCAACCTGACGATGGGTAGCCGCTTGTTCCAACATCCCTACAGCCCACTACATTTCTGCTTCAGACAAATGTCTTCTTACATTTGCATTGGCCATATTCAATCATTAAATCACAAGGGTTTGTGTTGAAATGAAGACTGAATACCCTACACATCTCACGTACATGTAGACAGTACACGAGAACATCATGGAAATGAAGTACAGGCTTTCCATGACCGTCACGAAAAGTCTGCCTGTCAATAGAGCTAATGTAAACACTGGGGACCATCTCAATACATTTCTCAATCATATCCACCAAAAATACCGCAAATGTGTCACAAGAAAATTTCACAATAATGTGTCAAATATGTGGTGCTTAGCAAACTTTGAGTAGTATAGAATATACCCATAGTAGCTTGGTGTACCAAATGTTCACCACGAGTGGTGAAGTAGTGTTATCCGCGAGCATTTGGCGCGCGGTTAACACTACTTCACCACGCAAGTTCCGAAAAAAGGCCCCGTAATTTGCGTTTTTCGTTTTCTATTTCGTTTCGGCGATAAAATTGTCAGCGGAAGCACCGCCCACCGGAGCTCCTGAGAACAAAGCAGAATCGCACGTGTGAATATTGATTTATTCAGCATTTAAACTCTTATTAATCTGACTATCATGGTATAAATAAAATATACCCAAAGTAGCTTGGTGTACCAAACATCCACCACTCATGATGAAATGGTGTTAACCGCGCGCCAAAGGCACGCGCTTAACACCACTTCACCACTCGTGGTGAACATTTGATACACCAAGCTACTATGGGTATATTCTATATATATATATCTATATGCATCCTGGATTGGTGAAGGTTTATCACGCACCATCCCTCTCCGGGCTAATATCAAGGCACCCTGAGTATATCTTACGGTTTAAGTACCCAGGAAATGAAAGTATCCATTAAACAAAAGGATCAAGTAATGTTACAATGTGAATAGATAAAGGGTTCAGGAAGCTGCAGTATTACAGGTGCATAAAGTTAACATTCTATCAGAAACGAAGAAAGGGTCAATTCAGTCCATTCAATAGGCCCTTCGTCAGCTAAAACAACCGTCCGAAGTAATTACCAAAGGTGAAAAATGCATACATTAGCTCTGTCATCTATAGCGTGCACGTAGCAACGTTTGAAATACAGCATGGTGCATAATATAATTATTAATTAGAGAAATGAAGTAAAACAAACCTTGTGCTGGTTTGAAACATTCTTTGAAATGACTTCGGTTACATGCCGGCATTCTCCATTCGACTAAAATAAAATGACTATAGAAAATAAACGACATTCTCAAAGTCAAAAATTGCGTTTCAATCATTTCAGGGACACGTTGAGAGTAATCATTCAAACAAGTTAGAGAGGAATGAATAAGTATACATAGTAGTATGAATCCGTTTTTTGGGAGATGCCGATCGGACTGCGTTCGTCCGGTCCAGCTTCAAGGTCGACCTTACAGTAGAACGAACCAACGTTGTCGAATTATCTTGTTCTGCTCCACTCGTTTAGGCCAGGGGCGGAGGCGAAATGTTTGTTGCGTCATCTTTACCGACCAGACTCTTACGAGTGAGCTGCAGGGGTGTCGATTTGAGGTTCATCTCTTCCATAGATGACGAGTGAGTGTGTTGTTTACGGTATTTAATTACGTGTGTAATAATAAGCAAAACCGCAAAATCGTCAGTATTGGAACAGTGTTCAAAAGCACTGTCTACATTGTGTAATCTATAGAAATTGTGTCGTTCTGTTACTAAGCTACGTGAGGTACATCTTGACAGACGAAAATATACAGTTAAAACTAGAAGTCCTGTCATGAAATGCGCACAAATAGCACGTCGATTTGCGCGTTAATCTACGCGTTATGTCCATAATAAGGCTATCAGATTCTGTACATATGTGTAAACCGGAGGTCCATTGGCAGAAACATTGCTTGTGTTTGCTATGAGTAACCAGGAGAATCAGCCGGGCTTTGGATGCCATTCGATATGGCCATTGCGCGCAATTCCAACGCGCTATTAAGCCTAGATAAGCGCACATTTCGTGACAGGACTTCTAGTTTTAACTGTAGGAACTCAATTGCTTAATATTTAATTGCGTCGTATACTTGCTGAGTCACACGGTCCAGTGACCAACTTCGAGCATCAAATCCGTATATGGAGTTCATGAAACGTCCGAACCAAAATCACAAAATTTTCTGACACTGTGGGACGAGAATTAAAATTATCCGACAGCGCCCCGGGTCGTTTAATGTCGGAACAAATTTGAAATTTAACTCAATGTACTTCTTTACCCAACGAATCGGCTCGTGGAGATCGTTTCAATGGAGGTCATATGATATTTTTTTCAATTTTGCGAAAAAATTGAAAAACCTAAAACAATTAATTCTGATATCGTTTGAGTTGGGCAAAGGATTAAAGTGACCAAATTTTTTATTTAATAATTGTTTTTCAGACTGGCGGTTTTCGTAGATAATATTGATATGCGAGCGACCTGCACTTTTTTCCTGACGGACAACAAAATGTTCCGTCAGACGTGGTCATTTAGGGGCGAATGCCCCCCCCCCCCTCCCCCCCCCCCACACACAAAAATGGCTTCGTGTTCGAATTCCGGAATCGGTTAAACCGAGTTGGAGTCCATTGGAGAGAGATCTGAACCGATTATTGGCGAACCACATTAACCTCCATTGCAATAGAAATAACCGTCGTTTTGCTTCTTCAAAAATGTTTCAGATGGCCGACTTCTAATACAGTGAATACCAGACAGACGTACATGTATAGTCTCGGTATAGGGAATACGGAAGGTTGTTTAGTGATGGCTTTAAAATGATGATGATGATTCTGAAATGTCACAGCCATGCTATTGTTACAGTAAATCAGATTATCTCAAGCAGAATGTCTAAAGAAGTTTTGTTTTCGAAGTTTTGAAATGTCCGGTCAGGTCGAGAATGGGCAGGAAATAATGCCCATAATTTTCTGAGGCCCATTTCCTCTCTGAATCCTTAACTCAACGCCAAGTTTAGGAAGGGTCTAATATTGGAAATTGAGAGGTTCATTATACCAATGTCTGGCCAAGATTAACTATTATGTTCCAATAAGACACAAATCCTCGACCTTTGATTGGAAGAGAGACCACATAGTTTTCCCTATGTTTACGGCTTCAGAGGCATATGTTACCGTTTGACATCACTACGCCTATTATATGACTTTTTTTCATCAACGATAGATATACAATGTTTCAATGAGACTAACATCCTCGCCTTCTGACTGGACAAGTGCTCGCTAAGTCAAGTTTTTTTTTCCTTTGTTAACGGCTCCATTATCATTTGTTAGTGTTTGATTTGATCACACGAAATATTTGGAATGAGATTGCCTTTTCGGAATTATTCCGTCAACGGGTGACTTGTAAGTCGCTTCATTTTTGAAGATTTTTCGGACGTGCAACAGACGATGTTCCGAATGAAGTGTTGTTTAACCCTTTATCCAACGCAGACGATATCAAAAATTATTATTTTCAATATCATTTTTTTTAAATTTTTCAAAGAATTTTAACAAAACCATATCATGTGACCCCGCGTTGGAACGAGCTCAACGCGCTCGTTCCAACGAGGGGTCACATGATATGGTTTTGTTGAAATATTTTGAAAAATAGTATTTTTTCAACTGCTGAATTTGCAGATTACGCTGGCGGATGCGGGCGATTCGTTAGGTAAACGGTTAAATTACAAATCAGTTTACAATATAAACGTAGACGAAGTGACCTCGACCTGATTATTTATTGATTATTTACCATGTGACGTGGTGGGGGACACGATGGCTTTATTTACTACCATTGTTATCGCTGATATTTGTCTTGTTAATTTAACGATGTGGGTTGAGGGATATAGGCAGGGTCTTATTCGAAGATATACTTATTGTTTTGAATTGACGATAGCTTGGTCTGAGGTTTGCGGCTCGGAGCGGATATTCATTGCCGACTCTTCGCGCCTCAGCTTAACATACACTCCAAGCCGCAAACATCAAACCATCACAATAACTTGTAATGTTGGACACCGTGGTATCACCGGGAACGCCAGTGCCGACAGGGTAGCAGCACAGCCTTTAGTCAAGTCTATAACTGATTTTAAGATCCATTTCATTCAGTGCAAACCCCATAATCAAAGGTTACATCTAATCTATGTGGGAGATGAAGGGATGTTCCAAGAAATAGCCAAACGCCACTGATTCTTAAAAGTCAAGTAACCTTTTTAGAAACAGAAACGTATGCCCTCTATGACGACGATGGCGGAGACATTATTCTGTATTTGGCAAATGATCAATCCAGCTGGATAAAGATCTGTGATTAACACGCACTCTTGTTCTAATTCATTTATTTCATAGCTGAAAATGATAACCTCTAATTAGAGCCCCCAATAAAAAATGTATTATTGGCGCGATGTAGCAATTGGTTGCAAAAGTTACATGACACGAATTTCCCAGGTAAATTGAGTTTACTCAACTCCGCAGTGGAATTGAGCAAGGCTTATCTCATACTAGAGGGTCGTAAACCTTAGCAATAACATTCATTATCCAATATGAATGTGTTCCCGAAACACTGGAGAACAGCGAAGAGGGGAACATGAGCTTACATAGAATGGACCTCTGGGCACACCGAAATGCATGAATTCACACATTGATGTAACTCGAGCAGTGCAGGTGTCTGGGAGACCTCGGGCCATTTTTTGTACTTAATTTTAAGACTTTCTGTTACCAATGACACCTAGGGAAATTTCCTGCACTTCTTTTTACTGAACGTATATGTACGGGACTGCCAAATTCCGTTTTCTGCCACCTGGTGGTTGGGGCCTATGCCATTCTGAATATTTTAGTTTTGTTACGGTTTTACACTTTTGGTCATTGTTAAGGGAGATACATTATTATTCAGAAAAAGGATATTCATTCACAATGGAACACCTGCATGCAGTATATAAGAAAATGTACAGTTAAAACTAGAAGTCCTGTCACGAACTGTGCGCTTATCTAGGCTTAATTGCGCATAGGAAATGAGCGCAATTACCATATCGAATAGCATCCGAAGCATGGAAGGTTCTCCTGGTTACTCATAGCAAACACGGGCAATGCTTGTGCCAATGGACCTCCAGGTTACCCGGAGGTCCATTGGCTGAAATATTGCTTGTGTACAGGCCATATGTACGGGATTTGATAGCCTTACTATGGCCGTAACGAGTAGATTAACGCGCAGATCGACGTGCTATCTGTGCGCATTTCATGACAGGATTTCTAGTTTTAAGTGTATTCGAGATCACCTCCGTCGAGATTTTGTGTAAATTATTTTACCCGTTGTACCCTACCGAACAAACATTACACGAGGTGTCTGAAAATTGGCGTTTCAGACGAACTTGCAACGGCATTCTTGAGAAAAGGTTGAATATATTGACAGAACGCGATGTGTGTTTGAATCGGTGGATATTTTACATAATTCGTTGGAATGGCGTAGTCATATTTCGTCATTCCAACGAGTTATGAAAAACAACCACCGATTCAAACACACATCGCGTTCTGTGTTTATTACACAACTCGTGCATTAAAATTCATTTAAATAAACACATTTTAATACCGATGTTTAAACCCAAAGGTGAAGAGTCCGTTTGCTTTGCCTGAAGCTGTACTGATCAAATGGATAGATAAAAAATCAAAACACCTTTTCGAAATCAGTGTTTGTTGAAATTCGTATCGCCATTTCTCTTCGGCAGATGCCCATTCACGCCTAACCATTTGGTGGCTATTACTGTTAGTACAAATATAAGTACAAATTTGCGCAGATTTGCAAAACAGCTGTGAGAAACATCTTTTAAACAAATTCGAAGCATGTCAAGATGCACGAAGATTTACCGAAATAAAGTTGACCAGTTTAGATATACCGGATCCACAAAACGAGACGGCCACGGGACTGGGTTAATGTTCTGGTTGGAAATGATTGTTTTTTTTTTAAATATTATCTCATTTTTGGTTAACTAAATTTTTGTGAACCTACTTTATTTTGCTTTGGACGTTTTTATTTTCACACTATGCGACAGACCGTCGATAATTGTATAACGAAATTTGGAAACCTTTCCAAGCGTAACTAATGACTCGATGGGAAAGGAACTAGTTTGAACGGTGCTGGGAAAAAATTTCCGGCTTGTAAGTCAACCATTGAATACAGACTCATTTATGTGTTAGCGGCTATTCCGTTAAATACAAGGGTTTAAAGTTGAATGGATGTGTAATAAAAAATAATATTATATCTCACGTGACTTCCTTGCATTCTGATTGGCTGAAAGATGATACCCTATTTCGTGTAGTTTGCATCCACAGAACTGACCAGGCACTACACCCAGGCAGTACACGTTCTCTATGTGTAGCACACTACTATATCAGTTTTCTTTTCATACTGGGCGAATAAAACTGACCAGGCTAAATTTAAAAATCGATTCACAGAGGCACAACATCCACAAAACGAACCGGAAAGAAATCATTGTGGAAAAATGTATTGCTTTTCCATTGTTGAAGTCACATTTTTCGAGGCGTTCAGCTTATTCCTCGAGAAGATGATCCATATCTCGTTTCGAAGAGAATGATCCATACCTGGGTCCAACTTTCATGAGAACACGTCCGGTTACGAAAAATCGTTTGTTTCGCTGCTCATATTATTTCGCTATTTAATTGTATGCTTTGGGCAGTAAACGAATAAATAATGGAATTCATTTGAATCTTCGGAATTTGTATCCCGTGCTGACCCATTCGGTAATGTATATGTGTGACAAATGTGTGGAAATTATCAAACTGCGTTGTCAAATTTCGAAAATTTTAGTTTTCATTCGCGAGTTGCGCGATTCTAGAATACACAGATCCGTTTGAGGGAAATATTTTGTTTACCCTTGCCGACCGATTCAAAATCTGTCTTCTGCTCATATCAATAATCCAAGTTAGCCGTGTTTTGGAAGAAGAAAATGTTTTTTAAGAACTACATTGTATTTTTTCTATATAACGCTGGTTGGTAAGGCTGCTACCTTGGTAACAGATTGACAAATCGGACAGATGTTTTTCTTTATGGGTGTTTGATATAATATAAGGATTAGTGTATGTCTTGTCGTTGACTACGCCCATATAGTACCCAGTGAGGTGGTGTAGTTCCCTCCACTTCGCAGTGGGAACTACACCAACTCAATGAGCACTATATGGGCGTAGTCAACTCCAAGCCATGAACTATTCCTTAAATATTAGATGTTACGTGACTTTCACGCGTTCTGATTGGTTGAACAGAAACACCCTATTTTCCGATAGTTCGTCAGCGAAATCGCACAGACCTACTTTCATTTTTGAAAAAAAGAATAGTGCACGGTAATAGTGCACGGTTATAAATAGTAACATTCGGATTCGCTTAGAACATTCAGTTGAATCGTAAATACTTTACAAGACATCTCGTCCCATATACATTATTACATTTAGTTTGGAGAAATAAAAATACGTGTATCGTATCTTTCGCCAAAGGTTTTATTTTTACCGTAGCCGGATTTCGGGTAGAATTATTCGACAGAAATCTGCGTTGCCTGTTTTAGATTCTCGAGAAATCAGCAGTGACCTTGACTCTCTTATTTACGAAACGCGAGGCAGGCAGCTCGTAAAGCAGTGGGAATTTTTCAACCGATGTGTTTTTAATTCATGTTTGGTGAGTCAATAAATACATCAACTTGAACCGGTTTTTTTTCTCGTTATTTACCAGGAATGAATTCACACTTTCCCTTTTTCCAATTCCTGTGCAAAGCGTGTCTTTTTATCTCTCGTAGTTCATCTCCAAATTAGCGGTCTTGCTTAATTTCCTACCCGGAACAAATTTTCTTTACGTTCCGGTACTTATATTTCTCACAATATTTGTATCGTCTGCTCTACTTGTTCACAAATTTGAAGTAAATTTATCGTGATTTAGTGTTTTTGGGGGTCAAAATATGTCTACCACGGCCACCCTCAGCAAAAGATTTGGTGAAGAGGATGCTGAGATGTTTGTGGAGGAAATTTTGGACTCGAAAAAAACTAAAGAAACAACAAAATTTGCTTTGACTGTGTTTCATTCTTTTGCAACTGGAAAAGGGATTCAGTCTGACTTGCTAGAAATGTCGCTCGATGATCTGAATGATCTTCTTCTCAATTTCTTCGTGAATGCCCGCACAAAAACTGGTAAACTTTATACAAAGTCAAGTTTACTTGTGATCCGACAGGGCATTAACCGTTACCTCAAAGATAACAGAAAAATAGACATTAATACAAATGAAAAATCCTCAGATGCTAAGAAGGCCTTCAAGGCCATGTTGAAGAAAAGTCGCAGCGAAGGGAAGGGGCATGTAACTCATAAGTTCCCCATAAATGAAAATGATTTACAATTACTTTATAACAGCAAAGCTTTTGATACTTGTGTCCCAGCTGGACTTGCTTAGAAAGTTTCTTTCGAAATAATATTGTATTTTTGTCGACGTGGGCGTCAAAACTTACGTGAATTAACATCCGAACACTTTGAAATTAAAGATGGCAATGGAAGAGTGTTCGTACAAAAATGCAAATCAGAGAAGGAGAAAAACTACCAGGGTGATGGTACACGCCTTGCACAAGAAGAACGTGGGGGTTTAATGTATGCCGCAGGTGGGCCTTTCTGGCCAGTTGAAAGTTTTCCGAAATATTTGCAGAAAAGAAATCCTAAGTCACATGCATTGTTCCAGCATCCACGTGACAGTTTTTTTTATGATGAAGATCCCATTTGGTTCAAAAATGAGCCAATGGGAGAAAACTATCTTGGAAATGTCATGAGCATTATTTTCAAAAAGGCCCATCTGTCTCAGAACTATATAAACCACTGTATTCGTGCTACTTCAATTTCAATTTTAAGTCAAGCTGGATTCGAAGGCCGACATATCAGAGCTATTAGTAAACACAAAAATGCTGAATCACACTTAAGCTACTGCAAGACTTCTGATAAACAAAAGAAAACTTCGTCAAATGTACTGGTCAATGCTTTGTCCACTGATAGTTGTAATGCTGAAAATTCGACAAATGTTCCGCACGTTCAAACTGTCAGTTCATGTTCAAATTCTACACATGCTGTTTCAGGTGTGACCCCTCACCAGATGGATGGTTTGGCATCTGTCAGTGATGCAGACTGGGGTTCAGACATACCAGACTCTGTATTAGTTCAGGCAATTGACTTTATGGCTCAGACAAGCAATGAACTCTCTTTGAGCACAGTAACAGTAAATTCAACCTACAACTTTGGACCAAACTGTGCAGTAACCATCAATAATTACATGCTCCGTTCCCAGCCAAGCAAACAGAGCAGTAAATTTCTAGAAAATCACTTCACCGAACTGATGTTCTCATTGTTCTGAATTACCATTGTTTTCTCAGTTGACTGAACTTAAAAATTTGTGTTAGTCCAAAAAACATCTGATTATTTTTGGGAACAAGCCCCATGAAAGTGGTGTTTGTAGTAGTGTTGGGGGGGGGGGGGGGGGTAATTGGAATAATGGTATTGTGTTTCTTGGGGTTTTGGTTCTCTACCTCTCTATCCCAGAACTATGAGTGGCAGAATTAACTTAGTTTACCTGTTTAAACCCTGAACCATTTTCTTTTCTCTTTGGCTGTGAACAAGAATATTATCTTGCATATATGACCGATGAAGAACCCCCCACACACACACATCTAATATAATAAATACAGCATGACAGCCTGACGTTTCGTTGACTATGCCAAAATAGTGGTCCTCGAGGACCACTATTTTGGCATAGTCAACGAAAAGCCATGCTGTATTTATTAATTAGTATGGTGAACTGACGGTAAGATGATCCGAGGTTTGTGGTTCGGTGGTTGTGTTCACCCGAGACGCTTCGCATCGCATCTCGGTTGAAGAAAAGCTCCGAGTCGCAAACCTCAGACCATGTTACCGACAATTCATCACGATAACGTTTGTGTTCCAATAAGAAACCACCCATAGCCCTGAACGCACATCATAAAATGAACAAAACAACTTTTAACGATAACAAGTTTAGTAAATAAACCTCTCTTGTACCCCACGACGTCGCGGGGCAAATACTCAATAAATTAGATAAATGTCGATGCCACGCCTTAGTTGAAACCATAAACTGATTTGTAATTGATCCCTTTACCCAACGCAGACGATATCAAAATTTATTATTTTAAATATCATTTTTTCAAATTTTTCAAAGACTTTTAACAAAACCATATCATGTGACCCCGCGTTGGAACGAGCTCAACGAGCTCGTTCCAACGAGGGGTCACATGATATGGTTTTGTTGAAATTTTTTGAAAAATAACATTTTTCCAACTGCTGAATGTCCATATTACGCGGGCGGATGCGGTCGAATCGTTAGGTAAAGGGTTAAACAGAACTTCATTCGAAACATCCTTTGCTACTCGAGTTTAAACTCTACAAAAAATGAAGCGGTTTGCAAGTCACACTGAGCAATTCGAAAATGATCAACCTCATCCAAAATATTTCGAGTGGTGAATTCAAACAGTAACATGCGCTGCTGGAGACGTAAACATAGAAACAAACTTAGCGACCTCTTGTCCAAACAGACGGAGAAGATATTATTGTTTAATTAACATCGGCGAAGATATTAATTAAACAAACAAAATTATCTCCATTGAATTTTGTTTGTTTAATTAGTGAATTATGACTCAAAGTCAGTTTTGTCCAATCAGCACGTTGTTATTCAATATTTGGGTTCCGCGATGTGCAATCAGAAATTAAATTATCTGCACGTGTTGTGTTTTTGGGACTTCTCAGCATATTTATAATTTTTACCTTCTGTTCCTGGCTGACAACATCCACATTTCTTCAGGATGTCTTCAAATATACATTCTCTTACACACATGACCTCGCTGTACTTTTCGTGATACTTCAATGGATTGCCGTCAACATTATCATCGAAGCAGTATTTATTTCTGACTTTATACGGCTTCGGCAAATAAACGAACTGCAAAAACAAAACATACGGATACAGAAAAGTTTAAATGAGAGATTTAACAAAAATGTAACTGCGTGAGTGCTAGAAGCCACTATCATGGCTTTCAAAGGAAAAACATAAGGGTACCAGAGCAAAAGGCAACATTTTCCTTGATCATGTTACATATTCAGTCAAATGCAAATAAAATTTTGTTCATACAAATTTGTTTTATTACAACTTATTGAAGTGTCAGTGGGCACTCTCCAATAATTTGTAATAGAAATTTGAATATCAAATATCTTTTGTACATATGCCACCACTTGAAATCCACATGCCTTTTAGATAGCAACATTAGAACAAATGCAGTTGTTCAACAAACAATACGTTTCTAATAAGTCACGCAATGTACAGGTTTGCCTCAAAAGGTCAATATTATGATGCACAACGGGTGCACAACGGGAGTGGAGTATGATTTCTACAAGCGCCGAATGGTCGTTGTTTCCTGACCCCCATAATCGACCTGAGTTGTGCTCTGCATTTATATCATGGTGAGACTTCAATTGAATGAATGGACCAGTTGTTTTCAAATAAAAATATCTTCGGTGGTCTGTTTGCACACTTGCTTCGCATTGCGTTGTGTCTAAGAACTATATATGCGTTATAATGACAATCAGATGCGTAACGACAAGTCAGGTGCGCTTTTGCGCGGCGACCTCACACGTTGGCTGGATTCCACATGTGATGCACCGAAACTTTCCTCAATGTCTGTATTGTATCGGAGACTGTTTTTGCAATACACACCACAACCATGGCATTATAATCCAAAGCAAACACCCCGACATAACGTGACACCTCTGTTGCATTGTGATAAGCCCAAGGACCATCTGAATTTAATTGAAAAGTGTGATTTCGTTAATAGCAAAGTATGTTTAAGAAATGACACCTTAAGGTGTGATGAGATTGGTGTTGTTGTTCACGAACTGTAGAACTTTCTTAAGTTTTCGCATCTAGTCAAACATACCCGAATCGCCAAAAGAGCACGACACTACCCAACTGGACAGATTACGCGTAAAGTATAACTGTGTCAACCCACCCTAACGTCTAAACCATTATCAGAGAACATGTGAGTGGAAATGTACCATATTCATGTTGTGAATCGTGTCTTATGAAAGATGAGTAGAAGATTGTCATTACTAATGGAGGGAAGTTTCCAAAGCCATGCTCTTTCATATTTTCTCCGGGAAGCATACGAAACACATGTAGCAGCTTCAGATATTAACCTACTGGCCGAGATGCAGCGAAGAAGACCGAGTTTGGTGTGGGGTATGAGCCTGATTTGTTCTGACTCTGATGTCGCAAGGCCCAACCGATGGCATATTCCAATTACAACACAAATGTATGTCTTCTGCGAGGACATGTTTTTGTGATGTATTTGGAATATTATCTAGTCGGCCTAATAATAAAACAACTCGAGTTTGTGTAAATTAGAACTGGAAGGTTTTGATTTTTCAGAATCGGTTTCGGTTCGGCTTCACGAAAGAATCTCGGTTTTTCTATGTGTTAAGAAAAGATGGTAAATAACATCTCTGACTCATATTGTGATTTAGTGGCACTTTCGAAAGCCAGGGACACCTTGTATCAGATAGCTCCTTAATTCGGAAAAAACGCAATACTTTGTACGACACCACTAAGCACAAAAACACATTTGTAAGTATCTCCATATAATTTTGTTTGCCTAATTTCCCTTTATTCATTTTTAGATGGGTTCAGCTTCAAAGCCTATGCAGTGAAGAAGAAAACACAAGTGGGGGAACCAATCATAAAATTCATCTAATCAATGTTGTGTTCTCCTTGCCACATTTTCTCCCGTATTGACTCTTGGCGAATCGAAATAAGGGGAAACAAGTGACAATCATGGCATGATATATTCGTGGCTTTGCTGGATAGACTATGTGCCGAGAGTCCATGATAATCATTTGTCGAGTTCCCAAATTCCCCCATTTACGCCATTCAATTAATCTGAAGTTTATCGGATGTATTTTGCTTTCGATGCTATTTTGAAGAATTTGACGATGTTTCAGTGTTTCGTTAGCAACTATGATTTCTTAGGGATACCTTCCTCTACGTAATTAATTGTTATACCTTTGTTGGCTTTACACTAACATAAACATCCAGCCCAGGAGACATGTGTGTTGCACTCATAGTAACAATATTAGGATTAACATCTGCATCATGAACTCCGAGCTGAAATTAAAAACACAGTTCAATAATAGTAAATTAGCCAATAAACATCAGAATATTGGTATTTGGGTTTTTTTCCGACCCCCTCCCTTCCTCTCCAGGTATTCAACCCGAGTTGCGTTCTGTTTTTATTTTACAACTAAACTTGAACTAAGTGGGTGAAGATTATATTGAAAACGATTACATTCCCCAATTTGCTTTCTTGCTTGGCGTTATTTTTTGTCGAGGCACTATATTCTCGTCATTTATTTTTTTGGAGTTTAACGACACATTTTACAGCCTGGGTAACCTCGTGTTGGACAGTTCAACGGGCGGAGGAAACCGGAGTACCGGGAGATAGCCATCAAACAGCTGCCTGACTCCCAACGTACTGACTCTACACAGGCACGTTAAGCATTGGTTGAAGGCTGGTGCACCATCGACGTGCGTTGCGCCTTAGTATACAGCGTCGCCGTGCCTCCACATGGGCTATCGCCTGTGCTGCAGTGCGGAGTTGCGATGTTGGGGAGCTGGCAGCTGCTCGTCGTTGCTCGGTGGTTCTCACCGGGAACTCCGCCTTCCTCCACCCGTAAAACTGTCACCGACACGATATGACCTTGGCTGTTAAAGTGTCGTTACACCCTAATAAATAAATAAATAAATAAATAAATAAATAAATAAATAAATAAATAAATAAATAAATAAATAAATAGTTCTCTGTTCATATATTTTATCTAACAATCATATAGATTTTGGCCTGAAAACCACGGTACATATCACATAATGTGTTCCGATTCCGTATCATATTGACGACTCTTTCAGATTCCGTATCAAAAAGACAACTCGTTTCCGGTAGCGCTACGGGCTATCATAACAGGAGCAGGGATACATTCTATGTGCGTTTCAGTGATCGACCGAACATTATGTCCCAAAAATGTTTAAAAATAATTTAACCCTTTACCTAACATGAAAAGCAGACGGCACTTGCAAAAAATTATTGAATAACTAATTTTTTTCATTTTTTTTCTCAAAAACATAGGTTATGACCACTCGTTGGAATGAGCTCGTTGAAACGAGAAATACCGATACGCATATCTGAAGAGGGAGGGGAATGCTATTTCTCTCAGGGGACTACCAATAGAACTGGCAGGTACTTAACTGAATTAATGGATGTACACAGACTTTCGATTTTCAGGAGAGCTGTCGCCCTTGCACTCCATCACACCTGCAATTTTTACTATTTGCGAATAGATAACAGAGCACCCCGGTGCCACCTAGCGAGCGATTAACCCTCATCTGACTAATCGGCTGTATCCATGACATACTATACAAGTTGTGCAGAAGAAACGATTCAACGAAGCCATATCAAGTCACCCCAATTTGGAACGAGCGGGGCGAGCTCGTTCCAATGAGGGGTCACATGATATGGATTTGTTAAAACAAAAAAAAAACAATCTGAAATCGTGTAATTCTTGGCAAACTGGCTATATATTACAATGCGGGCACGAAAATGTGAACAATACACCATGAATTACAGGCTGTAGCATTCCAAAATATCAAACTGATCAAACGTCACTTTCAGACAATTCGTAAGTAAAAAAATAGTTCCACAAAGTTAAAAGGCCAGTAAAACAACTCGAGGACCTCGTTCCATTGAGTGGTCACAAAAAAGTTTAACTGCACAATTTGTATATTACGCGGTGGGTGTAGGGGATTAGGCATAAAAGGGTTAATTTCTCGCTAGGTTGAACCGAGGCGTCCCGTTGTCTACTTACAAGAATTGAAACATGCAATAAAGATTGCAATTCGATGGCAAACAAGAGCAACAGCTCGTCTCAAGACCCCGATACACTGACATTGTTCCAAACATCTGTAGCTTCAGACTTTTCTCTCAACTTACCAATATGCCAGCAGACCTGAACTGAGATGGTACGTAGTCATTTTGGTTAACCAAAAGAGTAACCAACAACCCGGTGTCGAGTCCATAAATTTCCGCCTGGTATTTACGATCCTTATTAAACGTGTAACAGCGCCCTAGGTCTGTTTCCGATGCTTGAAACACTTCGGTGCAGTTTACAGGAATATAATTGAAAGCGCAATATGTCAATATGTCCCTTTGTTGGAAAGATGCCTTGTTGTGCCATTCAGTCATGTTCTGATTGTCGATATCCATGTATTCAGGGTTTTTCCACTGAATAGAGTCTTTGAGGAAAGGACCTAGGGCTGACATTTGAATCATGTAGTTATACAAAGCTGGAGTCATAACAAAGTTGGATTTTTTGTATGGGGACTTATTGCAGATAGTTACAGCAGGGAATTCGAGCGTCTCTTCGAACTCGGTCGACAGTTTTGTATTTGTCGGATACTTGGTTTGTTCGTTCCTCATATGAATAAGAATGTACATCAGTGTGGACACCATGGTGGCGACAAAAATGCACCAGAGAACACTGAAATGTAAAAAAATAAGAGACAATTAACTGCAACGGAATCTTTTCTTTGTTCTGTAAGCTATGATAAAAGTCAAGTTTAAGACCTTAATTGGCTTGGAATGTGCGGGAAATCATCGAGACGGACTGGGCCAAGAAACATTACCGTGAAATGGACCACGGGGTTGGTGGTTGGGAGGGGGGGGGGGGTCGTACTGACCAAGAGAAAATATTGATTTTGCGAAGTGAAAGTGCGCGGCTTCTTAGCATCTGAGCGGTCAGTGGCAGTCCACATAAAGGACATTTCGGTGGTAATTGTATAATCTTAATCGAACATTCGACAAAAATGGTTCTGCCTGGGGATGGGCGCAGGGGGGATCGAGAACGCCATAGTTTGGCTTAATCAGAGAAAAATTCGATCTTTGAAATTGAAGGAACGCTGAGCGACCAGTTGCCGTCTACATAGAGAACATTTCGATACATCAGCAGTCTTTGCAATCAGATCCATTTCGCCTTTTGGTCATTCTCATGAAATCTCACGTACCAACACCTAGGTGCTGGTCTGCATCAATTTCGTGGGCCCCATGAGGAACCCGATAGCGGGCCCACCGGGGATTTTACCGGTGGACCATACGGCCAATCTGCCTTCGGAAATTATCAAATAATCAGTGACTGTGAAGAAGATCATTAACAATACAGACAGGGCGTTTGTAAAATGATCAGATGGTGTAAGAAACGTAATTGACAGCACGGATGCCGTCGTTGACTTCAAACCTAAGTTAAAACCTCCAACATCAGTGAGGACTCATGCACAAAAGTGAATAATTGGAAGTGAAACGTCAATACAGTGATTAAAAATCACCAACCCCCACCCAACATGTATTTCAGTAAGAAATGGGTGCATTGATACCCCCCTCCATGCGGAATATACAGGCGCAATAACAGTGCTGTGCTCTCTAGGGCGGCCATAATATTTCGACAGGGTCGACACTGGGTCTTTATCCGCCACAAATCTTCCATACTGAAGAAAATCACATCTCGAAAAAGAAATGCGCTAAATCTCAGATGCAATTGTCGTTGGCATCTTTTACTTGGACTCGATATAGTAATACAGCATTGATTTAATAGTGACCCGCTGCGGCGATTGGGTGGCAATTAACCTTTTGAACCCTCGTTTCGTGGATGGTATTGCCTTTGTGTATACTTAGTGAGATGGATCAGTCCCTTATCAATTTCCAGGAAGGAAAAATAGTAATAACTGCGGTCTGCAGCCATCTGGCTGCAGACTGCAGTTATTATTTTATTACCAATGCCCCATACATAGACCTCTTATAATAAGATGAAAATGGGACGAAATTATGTCTTGGGTCGAAAAATCGGGTTTACGAGTTCAAAGGTTTAAATCGTCGCACTGTGCCATTCGGTCCCAAGAATAAACGGCATGTGTTTACGCTGGGAGGATATTATTGAGATATTTGTTCTACTAGAATATATTATTTATTTATTTATTTATTTACTGGTGTTTAAGGTCACATATTTATGCAATATGGTTAATCAAGACCGTGATTTACGGGTTAGGAAACCGGAGTACCCGGTGAGAACCACCGAGCAACGACGAGCAGCTGCCAGCTCCCCAACATCGTAACTCCACACTGTAGCACAGGCAGGGTTAGATTAATTGAAGACATGCACACCATCGACCTGCAGTACGACTTAGTACACGGCGCCATCGTGTCCCATGTGGATAACCAGGGCTAAGTGCCTTGCCCAAGGCCACAACACGGGAGTCCGAATCGATCGCTCAGACGGTCACCCATCCGAGGACTAACCGCGCTCGGCGTTGCTTAACTTCGGTGATCTGACGAGAACCGGTTACCGCAACGCCACCGCGCCCCCTACTAGAGTATTGGCGAGAGATTTAAGAGAGCAAAAGCAATATGTATAGCTCGGTTTTATGAGACTGTTTTCATGCTAACAGACTGAGTTGGCTGGGCTCTAGGACTCCGTGGAAAAAGTCTCCTCTTAGGCCGAACACACATTACAGCCGCCGTTGACTGGTCATAATCCTCGCAGTAGGCAGTGATGTCCAAGCATGCGTTTACCAGGTAATAAAAAAGCATCATTATCTAAATTATTATCTAATTTTAATTAATGACGCATCGGGTTATCATTAATTAAATGTTTGATGATTATTCCTATTACTTTTGTTTGGATTCTAGTATTATTGCGTCCGTAGAAATGTTGGCCACCAGTGGAAAGTTGAGCCACTTGCGTGTGGTGCTTTTATGATCGTGGCATAAAACGGAAACCCACAAATAATTTTATTAATATTCAAGAATTTATATTTTAAAATGTAACCTAACGTAATTATTTTTATTTCCCAATTATAGTGTTTTTATTTTAAATAAAAGAGTCCATATTTATCCAGCAGCGACAATTTGTCTACATGCTAAATATAATCATTAACATTATGCAGTGACTGTTCACTGAATGCTATTGCTGCTATCCAAGTGTCAGATACACACGCTGCTTGGGTTGACGGTGGTGAGTGCAATCCAATTGCTTGTTTTCAGTATAATTGACAGTGTTATGAAAGTTTTATCGTACAGTAAAACCTCTTTTGTAACATGATATGCATATATACTTCGATAAAAACGCGACACCTACCTTTGGGTAAAGGTAGCACATTTCGGGAGGAATGGCTCTCGCACTGGTCCTACCCAGAAGGAGACAATGATTAACCCTATGATGCTTTCGTACGTCTCATGACCTATGAAATCAGACAGCGTGTTGATACTTTGTTGTCATTCGTTTTTTTTTATTTTTCATCTTTGTTCAAGTTTTAACCTCCAGTTCTATTTTCTCCCGAATAGAGCTAAATGACAACCGTTTAACCAAATGTTATCTCAGCTTAAAATACTAATATAACCCTGTTATCAAGACATCTTAACTGGTTGAGTGCTAGAAGCCACTATCAGGGCTTTCAAAAATGAGGATACCAGAGCAAAAGCTAACACTTTACTTGCTTATATATCATATTCAGTCAAACACAAATAATGTTTTGTTTATATACATCTGTTTTATTACAAATAAGTGTAGATGGTCTGCGGGCACTGTCCAATAATGTTAAATAAAACAAAATGCGAATACCATTCAGACCACGGAAAATAATCTAGCCCTCAACCAGAAAATCACTTATGTGAAAAATGTCTTGTTATTTGTACTCTCCGACGTTTGACATCGCATTTTGAAAAACAACGTTGAAGAACCTGAATTCCCAGTGACACTTGAACGTCAGGATAATTAAAGTCTCAAAGGGTTAAGAACAAGAATAAGAGTCCATCGACCAGGCGCCAAGATGCATGACGACTGGAAAATTGCTGAAAAGGAAGAAGGAAGAGAAGACGGAGATAAAGATCGCAGAAACAACTACCGTCTCCTCATCTGGAACTCATGTAGCTCCCATCCACACTCCAGTTGTCCCCCTCTGGGGGACAAACTAGAGGATGGGGAGGTTATCAGTGCGGTGAAGACGGAAGTGTAAACTGGCTTTTCTATGCCTACTACTCCAATCTCTCCCCTCGCTCTGGATCAGGAATCTTAGATAGATGCCTTAATCAGGGCTTCAATTGCTATCTCGGAAGTAGCACAAGAGGCCACAAAACAAGGCACAGAGAGAATGGAAAATACATAAGGAGACGATAGAACAACCAGATTATTTCGTGAATTCCGTCGTGCATCAGAGCAAATTTCCACAATCATTCAAACTCACCAGTCATCAGTCCATCAAAGCCTCCGGACAAGAAAAAATAAGAAATTCAAAGACACCATCCAAACGCCATTAACAACAACAACACCTCTTTCTAAGGTTCATCGGCTTTCACTCGAAGGATGCCTTCGTCACATTGGCTGCTTCAGACAGATACACAGAACATCGGCAACAGGGGCAAACTGTTTGCATAACCCCATACCGTCGCTCGCTGAGCGCATTCGGCGCACTGAAACCATTCTTACCTTCGAAACTTCACTCTGGAATTCCTGTTCACTGAACATTTTGTCCCTCAACTCTCGATGTCAACACCAGCTATATTCATTGTTATTTGAGTTCGTTATTACATGTAAACAAATGCTTCCGTTTGTGTGAGTCTTATACAACACTTGGACATCCTAAGATCCCGTATATACTACGACGAACCTCGCCACATTTTACTGAAAATACCATTTTGAGAAACATTAAAACCCAAGCGCAATGGAACAAGTCGAATTATTTAAGGAGTCAGATGCTGTTTTTTTCTTTTTTTTTTTTTTTTTTTTACTGATGTTTAAGGTCACATATTTATGCACAATGGCTAATCATGACCGTGACAGTTTTACGGGGGGAGGAAGCCGGAGTACCCGGAGAGAACCACCGAGCAACGACGAGCAGCTGCCAGCTCCCCAACATCGTAAGTCAGATGCTGTTAGTGCGGCGTTTGGTAACCTACATTTCGCGAAGACTGCAGTACTGCCGTCATGCACTGGCCACATTCCACGGGTGCATAATATTTGCACGGACGCAATAATGTTAGATTCCAAACACTAATAATAGGAATACTAATCAAAAAATTAACTAATGAAGCATCAGCTTTTTGTCATTATTTGCCGCCCGCGTCCCTCTCTCAACATTTTATAATATCTCCATACACATTAAAAACTAAAGTGTTAAAACTGACACTTTCAAGGTGTTAAACCCATTCTAACTCTTAGGGTTTGATTTTAACACTCAAAGTGCAATGCTTTAAGCACTTAGACATAACAATCGTCAGACATCTGAAACTTGAATGGATGGCACTTCCCATGTGTCTAGCATTGGTGGTTTCCTTTTAAGCGTCGCGACATTGCCCTTGTCAAGTGGTAGTATTGTAACACCTGTCAAGTTCTGGAATATCTACACATGAACAAAGTGCTAGTTCAGCACTTAGTTAGTGTTAAATACAGCACTTCAAGTGTAGTTTTTAACACATTAGTTTTTAGCGTGTAAGTGTGAGAACACACAATCTCAAATTCTAATTGTTTAGGTTTGGACATGAATTCGCAGTGTTTTCTTTATGAAATCTCCACCCACTGGAACAAATGTACCCTGATTCTTTCCGTTCGGAAAGATACTAATGTTGCGATTATACTGATGTATGTGGGGGATTTGAGACTGAGTTGCAAGATCGCATTCCAAACAGACATGCGCAAAACTGATTAAAACTATACGCTCACTGTAAAAGTTCCAGTAATTATTGTGCTAGTTCGTTCAACAACTAACGGTTTCACTGGGTTACAAGGTCGTGTTCCTGGCGGCGGACTAGCTAGCTCCCTAGATTATGATTCACTGGGTACAAGATCATGTTCCAAGCGGGCTGGTCAGTTCCTGAGACGCTCAGTGAGCACGCCATCCTTTTCGTCCCGGCTCGAACGTTTGCAGGATTTTGCTCCATGTTATGTCAGTTAACTAGATTTCAAGAGAGTATATTTGATATTCGAAGAAAATAATCTTGAAAATGAATGTCGAAATCACCTACCTTGATACATACGCAATTGTGATCAAGCTAACCCATTCGTAAAGTTCGGAAACGTGTTCTGATAGAAGACATATTTGACATTACAAATATCTTGTAAATTCCTCGGGTGTAATGTGTGGAACTGAAATTTGTCTTGTTGTTTTATCAAATGGTGTTTTACGAGTACTGTTTCTCTTTTATCGACACTGGTACAGCAGATCTTTTGTCAATATTCCGAACATCACGAACATGTACACAAAGTAAACTGAGACATGTCTGATAGTTTTTAAAGCATGATCTTTTTTCTTCCAATTATGCGAGGATAATTCATATGAAGCCCTCGGTGCTTAGACTGTTGGTGCGGGTATTTACAGAAAAATGTATGAAGAAGTCACATGGGGAGAGGATGGAATTCTTCAGTTACCCAGCTGTACAATTTATTCCACCTGTTACGATTGAAAGCTTAGATAATGGCAACATTTTGATATAATTGTTTTGAGACGAATTGTTAAAAAAACCTGAACGTTTGAATTATTTAATACATCAGATTTTGCAAATGTCAAAAGAAAGATCGAAACATACCGCGAAGCACCTAGTTACAAAAAAGGCAATGTACTCCGACGGACATGTCCGATCAGTGACGCGTGTCCCGTTTCGCAATGAATACAAACTCCAGTGCTTTTGCATTGAATATAAATTGTAAATCACGTTTATGCTGAATAACAAATCTCCCCTCTCAATCATACATGCAGATATTGGTATACATCACAACCGTCGTCTAGAATTTACAGTTACCTCGATATCAAAGTAAGCCGCGCAAAGTTCGATTTTTCGATCGAAGTTAATCTCAAATCGAACCAAGCAGAGGGTTCGAAACCGAATTGAATCTTGAATTAAATCTACTTCCCAATTTTTACGATCCTACGGCTGTCAGACTTGTGCCGTCTGTCTCTCATGTGCACATAGTATCAGTGTGCGTACTGTTCAGAATATTAAGTACCATCAAGCCGCAAGTACAAATAGATGGACTTGCAATTTGTTTCTGAAATGTTTGGTAAATTATTCACGTGTCAGCCTAAGGTATTATGTTTAGACATTTCGGAATGGGATTGTGTACAAAACCAATGCACAACGTTCTTTATTTACAGGAAGGGGTTATGACGCCGCATTGACATTCACTTTAATAGCTTTGAAGGCATCACTACCAAGAAGAGTTTGGTCATTTTATGTTCATAATATTCAGTGGTGACAACTCAGACCGCAAATATCTTTGGTAACATGACTAGATTCAAACGAGAATTGGCCACGTATCACAACCGTGGACGAAACAAAGCCATATAGCGTCCTTCGAGTGTATCAAGGCGCCACGTGCTATGTTTTAACACTGTAGGTGGGACCTTGTTGCACTCAAGGGACGACATATTGTGCACACTGGGGTGTATCGCGATCTTTTATGAATCTTCATATGAAATGTGTGTTAGTTAGGCTGGATGGTGTCAGGTGTTCTAGTAAATACCATCGACGTTTATGGGAATTTAACAAACAGCTGAAATAACGCAGTATCCACAAATTCATCCTGTCCTTGGTCCTCTCAGATTCAAGCTGAAACACCCTGCCCAGTACAGCAAAATTTCCGATCACGTTATGTTCCATTAAGACTAAAATCCTCGTCCTCTGATCGAATGAGAGCTGGCGTAGTTTCATTTATGTTTACGGCTCCAGTAGCAAATGTTACCGTCTGACGTCACCACGCGAAGTATTTGAAGTGACGTCGCCCGTTTCGTAATTGCTTCGTCAACGGAGTGACTAGCAAGCCGCTTCATGTTTCTGGATTTTTCAGACGTGCAACAGACGGTGCTCCGGATAAAGTGTTGTTCAAATTACAAACCGATTTACGATTTGAACTAAGATGGAATGAGTTTGTCTGGTTTATTGATGATTTATGTAGTGCCGTTGTGGATACACGAGAGGTTTATTTACTAAGCCTGTGATTGTTAAAAGTTGCTTTTTGGAAGGCAACTTTTAACGATCACAAGTTTAGTAAATAAGCCTCTCGTGTTTCACAATGTAGGTTTTGGGTATTGTCTTACTGGAACGTATACGTTATTGTGACGAGTTTACGGAACATTGTCCGAGATGTGCGGCTCGTAGCGTATGTTCAACTTCGACGCTTCGCGTCTCGGTTGAACATAAGCTCCGAGCCGCAAACCTCAGACCATGTTACTGTCAGTTCATAACAATAATTTATAATGTGTTTGTCCGAGGTGTTCCTTGACTTTCCGGATCTTGGCAACCCTTTTGATTCGAGATACCACGCCTGTACCATATTATCCGTTGACCATTCTCCCTCATTTCCCACAATGTCATCCCCCTGCTATACCGTTTGTTTGTGTAGCTTTTACAGCTACCCCACGCAATGGTTTTAACTATCGTTTTAGTTTTGGAAACCATCCACGTCTGCGGTGGTAGTGGATGCAAATACCGGATGTGCATCGTTTCTTTCAGGTTCACGAAAGTCCTGTCATAATAGCTAACCAAAATGTAGACGTGCGCCACTAGTGGCATGGAACGAAGCATTGTCTTCTGAAATGTTTACGGTTCCGACCGCTCTGAATTAGGTGATGTCTTACGACCGTATGATTTTGTTTTTGCAGAATGGATGTCTTAAAAGTATCGCTGATTTCAACAGACAAGATCGAATCATCATGTAACTTAAACAATATTTTATTTCCCAAACTACGAAAGAGTATGATGACAAACTAAGTTAGGAGCGAATATACACTACGTGGAGAGTGGATTGTAACTAAATCACCCGCGGAGTGGAGTTATCACCCAAACTCTAACTTTCAAATTTTGTATATATCGACTAAAAACACAAGCAATTTTTCAGCCAATGGGCCTCCGGGTTTAACCCGGAGGACCATTGGCTGAAACTTTGCTTGTGCTTGTTATGCTTTGCAACAAATTTGCAATTATTGCATTGGTGGAATCTCCACTCTGCGGGTGATTTAGTGATAATACACTTTCCACGTACTGTATATTAATCGTTGGGGCAGCAAGATGTGCTAGTAGAAACCTATTTTATATTGAGACCGGGTGGTAAAAGTTAAAAACTCGCAGAGAAACACATAAACCGAAACATATTTTTCAAATGTCTTAGTGCCATTGTATTTACGTATACTAGTTCTTCCTGTCTCGTCGGTGTCTCACGAGTACGCGCTCCTTAACAGAAGGGGGTTGTCAGTTCCTCTTTGCCGAACCACATTGCGTTAAACCTCGTCCATACCATCCGCGACTAGTGTAATTATATACCCGTAGACGCTCGAGATAACAAATCGTTATATCAGTTTACTGCGTATCCAACTAAAAACAAATTATTCATTCCGAAGATTTTTAATCATAAAAATATCACACAAATCCACAATTTCATACTTCAGGTTACGACTGTGTTGCAGCAAACTCAATGGACATCTGTATAGTAATCACGTGGCAAGCTCCCCGCTGTAGACGCGGTGGGCGTTAAACTAGTGAATTTTACCTACCCGGTTGTCAGTTATATTCAGACGTACGAAGGGAAACGCTCGACCTTCTTCCATACAACTTCTACGTGGACATCTTGCGGTATGGAGGTGTATCCAACAAACCCGAAGTCAACGAGATAATTTTTAAGAGTGTGCACACTTACATTGAGGCCAGCGGTAGGTGTCACTTAAAACATGCTAGATGATTGTATTTTTGTTCTGCCTTTGCAACCTAAGGTCCAAAGCTGCGTGTCCTACGATCCTAAGAACAAAACAACCAAATGCTACTCCTGTGTCACACCCGAACGCTAAACAGTACACAAAGTGAAAGCAAACAAAATACAACATGAAATCCCTACCTGCTATCTCCATTTTCATCATATCCGCTTTTTGTCTTTATTTTGTACTTCTATACTTGATCTACATTTTAACAGCACCATGATACAATAATTAGTTCCTGTTAGAAGACTTTTGGCGATGCAGAACGTATGAGACTGATAATATAATGCCTCTGGGAACGTATACCCTGTGGCTACCACTAATTTAAAAACAGAAAAAAACTGGAGAATTGTAATTTGTTGGACAAATTACGGGCTTTCCCAACTTTTTAATGTGAAAAGGCAGACTGTATTGTACACGAAACTATCAGTCATTTTGATTATCTTTACACCTGATAACAAAAGCTTTGTTAACCCTTTACCCAACGAATCGCCCGCAACCGCCCGCGTAGTATGAAACTTCAGTAGTTGAGAAAATATTATTTTTCCAAAAATTTCAACACAATCATATCATGTGAGCCCCCGTTGGAACGAGCTCGTCGAGCTCGTTCCAACGAGGGGGCCACATGATATGGTTTTGTTGAAATATTTGGAAAAATATGATATTGAAAAAAATAAATTTTGATATCGTCTGCGTTGGGTAAAGGGTTAAGGGGGCAGCGCCCTCGGAACCCGACAGAGAGAATCTTGAGTTAAAGGCTATAGGCGGAAAATAGAAACAGAGATCCCGCTTATAATTAGAGAGAGAGCAGAGAAGCGAGAGATCGATTGGAAGCCAATTATAAAAACAACACAACACTGTATTTATTATTCTTTAATCTAACAGGACCCGCCAACCAACGCCCAGGGATGAAGTCGTCTAATGCATGCCGCTCAGCTGTCAACGATTCGCTAAACTTTATAAAATACCTATACTTGAATAAATGCCTATGTCCCGATACAAACTGCAATACCTTGCAGTGATTGATCAATGCCTAGTTGATTTTAATTTATGTCGCCGGACCCGCGCATATGTCTACTGTCAGCGATTCTTATGTCCACTGTCAAGGAAAGCGTCTCGTTGCCATGAACAACGGTTCATCGCAATGTCTTTTTCACTTGAAATCAACAGAGACAAATACATTTAACTGAAGTAAAATACACACAAAATTACCGTTAATACGCACAAAAAGATTAGTTATGGAAACATGGGTAATTATTAGATTATAAGGTATCATTTCATTAATTTACTGTAACATAAACTGAAATCGCTTCATTCGAATCTTAAAATTTGTTGTTGTACAGCGAATATTAGAAAGCAGACGTTGTTTCGGTAAGGTGTTAACTTTCATCATTTTTTTTTCCAATTCAATTTTACTTTTGTAAGAGCGGGACATATACGTTATTCTGTTTGTTGACAGGAGACATGGTTTCACGTTCCCTGCACGAAACATATATTCAACCTCGGCTAACGCCTCGGTTGAGTATAAATTTCATGCAGGGAACGTGAGACCATGTCCCCTGTCAACAAACAAAATAACTTATAATGTTTTGGTGATGATATATCATAGGTGCTGAAAGTAACCTTAAATATCAATAGTTATTTTATTCTCTACCATTTTGTCAGTTTGTGAATGTGTTGGGTTTGTCAACAAAAGATGGTAGGCTTCCCACTCCAGTGATTTCATATTTTTTCCAACATACCTCTTGTTATATTACCTAGACAGCTAGAATGCAGTGCGATAGATAGAGTTCAAGTCCAAATGAGTTGATTAAAGAGATGTTGAACTGTTTGTCAATATTTCTTGAAATATATTAATAACATCGCGATTTATTGACAAAGGCTTTCACAATGGGTTTTCCATCAAAACAAAAGCAAAGTATTTGAAATTAACCCTTGCCAAAACGATAGAAAACAGCAAACAAAAGTTGGCGAATTTTGGCATTTTCAAACTAATCTTATTCTCGCCCTCATTGTGCTTGAGGGTTATGTCTGAGATTTAAAAGTAAACAGTAACTTTCTTCTGCAATGATTGTTGCATCTATACTTACAAAATAATTGTTACTGCAACCTTGCAATTAGAGACATTTGCCCTTTTAGTTGGTCCATTATGGAGACAATTGGTTATATTCATGTTGTTTTTGGCCAATAGGGGTTAATTTTGAAATATTTGTGTAGTGATTTTTGTGTATCATATTGTACTCAAAATGTCTGTAAAATTTTAGCAAAATAACAGTAAACAACTTCGAGATTTTTGAAAAGTTGTGAAATTTTAATGGTTTTGGAAGAATATTTTGAAAATAATCATTTTCTCGAATATGACAATACCTCATTTCACTAGATTTTGAAACAATATGTATACTACTCAAAGTTTGCCAAGCACCAAATATTTGACACATCATTGTGAAATTTGATTGACAAATTTGCGACATTTTTGGTGGATATGATTGAGGAATGTATTGAGATGGTCCCCAGTGTTTACATTAGCTCTCTTGACAGGCAGACCTTTCGTGAAAGTCATGGAAAGCATGTACCCCCTGATTTTCATGATGTTTTCGTGTACTCTCTATATGTACATGTAGGGTATTCACTCTTCATTTCAACACAAACCCTTGTGATTTAATGACTGAATATGGCAAATGCAAATGTTAGAAGACAATTGTGTGAAGCAGAAATGTGGCGGGCTGTAGGGATGGTGGATCAAGGGACTACCCATCGTCAGGTTGGTGAAGCCCTTGGTGTACACCATACGGTGATCACCAGGGCCTGGGCAAGATTTCAGCAGTATGGCACACCAGTAAGACGGCATGGTGGTGGCAGAGGCAGGGCAACATCTACAGCTGAAGACCGGGTTTTGATCATTCAGGCCCGTAGCAACCGCTTTGCCTCAGCAACCCAGCTTCCCAGTGACCTTCAGAATGCATCCGGGGTAAATGTTTCGACGCAGACTATCCAGAAGACCATGTATTCGCATTCCGCTGTCCCAGAACCACCGCCAGGCACGATATGAACGGGCCATGGACCACGTTGGATGGACCAGAGAAGATTGGCGACCTGTCCTTTTTACAGATGAGTCAAGGTACTGCCTAGACCGCACGGACAGGCGTTCTAGGGTATGGAGAAGACCAGGAGAGCGATTCCATGCAGCCAACATTGCTGAGCATGACCGCTATGATGGAGGGTCAATCATGGCCTGGGGCGGCATCCGTAGGATGGACGTACAGATCAATGTGTTCTTGGACGCGGTACATTGACTGCACAGCGATATATTGGTGAGATCCTGGATGTCTACGTCCGATTGCATGCAGGTGCAGTGGGTGATAGAGTCATTCTGATGGACGATAATGCCCGTCCTCATGTTGCCCATGCTGTCGGGGAGTACCCGAGGGAGGGGATTGAACTTATGGACTGGCCAGCAAGATCCCCTGACGTCAGTCCAATCGAACATGTCTGGAATGAGTTGCAGCTTGCACTTTCAGCCCGTCCAGTCCAACCAAGAAGTGTCCAGGAGCTTGGTGCCATGCTGGTGCAAGAATGGAACAACATCCCACAAAGGACCACCAGGGACCTGATTGGGAGCATGAGAAGGCGTTGTCAAGCTGTAATTAACAGTAATGGGTCTCATACTCGGTATTGAACCCATACCATTTCGCTACGTCAACTTTTTGGCAAATTGAAAAATTTCCTCTTTTACCAATAGTATCCATTTTCCATGGTTATCGTATTCAAAAGCTAAAAAATAATGTCAAACACAAAAAATAAAATCTTCATTTCTGTACTTAAATCATTAAAGATGTAATTAAATAAAAAATATAGACACTTTTCATTACAATATTTCAACTAAAACGTAGAACAGGTAGTTGGATATACTTGGTGCTTAGCAAACTTTGAGTTGTACATGTATCCCAACTTTGGTAAAATGCTGCAGCTTGTTTTTGATCTAGTTGAAATATCGTGAAATTTTGATGATTTTGGCAGACAATTTTGAAAGTAACATTTTCACAGATATGAAGATACCCCATTTCACAAGATGCCATGACATTACATAAGTTTGCCAAATTTGGTTCAAATCGTACAGCCTGTTTTAGAGTCGTGCAACAGACAAAATTGAGTGAGGGAAAAAAAGAAAATAAAAGTAAAAACTACAGAATTGTAAATTGTTGGGCAAATTATGTCTTTTTCCAACTTTTTACTGTGAAAAAGCAGACTACATATAGCAAATCAAAATGTTTGACATTAACCCTTTCCAAAATAATAGACAAAAAACATCCAAAATTGGCTAATTTGGGGATTTCAAATGGCACTCTTATTCTCACCCTCATTGTGCTTGAGGGTTAAATCTGAGATTCAAAAGTAAACAGAAACTTTCTTCTGCAAACATTGTTGCATCTATCCATGCCAAGATAATTGCTACAACTTTGCAATTAGAGCAAAGGAGCACAGAAATTTGCAAAATTCACTGAAAATCACTTTTTTGGGACAGTACTATTCTTTAAGTGGCCAAGATATGTGTTGGGTTAAACCTCAGAGCATAACTTACTTACAACAGTGGATTTGTTCATTAAGTATCTCGGCATATAGCAATGCAAAGCGTTTGAAATTAACCCTTTCCAAAATGATAGAAAAAAGTTACCAAAATTGGCTAATTTTGGCATTTTCAAACGGTTCTCTTATTCTCACCATCCTTGAGCGTGAGGATTAAATCTGAGATTAAAAAGTAAACAGTACCTTTCTTCTGCAATCAATGTTGCATCTATACAAACCAAAATAATTGCTTCAGCCACCTTGCAATTAGAGCAAATGAGTACAGAAATTTGCAAAATTCACAGAAAATCATTTTTGGGGGGACTGTACTATTCTTTAAGTGGCCAAAGCATATGTTGGGTTAAGCCTCAGAGCATAATTTGCAACAACGGATTTGTTCATTAAACATTTCAGCATATATCAAAGCAAAGTTTTTGAAATTAACCCTTTCCAAAATGGTATAAAAAACAACCAAAATTGGCTAATTTTGGCATTTTGAAACAGTATTTTTATTTTCTCCCTCCTTGTGTCGAGGGTTAAATCTTAAAGAGATTAGAAAGTAACCAGTACCTTTCTTCTGCAATCATTATTACATCTATACATACCAAACAAAACCTGATACAATAACCTTCCTTGCAATTAGAGAAATTTGCGCTTGACGTTGGTCAATTTTCAAGAAACAAATGCTCTATTCAAGTCATTTTTGGACAATAAGGGTTAATTTTGGAATATTTCTGTGGTGATTTGGGTGTATCATATCATGCTCTAAATGTTTGGAAAATTGAGCTAAAGAGCTGTAAACAATTTTGAGACTTTTAAAAAATGATGAAATGTAAATGGTTTTGGCCGAATATTTTGGAAATAAGCGTTTTCACGAATATGGCGATACCTCATTCCACTAGATATTGTCACAATACATAAGTATGCCAACTTTGATTGAAAACGTACAACTTGTTTTTAAGCAGTACAGCAGACAAAATTGACGGCGAAAAAAATTAATAAATAAAAAAAATATTTTTTGAAAAAGAAGAATTACAAGAGTCTTCAAACTGGGCCTGGGAAAGCCTAAAAAATAGAATAAAGAAATATTTTGAAAAAAAGAAGAATAACCAGTCTTTTTCAAACTGAGTTTGGGGAATCCTTACAAACATGCAGTGATAGGTTAATTCTCGCGTTTAAATGAAAATTGTGATTGATAATCGTGCTGGATTATTTTGTAATTCCATGTGTGTGTATGGGTATTGCGATAACTTGTTTTCTTATGTGCTGCCGTTGAACGCAAGGGCTGTGGTAAGCTACAGTTCAGGTTTCAAAATGTTGAGACCTTTGCTAAGACTAACTCATTTGAATGTTCTTCCCCTAC
Source organism: Pictodentalium vernedei (assembly GCA_031216915.1). Classification (NCBI taxonomy): domain Eukaryota; kingdom Metazoa; phylum Mollusca; class Scaphopoda; order Dentaliida; family Dentaliidae; genus Pictodentalium; species Pictodentalium vernedei. The sequence continues at coordinate 136,021,539 of CM062297.1, read as the reverse complement.
CACATGGAAGAGCCAACTGACAAGTTTCTTGTTCCCCGAATCATACGAAAACAACGCGTTTTATGGGAGCACTGACTCAACGACATACTTGTGACATGCATTTGGTACTCCCTTTTAGCCAATAGTTCGTTGCTTCTACTACCGCAGGTAAGTCTCGCCTTCACCCATTTGTTGACATTTCCGAGTAAGAAGGACACAATCGTGATAGGGTGAGTTACAACTAGCTGTTTTCCTGTGTTACACACAATCTTTTAGAAGTAATAACACAAAATGCTGCGTTCATAGTCCTACAAATCAATCCAATCTTTCGGTGTAGGAAGGACCACATAAATTGACGTACATTTCGACTTAGTATACAAAGCCACGCTAAACCAACAACCCCCGTGTGAGAAATCGGGTTAAGTGTTTTGCTAAAGGATACAACGCGGTTGACCCGGGTCGGAATACCTATCGAACCATCAACCTTTCTTTTTATGCTACTCTATCCAGTTCACCAATGAGCTCTCAATCATACAGTTCTTTCGAATGTGGGGTGTAAATTTATAATTATTTGTGTGCAATTATTTATTGGTGTTTACAGCCACATCAGCAGCCAGGACTATATCGTGGCTAGACACGGTGGAAAATAAAATGCAAAGTAAAATGAGGAATTAAAATTAGGAAAGGATTACAATAAAATGTATATGCCAGGAGTAGTTTGGGTAATAACAAGAAATGATGTTATAATACAATGCAATTCTTATAAATCAACTAGATGATTTGAAACTTGAGTCTTGTTTAAGAGACTAAAAAAATGAAAATTTATTAAAAGTGTCCTTAAATAAAACAGGAAATATTTATTTTCTTGATAACTGTCGCAATATGGAAAATATGGAGACGCGAGACAATCCTCAGTGACTCAGAAGTGCGGGTAACATTATTTAAAATTTATTAAAAAGGTTGATTACATTGAGAAACAACAAAACTTTGTGTGAGCTAGTATGATAACACAGATCTCTTAGAGATCAACTGTGAAATACTGCCCTCTGATATAACTAAAACCAGAGCAATATAAAATAATCTGCTCCACTAACAGCACTTGCTGGTAATGAATACACTCTGGTCGCACATTACCCTCGGACAAAAAGGAAAGTGTAAGTTTTGTATGGCCGATAGGACATCATGTCAAAACCACCTTCAAAGGTTACTAGACAGGTAGTGATCAAAAGTATTCGGTCGGAAGCGATGGAGCTTGTTGTTGGTCGATCCATCCCATTTTCCTGCCACACAGATTTGATGTAATTACTGATATGGAGTTTAAAATCACTGGAAGGAATTTTAAAGTCAGTGAGAAGATTGGTTGAAACCTGTTATGCTGCACTGTCTGCTTTGGTATTACCGGGGGTACCTACATGCCCAGGTACCCTGCAAAACACGATATAGTATGGATCAGCCATGAGAGTATTCAACCTCTCACGAAGTTCCAAAATACGAGGGTTTTTTTCACTTAGGGTTGAGTAAAGCAAGCAACAAGGAAGCAGAGTGAGAAAATATAATCAACATCCTTCCCTGTACATCCTCGGTGTGCTCAAACGCTAGCTATAATGCTTTAACTTCAGCTGTGACAATAGAACTTTTGTTCGGTATTCTGATTCAGGATAGATCCTTGCATAAACACTACACTTGGATTGTATTTTATCATATGTCTGCTCAAACTGCAATGAATTTGTTGTGGAAGAAGGAAGGTCCAAAAATAACTGCAGGTTGTTTAAGATGCCGAGGAGGAATGTGTGGTTAACGTTTTTTTTATCATATCAGGTTCACTTTTGGGGACTACCTGTGGGGTTTAATTCCAATTCCCAATGGAGCGAACCGCTTAGAAACATATTGAAATGACAATTTAAGTCTGTTCTTCTCAAGAGAAGGTTCCTCCGCTTCGACAAGCGTTGCATCTGCTGGAGATTTTCGAAAGGCGCCCAGGCTAATTCTGATACCACTATTATGAACTTCATCAAGTGGTTTGAGATACGACTTCCTTGCGCAACCGTAAACCACACAACTGTAATCTAATTTGCATCTATTAAGTCATCTATGCAGACGGAGTAATGTTTCTTGGTCAGCACCCCAATCAGTGCTACCACACACTTTGAGGAGGTTAAGTGCTTTTTTACATCTCAAACTTAGTGTGTTATATGAGAAGTGAAATTCAGTTTGTTGTCACGACAACTCAAGCATTTCACTTCATTTACAACTTTAATTTTACTCCCATCCATTTTCAACTGCGGTTCAAGGTGATGTTATACCAAAGTTTACAAAAATTAGACAATTTGTTTTTGCTTTGGAGAACTTAAAACCACTTTCAGATGCCCATGTTTGAATAAAAGTACACAGATAAAGTTGGTGCCCAATAACATTCATTTTTTCTGCTAGAAACAACTTTAATGGTACTCCCATCCATTTTCAACTGCGGTTCAAGGTGATGTTACCGAAGTTTACAAAAATTACACAATTTGTTTTTGCTTTGGAGAACTTAAAACCACTTCCTGATGTCCATGTTTGAATAAAAGTACACAGATGAAGTCGGTGCTCTATAACATTCATTTTTTTCTGCTAGAATAGATTAAAAGGTCATCGACATACAATAAAGAATCTACCATACTCTCATCTGAATCGATGATGGAATTAATTTTCACAGAAAAGGGTAACATTTGTTTGTAATTCTTGGAATTTGCATTGCAAGCGTATTGTGGTCATTGATAGAGTGTTTGATGTGTTTTGTGATAGATTTTCAGTGTGACGTTTAAAGGTACTATGTTCAATATAATCACTGCCACCACGTCACCAATTATGATGAACAATTTTCAGCGCTTCAGGCTCCGACAATTTTGTTGGTTTGTTAGAAAGTTGTATGAGTTAGATGTGTTTAACCTCTTCTTCGCTATGAACAGATGACGTAAAGATAATTACCACACAATAACAAAACATAGCCCTTTTATGGAAATATATCGTTCACAACACGTGTAATAAACGCGTGACGTCGGATGCCAACATCCACATCGTAACACTGTTAGCGCGTTGATTTTGGAAAAAGAATTGAATTAAACTTCTCTTATTTTTCGTCAACTGTTTACCAAATACGAGCAGACGATATTTGATAAACGAATTTCCTGAATAACGATTTTTTTTCATTTTTTGCTTCGAAAACAGAGCTTATGAACACTCGTTGGAACGAGCCCGAGTTTTCGAAGTGAAAGTTAAAGAAAAAAATATAAAATGGGGTTAGCGAGTTTTTGTGAGCATCGCTGGACAGTTTTTCAAGCTAGTTTAGATAAAAGGGTTACATTACACATTATATGAAACCAGAATTTCAAATTTCATATGAAACATCTCAACCGCGTTCATTAAAATTGACGCGAGCCTCGGTAAATATCGGCTCAGTTCGATTTTAGTGACTACAGGAATTTAACGCATTTGACAAAATCAGAATAACTGTTTAGATTTATTCAGTGGAGACGCAGTACAAATCGCAGTTGGGTGTGTTACATCATTAACCCTTTACGCACTGCATGGGATATCAGACTTCATTATATTCAATACTATTTTTCCAAATTTTTCAATAATATTTGAACAAAATCATTTCATGGGACATCTCATTGAAACGAGATCGACAAGCTCGTTCCAATAAAGGATCACGTGAGAGGTTTTATTGAAAGTGTTTGAAATATCCTTTTTCAAATGGTCACTTTGTTAATTGCGCGGGCGGGTGTGGTCAATTCGTTAGTTAAAGGATTAATCCAAATAATATCGATGTTATTGTCAGATAGTAAAAAGTGGTCCTGCAGAAAATCGTTAATACATTGAAAAGCGGAGTTACCGTTTTTTAATTTGCAATAAAAAAAGAAACCCGACCTTTAATAACAGACTATTTGCGTAATGGTTAGGAACACTTTTGTGATAAATCTTGTTGAAAAGAGAGATGGAATTAAAATAACGTCCAACATTTCTGTGCAACTCCCCAATGAGTAAAATACGAGTATTGATTAATACGTGTTGAAATGATATTTACCTCACTTAATATTTCAGGCAATGCATTTCTAAATAATATCGTTTACTGAAAATCATTTAAAGCAAAATGGACGAATGCGATTTGTATTTTTTGCAGGAAGGTATAATTAAATCGTTGCTACCCCCCTCTCCAGTAAACACATACATTCCTCTTGATGCTGTCTGTTTATTCTGTCCTCTTCGCACCAACTGCCATACTTATTTTTTTTTTAAAAAAAAAACATGTATTATGATGCGAAATTATGTTGGTTACCCCGATCCTATCCTTCGGCGTATGAATCGACGTGCATTTCGCCTTAATACACAGTGCCGCCGTACCTACAAACCCCGTGCGGAAAATCGGGAATAAGTGTCTTACCAAACGACACAAAGCTGATTCGAAATCGACCTATCAACCTTTCCTTTTAAGTTTGCTCTATCCAATTTGCCATCGTGCTCGTGCTCTCAATCGAACACCTGGGGTCAATACTATATTTTTTATCAATTGTATTTACTAGAATGGTATTTTCTGGTTAGGAATTTAAATGAGTTTGAACTGAGCTATTTGCATTTTCACAGATGTGGCAATTTGCCAGTTGCCATATCTTTAAAACTGCAAACGATTAATTTATTCAGTTATATTAATAGGTAGACAATACAATTCTAGAAAATACATTTGTAAACGTTTTGTAGTATTGGTTCCAGTGCTTTAGACTGTGAGATGGCTATTTTTAATAATTTGTTTGTAATTCTTAGAATTTTGCATTGCAGGCGTACTGTGGTCGTGGTATAAAGTACTGCCACCGTTGACTGGTCTCCTTCTGAGGGTGGGTAATATTTCCACCGACGCAATAATATTTGATTCCAAACACTAATTATGTTTATAAAACAAAACAAATTTAATTAATGCACCAGATACAACCAAGTGCTTCATTAATATAAATTTGAAGGATTATGAATTTTATTACCTGGTACGAGCATGCGTGGACATCGATTCCTCCGCATGGATTATGACCAGTCCACAACAACTGTTATGTTGTGTGCTATGGGTTTGGTAAATGGTTTTCGGTGTGACGTGTACGGGTACGATGCTTAATATTATCAGTACACTGTTATTACATCACTGATTACACAACAAATAATTTCCAGCATGTCAGGCGTCGGTACTTTTGTAGGTTTGTACCAAATACATCTGGGTATGAAGTAGATGTATTTATCCTCTTCTTCACGATGAACAGATGACATAAACATATTTACCAGATAATCACCATCAAATTTTTCTTTATGGAAATATCGTTCACAATACGTGTTATAAACGCATGTCGCCAGAAGTCAACGTCGGCGCCGTAACATTGTTAGGGAGTAGATTTTGCAAGTAGAACTGAATTAATTTTCCCTTATATTTCATTAACTCTTGACCTTATGGGTACAGATGACATATGAAAAACAAATGTCTTGAATAACTAAACAGTTTTTAATTTTTGTTTCCAAACCAGAGCTTATGATCATTCGTTGGGATGAGCTCGATTCAATGAGGGACAATAAACTAGGGTTTCGAAGTCAAAGTTTAACCCTTTATTAATATAGCGTAAAAACTATCCAGCATCCCTGGTCGGATTTTCATGTAATAGTATATAAAAGGTTAACTTACACATTATAAGGAAACAAAATCTCACATTCGTCCGATTTGATTATGAAATTTCTAGACCGCGTGCACTAAAATCGATCTAACCCTCCGCAAGCCCCTTCTGAATTCGATTTTAGTGACCGCATGTGAACATAATCTGAATAACTGTTTGGATTTACTCAGAAGAGACGCAGTACAAATCTCAAGTAGGTGTGGTACATCATTAACCATTTACCTACCACATGGGAAATCAACATTCTTTATTCTCTCTCAGGCAGCGAGATTGATCCGGTGATCTGACCTCCTCAACGAGACGTGATGTGATGACCCAGATCATTTCACTGTAGCGATAAAGGGTTTATTATATGACTTATAGTTCAAAATCACATACCAATGCTAGCATTAGCAATTGCCCAAACCTTTTCTGGTAAATTGGGTTGTAGTAAAAAAGAACTACTTTTGTTTACACTTATTTTTGTAACAGGTCCACACTTCCGGGGAATCCCCCGATGCGCATGAATCCGAACAAAATATTATGAACACGAAACAAAACCCAGACCGCCGTTCCATCGCACCCTTTCCAGCTCGGAGTAAAGTACTCTCTGCGACCGGAACAGCTAATTATGCGAATTCGAACGCACCCGTAAATCGTCCGTCATACTAAATGGGATTCCACAATTAGGATTTTCCGGGGACCAGGGAATGATCGACAAACAGTAGTGATATTAAGCGGTTAAATTACATAGTCATGTAAAAATGTCTTTTATCATATGACTCGTCTGATTTGTTCATTTTAAAACATTTGATATTTTGTTTTCATATCAATCAGTGATAAATAAAGCCTTCCGTCAATTTCATTGGTCAATTTCAAAACTAGACAATTTGATTGGCTAAACAAAATTAAACTGGGCCACATTTTCATAATTTGCATAATTAGAGTTGGGAGCTTTAATTGATCAATTTCAAAACTGGACAATTTGATTGGCTAAACAAAATACAACTGGGTGACATTTGCATAATTTCAGAAGGAAGAATTTACGTTATCTGTCCTATTTAGGGTGGGTTATATTGTGTTAATCGTTTACCTACAAGAAAAACGCCATTCATTTTTTTTATATTTTCACTTTTTGCTTCCAAAACATAGGTTATGACCCCTCATTGGAACGAGCTCGTCGAGCTTGTTCCAATGAGGGGTCATAACCTATGGTTTGAAGCAAAAAGTGAAAATGTTTAGTTATACGAGGATGTTTTTTCCAAGTGCCGTCTGCAACTCAAGTTAGGTGATGGGTTAAAAAGTCATACTAAGTGGCTAATTTGTGCGTGTGTGCGTCATATGATAAATAGAATATGAAATGAGTGTTTTTCTCATATAATATTTATGAAACTCGTCCGAATTTTCCGTTTGGGCTCGCCAGAGGCTCGCCAAAACGGAACATTCTTAGACTCGTTTTATAAATATTATATGAGAAAAACACACATTCCATATCCTCTATTTATCAACTGCTCAGTTTGTGCATTGCACGTGCGAATGCAGTCGAGTCGTTAGGGAAGGATTAATCCAAACCATATCGATGTGATTGTCAGATAGTTAATAGTGATCCTTTAGAAAATCGTTAATGCACTGAACATTGGAGTTTCCGTTTTTAATTTGCAATAAAAAAAAACAAACCTGAGCTTTTATAGCAGACAATGTGCGTAATGGTAAGGAGCACTAAGAGAGATGTAATTAAAATAACGTCGAGCATTTAGGTGTGATTCCCCAATGAGTAAAATAAGAGTTTTAATTAATAATTGTTGTAAGGATATTTCTCTCACTTAATATTTCAGGCAATGCATTTCTAAAATATATCGTTTCGCTGTACGCCATTCAACCCTTTCCAAACACGACGGAAAGACGGCACTTGGAAACACAATTCTTGAATAACCACTGTTTTCATTTATTGAGTAAAAAACATAGCCGATGGCCCATCATTAGAACCAGCTAAAAGAGCTCGTCTCAGTGAGGGGGTCATAAGCTATTTTCCTTGACATAAAATTTTAAAAATAATAAAATATTTTTGGTAATTTTTGTGAATAGCGCTGGCAAGTTTTGGTCGTTAGTTTGGGTAAAATGCTAAAACAAAATGAACGAATGCGTTTTGTATTTTTGTATTTTTGTTGGAAGGGTCGGTATGAGTAAACTACATTACTATACCCCATTCGCCCCCCCCCCCCCCACCTCCCCACACACACACACTTCTCCCTGTTGCTTCTTGATTTTGTCAATGCCATACTTATTTTCTTAATCATGCATTATGATGCGAAATTATGCTGTGTAGTACATCCATTGATTTTAAATGTTTTAAAGTCATACATCTTACATGTGGGTATCGTTTTCACAACTTCGATTACTACCATTGGTAACTACGTTGTGTCTTTGGGCTTGGCACTTAACCCAGATTGCCCACGTATGGGCACGGTGTCGCTGTGTACTAAAACGTATTGTACGTTGATAGCGCATTGTCTTCCACCAATGTTACCTGCAGTACGTTGTGATTTCTGACAGTTGCTCGATGTTGCTCGATGGTTCTCTCCGGCTACTCCGGCTTTCTCCATTCGTGAAACTCTTCGCCAATCTATGACCCCAGCTGTTGAAAGTGTATTTAAACCCCCCCAAAAACAAACAACTCGTGTGACCAGTACGATTTCAGGAAACCATCCACACGGAGGTGTGGTCATTCGAGCCCTGTGTTTTGGGGGAACAGTGAACATATGTCCAGGGTAAACTTTCATTTCCGGTTGTAATCAGGAACGCTTATCCATCGAAGTTGTAGCTGCGAGGATGTCAAGTCCGATTGCTTACTAGTTTGGTGATGCGTCATCTTTGTCTCTGTAAAAGGGCGGTTAAGGGAGGGCATCACTGATCTGTGTGCAACTAGATTGATTGATCGCGCATTGCTCACATACAGTGTTTCTGCGCTCGCCATATCACGGGACGGCAGCCGGTGGCAGGGTAGTACTGCGTAAGTTGACATAAACAGACAATTGTCAATGCCAACAAAAAATGTCGAATGTTTCCAGTTTCCTGTCGCCACGCAGTCACCAGTCGACTGGTCGTAATCTACGCGTGGGCGGTGATGTCCATGCCTGCATGTACCAAGTAATAAAAATCACGGGCAGCGACGGTTGTACCCGGTGGTTCATTAATTAAATTATTTTATGGCTATTCCTATTCTTAGTGTTTGAAATCTAATATATTATTCAAAAAAGTAGGGGATATTTGATAAAAGTGAGATATATGAAGAAATATACTTATATTTTCATCAAAAAGACAGTTGAGACATTGCACTGTTACGTCTGGTGAATGAGTCCAGCGATAGTTGGGTGTCTAACAAGCACACGCTCCACGCACTGAGCTGTAGAAGACATGGGCGGTCAGTAAAAGAATTTACCACATTCAGTTCAAGATCTCAATACCTTGTAAACCCTCCTCGGTTCGCGAGACAAGCACGGACCCGACGTGCCATTCTGCTCACCAAACGTCCAATATCAGCCTGCCTGATGTTATTCCACTCTTACTGCAGTGCAACGTCCAGTTCCTGGACACTGGTAGGGGGTGTTGGCGTTGTCGTAGGCGCCTGCCAAGTTTTTCCAGACGTGGTCGATTGATGAAAGGTCTGGATTTAGTGCAGGCCAAGGCAGTGTAGCGATGGTCTGCTCCCAGATGAACTCTGTACCGACACAGGCCCTGCGTGCTCTTGCACTCTCATATTGGAAAATGAATCGACGGCCGTTACGCCGCGCAGAATTTGAGCCACTGCAGTCTGTTTCTTGCAAGCTTCCCACATGACAACAGCACGTAAATGTTCGTCACGTATCAGTCTCGCAAACCTCAAAAGTTAGTTTTCGATCAGAAACTATTGATGAATGAGTTTATACCAAAACAAAAACGATGAGACCTCCTGAAAAGCCCGCCCAGTAGAAATGAAAAGTTCAAAACGCACCAAACAGACATTAAACCTGTACGACGTTTTCGTAGGCCGGTGACATTCATGTGTCCAATCACGCTTATCCAATACCATTTTCCGAAAATTTCAACATCAGTTTGGATATCCCTTTCTTTTGAATAGTATATTATTATAGCACAGCCGAGGAAAGTGACCAGGCCACGGCAGCCATATTGCATATATATACTACTCAAAGTTTGCTAAGCACCAAATATTTGACACATCATTGTGAAATGAGATTGACAAATTTGCGACATTTTTGGTGGATATGATTGAGGAATGTATTGAGATGGTCCCCAGTGTTTATATTAGCTCTCTTGACAGGCAGACGTTTCGTGACAGTAATGGAAAGCATGTGCCCCTTGATTTTCATGATGTTTTCGTGTACTGTCTACATGTACATGACATGTGTAGCGTATTCAGTCTTCATTTCAACACAAACCCTTATGATTTAATGATTGAATATGGCAAATGCAAATGTAAGAAGACATTTGTCTAAGGCAGAAATGTGGCGGGTTGTGGGGTTGGAGGAGCAAGGAGCTACCCATCGTCAGGTTGGTGAAGCCCTTGGGGTGCACCATACGGTGATCCCCAGATCTTGGGCAAAATTTCAGCAGTGTGGCACACCAGTAAGACGGCATGGTCGTGGCAGAGACAGGACACCATCTGCAGCTGAAGACCGGGTTTTGATCAATCAGCCCCGTAGGAACTGCTTTTCCACAGCAACACAGCTCCGCAGTGACCTTAAGAATGCACTAGGGGTACATGTTTCGACGCAGACTATCCGGGCAAGGTTGTACGAATGTGGTCTCCGATCGAGAAGACCACGTATTTGCATTCCGCTGTCCCAGAACCACCACCAGACACGATATGAATGGGTCATGGACCACGTTGGATGGACCAGAGAAGATTGGCGACCTGTCCTTTTTACAGATGAGTCTAGGTACTGTCTAGACCACACAGATAGGCGTTCTAGGATATGGAGAAGACCAGGAGAGCGATTCCATGCAGCCAACATTGCTGAGCATGACCGCTATGGTGGAGGGTCAATCATGGTCTGGGGCTGCATCAGCTGGGATGGACGTACATAACTCTGTGTCCTTGAACGTGGTACATTGTCTGCACAACGGTATATTGATGAGATCTTGGATATCCACATCAGATTGCATGCAGGTGCAGTGGGTGATAGATTCATTCTGATGGACGATAACGCCCGACCTCATGTTGCTCGTGGTGTCGGTGAGTACCGACAGAGGAATGGGACTGAGCGTATGGACTGGCCAGCAAGATCCCCTGACCTCAATCCAATCGAACATGTCTGGAATGAGTTGCAGCTTGCAATTTCATCCCGTCCAGTCCAGCCAAGAAGTATCCAGGAGCTTGGTGCCATGCTGGTCCAAGAATGGAACAACAACCCACAAATGACCACCAGGAACCTGTCTGGGGGCATGAGAAGGCGTTGTCAAGGTGTAATTAAGAGTAATGGGCCTCACACTCGATATTGAAGCCATACCAGTTCGCTCCGTCAACTTTTTGGCATATTGAAGAATATCATTTTACCAAAAATATCCATTTCCCATGGTTATCGTATTCAAAAGTTAAAAAATAATGTCAAACACAAATACAATCTTAATGTCTGTACTTAAATCATTATAGAAATAATTAAATAACAAATATATAGACTTTTCATTACAATATTTCAACTAAAACGTAAAACAGGTAGTTGGATGTACTTGGTGCTTAGCAAACTTTGGGTAGTATATGTATCCTAGTAGGATATATACAGATCCAACAATAAAGTTTGGAGGCCCCCAGTGAAAAGGAAGAAATTCTAGATTAATTGGATAGTATCTATTACTTTGCAAATGTTCACGTATTTTGTTTGTGAGAATGGGCACATGATGTGCCCATTCTCGCAAACAAAATACGTGAAAATTTGCAGAGTAATAGATGTATTTATTGTATGTCTAGAGTCATGGAGTTTGCTTCTTTTGACATTCAATTTTAAACTTTTCTCATACAGGGTCGAACCATGGTCGGCCATGCGCATCCTTGGATTCAGGGCGCGGGGGGGGGGGGGGGGAGGGGGGGCATGGATACAATGTTGGGCTGGTTGTCTCCTCCACCTTTGGGAGTCCATCAGGTGAGGAATATATGGTCTGAAACGTGCTGGCCCCAGGCCGAATTCTTCAAAGTTATTACAGTTTATGTTAAAATGTCTACCATTAGCATGCCATGTATTGTCTAACTATGGCCACATATTTTCACGAATCTATTATTTCATGGACATGTAAAAATCATCATCAACAATGCTACTATCGAATTAATCTAGAATTTCTTCCTTTTCACTGGGAGTCTCCAAACTTTATTGTTGGACCTGTACACTGAATAGTTTCAATATGTTTTCGTTATTATCGACAGAAAACAAATGCCTAGTTTGGAAAGTTGACACAGTCACATTAGATGTGGTAGGTTAACACAATGGGATTAGATGAAGTGAGAAAGTCCAGGTCACCAAACGCCATGGATTGGGAGGAGATACTCTTGAGTGCCTAATAATCATACATGTATGATTATTCATTTTTGAACAAAATTCCCGCCTGTATGATCCTTATTTGACCCTTTTTGATTATTGATTTTTAGCAATCGAATGTGCTGAGCGACCGCTTATCTCAAGAAGTTCACCAAAACAAACTAGTAAGGTACATGTTACGTACAAGCAAACACAGGATGCAATGGAAATGTTAACTGGTAGAGCGCTGGAAGCATATATTTGTGCTTTATTCTGAAGTACTGCTGACATAACTGTGGTAAAAACGGGTTAACTATTTTGGCCAATCAGAATCCTGTCATGTGACATCCGCGATTCCGACATCGTTTCCCGCGCATTCGCCATGAAAACTTGGAGCAAGCAACATGTCTTTTGATGTCCACCTTAATTAATTAGTCGTTCCATATATATATATATATTCTACAGTTATATTCCAAGAATTCCATAATAATAACCAAGATGTCTTTCCATATTTATTCTTCATAATATTACCTCAATACCTGTGTTGTTGTATGTGGACTTCGGCCATGATGCCAAGTGATTTCTTATAAAGATCATGATGTTAATGTTATTATATGTGTAATCATGGACTCAGCCAATAATTGCCGAGCATGACAGTATTCACTCTGTTACAAGATTGAAGTGATCTGGGCGCCGTTATTGCCGCCTATAGGTAATTATTTATTTCATATATAATATTTGTTCATCTATTTGTTGCCTCGCTCTTTCACTCTCATTTCGGTCTTTCTTTATATTATTTATCGCAGCCTATTTTTATAAGACGCGAGACAACACATGGCGCTGCGTGCTACCCGAATTTTCGCGGCGTTCATTAAATTATTTCTATGACATTTTTCATTCTAACATATATCTTTATAACTTATTTAATCTCAGTCAAGTTACGAAGTGTGACAACAAATCTGCAGCTGATTAATATTCATGAATCATGTCATGTGTCACAGATTATTGTTTATATTTTAGACTGTGAAAAATGTTTCTGTGATACAATCTAATTTACGTTATATATTCTCATTTACTATTTCCATTGATTCTTTATACATAATGTTGTATACAGAAGTTTTTGCTGTCATGAATCGCCAGCAGAAGATATAAAAATTTTCAAGCCAAGCGTTTTCAGACAGCAAGTTTTGAAACCGGAAATAGATTTTTCTCATCACGTGATCTATCTGTCGTGTGATTTTGTTTACAAAAACAAAAACGCACCTTTTTTGTCACATGTAGTTTAATCTGATACTTTTCCTTTTTCAGATTAATTTTTTTTATATCAAAGCAATAAATAGTGTACTTTTTCATCTTGCAATTATTCATTAATGCTATATTATTTTTGTTTTTTTTTTCTCGGAATTTGTTATGATGAAAAAGTGATTGTTAACTTTTTTGATTGTGGAATTCATCGAACAAGAATTCCAACATTGTCTGACAAAACATTGTTATTGTTTTGTGAGACACACCTGTCCATATGCAACTGACAGAGCCTGAAGGAGAAATCCACGCAGATTTTTCAGTTGTTTACAAATAGTCAAAACTTGCCATAAAACATGCAAACTTAGTTCTCGGACCACAACGGTTTCAGTTATCGGACCACACATAAAAAAAAAAAAAAAAAATTTTTTTTTTTTTCTTTCAAGATTATTGCAATAGACAATACCAGTTATATGTGCAAAATTTTTTTATAACTGGAATAACATGCAGGAGACATCCAAGCAACAATTTTTCCAGTTCAATTGATATTTCAGTCAACCAACTTTTAGGTGGTTAGTATAAAGAATATTTTTATCCCTGAAATATTTCAAAAGCAACATCCCTAATTTATTTAATTGAAATTTCACAAAAACTTAGTCGTCCGACAAAACTTGGTCGTCCGACATCCGACAAAACTTGGTCTCCCGACAGAACTTAATCATCCGACAAAACTTGGTCGTCCAACAAAACTTGGTCGTCCGACAGAACTTAGTCGTCCGACAAAACTTGGTCGTCCGACAGTATTTCACTCCATTATTTCAGTTGACTAAAAAAAAAAAAAATTTTTTTTTTTTTTTTTGAAGGGAGTTTTATGTAACTGAAGTGGCCGGTAGGAAATATTCCAAACCAAAGCTCCAGTTCATATTACAACTATTACTCAAACAACTTACTACATCCAAACACATAAAATATGGCATCAACTACACAAACAGGTGGGGGGAGATGTATACAAATCAACAAATGTTCATATAGGGATTTATTAGACTTGCCAGGAGTGGGGAATAAAATTGCGGAATCCATTTTATTAAACAGAGAACGTTTGGGAAATTTAAATGAGGATCAAGTCAAAGCAATACCTCGTTTAAAGTGGTCTATTGAACTTGAACAAATGATTGATTATACACTTCATGTTGATGGGGAAAATGATGCAAGGGACAATGACATTAGTAGTAGGGAAATCAGAGAAGAACTCGACGAAGAAATTCTAGCCAAAACACCACCAAGGAGGTCTCACCCAAATGAATATTCTTCAGAAGATTCAGATAATGAATCTACTACTTTTCGAAAAAATATTCTCCAAGTGATTGACAGTAAATCTAATTTAACACATGCAGACCCACAAGTAAAAGTAGAAAAAACTCCAACCAACCAAGCAGAACAACAGAATCAAGGCAACATTCAACTTAGCCAATTTCAACAAAATGCAGACTATGTGCAACCACCACCACAAAACACCAACTATGTGCAACCTCCACAACAAAATACAAACAATGTACAACCCCTGCAACAAAACACAAACTATATACAACCTCAACAACAGAACACAAATTATGTACAAAATCCACAACAAAACATAAACAGTATGCAGACGCCTCAATTACAACTGCCCCAAGGGCAACCACAAACATCAAATTGGTATAATCAACCAATGCCATACATGGATCCATATAGACCTATGTATCCACCAATGCCACCATATTATATGTGGCTGGTATCACCGGCAATGCCACCACACTATCCACCACCAGTACCACCTACACATGTTCCACAAATAACTCAAGTTAACCAGCAACAACAACAACAAAATGAAAATGCTTTTGATCTGATACCTCCTGCACAAATGGCTCAAAATAATAACAGGGGGAATAATGATAGAAAAAAACAAATTCATTATCCGAAATCTTTGATTTACAATGGAACCTCAAATTGGCGAGCCTACAAAACCAAATATTTAAAATATGCCGATTTGCAGGAGTGGTCAGCCAGAGAGCGTATTGACAATCTTTGCTGGTGTTTGGATGGAAAGTCAAGTGAATTTTATTCACTTGTCTTGAAGAGAAAACCCTACATCTCACTATATGATCTTCTTGACAAACTTGAAAGGCGTTTCGGATACCAAGATCTTCCAGAAACGGCCCAAGTGGAATTTAATCATACCACTCAAAATAATGAGGAACCACTTCAAGAATGGGCTGATAGAGTTCTTTCATTGGCAACTAGAGCCTTTCAAGATTTGCCAGATGATTACATGTACAAGCAGGCTATCATGCGATTCTGTCAAGGGGCCCAAGACAAGCAAGCAGGTCAACATGCTGCAAACTCTCGGACCACAAGTATAGAACAAGCTATAGACTGCATGAGGTGGTATGAACACACATTTAAGGCAATACATAATGAACCATCTCAACATAAACCTGTAAAAACTGATGCTTCATCTAAATCAATTGAAAAATCGCCAGTAAAGGGCACTGAAACATCACCAATAGTAACTGAAGCTACAGGTTTATATCAGGATAAGTCCACCAAATTGGTGGAATCTCGCTTATCTAGACTGGAGGCACAACAACAGTCACATACTGCTAGTATAAATGATCTTAAAGCAGAGGTGGCTGGTGTTAAATCCAATGTGGAAATCATTATGTATGAGCTCAAAAAATTAAACAACAGATTAGGTGATACAAAGAGAAATCGGTCGCCTAGCTTATCATCCTCGCCTATTCGATCGTCTAATTTTTCATCCTCACCTTGTCGATCATCTAACTTATCCTCACCTGTGCATGCAGAACAAAATAAATCTTACAGATGTGGTAGTATGGGGCATTTTAAAAATGTTTGCCCCTCCAAGAGCTCCACAAATCAGTCTGCAGGTGACAGGAGGGTACAGTTTGAGAGGAATTCGGATTCAAAAAATGTGATCGGGTCGAGGCGTTAGCCCTAGACTTGACCCGAGAAAATATAAAGGGCCTCAATGTATCTTCGGAAATTTCAGCACAAAATGACGAAACAGAAATAATAACAATTCGGCAATTGCACAATAGCTCAATGTATAGACTACCTGCAGGGATTCAAAACTTTGAAATTATGGCAGTAATTGACACAGCAGCTGAAGTCACAATCATTAGTGATAATTTATTTAAAAAACTGCCTCATAAACCGCAATCAGTAGAAACTGTAAGAATGCGAACTGCAGGTAGAGAACTTACTATGACTGGTTTTGTTATACCATCCATACAAATTAACATAGGTAATCAAAGTTTTTTCGAAAAAATATATGTAGCACCAATTGAAGATGATATGTTACTCAGTTTGGATTTTTTGAAAAAATATGGTGCTAAAATTGATATGGAACTGGGCCTGTTAAACCTTGGCCCAGAAAGAATTACACTGAGCTATAAGGATAAATCAATAAGTCCTACAATTGCCGAAATAAAAGTGAGCAATCAAACTAAAATTCCACCTGACTCCGTGGTTCTTTTAAAATGTTCTGTGCAAAATCTATTGCCAGTATCGGATTATATGATAGAACCAATTGAAGGATTAGACATCTTAATCCCAAAATCTTTGCACTCAAAAAATTCCGAACCAAAAATTTGTTTGATGAATGGCAACCAGTATCATGTAAAATTGAAAAAGAATCAGTTGATTGCTCACGCTTTCGAAATTTCCGAAATAGATATTTTTCCAAAAGGGGAGAATAGAAACAACAACATTGAGGAAAAGATCTGAATAAATGAAACAAAAACTATAATAAATGTACATCGAGAACAAACATCACAGTCTGTTGAGAAAGACGTTAATTCGAATCAAACCGATAGGACTTGTTTACAGGTCCCGCCAGTAGATTCTAATGGTGAGTCTCAATGGAGTAAAAATTCAGATAATTACTTAATTGAGGAAGGCGTTAATTCGAATCAAACAGACAGGACTTGTTTACAAGTCCTGCCAGTAGATTCCAATAATGTGAATCAATTAAATGATAATTACAAAATTTTGCCGATTGAGGCAGGCATTTATCATAATAAAGCAGATACGGCTTGTTTTAAAGCCACGCCAGCAAATTATGATGATGAGCCTCAAGAGGCCAATATTTCTGAATTTATGTTTAAACCTGAATGTACATTTGACAAAATAGGTGATACAAAAGAAACATCCATTCCAACAGTCACTGAATTGCCCATTCTAAAAGAGCAAATATTTGAAACACTTCCAGAATTTTTGCGAGATCTGGCAGAAAGGTCTTCAAAAGAATTAGGGGGGCAAGAGTTAACTCAACTGGCGTCCCTATTGAGAGAGTTTGAAGATGTTTTTGCTAAAGATGAATTTGATTTGGGCAATTTTACAAAAATCACACACAGGATCGATACGCAGTTTGTGAGCCCCATTAAGCAGCGTATGCATCGCACCCCCATTGGATTTGAACATGAGGAAGAATCGCATTTAAATAAAATGTTGGAGGCTGGAGTTATTCAACCTTCAATTTCTGAATGGGCGGCTGCCCCCGTTTTGGTGAGAAAACGTGATGGCGGAGTGCGATGGTGCGTTGATTATAGGGCATTGAACTCAGTGACTGTTAAGGATGTGTTTCCTCTACCATTGGTAGAAGAGTGTCTCGATACCTTGTCAGGAAACATATGGTTCTCCAAGCTAGATGCAAACTCCGCTTATTGGCGGATTGATATAGACAAAAAAGACAGACATAAAACAGCCTTTATTACAAAACATGGGCTTTATGAATTCAAGAAAATGGGCTTTGGGTTATGTAATGCCCCAGCCTGTTATTCACGTGTAATGAATTAGCTTCTTAGAGGCCTAAATTGGAAAATAGCACTAGCTTTCTTGGACGATGTGGTGACCTTAGGCAAAACTTTTACAGGTCACTTGAAAAACTTGAAAAGAGTCCTGCAACGTTTTCGAGACTATCATCTAAAGTTAAAACCGAAAAAATGTGAGCTCTTTCAGAGGCAAATTGAATTCCTAGGTCGCATAGTAAGTGAAAAAGGGCTCGAAATCGGCGAAGAAGCCACCAAAGTGGTAAAAAATTGGCCGAAGCCTTCAAGTTCAATAGATGTAGAGCGATTCCTAGGTTTAGCAAATTACCATAGAAATTTTATCAAAGATTATGCCGATGTATCTAGAGCTTTATATAAACTCACTGGTAAAAATAAATTTGTTTGGGGAAGTGAGCAAGAAACCTCTTTCTTAAAAATTAAAAAATTATTAGTTTCTGATCCTATTTTGAGCCTCCCCAACAAACAAGATCCATTTATTCTAGATACTGATGCCTCGGACCAAGCAATTGGGGCAGGATTAATTCAAGTTCAAAATGGTAATGAACAAGTTATTTCCTATGGTAGCTTTGCTTTAACATCAGAACAGCGACGGTATTGTACCACCCGTAAAGAACTTCTAGCAGTAATTAGATTTACAAGAGAGTTAAGACACTATTTGGTTGGAAAACCATTTGTCATTCGCACCGATCACAGTAGTCTCACATGGTTACTTAATTTCAAAGAGCCCCAAGGTCAAATTGTCCGTTGGATAGAAGAATTAAGTCAATATAATATGACAATTCAACATCGACCGGGAAATAAACACGGGAATGCTGATGCTTTGTCTCGTATTCCATCCGTTGGATATTGTCCTTATTACAAAACTGATACAAAAATTGAACAGTTGCCATGTGGGGGTTGTCCTTATTGTAGACGTGCACATGACAAATGGAATAACTTTATGTCAGAAGTAGACTATGTAGTGCCGCTGGCCTCTGGAAAACCACATTTAAAAGACTTGGGCTTAGAGAATGAGAGTTCCTCTGGTGCTAATTACATGTATGTTGCAAGCAGCAATACAGTGCATCAAGAGGGAGAATCCGAGAACAGCCCAAACAAATCGGAATATAACCATCTATGACCTTGGGACCCTGGAGGGAATTTAGATTCCTCCGCCGCATCACGCAATATTCAATATGCATCAGTCAACTTGGTAGATTTATATTATGCTGATGACCCATGGAGTGATGGCAGCTGTTGGAATTTATATCCTGACTGTTCCAATTATTCCGATACAGAATTATCTTTTGCTCACATGGATTTGGTACTGGCACCAGAGTATGGTTCTGATGTACCATCTATTATTTGTAAAAATACCACTCTCGCTGGTGAGCATTCAGTAATTTTGTTTTCTGGATGCTCGGCGGAGGAAATGGTAGAAGCTCAAAATAAAGACTCTGATCTGGGTATACTAAAACACTGGTTAGAAAGCTCGGAAGAACCAACCGAGGGAAGTCTATTTTTAGCCAGTCCTGCTTCCAAATGTTATTGGATAAATAAAAATCAATATAAACTGTTAGAAAGAGTCATATGGAAGCATGACAATGACCAGTCTTATTTGCTTGTGCCAGAATCCATGAGGGCAGAGATACTTAAAGCAAATCATGACCTGCCTTCTGCAGGACACCAAGGTATTGATCGAACAAGAACTAGAATCCAAGAGAAATATTTTTGGTATGGCATGACCCGAGATATTGAAAATTTTGTCACTACCTGTATGAAATGTAACAAAAACAAAAAAATTACCCGTAAAAATAAATTTCATCTTACTAAATACCATGCTGGAGCCCCCATTGAACGGGTACATCTCGACTTTCTGGGTCCTCTACCGAAAAGTGAAAAGGGTAATGAATATATCCTCATGATAGTAGATCAATTCACCAAATGGGTGGAATGTATCCCCCTACCATCACAAACAGCGGAAATAACAGCACAAGCAGCTGTAAATGAATTTTTCTCTAGATTCGGTTACCCTTTTCAAATTTTCTCCGATCAGGGGAGGAATTTTGAAAGCAATTTATTTTCATCACTATGTAACCTTCTACAAATTCATAAAACCAGGACAACACCATATAGACCCTCTGCTAATGGTCAAGTAGAAAGGTACAATAGAACTCTCTTGGATTCAATTCGTTGTTTCATTGATAGATCACAGAACTCATGGGATGAAAATTTGGCTCAAATTGCTGGTGCTCTTAGATCTGGAAGAGTCCATTAAGTTGTCCCATGAAGTGGCCAGATCTACTTTGAAAACAACGCAAGAACGAATGAAACGGGATTATGACCTGAAAGTTCTTGTTAACGATTACAATGTAAATGACCTGGTGTATATACTTGATTCATCAACAAAAAAAGGAAAATCAAGAAAATTATCCCCAATTTGGTCTGGGCCAGGGATAATAATAACAAAATTAACACCTTATTTGTATAAAATCAAACTTAAAAGTAAAACATTGGTCATGAACCATGATCGCTTAAAATTATGTAAAGATCGTATAATCCCAAAATGGCTAAAAAATTAAAGGGAAAAGGATGCTGCAGGGCGTGCTTCCGAGGATTCTCGATCCTCGCAGACGTCCCTGGATTGTTTCTGTCAAAAGCCTGATAATGGGAAATTTATGATTCAGTGTGATTATTGTCACGAGTGGTATCATGGTTCATGTGTTAATGTTACTGCAGAAGGAGCACAAAATCTGGACACATATCTATGTCAGACATGTCAAAATTAACAATATGTCTCATTTTTTATAGGTCATGGAAACAGCCTATGACCAGTATGTTGAGCAGCAATGCGCGGAGGGAAGGCTTGTCCGGCCAGCTGAAGAGATTGTGCGTAAATTGGCCATGATTCGAAGACAACGTCTGTCACAATCAAGAATGGATCACCTTATTATTCAACAGCATAGACTAGCAAGTCGCCGCAAGAATTCTAGGTGGGTTCGTGAAATTCGAAAACATGGTCGATATATGTTATATTCTGATGCATGGTTGGATGAGGATTTGCCTTCCTCTGACGGATCAAAATTTGTCTCTAAAAAGAAAGTAATGCCAGCTGAGACTGTTTGTGTTGGTGCGGGTTCCTCACAAGACATCCGTCTGAAAACCCAACCTGGAATTCATAAAGTATCATCTATAATAACACGAGCTGACTCTGCTGGTAAAACTGAGAAGTCTAAGTCACCAGTTTCAATTCCATTAGGAAGAAGCCAGGCCTTGGATTTGCCTTCTACATCTTCGAGAGACAATAATAGAGCAACATCCAGTATTAGTCATCCTGAAAGGGAGGCCTCCAGTGTAAGAGTCTGCAGCTCAGGGGATACTGTGCGGTCGGGAACAATTCCTTTGTCCACAAAGGATTCAGTAAAAAGTACCGGTAGTAGAGTATGTCCTGGGAGTTCTGCAGAAATCAAGCATCGGGCCCAACTGGGGGAAGGCTTGTATGAATTTGTACCTCGCGGTGGAGCACGTTTTAGTTCTCTGTGTGTGCCAGTGGGTAATGTGACTGCAACAAAGATCTCAAGTTCTTCGGAACGAGATCAGCTAACTAATATTGTGGTCACCGTGCCTACTGGGGCATCGGGGAGCGCCTACGGATCCATTTTGCCAGGTACAAGTAAAAGAACTTCAAAACAAAGAGCCAAGAGACTGTTATCGCCACATACTGAACCTGTTGGATCTCAACCGAAAGTTATGCGCAGTACTTCACCACAGGATTCTTCAGCACTGTTGGAACAACCTATGGGAACACTACGTATACCACGAACTGTTACCTCCGATCCAACTACTGGAAGTATTATGGTTAGTGCTACTGCAGCCAAGTAGAAGGGAACTTCAGTATGTCCTATTTCAGATTGTCAGCTGGTGGTCAAAAATATGAAGAAACATTGTTTCCATCGACACATACCAGTTGCACTTTGGGATGGTGATTTAGGTTGTGACTATAACGGTTCTTCAAATCAAGAAAAAGTTCTTCAAAAAATGTGCTCTATGAAAATAAAACCAGGTGCATCTTTACA
Organism: Pictodentalium vernedei; assembly: GCA_031216915.1. NCBI lineage: Eukaryota > Metazoa > Mollusca > Scaphopoda > Dentaliida > Dentaliidae > Pictodentalium > Pictodentalium vernedei. The sequence goes on along the minus strand of CM062297.1, from coordinate 135,999,244 downwards.
GGGACTGATGCAATTTGTATCTCAACTAGATATTCCTCAGGGTGTGCAGATATCTGATGCGGACCAGATTGCCATGGTTTCATTTTGCCAATTTAAGAGCTGGCCAATACCGCGGCCCTTCACTTTGAGACCATTAAATTCGCCTGCGGTACTCCTACATTTGAGGGTAATCATTGCTATTCTGGTAACCATGACAACAGAAGAGAGAGAAAACATTTTGAAATGGGATGGGATACATCATCAAATTAATAAATTATGGCTACAAAGAAAGCCACCTATATCAACACCATCTGCCTCTGTAATGTCAACAACATTAGCGGAATCAACGTCTCGTCAGACAACGGTAGATACCTTAGAAGACTTGAAAGTAACCGTTCAACTTAGCCAGGATCTACCAAAGTTGGCAAAAGAAAAACTGACACCTATATCAACACCATCTGCCTCTGTAATTTCAACAACATTAGAGGAATCAACGTCTCGTCAGACAACGGTAGACACCTTAGAAGACTTGAAAGTAACTGTTCAACTTAGCCAGGATCTACCAAAGTTGCCAAAAGAAAAACTGATTGCAGTGGATAGTCATTTTCATCTCGACCGAACAAGCTGGGAATTACGTAGTAAAATTAAAATTGCTTCAGTAGAAGACTTACTACATTATCAAACTACTCAAAGTCCTCGTCACCCAGTTCAAGTAATTGGAGGAGTGGATATACACTGTGATCCAGAGAATTTCAACTTTCCGCTAATACCAGATGCACCATGAAAAATTGCTGTGGGAGTTCATCCTAAGAAAATCAAGGAGCTTACACCCTCCAGACTTTGTCAACTGAAGCATTTCCTTTGGAGAAATAGGATTAGATCATGCAGTTGACAGAAAAAATTGGCATAAACAGGAGGAAGTTTTGGAACAACTTTTGGACCTCTGCACGAAAAAACAACCTATCGTTCTGCATGTCCGGGGCTACAACAGTAAGGATACTGCTGCTGTTTTTTCCTGTTGTCTGGAGCTTGTACGGCAGAATTGTGCACCGACTCAACTTATCCATTTGCATTGCTTCACTGGAGAACCAAGAGAATTACAGCAATGGATTAAAGGCTTCAAGAATTGTTATTTTGGCTTCACAGGCTTAGTAAGCCAATTCAGCGCGGAACAAAAATCGGCTTTAAAACAAGTCCCAATTAACCACCTGTTATTGGAGACAGATTCACCATATTTTGGAAAAGCTTGTGGAACTGAAACCAATACACCAGCCTTTGTTGGGGAAGTTGCATGGATGATCTCCCAGGTCAGATCCAAAACATTCTCGGAAATCTTGGATGCCACCACGAACAACGCCAAAATGTTATACAGCATCTAACTGAACCCTCTGACGCAATTTTTTTGAATAGAGGGGAGTGTGGTAAAAACGGGTGAACTATTTTGGCCAATCAGAATCCTGTCATGTGACATCCGCGATTCCGACATCGTTTCCCGCGCATTCGCCATGAAAACTTGGAGCAAGCAACATGTCTTTTGATGTCCACCTTAATTAATTAGTCGTTCCATATATATATATATATATATTCTACAGTTATATTCCAAGAATTCCATAATAATAACCAAGATGTCTTTCCATATTTATTCTTCATAATATTACCTCAATACCTGTGTTATTGTATGTGGACTTCGGCCATGATGCCAAGTGATTTCTTATAAAGATCATGATGTTAATGTTATTATATGTGTAATCATGGACTCAGCCAATAATTGCCGAGCATGACAGTATTCACTCTGTTACAAGATTGAAGTGATCTGGGCGCCGTTATTGCCGCCTATAGGTAATTATTTATTTCATATATAATATTTGTTCATCTATTTGTTGCCTCGCTCTTTCACTCTCATTTCGGTCTTTCTTTATATTATTTATCGCAGCCTGTTTTTATAAGACGCGAGACAACATAACTTTAAGACCTAGTACCCAATGGATGTGCTTCATAACATCACTGAAACAGAATTAATTAGTCTATAACGTTTTGCTTTGGTGCCTGTAGGCACTCTCCCATAAATTGCAACAAGTCAAAACCATGTGAAAATTATGATAACCGAAAATAATTTAGCCCTTCACCACTTCAAGAGCATCATACTTCTGTGTTATAAAAATGGCCTTGAGCATAGCGGCTGGCTCACGTCTTGGAATTGTCCACCCCATACTATTATTCGACCCTATACTATTATTAATTTTCAGAACATTTTCCACCCTGCACTATTATTAGGCACTCGAGAGTACTGCTTTGTTTGGTTTGATGCTATCTTGGAGGTAGGGGGTGGCGTCATTTTACAATAATGCATAGAGATCGATGGGGGTGGTGGGGAGGGGGAGATGAGAGGAGAAGCATACAGTACAGTCCCCGTGAATTGATCGTAATTCACACGTGGGCAGTGATGTCCATGTAATGAAAATCACTTTCAGCAAACTGTTAATTAATGAATCACCAGATGCATGAATCACCGGGTTGCACCCGGTGCTTCATTAATTAAATTTGTGATTATTGTTTCTATAATTAATGCTTGTAGTCCAATATTATTATTGAGTCCGTGGAATATTGCAGTAGGCGTTAATGCATTAAAACAATGAACTGGTTTGCGCCCAAATTTAAAATGAAATTTGACGTATCTGTGCCTTAAGGTGATCAGTGCCCGGGATTGGTACCAAACCCGGAACCGAACCATCAACTAAACATAAACACAAATTGTGGATTGTTGTAGCACTTACCGACAAAACACATGGAATTTTGAATCAGAAATGTTCCGTAAACCATGAATCGAGGCATTATTGCAGAACGTCGACAGAGAGGTTTTCAGATCTGCCGAGAAACTCTGTGAATGGCTTTCGTCGTCCTTTTGGTGAGAAGACATTTTCCACATAATGTTGAAAGTGACTGAATAGTTCCCAGGATGTTTATGTGTTGCAAAACAGAGTATTCAAACAGCGACAAAAACTCTGTGGAAGGCAACGACGATGGAAAATCGATTGGACTGATAAACTTAATCTCATATAAGAACGTAAGTGGTTGATTCTTGACTTTTAATGGCAGTAGAATCCAGATCTCAAATACAGGCAAAGGACTTCAGTATACATTATTCACAGCGAATACAGGTGAGACATATAAATCAGTACGTATTTCAATGTTCGAAAATGTCTTTTTGCCTTGGGAAATAAAAATCACCCAAAGCTCAATGAAGAATGGATTTCTCTCTTTTTGGAGACAACACACAAAGCCATAATGTAATTAATTGTTTCATAAAAGGAGATTAATGGACTCACAATTACGATATCCACAACTTGCAAAACGGTGAGATTCCATTCGTGATTCGATTCGAAAACCGATGCCTGATTCGATTCGAGATTCGATTTGACCCGAAATTTGAGGTCCCTGGGGCCCTATTCTCCTGTGGTTTATTGATTACTGTCCGTTGTTACTCTCTGTTGTAAGTATAGAAGGACGGTTCATATAAACTTGACGTTATACATGACAAAAAAACGGATGCATATAGTGTAATGCAATTAAGATGGGTTCCACCCATTTTTTTTCCAAATGAGCCATCATGGAGCCTGCTGTTAAACAACACAAATTTGTCTGCTAACTACAACATACGTCATCCAACATTTAATCCTATTTTGCTATATATTACTCAGTGAAACCGTATTCTGTAGATTATTAATTTGCTGTTGTGATGACCAATGTGATCGTCCGTCGCGTAAACTTCAACATTCATTTCTTGATTTGGAAATACCTCACATAAGAAGAAGATTGACTGCAGTCATCGGTTCACATCAATTTAGAAAATGGTGTCACCGCATCTCCTGTTATCATCAGGTGGTTGTTTACTGGAAAGAGCCGTTTGTTGTATTAAGATATAACGTGACACCTCTATTTTGAGTCTTGTCGGCAAACGAAGAGAACACCATATTCGACTTTCAGTCCAGTGTCCAAAGCGAAACATCCAAACGTTGAATTTAATATTGCTTCAACGATTTGTTACGTCAACTTATTCAGATTCCATATTGGTCTCATGGATGTTAATATTGTATTTTTTTTGTCAACGCAAGGCTCACATCTGGCGTATATCCTTATGATCTATTTGCAACCCTATAGGAAACGTGTTTATTACGCATTTTCCGAATTGTATGTCATGTCGGGCCTTTTTGCTAATCAGCATTTTTATTTTCCCATCGTATTTATAATCGAATCGGGGGCTGGGTCCAGTGTCGACATCGCCATCGAATCCGAATCGAATAGGTCACAACTATATCAATTTTCGAAAAATTATTTCTTATTTTGCCAAAGGACCTAATTATTGTGTATATCACGTATTGGAACAACGTAATTTCATGAACAATGACCATTATAAAGCCATCAGGAAAGATCAATTTCTTGCTTGGACAATAGCTGCGGGCCAATCAAGTAGAGCTGAAACGGGTAAATGGACAGAACGCGATGTGTGTTTGAATCGGTGGGTGTTTCACATAACGAGTGGGAATGGATTTTCCAAATTGCGCGAGAGCTGTTTGCTCGAGTGAAATATGACTACGCCATTCTAACGAGTTATGTAAAACACCCACCGATTCACACACATACCACTTTATGTGTTAATTACACAACACATGCATTACAATTCATTTAAATAAACAGATTTTAATTCCGATGTTTACATCCAAAGAGTCTGCTTGTTTTGTTTGAAGCTGTACTGATCAAGCGGATCGATAAAACATCAACACAACCTTTTGGGAACGAGACTAAATTACATTCGTTATCTTTTCTATTGGGCATGTTTGTTGAAATTCGTATCGCTTTTTCTCTTCAACTGGTGTTCATTCACGCCTAATCATTTGGTGGCTATGACTGTTGGTAACAATATAAGTTACAAAATTGGGCAGATTTGCAAAACAGCTGAGAGAAACTTTTTTTAAAAAGTTCGAAGCATGTCAAGATGTTCGCCGAGCCAGCCACGGGACTGGGTTAATGTTGTGGTTGACAATGATTGTTTTTTTTTTCTAATTGCCGTAATGTCGATGATTTACAGCACCCCCTCCCCCCCCCCCCCCTTTTTATCCAATAACGGGCAAAAACTGCCAGCGCTATTTTCAAAAATCTCCATTCAAATTGTGTAATGTTTTAAATTTGTGTCTCAAAAACATAGCTTATGATCCTCATTGGAACGAGCGCGTTCCACTGGGGGTCATAAACTATGGTTTGGAGACAAAAATTGAAAATGTTTAGTAATTCAAGAATTTATTTTGTAAGAATCGTCTTCTACTCGCATTGGGTAAAGAGCTAAGAATGACCATTATCTAGCTACTGATACAGTGTAATGGTCATGCAAGTGAAAAAATGTGTCAGCGTGTAACTTGCACGCTTTAACCTGTCTCATATAATTGATGTGAGTCAGTGAGACAATGTTGCTTGTTATGGAGCAAGTTTGTTGATTTGTAAACTCATGTCATACAGCAGTTAAACCGTTTCAGCTTTACAATAGAAAGACATTTTTTTTATCTCAGCAGTTCCAAACTCTCAATCGTAAACAGCGTCATGTCAGGTTACACAAAAAGAGACTTTCACAAAAACAACAGTACTAGAGATGGAGGTGACGTACATTGCATAGCGTTGCGCCCATGTGCATTTGAGACATGGGTATTTGTTCCACGTGCGAGGCACGTTAGGTTCCACAAGGGGTTAAGCCGGAGGGAAATAAGACACTTTGTGAGACAAAGATACAAATCTCAATAACTGACCATACCAGGGCAATATTTTTTTATTATTCTGAAAAACCAGCTCTGCGAAATGTGGCATTGTGGAAACGGCAAGAGAATGCCACACACAGTATATTGTCCCTAATTTATTGATTCAACATATTTCTAATGGTAAGTCAGAAATTATTGAAAAACGAAACTTCAGATGACAGTTGGTTGAACTTATTACAAATGGTGGACAGAAGGCAATTTTCTTCCCACTGCATGTGTAACATACGTGTGTCCCGGGTGAGATTGCAGGGAGAGACAGATGTATCCCACCCCGCCCACGTGACGTTATACATTTATAACGTTATCATGACGTTATGCATATCGTATCAGTTTCTTGCTACCAACTAATTCATATTGACGTCATCGGAATGCAGTGTGATCGAAGTTCGATGCTCTAAAACTCTTCAGCCCTCAAGCTGCCACCGTTCCTAATCGATTTCGTGGTATATACCTTTGGTATATACATAACTTATGCATGCTCTTTCCGATGGTGTCATCAGTTTCTCAAAACAACGAACACAAAATGAGTTGATTGAATCAGCACGTGACTCCCGATTACCTCTGGCTAATGTAATCGCTGCATGGTGGGGGAGAAAAATCATCCTCGATGAGTCCGAAGGTGGGAATGGGGAAATCGCACCCTCGGGGCAAGATATTTGAACGAGACCATCGGCAACGTCGGGTCTGGTTCAAATATCTTGCCCCTCGGGTGAGATTTCCCCATCCCACCTCCAGACTCATCGGGGATCATAATAGTCACATTACAGCTATGTGAAAACATCGATGTTACATGAGAGGTGTACATTAGTATGCATTGTCTAGAGGTTATTACGCTTTATATTCTGTATGGAAGGCACTTGTCAGACAACGTAGCCTCATCGGGTATTGGAGGGGAGGGAAAGACTCGTTCCCCCACTTTTCCTGAAATATATCAACCTTACATATTTATTCAAGCGTGAAATCATGATTTCTCTTACCCTGATAATTTGTTGATCATTTTGCTATAGTTATTCTATTACTTTCTGGGTTATTAAGCCTTCAAAAGGTACTCGTGGGTTCTCTAGTTGGGATGAATATTAACATTTGGCCATCAGAAAGGACTTTCTCCTTTTTGGGTTGGTTCATACACTCTTTGCGAAGCATGGCGTGAAAAGCAGTGTACGTGGGGACAATATTATCCAGCTACCAATGGCGGCTGAAAAAATATTGTCCCAACCACACCAGTGTGAGCCTGGCTACACCATTGCTTGGAGAACAGCCGCGGTTGTTATATTGCCAGTGATAATCATTTGAACCAATCTATGACAATCAGTCGCAGACTTTCAGCCGTATGGGGTCGTCATATACATAGAGGATACTATTTGTGACCGCAAGCGCTCACTCATGAGATAATTTTCGGTATCCACTTAAAAACACGAGGTTTTGTTTTTATTGTACGCTTTTTATACGAATTTGATAATTCCAATCGTTTCAGCCTTGAATTAATGCATGAAAGGAAACATCGCATTGAATCATTGATACGTGGAAGTGATTTGATTGATAATCGGAACAGATAGCGTCTTGCAATCGGATTCAGCTGGCGTGTTGCTAGTCCAAACATGTCTGAAGGTCCGCAATATAAGTCTTTAGTTTGGTACAACCTTTGAAAGGACGTACCAAACCAAAAGCTTATATTGCGGACTTTCAGGCCATCTTTGAACGAGCGGGTTTCATGGATCAATTCAAGGTGAATACGAGTTGAATTATTGCTGGACATGATCGGTATCCACTCAGATACACCAGATTTTCTTTTCACTATACGTTTTTGGAACAAACTGATCATTTCCAGTGATGATTTGACTCGTATTCACCTTGAAGGGATGCTTTGAAAGCCTCCATTTTGATTGATGCCTTGAAAGTGAACATTTCTATATCTTCACAGTAGAAGATACGATTTCTATGTTGGTAAAAAAACAATAAACGTTTAATCCAGCTCTGTAGAATCGTAGGATTAAATTATTACTTATCATTAATGCAGAATTATTGCTTATTCTGCCCTCTGTCCGGGCACTGAGAATTTTATTTCACAAATTGTTTGTTTATACATCGTTTTGTGCATACTGGGTTGAAAGTGTCGATACAGAACTCTGAATCTTTAACAAACTGTTAAGGGTGGACACTACTCCTATCTACGCATTTAAGGTATCGCTACAGTAAATATTTGAATTAGAGTTACTCGCCTCGGAAGTGATGCAGTCTATAAAAATAAGCAGCCTTGGGAAGATACATTGTTTCAATAATCATGTGAAACATTCCAATGACATCTTGCATTATTGCTGAACATTCCAGATGAATAAAAAAGGTAATTTGATGACTTTTGGACCTAAAAATGCAATTGACTTTTGGTGAGGTTTTGTTGGCAATTCCCTAAAAAATATGTGCACGCAACCGGTACTTCTCTTCCAGTCAGGTTTTCGCTCTTATGTGTTGTATGGTCTCGTGCTCTCGGGTCGGAAAAAGTTGTCTGAAGGGCTAAACTTGACAAAGATATTTGAATTTCAAAATTAAAGTAATGCGATCATAATTGTTTTCGCTTGAACGTTGTAATGGTCGCCTATGGGAAAATGTTTACTGCTGTAATACCTTAACTGTGTATTAACTCTCTGTGGGGAAAATTGCCAGCAATTAGTGACTTAGAATAGGGACAGTACAGAATTATTGATAAGACGCGCTTAAGAGAAACAATGTATTGATTGTCAGTAAAGTGCATTCATCATAAGGTTAGGACGTACAGTTGAAACAAAAAGTATGGACACTACATTCTCCATTATTTTGAAGTAACAGAGCACTGAGTAAGTGCACTTTTGATCCCTATCAGTCTCAAACTGTTTCATTAGCGTAACTCAATTCCTGTAGAATAGCAACGAGCAAAACAACTATATACTAGTACATAAAGATCAATAGCATCATTCTAACTTCTACTGGGGTACATGTATATGTAATGATATAAATATATATTAAAATTCGACTACATATACAAAATGAAGAGAGTGGATTACGACTTAATCGCAGTGCCATATATTCTCCATTCGAAAAGTGTTCATAATTGTTGATAACAGCACAAGAAACACTGGCACCGGGTGGTCGATATGATGAAAGTTTTCAGGTGCTTCTTGTGTTTTGTGCCCAGAAATTATTAATAATTATTAAGTAAGAAATCTATCCTACTAGCGATTTTATTAATAATTCTCCCTCCACATACTGTAGTCTCAATATTTTCTTTCAGTTTGATTGGTTCTGTTGGTGATTTCAATACCAACCTCGTTAATAGCACATTACATTTTGCACTGTACAGTGCAAAAGCTCTTGTGTTTTCTTCTGCGGTAAGGAGAGAGTTACACAACCAGCATTTTCTGCTTAAATTTTTACGTAACTTCTAATGTCAACTGTACATATCAAGTCGATCAGATCTAGTCGAGGCTCATCCATGCCGGTGAACCAGGTTTGCGAAAGTGTGATAGAATCGAGAAATATAAACGAAAATAACATCCGAAACTCGGTGTTGTAACACTTCTTTTTCGGCAGGTGAGATTTGACAGTCTTGTGGTGGCGAAAGTACACAGATGATTTCTAACGAGTCGCGACCCACTCGAAATTATCTGTCCTCTCTTGTGTTCCCAATACGGAGGCTTTAGATTTAACGGAAAATGTCTTATTTGAAATACTATGTCCTGGCATTTTCTTTTCGACACGTGAGATTCTGCACTGCTGCAGTTTGATGGGATAGTGGACAAAAAATAAAATAAATGAATAAATATTGTTTCTTGATTTTTAGTTGAGGCCTAAAGTTCAACAATCCCACTGAAACCAGCGGCATATTTTAGTTAGATTTAGATATAACTTCTGAGACACCCATTGCATGTGGTTCGTAACTAAACAAACAATGTCCGTATGTTCGAATTGAATTAAACGTCTTCCCTTGGCCTCACATGGTAAACTTGTTAGATGTCTAACTTACACAGCACGCCCATCCTTGCCCCCTTCTCCGCTTCGATATGCAACCCTATTCACTCTTATGGAGTCCCTTTAAAATACGTGATCATGTAAGTTACAGCCTTGAAGGTTATCATCCCTTTAATATAACGCCCTTCCTGATTCAGATGACGGCAGGGGTGGAGTGAGTATTTTTGTATCTGAAACCATTCCATTAAAGCTGAGGTCTGATCTTGCGATCTTTATTCCGCCTGTTATTGAAAGTATATGCATCGCGGTCAACCCAAAAAAAAAAAGAAATTCATACATGTGGGTTGCATTTACAGGCCCAACTCTGCGCCCTTGGCCAACATCGATGTTTTCATATCTTCTTTCAGTAACATATTAATAAAGATAAATGCAGAACATAAGAAAGCTCTACTTACAGGAGATTTCAATATTGATTTGCTGAACATGGACAACTACAGCAAAAGTAACACATATGTTCGGTGAAGGGTACATGCAGGTCATAACTCGGCCTACAAGGATCACTGAACATTCGGCAACGATAATTGATCATACATACTCCATTAAAGTCCCACCAATATGCCATGCTGAATTATTATCACAGACGTCTCCGGTCACCTGGCAACATTTTATATAGAAGAAGTCGCAAATGAGTCGGATATCCCTAAAGCAAACATACCTTCATTTAGACCATTTAGTCGACAAAACGTTTTGAAATTCAAGAACCTGCTTCAAAACTGCAATTTTGACACAGTCTTCCAAACACCTTGTTCAGATGTAGCATACGAATATTTCATGAAAATCTACCTACATGCTTTTGATGAAGCATTTCCTCTGAAAAGAGTTATAATTAAATACAAACAAATTTTCAAACTTAATCCTTGGATGACATCTGGGCTTCTGCAATCATCTCTCAAAAAAAACAAAACAAGCTCTACATAAGAACATTAAATAAAACCACGGAAAACAATGTTCAAGATTATACGAAGGCTTGGCAAATATTACGAAACGCTATAAACAGGTCCCAAAGTTCACATTCTTTATCTTGAACGTTTCTCTAATGTGGAGAAGAGATAACAGACCCCGGGCAGATAGCATTCAGATTTAATACGTATTTCGCAAGTATTGGTAAAAACGTCGGCGAAGGTGTACCACACACTGATAGTGACTTCACAAAATTCCTAAAAGAGAATTATCCTAATAACTTCTTTGTTGCTCCAACCACAGAGCAAGAAATTATTTTTACAACTAATAAAATCGTGGGGAAAACTAGCACTGACCTCAACAACATATCTATATATCAATATATAGAACGTATCATGTGCTCGAGATTAACAAACTTCCTAACATAATTAAATGACCTTTATAAACATCAATATGGATTTCGTAAAAAGCACTCAACTATTCACCCGATCATACATTTCTGTGTCGCTGAAAGCAATGACAAACCACCAGAAGACTTTTCCTTAGCCCTGTTTATCGACCTTCCAAAAGCATTCGACAGAATCCACTATGAAACTCTACTTAAGAATATGGAATGTTATGGGACCCGGGGAATTTGTAACATTTCGTTTCGTAACTACCTGTCCAACAGAAGACAATTTGTGCAATACTACTCACACCAGTCCCGACAGTTAAGTATCAGTTGTGGAGTATCACAAGGATTAGTACTTGGTCCTATATTATTCCTTATCTATGTGAACGACATTTTCACTGCACATCATTAAATCTACTATCCTAAGCGAATGACATCACGCTGCTTACGTCTGGCCAAGATATACAATTGCTACAATCCAAAGTAAATGTTGAACAGGCAAACATATTTGATTGGTGCTGCCGCAATAAGCTACAAATAAATGTTAAAAAATCTAAAAGTATTATACTACATCCACAAAACAAAACAACCTATTTAATGCCAGTCACATAAAATTATATCTTAACGATGAAGAAATGTCAGTAGTGGGAAGTACTAAGTCTGAAAAAACAGTTAAATTTTTAGGGGTACACCTTGATGAAAACTTGAAATTTAAAACCCACATATCGAGTGCATGCTAAACAATCTCTGCTGCAATATGTTGCTTAAGTAAGATAAACAATATCCTCCGAAAGACGCTCTTAAAACACTACACTACGTAACTGTCAATAGTCACCTATTGTATGGAATCGAAATCTGAGGCAATGCACCCGCTACTGGTAAACTATCCCCATTACAGAAACGCGCCATGCGAACAATGAATCGCAAGAAATTCAACAGCCACACATATCCTTTATTCAGAAAAAATGGAATATTGAAATCCAAGATCTTTATAAATTGAACGTCGTATTATTTATGTATGACTGGCAAAACAAGAATCTTACTCAATCCTTTGATAACATGTTTAATATGCCTACCCCCCATGGTACGCATACAAGACACACTGGACAAATATGAGAGTCCAAGGCCAGAACACAATTTTCGGCTTATCTTACTAAACATAATTTCCCCAAAATTTGGAATGGAATAGAAAACAATCTCAAAACCTTAACCCCCAGAGCCTTGTTCAAAAGTACACTTACCAAACAATTTATTGAAAACTATTCTCCCACGTCGACACTGGCGAACAGACTGTGTCCGGATTGTACCCCAAATAGCTCAAATCTATACACAATTCCTAACGGTAGATTTCAGAGAAATAGTTCCCTATTCTTGGCCATTATGTGGTTCATTTGCTGAAAATTGCGGCCTCTGTCAAACAAGTCCAAATTTGTAATTCATGTGGTGAAGACTGCGGCCTCTGTCAAAGGGGGGGGGGGGATCTATCTAATCCACCAGGCAAAACTTTATGCTTTACCCTGCTAAACCCACGGACTCTTTGAAGTCTAGTTTCCAATTGTATAATACCTGTTAGAAATCAGCTTGTTTCGGCCACAGGGACTCGTGGTTTGATCGGTATAGGGGGTACATTGTGGAATGTCAATACGATATCTCTATTAATATTGTGTTGGCATTTGATAGTGTGTCCTGTGTATTGATTGGTATACGAGTCCCTGAGATTTCGGCTCGATGGAAACGTGTCAACCTTGGTTTGTCTGTTATTGCAATAATTCATCTGAACTCGGATATCTCATCCACCACCACCCAACAGGGAATTACTGCATTTGCCCATGACACAAACTTGGGTCCGAATTTTCTAAACTCACTTTAATAGTTGAACAGGTTATTATGCCTGCAGTTCAAAGTCTGCTTCCCGAAATAGTAGCCAACAAAATAACATGGAGATGCCAGGAAGACAGTCAAACTGGCCATGGCGTTTCCAAATAATATATCACCGCACATCCATAATATATATGACTTTATGTTTTTTATCTTCTACTCTACATTCCAATATTTTATTACACATCTATTCAACTTCAAACCCTTGTATTTTACGGAATAGCCGCTATGACAAAAATGATTCTGTATTCATTGGGTGATGTACAAGCCAGAACCTTGTTTCCAGTACCGTTCATACTAGTTCCTTTCCCATCGAGTCATTAGTTACGCTTCGAAAAGTGTCCATATTCCGTTATACAATTATCGACAGTCTGTCGCATAGTGTGAAAATGAAAACGTCCAAAGCAAAATAAACTCGATTCACAAAAAATTAGTTAACCAAAAATGAGATAATATTTAAAAGAAACCCCAATCATTTCCAACCAGAACATTAACCCAGTCCCGTGGCAGTCTCGTTTTGTGGATCCGTAATCTAAATTGGTCAACTTCATTTCGGTAAATCTTCGTATATCTTGACATGCTTCGAAATTCATTTAAAAATGTTTCTCCCAGCTGTTTTGCAAATCTGCACAAATTTGTACTTATATTTTTTCTAACAGTAATAGCCACCAAATGGTTAGGCGTGAATGGGCACCAGCCGAAGAGAAATAGCGATACGAATTTCAACAAACATTGGTTCCGAAAAGGTTGTTTTGATTTTTTATCGACTGATTTGATCAGTACAGCTTCAGTCAAAACAAACAGACTCTTTACCTTTGGGTTTAAACATCGGAATTGAAATTGGTTTATTTAAATGAATTTTAATGCATGGGTTGTGTAATAAACACAGAACGCGATGTGTGTTTAAATTGATTGGTGTTTCACATAACTCGTTGGAATGGCGTAATCATATTTTGGGAGACCTTACGGCTCTCGCGAAATATGACTACGCCACTCCAACTCGTTATGTAAAACACCCACCGATTCAAACACACATCGCATTCTGTCTATGTCCAACTGTTCGTTTAATGTATCATTAATTTTCTAAGTATTCTGGTTTTTATAACTTTAGTCATTACTGTTTCAATCGCTCTTGGTTTTAGATTTCGTTGTGATTGTTTCATATTTTATTCAATTTTAATTCATACTTGACACTTGTTGTTTCTGTAGTTTTCTCGCCACGATATAGCTTTAGATGCTGATGGCGTTAAGCAAACAATAAATAATAATGATGTATTATTAACGTTTATGCTGTTTCTGAGAATGGTGTATTGTTGAATAAAATATCATATCATATCATAAAATAATTTCTCCCCTGTCGCGAATGATCCGGTCCAAATTATCTGCAAACGTTTGAGCTCAGAGTACGTTATGCTTTACAGTTTAAAGGCTACTTATTGATTGCATTTGATTGCGTGACAGCGGCACAAGTCGAGCAGCCCAAACAGTAATATTTGATTCGAAGAGTGTATGCCTTCGTTACTTTCTTGCACAACCGTAAACCGCACAACCATTGGTCAGCACCCCAATCAGTGCTTCCAATTACTTTGAGGAGGTTAAGCGTTTTTCTACATCTCAGTCTTTGTTGTGTCATATGAGAAGTGAAATTCAGCTTGTTGTCACGACAACCCAGAAATTTCACTTCTTTAACAACTTTAATGATACTCCCATCCATTTTCAACGCCGGTCCAAGGTGATGTTACCGAAATTTAAAAGATGTACAAAATTTGTTGATGTTTTGGAGAATTTAAAACCATTTTATTTTGTCCATCTTTGAATTTTTGAATTATATTTAAACACAGCTGAAGATTGGGCCTATAAAATTAATTTTGTTGATGCTTTAGTAGATTAAAAAGCCATCGACATACAACGAAGAATCTACCATATTCTCATCTGCGTCGATGTATTAATTTTCACAGAAAAATGGGTAACATTTGTTTATAATTCTTGGAATTTACATTGCAAGCGTATTGTGGTCATTGGTATAGTGTCTGATTTGCTTTGCGAATGATTTCAGTGTGGCGTTTACGGGTACTATGCTCAATATAATCGCTGCCACCACGTCACTAATTATGATGAATAATTTTCAGCGCGTCAGGCTTTAACAATTTTGCGGGTTTGTTGCAAATTGGTATGAGTTAGATGTGTTTAACCTCTTCTTCACTATGAGCAGATGACATAAAGATAATTATCACACAAACACAAAAAATAGCTCTTCACGGAAATATCATTAACACGTGTAATAAAAACGTGACGTCACAAGTCAATATCGACGTCGTAACATTGATTTTGGAAGAATAATTGAATTAAACTCCTGTTATATTCCATCAGCTGTTTACCAAATACGAGCAGACGATATTTAAACAAATTTCTTGAATAACTATTTTTTTTATTTCATGCTTCGAAAACAGAGTTTATGAACACTCGTCGGAACGCGCTCCAGTTTTCGAAGTGAAAATTAAAGAAAAGATTATAAAATGTGGTTGGCGAATTTTGTGAGCATCGCTGGCCACGATTTTCACGTTATTTTAGATATAAGGGTTTAACCCTTTACCCAACGAATCGCCCGCATCCGCCCGCATAAAATGCAAATTCAGCAGTTGAAAAAATATTATATTTCAAAAAGTTTCAACAAAACCATATCATGTGACCCCTCGTTTGGAACGAGCTCGTCGAGCTCGTTCTATCGAGGGGTCACATGATATGGTTTTGTTGAAATGTTTTGAGAAATTGAAAACAATAATATTTAAAATATTAAATTTTGATATCGTCTGCGTTTGGTAAAGGGATAACTGCACATTATATGATACCAGGATTTCAAATTCAACAGGATTTGATATCAAATATCTCAACCGCATTCACTCAAACCGATCCGAGCCTCGGCTAGTCCCGGTGTAACAGGAATGGAAGTCCGTAGGAAAATTAGTCCCTCTGGACTATTATTCCGCGGAATTATAGTCCTAGGTCTAACATTTCTACGAATAGTAGTCCGGCGGACTACTATTCCTAGAAATGTTAGACCTAGGACTATAATTCATCGGAATAATAGTCCAGAGGGACTAACGTTCCTACGGACTTCCATTCCTTTTACACCGGCTCAGTTCGGTTTTAGTGATAACAGAAATGACATAATCGGAATAACTGTTTAGATTTACTCAGTAGAGACGCAGTACACATTGCAGGTGAGTGTGTTACATCATTAACCCTTTACCCACCGCATGGGATATCAACTTCATTATATTCAATACTGTTTTTCCATTTTTTTTTCCAAAATATTTCAACAAAGCCATATCATGGACGCCTCATTGGAACGAGGTCGACAAGCTCGTTCCAATGAGGAGGTCACATGATAGATTTGTTGAAATTGTTTTGCAATATCTTTTTTTCAAATGGTTACTTTGTTAATTACGCGGGCGGGTGTGGTAAATTCATTAGTTAAAGGATTAATCCAAATAAGATCGATTTTATTGTCAGATAGCGAAAAGTGGTCCTATAGAAAATCGTTAATGCAATGGAAAGTGGATTTACCGTTTTTTTTAATTTGCAATAAAAAACGACCTTCAATAACAGACTATTTGCGTAATGGTAAGGAACACAAAAGGGATAACTCGTGTTGAAAAGAGAGATGTAATTAAAATAACGTCCTACATTTCTGTGTGACTCCCCAATGAGTAAAATAGGAGTTTTGATCAAATGATGTAATATCGTTTCGCTGAATATAATTTAAAGGAAAATGGACAAATGTGATTTCGAGCTCGTTCCACTGAGGGGCCATAAGCCATGTTTCCTGGACAGAAAATCCAAAAATAATGAAAGTTTATGTGTCAGTTTTGTGAATAGCGCTAGCCGGTTTCGGCCGTTACTTTGGGTAAAAGGTTAACCCTTTACCTAACATGAAAAGCAGACGACACTTGCAAAAAAAATTCTTGAATAACTAATTTTTTTCATTTTTCGTCTCCAAAACATAGGTTATGACCCCTCGTTGGAACGAGCTCGACGAGCTCGTTCCAACGAGGGGTCATAACCTATGTTTTTGAGACAAAAAATGAAAAAAATAATGAAAATTAATTGGCGATTTTTGAGAATAGCGCTGGCCGGTTTTGGCCGTTACGTTAGGTAAAGGGTTAAAGCAAAATGAACGAATGCGTTTTGTCTTTTTGTAGGAAGGTTCGGTATGAGTAAATCTTTACTACCCCCCCCCCCCCACCACACACACACCCACAATTTCTCTTGTTGATCCTTGTTTATTAAAGTATATAACGGTCAGCAAATCACCATGCATTATGGTGCGAAATAATGCTAAATAGTTCACCCATTAATTTTAAATTTCTTTGAGTCATACAACTCACATATGGGTATCATTTTCGCAACTTCAGTCCGAAAGGTCCACAGGCCTTGGATATGGCACTTAACCCCGGTTGCCCACGTGTGGGCACGGTGACGCTGTATACTAAGACGCAGTGTACGTCGAAAGCGCACTGTATTCAACCGATGGTAACTTTGCTTATGCAGAGTTATCTACAGTACGTTGTGGAGTCTGACAGTTGCTCGACGTTGCTTGGTGGTTCTCTCCGAATATTCCGACTTCCTCCAACCGTGAAACTGTTCGCCACGATATGATCATGGCTGTTGAATGCTGTTAATCCCCATAAAATAAACAACTGGTGTGACCTGTATGATTTAAGGAAGTCGTGCATAATCGTAAGCTACAAGGACAGATACGAGGTGTCGTATTAAACGGAGGTGCATTCATTCGAGCACTGGAGTTTTGGGGAACAGTTGGCATATGTCCAGGGTAAACTTTCATTTTGGGTTGTACTCAGTAACACTTTTCCACCGAGGCTGTAGCTGCGAGTATGTCACGCCCCAATTGCTCCCTCGTTTGGTGGTGCATCTTGTTAGACGCTGTGAAATTGCGGTTAGAGGAGGGCATCGCTGATCTCTGTGCAACTAGATTGCTTGAACGCACTTTGGTCTCATATAGAAAACTGTTTCTGCGCTCGACATATTACGGGGCAGAGGTGGTGGCAGGATAGTGGCTGCGTAAGTTGCTATACATAGACAATTGTCAATAACAAAAATTGTCAACTGTTTTCAGTTTCCGGTCGCCACGCCATCACTAGTCGCTTTTTAAGGAATATTTCTTAATATCTGTAAAAGGTGAATATGTTTTTGATTTGCAGATTTTCAAGTCTACAGTACAGTCGCCGTGGACTGGTCGTAATCTACGAGTGGGCGGTGATGTCCATGCATGCATTTACCAAGAAATACAAATCACCAACAGCGAAATTTTAATTAATGAAGCACTTGATTGTACCCGGTGATTCATTAATTATTTATTTATTTATTGGTGTTTATGGTCACATACTTATGCACGAATGGCTAATCATGACCGTGACAGTTTTACGGGTGGAGGAAGCCGGAGTACCCAGAGAGAACCACTCAGCAACGACTAGCAGCTGCCAGCTCCCCAACATCGTAACTCCGCACTGCAGCACAGGCAGGGTTAGATTGGTTGAAGACATGCACACCATCGACGTACAGTACTCCCAGTACGTGCCCCCATGTGGACAATTGGGGTTAAGTGCCTTGCCCAAGGACACAGCGCGGAAGTCCGAATCGATCGCTATGACGGTGACCCATCCGAGGATTAACCGGGCTCGACGTTGCTTAACTTCGGTGATCTGACGAGAACCGGTTACCGCAACGATATTCATGATAATGTGCATGTGCTGTGATTTGTATCAGATTCTCGGTGGTGTCGAAAAATGGGATCACAACTCACCGGCAAAGCCGGCGAGTTGTGATCCCATTTTTCAATTCTGTCTCATAAACAAATTAAATTTTAACCCTTTACCCAACGTAACGGCCAAGACAGGCCAATGCTATTCTAAAAAAATCGCCAATTAATTTCCATTATTTTTTCATTTTTTATCTCAAAAACATAGGTTATGACCCCTCGTTGGACGAGCTCGTCGAGCTCGTTCCAATGAGTGGTCATAACCTATGTTTTTGAGAAAAAAAAATGAAAAAAAATTAGTTATTCAATTTTTTTTTGCAAGTGTCGTCTGCTTTTCATGTTAGGCAAGGGGTTAATTTATTTTTAAACATTTTTGGGACATAATGTTCGGTCGATCACGGAAACGCACATAGAATGTATCCATGTGCCTGTTTTGATAGCCCGTAGCGCTACCGGAAACGAGTCGTCTATATGATACGGAATCAGAATGAGTCGTCTATATGATAAGGAATCGAACACATTATGTGATACGTACCGTTTCTTGTGGTTTTCAGGCCAAAATCTATATGATTGTTAGATAAATACATACACCGAATAGTTTCAATATGTTTTCGTTATTATTGACAGAAAACAAATGCCTAGTTTGGAAAGTTGACACAGTGTTATTAGATGTGGTAGGTTAACACCATGGGGGTTAGATGAAGTGAAAGATCTCAGGTCAGCAAGCTCCATGGATTGGGAGGAGATACCTATTTGCTTGGTTTGGTGCTATCTTGGAGATGGGGAGGTGGGGTGGTGGTCTCAGTTTGCATTGTATAGAAATCGGTGGGGGAGGATCATACAGTACAGTCCCCTTGAATTGGTCGTAATCCACACACGTGGGCAGTGATGTACACGCATACGTTTACCAGGTAATAAAAATCATCATCAGCAAACATTTAATTAATGAAACACCGGGTTCTACCCGGTGCTAAATTAATTAAATTGTTGAAGATTATTTCTGCAATTAGTGTTTGTAGTCCAATATTATTGCGTCTGAGGAGATGTTGCCCACCCGTGGAAAGTGACCAGTCCACGGCGGATGTACAGTGTACGGGACTGTGATAACTGAAGTAGGCAGAGAATGTGGACAGGATAGCGACTGAGTCGCCATCCGGTACAAATGAACTGCTCATTTTCCTGCTCGTTACATTTTAAAATCTCCACTGTGGAAAAAGAAATATTTTATGTGATCCCGACTTGTTCGTGTGATAGTTTCTCGATAAAGGTGAGCTCGGATCGGGAAAGGACACTTTTGCTACCACAGTACCGAAAAGGGTGCCCAGAACAGTCAAGTCGAATTGTGGTCGGTGTTTTACGCCATGGGGCTCGGCTCGACGCTCAGTTGTATTTGGGCACACCATATGTTCATATGATTTCAAATTTAGTATTTCGCAGGCGAAAGCTTATTATTTTATATATTATGTTTTTCGAAGTTTTAAAAAAAATGAAACAAACTATATCATGAGACACCTCATTGGAACGAGCTTAGCGATATGATAGCACATGATACAGTTTTGTTGTAAGTCTTTGAACAATATTTTTTCAACACCTCACTTTGTAGATTTTGCAGGAGATGCAGTCGATTCGCCTGATAACAGATTAAAGAGAGTGCGTTTTAACTGTCATGGCGCTAGAAGCCATCCGTAACTCAATTGAAGTTGACACTGCCCCAACAATGCAATATCGTTTGGCTGTGCTCCAGCTTCAGACTGATATAAACGGTATCTTCTTCATATAGTGTCATTACAGTTTGTTTGGGGTTGCTCGTAGACGTTATTTTCACTTCATACGACTTTCTGTAACCCTTTGATACTTTTGTACGTGTTATGGAGTACGAAACCAAACGGCGCGTTGATACTTTTGTACGTCTTATGTTGTACGAAATCAAACAGCGCCTTGACACTTTGTGATTTGTGATCATTTATTTTGTTATTATTTTTCGAGTTTTTAAAGTTTTAAACTCAATTCCTATTTTCTCCCGAATAGTACTCAGTGACAACCGTTGCGCCAAATGTTATCGCAGCTTAAAATACTAATATAATCCTGCTGTCAAGACTTCTTAAATAGTTGAGTGCTTGAAGCCACTATCAGAGCGTTCAAAAACTGAGGACACAAGAGCAAAAGTCAACCATTCTCTTGCTTAGAACCGAACAGAATAGAACATACTTTATTCGAAGAATGCAGTTATATACAAGTATAATGAATATAAAATTATACAGAGAGTTATTAGCATCTTCAGGAGGAGACATGGCCTATTTGGCTGTTTCCAGTCGCTTCCCAAAAAATAAACTTATATTTCAGATTCAATCAAACACAAATAATGTTTTGTTTATATAAATTTATTTTATTACAAATTACTGGAGAGTGCCCGAGGGCACTCTCGAAATAATTTGTAATAAAACAAGTTTTGAATAACAAATTCAGACCACCAAAAATAGTCTAGCCCTCAACCAGATAATCACTGATGTGAAAAAATATCTTTGTACTTTCGGACGTTTGCAGTTGCATTTTGAAAGGCGTTGAAGAAACTGAATTCCCAGTGACGTTTAAACGTCAGGATAATTAAAGTGTCAAAGGGTTAATGATTACTCAAGTTTTATTGCGACGGTAAAAGTCTATAACAGTCAGCAAATCACATTATGTGTCGAGCCAGCTGGCGCTAATGTAATGTGTGTTCCGTAAGCACCACTGACAACATAAATCACGTAGCCGATGTTACATCTTATTGTCGCCACTTCACTTCCGTTTATAAATATGACAAGATTTGGTTTTGTTGAAATGTTTTGAAAAATAGTATTTTTTTCAACTGCTGAATTTGCATATTACGCAGGCGGATGCGGCCGATTCGTTGGGTAAAGGGTTAAAGTATATGGTTTATGCAACAAACTAATGAAAAGGGTCTGAGAGATCTTTCCAAAGAATATCACATAACATCGGCATTTATCAAAAAAAAAATTATCAAACGTTAAAATAGTGTACCCATAAACCCGAAAAAAAAAACATTGCCTGAAACTTTTTTTCTAAGTCTATTATTTTTTCACAGCCAATACATTCTTCTGCGTGAAAAAATTCCACTCTGCAAGCGATTTGATGGTAAGCCACACTTCACGTACTGTATGTGAAGGGTGATCAGTTTATCCCTTTGCGTAATTCTGCTTTCTGACACCAAACTGGAACAACATTTTCATCCCACAATTTAACATAATATCCCAATTATGCTTATAACGATAAAATGCCTACGTTGGTCTATTTAACACTTACACCGCCGGATACGACTATCAACGCCTATTTTATGATGAGTATCTGTACCTTCTGGTATGCGTAGATCAAACCTACCATCTGATTTATTTTTGGAAAGGGCCAGAGAGGCCTTTCCAACAATTAATCAGATGATAGAGGTTCAAGTATGTCATAAATTTCTCAAACCTCCTCACATACAGGTGTTCATAGAGGCCCTCCATATATGGACAAAGTGGACGTGGCAGTGGAAGGGTTAAGCAGATGGTAAAAAATAGGTAAAATATATCAACAATATATCGAAGTGACAACACAAACGAGAAAGGAAAAAAATAATCATATCGTTAGTGCGTTTTTACTACATGGAGATTTAGATGCACAGCAACGGGCAATACCGTTGGCGAGGGTCAGAGATTTAGACCTAGCATTCCTGGGAAACCCATCTCTTGTCTTTCGCCGCTTTATATGTTAGCTTAAAGTAAGTGGAATCATTTTGGATTATATCAAGACTGGACACAAGGGTACATGCTATGTAACAACCCCCCCCCCCCCCTCCCCCATCAGTGTAAATCAACTGAGTGTTACTAGTAAACAAAATTAATTTATTCCCCTACCTCCACCACTTCAACGGCAAAAGTCCAATAAGGCCGAGATTTTGCACATACATGTTTTACCAACAAAAGTTATCCTTTGAGAAAATTGAACCGGAAGCGGTGTAGTATTTCGTTGCCTGAGTTCAATAGTGTTTCAAATTGTGCGTATCTCATTCTGGGACAGTATTGATCTCAAAATGCGAAATTTTCCCAGTTATTCAATTTTTCCGATAAACAGCAGTAGAATAAACATTAAACACCCTCTCTCTATACACACATTGCCAGTAAGTTGATCCTTTGTCCATCACGAAAGGAAGACGACGTATGTAAACAAAATTTCTAAATCAATAGTTTGTTTGTTTGTTCTTTGCGGCAAGGGCGTGGCTTGTTGCCTCTCATTGGAGCGAGTTCATTGAACTAGTCCCCATCGGGGTCCGGGAGCAATGCGAATATTTGTGAATTGCGCAGACCGGCCAAGTGTTGATAGATACGTTTGGTAGTGGTTTACCAATTGATATCAATAATTCCGAAGTAACAATACATCTAGTCCTCTATTATTACGTTTTTCCCCTGCAACCGTCGACCCTTTTCCCCTATCCTTATTTTTATTTCATGTAAAAGTTTGATGTACCTCATGTACCAAAACGTATTGGTTTGAGTGTAATAAATGATATGTTATGTTGTGTGAACGCAGACCTGGTAATTCACCATCAGCAATCAGCAGTGCCGAGGAAAATGCCGAGGAAACGAAAAATATCCACTGTAAAAATACTGCCGAGGATGGCTTCTTCAAAAAGCCTTGTGGTGGCAGAAATTACACAACTTCCAGGTTACACAAGGAATAAAACAATGTGGGTTGCACTACGCGGTATTGCTTGTCTTACAATTTACAGTACAAGATGCAGCATGACCACTAGAACCTGTGCTTTCTGCTTCTTCTGTGTTGATAACTCCAGAATCTGACATCAGTTTCTGGAAAGCTCTTACATAGCTTTTCATAAACTGATGTCAAATTCTGCTGTTATCAACATAGAAGTAGTGAGATACTTAGTTTGTGGTTATGCTGCATCTTATTTTCACTCATACTCTACATATTGAGGAAGTCGCCTGCTTTTTTAAGTTTTTCTCTCTCCGCATTCACGTTGTTCATGATATTGGCTTGATCTAATTGAGTAAAAGATTCTGCACGTTGATTGTGGCTATACACACATGAATCTTGAACTACTTTCACATGTTAAAGTTACTTGAAAGTTTTCTCTTCGCCGCATACTACATGGCAATTGAGATTCTACCCAGTCCCGATGAGTTTCACACAATCGAACAGGCTCCACGGCAATTGCCGTGGAAGCACCAGTTTTCCACAGCAGTTTTTTTGCCGAGGAAACAAGGATGAATTACCAAGACTGGTGAACGGACATTTAGTTGTGTTTGTGTGAATTTCAATTTCAAGTCTGTGAGACTTCAATCATATTTCAATAGTGGTTTAGAAACAATGAATATTTATTGATACAGTAAGCGTTTACGCATTAAAACAAAGAACTAATTTACGCAAAACTTTAAAATGAAATTTAACGTATCTGTGCCGTAAGGTGATTAGTGTCCGGGATCTGTACCAAACCCGGAACAGAACCATCGGCTATACATCAACACAACATGAGGATTGTTGTAGTACTTACCGACAAAACACATGGGATTTGGAATCAGAAATATTACGTAAACCATGAATCGATGCATTATTGCAGAACGTCGAAAGAGAGGTTTTCAGATCTACCGAGAAATTTTGTGAATGACTTCCGTCGTCCTATTGGTGAGAAGACATTTTCAACGTATTGTTGAAAGTTTGAATGACCGGCTAGTTCCCAGGATGTTTGTGTGTCGCAAAGCGGAGTATTCAAACAGCGGACAGTTCAAACTGCGACAAAAACTCCGTGGAAGGCAACGATGATGGAAAAATCGATTGCATTGATAAACTTAATCTGATATAAGTACGTAAGTGGTTGATTCCTGACTATTAATGATAGTTGAATCCAGATCTCAAATGCAGGTAAAGGACTTCAGTATACATTATTCACGATGGAAACAAGTGGGACATATAAATCAGTACGTATTTCAATGTTCGAAAATGTTTCTTTGCCTTGCGAAATAAAAGTCACCCAAGGTTTACTGAAGAATGGATTTCTTTCTTTTTGGAGGCAACACACAAAGACATAATGTAATTAATTGTTTCATAAAATGTGATTAATGGACTCACAATTACGATATCCACAACTCGCAAAACGGTGAGATTCTATTCGCGATTCGATTCGGTTCAAGAACCGATGCTTGATTTGATTCGAGATTCGACCGAAATTTGAGGTTCCCGGGGCTCTATTCTCTTCTACCTGTTACTCGCTGTTGTAAGTATAGAAGGGCGGTTCATATAAACTTTGCGTTACACGTGACAAAAAACTGATGTATACTGTGTAATGCAATTAAAATGGGTTCCACCCAATTTATTTCCATTGAGGCATGATGGTGACTGCTGTTAAACAACGCAAACTTGTCTACTAACTACAACATTCGTCATTCAACATTTCGTCCAATTTTTCTGTATATTCCTCACTGAAACCTTATTCTGTAGATTACTAAGTTACTGTTGTGATGATAAATGCTATCATATGTCAGATAAACTTCAACGTTCATTTCTCGACATGGAAATAGCTAACATAAACATCACCGTGCGAATGGATCCGTTTTCAAACTCATAACCTCTGTTTGTGTAGAGTAATTGTGTTTTGTACTTCTATGTATTTTTTGTTGATATGGTTTTGTTGAATTTTTTGGAAAAAAATTAAAAAATGATATTTAAAATAATAAATTTTGAAATCGTCTGCGTTGAGCAGAGGGTTAAAATAAGTGTTCGATATTCAAGTAAATATCAGTTCACGGTTAACAAATGGTAATGTGCATGTCTGCTTTAAAGCCAAGCAAAAGTCGAATCTGGTGTGTATACGATATTGTTGACGTAAAAATGGTCTTCGCGACCAAATCTCATTCTCTTCAGGACACACTTATGCAAGTGGTTCGAGATTCTTAAATACATGTACGGCACAACGAAATCAAGATGGCAGTGAAAAGAAAATGGAGCAGCATCTCGGATTCTGTGTTCTACCTAAACCCTTATTCGTCAGGCGTGATTCTATAAAACCGTGGGTGAAAGTGAGGTGGGTAGAAAGGTTCGACCTGTCCAATTTATGGGTACAGTACTGTACAGAAACATCTTTAGTCTGCAGGTAAAAATTATGTTTGTTGAATTCTTACAACTCTGCCATTGTCTTCTTCATTAGCATAACAAAATTGGCGTACACTAGTAAGATAGAGTGTTAACATTAATGACACAACAGGAGGGGTATTTCGACCGGTTCGCGATTAGGTCGGGACCAGGTCGAAACTGTACCCAATGTTATATCCACAATACTGTAGAATCGCACCTGCAAAAAAGAAACACGGGACCCTTTCATCTCAGATGGTCTACCCGTCTATTTTCTTGAGTAAGGGTTCATTTCGCCATATTCTGTTCATGAAATTCCGGCCCCCTGGTATAAATCTGTTGTGACCGGATCACAATCTGAAACAAGCAACCAAGCCACCAGTCAAATTGGTGCAATTGAGCTAGTGTCCTTTCCATAACCCCCAAATGGTAAATACACTCTGGAATAATACAAAATCAAGAAATTATCTTTTAGTTTTCAGCTCCAAATTACGTGTAATACATTTAACTTCGCCGTCGTTACGTTTCTGCGATTTTAGCTCGCTCTAAAATTATATGAACGAATTTTTTAATTCTCTATGGGAATTTGTGTGTATTTTCGGAAGAGCGTCCATTTTGCAACAATGCACAAGTGACGTAACTGGGACCGTCCATTTGAGAACAGGTAAATTTGAATTTTCACGGCTTGCCTTTGCAGAAGGCGTGTTTTGACAAAGTTGGAATATCAGTTCGTCGTGATGATGGTTCAAAATAAAACTCAAGTCTTGTTCAAAACGCGTTAGTGAATTAGTGAATAAATAAAATATACATGTATTGTAGTCGTGACGTAAATTATTTTATTAATACGTGCCGTACCAGTTTTCCAAATTTGTCATGTCTTGCCGACAACTGCCCTTGTTTGTGTGACAGTGACACGGGTACAGGCGAAAACAGCACCGTGTGAAATCCGGGGCCCGTTACTTTCGGTTTGGCACAGGAGTCTGGAGTTCTTGGGTTTGGACTGCCCCCATCCACATATGGCCTAAAAGACCTTGTTTTAATTTTTTACCTTGGCACGTCCTTTGAATTCGGACCGTACCCCCCCCCCCCCCCCACACACACACACACACATACATACACAAGATTCTGATTTCTGCGTCAAATAATGAAGAAGGAGGTGTATCGTGAATCCAGGTTGGATAGATTCTAGGTCCAAGCAAAGGGTGGGGTTGGGGGAGGGGTGTTATTGCTTTTAATGTTTAGAAGTCACTGCTAAACGACACGAAAACCATGAGATAGTTGGGAGGGGAGATGTATCCTCTCATTTTTAACTGCTCAATTTTCCACAAATTTATTAGAGAACCATAGGCTAAATACTAGGTTTCAAAACGAAACACAAAAAAGGCAGAATTTAAATGAATTAATTTCGACATCGGAACTGGTGCCGTTCTCGCCACAATCAATTGTTGCCGTTTTCGCTCACTCGGTGCCGTTTACTCCAGGTGCCGTTTTCACACGGTGCCGTTTTCGCTATAACCCGACACAAGTCCAAGTAACCAATTTTCTTTTAAGAAAGTATGTAACTTATAGCACGAGAGAATTGGCATCTTCGAATACAGCCCTGACGAATACGTATAATCACTAGAAAGCTTATTGGAAAATTGTAGGGGAGGGGGGGGGGGCGTCACGAGTACTTCATTTCGTGATCACGCTGCCCCCCCCCCCCCCCCCCCCCGCCATTTCTCAGCAAGCACCTGATAAATCTTCTGAGGAAGAAATCACGAGGCAAACTTGATCAGAGAATTATATAATATTAATCATATTTCGACTTCACTGATTATACCCAGCACAGGCGTATATAGACAAACGGGCCAACTTTTTTGCCATGGCTGTGGGGGTGGGGGGTGGGGGGGGGGGGGGGCTGGAAGATTTTGCCCGAAAAGTAACTACGTGCGTAGCCCTGGTGTGGATGTTCGTGAGCGTATCTTCTCCTACTGTTGGGATTAAGGGAACCCTGCCCGGGAACATTTTTAAAAATCTGATCCGCTTGAGGGTTTCTAGAGAACCCAGACTACCTTTCGAACCTTGTAATTGGAAGAAAAGACGATCGCTTTTGTAGAGGTGCCTGGCTGAATGTGTTCGAGCGGTCTCGTCTGGTATCAGTCAACTGCAATAAAACATTATATGCTTCTCGGGATTCAGTTGGAGTAAATACGTGTAATGTAAGGCATGTGTGCCTATAGCATTAGAGGATCGAACCCTACAGATGGATGAGGCTTTAACACTATTCACGTGAGTCGATGTACTATTAATAACAGTTTGGCTGGCCGCTGATTTGCCGTGGTTCTCAGTTGAGAAGGTTTTGGTTACTCATTTGCTTCCAACTGCCTCCCGATTCCCACGCATCTTTCCTCCCAATACTGAGACGAACTGCTTGAAGACACTCTGTACCCCCATTCTTCACAATCCCTCCAATAAGCATACTAACCATCGCATTTGTGTCAACCACTAACCACGTCCTTTATTCTCCCATCCCACGTCCTCTTTATACTACTCCCAGTGAATTTTTATCTAGAAGATTGAGATTTTGGACTTCCTTATAAAACGTATTCCAAGGTCGCCACTACGCCCAAGTTACACATTTGGCTCTCCTTTTCCACCGTCTTTCCCAACTCCCCCTAATCTCCAGTGATCGCGACCTCAGCTTGAACAACAGTGACCACCCCTCCCCTTACAATGGTGCCATTCTCAAGGTACTCTTCAAAACCTGTCTTCTCTTTGTCACGCAGGCCACACAAAGACCTCTTTCTTTTGACCTACTCTCGCCAGTTTTGGTTACAATCCCCATGAATCTTTCTCTAACGTTTTTTTTTTTACCTTTGGTTGTCTCTATTTCTGAGTTCGATACATCGTTTGGATAAATCCCTACAAACTTCTACCATTACTGCAGTTAATTATAACGAAATTTTTAAAAACCCTAAACTATGAATTATTATCTCGACTGTCTAATATTTCTACATATCTGTGTTACTTCCACTGGGTCCAGTGGCAGCTCAAAGGTGTCTCCCCTCTGGATATACCTAACAAGGGGCGTCATATATGCCCAAGAACTAAGGTAGGATGCTAATAGAATTATAGATGGCGGCGGGGAGTATTCCCGAGAAAATTGGAAAAAAATTTCAATCCCCGAGGGCTTTTTGGCCACTAAATAAACTATGTTCCCATTCAGCCTGCAACATTTTTCAGTGGGTAGGTAGATAGTGTGACATTTTATATAATAAAATCAATCAGTAACTGGACCTTTCGGCCACTTGGCCTTATTTGCCACATTGTGGGGACCAAGTGAGGGGACCTAAGAAGTGATGTCACAGTAATGTGACCCAGTTTAACTCATGTTAGATTGTCATGGTAGCCCGCGGAAGCGGCCATCTTGTGACGTCATCTCCATAGTGACACGTGGTCTTAGTGCGCATGCGCAGCGCATGTTGTTAGGGTGATAGTACTTCTGTCGGGCAGTGTATCACCCTAACAACACCACGAGCTGCGCATGCGCACTAAGACCACGTATCACTATGAAATGACGCCACAAGATGACCGCTCACGCGGGCTAGCACATCAACCAAACTTGACGTAACTGGGTCACGTGACTAACTTGGCGTAACTGGGTCACGTGACTATGACGTCCTTCCTAGGTTTCCCATTAAGCCCCCCCCCCCCCCCCCCCCCCCCCATGTGGCACGATCTCCACATCTAGTACTGATGATGTTACATAAATGCACAGTACATCATGCAGGTAGACTTCAGATATACAGTTAACATTAGCGTCCTGCGTGATGGAGTTTATATTTTTTTATAATTGTTGATAAAGACGAAGTGACCGAACACCCAAGATATCAATCACTTCTATTACACGTGGAACGACAGTCCCCCACCTTCCCAACACTTAATTATAAATTTGATAATTTTTTTCCCACGGGGCGCCTGAAGCTTAAGCGCGTACACTGATAATATGGTAAATTTTCTGGATACGATCCCGTCAGACATACATTCACTGTTATAGCATGAAACATCAGTGATGCAACAAATCCCGAAACCCAAACTAAATGTCAAATGACACTTCACTATTAATTCTATTATCATATGATACTTGTTAAACATGTATTGGCCTATACAACAGAAGCAATTGTCGCAAATGTGAGTAGAGTTTTACGTTGTAATACCATCACGCTGATTGTATCATCAAAATTATTGTGATGTGTATCGTAAAAATTACGACAGATTTGATGGCCGGCGAAAAGACTGGTCATGATAAGTCATTGCTGGTTGACTTTTTGTGTGATATCTTTCTTGCCTTTAGCGCTACAAAATCTTCAGTCTACAGTGTCCACGTCAAGTCGTTTAATTCCCGATGACTCAATAGCTGTCATCGCGCGGCCGCCTAATCTGTCGCGGCACACAGTGGATCTGACATCGGTTTTTATAAGAATGAGGAACCTCTATTATTAAATATAGATACTCTCAACAGGTATCAGGGAACTAAAAATTTGAATTAGAGTTACCCGCCTTGAATTAGAGTTACCCGCCTTGAAAGGTTGCACTTGGAAATGATGCAATTGTTACGGAATTTAGTAAAAAAGGCTATCGACCTGCGATCGTAAATTCTGACTCCAGGCGTTGTGATTAGTTTAAACAGTATTTATTACAAAAAAAACCCCAAACGAAAACAGATAAATTGCTAACATTAATGTGAATTCGGCAATAAGCTGAAAGCTTATACAAGGCCGTTTCCACCTACACACGATCACAAAGAATCGTCGATGACAATAGCAGGTATGAGTATCAAGTACAAACAGTGTTTATCTGCATTATACAAGCGTTTGAAAAGCGACAGTAACTAATCTTGTACGGAGACCGTCAGGGATGGGTTGAGCTGCAAGAAAAGTTGGAAAGTGCGGGGTGAATGCATTCATTGCGTAGAGTTATTTATTTGTGCCTAAAGTCCCACACCTATGTGAAATGACTAAGCGTGACGTAAGATAGAAGTATAATCAAGGTAACTCCAATTATTTGCAACCCAAGACGCCCATTTTGGAGGACTTTCACCCAAGCATTGATAACAGACTCACGGTTGATCAGTAGGGATTCGCCTGTTCACCACTGTAAACAAGTGTAGCTTAATTTACAGGCATTCCCACGGAGATCATCTTGATATTAATTGTGGGTTAGTATGTATTATAGTATAAGTATATAAAATGGGCTAGTATTACATTGGGGTTAATTAATGAATCGCTTACTTGATAAAATAAAGCCGTGTACCACTTCAAAGATAAGGCGGTTGTCGTCATTACTCAGGAATTCTGAACCGAATAGAAGTGTAGAGGAGTCCGCTCCAAACGGAAGGAGATTAACTGAATAATTACGAGCATCGGAGAAAATTGGACAATGCAGGAGAAAATGAGCGGGAGTCTCTTCCTCTCCACACTGGCATAGAGTGGTTGGTGATAAGTGGTTGCGATATAAGTGAAAATTGAGGTTACTACATCCTAGTCTTAATCTACAGTGATATATTTGGGTTGTGCGAGATTTCGATCTACAGTAGAACCTTGGCGGTCGTCGGTTGCCATCGTTTAGAAAAGTCTTGAGGTTCGTCAATGATGAGTTTTCACGCACGGACAAGCGCAAATTATTCCATTGGTCAGTAACGCTGGGTATGAAGGAAGATTTATACAGCTCAGTCCGACAGAACGGAACACGGTGGTTTAGACCTGATCGAAGACTTAGTGAAGGATTCGTCGAGGAAGCACGTGGCGGGATTTTACTGGAGATGTGCGGAGGAACCATACGGTGGTACATTTTAAAGAACTGGATTAACTTGTGTTTGTAGCGTCTATCTTGCAACGGTTCCCACCCTGTTTCCGTATAAAGTAAGGACTGACTAGCACTGACGGTTGCCCCAGTAATAATCCTTGCCGCAGCAATCTGGATTTTTCCAATTCCTCCACTTTAGTTACAGAGCAATTATCCCAAACAGTATCGGCGTATTCATGGAGGGGCCTGATAAAAGCAAAATATATTTTTTCTAAGACACTACGGTCTAAGTTAAATTTGTGCTTCCTAGGTAAGTCTAACCGAGACCAGGCCTTTGCGCAAATATGGTCGATATGGTCATTCCATGTACACGTGCTATTTAATATGACTCCCAGATGTTTATGATTAACGACTTCAGATATCTGAGAACCGCCAAAGAATAATGGTGGATGGAAAGTAGGGCTACTTTTTCGAGATATTAGCATACTGTCAGTTTTATTTGGATTGAACTCTACCAACCATATTCTAGCCCAATGTTCAATTGTGGCAAGATCTTGATTAATTATTGTAGAAGCTTGTTCAGGGTTTTCTATAATTAGATATAAAGAAGTATCGTCTGCAAATAGGCGTATACTGCTCAGAGGACCTTTGGTTATGTCGTTGATATATATAAGGAACAGCAAGGGTCCGAAAATAGACCCATGTGCAACACCTGCATTTATGGTTCTCCGAGCGTTGTGATTACTGAGAGAACTACGGAGCCCCACCAACCGCGAAGTCCCATCTGCCCGTGGCGTTTTGTGATTCCTTACCAGACGATACCAGACACAGGCTCCAGATTCTGGGTTCAGGTTGGTTACCTCATGAGCTAGTCGTGTTCAGCACAACGAAGACCAGTTTACCAGTTATCTACGATTTTTATTAACAAATAAAACTCAACTGCCAGTCGTTTTCTCTGGTATAAAGTAAAATTCACAACGTTCAGTCAAAGTTCGTACCTTATAGCAACAGTGGCGGCATCCATCTTACTTCTTGTAGCTAGGTACTTGCTCGTCGGGAGCCCAGAGACAACTTCCCAAACATCCAGGAATCGGTGCTTATATCCACTAGATTTTTTTATGCCAAACCTAATCACGCGACTACCAGTAAGCGGAATAGTTAGGGAAAGTTCCCGAGACCTGGCAGTCACCATTGTTAGACGCTTGTACTGCCATGCAGACTGTCGGCAATCTGCATGCAATCTATTCCGCCGGGGTTCTGTTGACCGGGGGAATTGTGTGATAGAATTTACAGTTCTGCAACTTTAGCATTATTTGATGCCCGTTTGTTCTGGGAGTGTGATTTATGGGTTGATGACAGCTATGACAGTTCAAATAGCACCAATTCGGAGATTTCCGCCCGTGATATTTATCAACTAAAACTCGACTACCGGCGTTATCTCTGATCAGCTTTTCCACCGAATGTAGGTCAGTCGGTCGAGTGTAAGTCGGAGTATTTCTTATTAGTTTATCCAATTCTACGAATATCGGCTCTGAGGAAAATTAACAGCAATAATATGTGTCCCATTCAAACTAATAGAAAACTGTCCTGTTATTTCTATAATTTCCATGGAAGAACTATAGCTCTTCTTTCGAGCTTGCTTAACTTCTGTGGGCCAACTTCGCAACACAATTTCTAAAAATAAACAGCCTTTGGAAAATATATTGTTTCAATCAAGGTTTGAAACATTCTATTGACATCTTGCATTATTGCTCAATATGCCTGATAAAAAGAGGGTGATTTGATGACTCTTAGACCTAAAAAATACAATTTACTTTTTGTGTGTTTTTGTAGGGAATTGCCCGAAACATGCACGTGAGCGGTACTTCCTTTCGTGTCAGTTTTTCTCTCTTATTTGTTGCATGGCCCCTGTTCTCGGGTGAGAAAAAATTGTCTGAAGAGCTATACTTGACAAAGATATTTGAATGGCAGAATCGGAAATTCGATCGCAATTGCGCAGAGGGGGTTGATAATCTGCTCTGTGCGAATGCGACCGAGTTTGATGACCTTCTCTGCGCGAATTGCGATTGAATTTCCGATTCCGCATCGATAAAAAGGTCTATTCGTTTCGGCGCCATTACCGGGTTATTGTTTTTACTGTTTTATATTTATACAAAAACAGGGTCGATTTCGAAATCTCCGTTGACGCCTCACGAGTACTCAAATGACGACAATTAAAGAATAAAACATAGTTTGGATCAATAAACTCTGCCCAAATGTAAGGAAATACGTGTACTATCGATTGCAGCCGGTGATATGGGCGAAAGCTTGATATATATTCCTAATTTCGAGTTTTGAGTTACCATAAAAACTTGATGGGAACTATTTCTATAGGATTGAATGGGAAGAATCTGAACGTAGAGGGGCAGCCACTACGTTCGGATCGCTGAACTAATTTTTTCGCCTGAACGTTACTATTGTCGCATGTGGGAAAATATTTAGTTCCGTGATACCTGTAACTTTGTTTCACTCTTGAATTCAAATTCAAAACCTGGGCATATTGGTCGGCGTCACGCAGCGCGTTCCGTGTGGCTTGTAAGTGAAGCTAAGCGCACATGTTTGCAGTTGCGGCAATAGATCTGGGGTCTGATGTGTTATTTTTACCGGAAGCGTTTGTCAGAGAGAAAACTGATTTAGGAACTCATTGACATCGGCACATTTGTGCGGTTGCGTACGAAACTGAATTTGCTGCCGCGAATCCGGCATCGGACAGAAAATGTCGGTGTTCGGCGTCCGAACGATGAGGCTCGTAGGCCCATATAAAAACAGTTCGCCTTCTTTTTTGGCACGCTTCCTTTTCTTCTCTCAATTGTTTTACCGTTTCACCTCTTTTTTTTTGGGGGGGGCGCCTCTGGTCGCCCCCTGAACCCACTCAAACAGACCACTCCCAATGGGTGGAGCAAAATATTCTCCGCCTCGCGAGTTCCAACTTTCGGTTTCTGTATTTTCCACTTATGACGACTTATCCACTGTGAGTTGATGGTATACTAGTAAAATAGATTAGAATATTTGCTTCCTCATCTGCTCGTTTCAGGCATAGTGGATGAAATTTGACGCAGATTGAACAAATTTGAGAAAGACTGGTGCTCAATTTGAAATAACTTTTAAAACTCAACTTAGACTAGAGAAGGAGGTGGGGTTGCAAATAAAAAATATAAATACTAGGCTGAAAAAAAACAGTTGTTTTAGACAACCCCTACCTCCGATCCAAACTTTGCCCCTCTTGAATTTACTTCCCACCTCCTGCACAGGATGTAATTTTGTCTGTTTGCGTTGCATTCCAAGAGGTATTTCACGATTTCTACCACAGTATGTGAAGATTCCAGCTGTTAGTCAAAAAGTGATTCGAAATTCGAAATTTCTAGACGTTGATTTTATTTTTTTTTTTTGGGGGGGGGGGGGGGGCCCACTCCCGGGACAACGAACGCGCACGTCATCGAGAAACGTGACGTTTTTACGACATACAAGTAACAATGATTATAGCTGAATTCCCGGTGACCAAGAGGGGTGGCAACCACCTCCCCTCGTCTCATGCGCGCATGGTTCTTGGAACAAATTCAAATGACCTCCCGTTAATTAATGATATGTGTTAGTTCTGGTGTAGCCGTTTAACTTTCTCCCTACATTTCACCCCCCACCCGATAGGATAAAATCTCGTGTGTTTCCCGTCTCTAAATATAAAAAAAAAAACATTTGCTTTTAAAAAGCTTATTTCTGGCTCCCAAGATTGGTGGAAGATGAAAAGATACACGCAGGCCATGACGGAATATCTCACCCCCTGCCTCCGCTATGTGACTTTGCATTTGATTTATATATTCTTTTTTTCTTCATATGTAAAGATTTTGTTTGTAAAGTTAAAACTTTGAGCTATAACTGAGAAGTTGAAACTCTTCCTCTTAGTAATGCGGAAGAGAGATAATCCACGCACACTGAAAACTACTTTCGGTAAGTTTTGCAAGCCTAAAATTAACCTTCCCTCGCGAAGTATGTTACAATTTTTTTCTAACGATTAGTTGAATGGTATTAAAGGCCGACGACCCAAAACATATGTAAAAATCGAACGCGAATTACTTTGGCGAAGTCCAAGTTCAATGTTATTGAACTGGTTCGGACGGGTGGGGGAGGGGAGGGGGTAGAAACATGACACGTCCTGAATAGCCATGTTAATCTTTTAAAATTTAGTTCAAGTTATATGCTCTGCCCAGACTTCAAAGAGTATGGGCTATAAATTCACCGGCAGAGAAAAATTGGAACGTGTGTCTATATGTCACTTGGAGAGGTGGAGTGCATTTTTTGTGAGCATCGTGTACACAGTCAGTGATGCCAGATCGAGGATCTGCCGCCAGCTATCTCAACCCCATACTGTCTTGAATCGGTTTCCTTGCAAGACACATATATGCGATAAACCAAAGATGGTTAGCCCATTTCAGATATCAGGTGGCGTGGGTGGGGGGAGGGGGTGTTTTAGGTTTCATGTTGGTAAATTTGGCGAAATGGAAGTAAAAGCCGGTATTCTGACAGCAACATACTTTAGAGCTTGATTTTTCGCGTAATCCAAGTAATCCGCGTTGGATGCAAAAAACGTTACATCTGGGCGCGGTGGCTCAGTTGGTAGGGGTGCAGGCTGCAAGCCGAGAGGTACTCTGTTCGAACCCCACCTGCGGCAACCGGGTTGTATCCTTGGGCAAGACACTTCACCCCATTGCCCACGTTGGGGCATGGTGGCGTTGTGTACTAAGGCCTACTGCTCCTCGTGGATGGAGCACATGTCTTCAACCAATGTTATAACTCTGCTTGTGTGGAGTTACCATGTTGTGGAGCTGAGAGTTGCTTGCCATTGTTCGATGGTTCTCTCCGGGTAATCCGCCTTCCTCCAACCGTAAAAATGTCGTGGTCATGATTAGCCATTGTGCATAAATATGTGGCTTTAAACACCAATAACTAACTAAAAACGGTACATAATTTGGTTCTTCAATCAGAAATCTGTTGAAATCAGTGTTTTGGTCTTCAATCAGAAACCTGTTGAAATCGGTGTTTTATCGCCGAATGGGGTGGGCATAAACCCCGTATATTGAAAAATATGGGGTTTATCCCCACCCCAATCGGCGATAAACTTCGACTCTACTAAAGAATTTTCATCGAAAAGGAATTTTCGGCAGAAAAACATTATTAAATCACAAGTCTGCTTTCGTGCACAATGTTTTCTAAAGCGGTTACAAAATTTATCAGTGTGAACTTCAAAATTTTATTTAGAAAGCCTCAACAGTTATTTTCCGACGTATTTTATTTATTTTACAGAAACGGTCATCACTTTGTGATCGTAAGTTTCACTTGGGCCCGAATTTCGCAACAAACGTACCGATGTTGTGGAACAGTTCAGATTTATGTTTTGATCTGTATCCAAATCCTTCAAAATAACTCCTTGCAACAACCTCGAAACCCTCAGGTACAAATAGATTATGCTATCCGTTACGTCATTGGTAAACAAACATGTCGGCTGCTGGCGTAAAATGACAACAACGGTGAGCTTTTGAGTGAAATCAAGGGAAAATGAAGACCCACCGATAAGGTAGTAATGCGAACATTTTCTCCTTCATCTATTCTTTAATTTGAGTGGTTGATTATAATTGAATAACAAACAGAACAGGAGATACGCGATATAGTCTTTCGCCAAGTATGTTTTTTTGGAAAATACTATAGTTTAGCCCTCACATAGCTCGTCGCTTATGCTTTAGATTCATTCGAATGGAATATTTCAGCTGGTCGGAAAAGCTAATCTCCTGTTCGCTCTTGCGATGAAACGAAATTTTTCAGACGATTTTGTCCAAAAGTGCCCTGAAAATTCACTTTTCTGAACAACGCAAGAAATATTTTTTTTAATCGAGAATTGATTTGCCCGAATCAGTTCTTTTAGACATGCTTGTAAACTAAATAAGTATTCTTGAAATCTCATCACGGCTGTAGTGCCATGATTTCGCCGAGTCGTTCCACCAATTATGTCATTATCTTGATGATTTCAAAGCTAAATCAATATTTATTGATTAGAATATCTGTAAATGGAGCTCTAAAGAATATTTGTATATATCTGTGAAGAGAAGTACATTGCATTAAACCAACGAAAGTCTGCGAACTCTATGAAACAAACAACCCATATCATAAAATTCTTTAGGGTATTAGACTATTGGCATGAGAGCTTCGATCTGAAGGAGACAGGGTTCGCTTATGAGGCAGCAGACCTGTATTTTCCAAACATTGATGGTAAATCATTACTACTTTAACAATACAGGTATCCTCACAAATGCGTACAAGTGTAGATACACCCCGTTTATAACAGTATTTTGTAAAAGGTCAGTTAATAATATTCTGATTGCGTATAGAAGTATGTAATCGCATTTCTGCTGGTTAGTGATAGTAGCATTATTTTTTTTGTTTGTGTGATTCATGGTAGTAAATATGTTAAAAGAAGAGTGACTGCAGTCAGTGGTTCACATCACTTCAGAAAATGGTGTCACCTCATCTCCTGTTATCATCAGGTGATCGTTTACAGGAAAGGCCCATTTGTTGTATTAAAAAGTTGCATTTAAGTGTGCAGTGGAAACAAACGTTTGTGGCGAGAAGAGAACGCAATTCACTTCAAACAAAAGCTACGCCTGGTGTTGATTAATACGCCCGATAGACTTTTTCGAATTGTACATACAGTACAGTCGCCGTGGATTGGTCGTAATCCACTTGTGGGCAGTTATGTCCACGCATGTGTTTACCAGGTTGTAAAAATCATCAGCAACATTTTAATTAATGAAGCACCGGGTTGTACCCGGTGCTTCATTAATTAAATTGTTGATGATTATTCATGTAATTAGTGTTTGGAATCTAATATTATTGCATCAGTGGAAATATTGCCCACGCGTGGAAAGTGACCAGTCCACGGCGACTGTACTGTAACATGATAATTCATCTAAGTCGAAAAGACTCACAACTCTTGCAAGAATCATAAGACCAAAGCCTTGTTATCAACCGGAAACCAAATTGTTGATGGACATGCGCAATTTCTAAGTCGATTCGACCCATAACCCCTGTAAAAAGCATCGGAGCAAACCTCATTTCGAAGTTACTGGCATTTTGACACAACTGAGGCACAAATCAAGTTTGGTTCTGATGTATAAATCCAAACTCAAGTAATCATCTGAAAACTGAGAAGTTCATGGACGGACGGTCCTACGGACGGACGAACAGAAGGAAGGATGGACGGACGCACTCACGCACGGACGCACCAATCACATAACACGTCCCTTTTTTAAACATGAAGTAAATGTACAAATGTTTTATAGGTGGGCATATGGAATACCGGGTATTAATTTTGTATGTATATCGACCATTGCTGGTAGAATATTTTCACTTTTGAATATGTTCCAAGTTTCATTGCCCTGACTATTTGTTTGAGTTTACATATCCACATGGAGTACCTGAAATATATTTACTAGAGTACAGTCGCCGTGAACTGATCGTAATCCATACGTGAGCGTCCAGGTACGCGTTTACCAGCTAACAGAAATTAACATCAGCAATT
This sequence comes from Pictodentalium vernedei, assembly GCA_031216915.1. Lineage (NCBI taxonomy): Eukaryota > Metazoa > Mollusca > Scaphopoda > Dentaliida > Dentaliidae > Pictodentalium > Pictodentalium vernedei. The sequence continues at coordinate 135,959,996 of CM062297.1, read as the reverse complement.
TTTTGTACCTGGTGCTTCATTAATTAGATTTCTGTAATGAGCATTCCTATAATTGGTGTTTAGAATATTATGTTATTGCGTCCGTGGAAATATTGCCCACCAGTCTGAAGTGACCAGTCCACGGTGGCGAACTGTACCATTGCCGCAGCTTTAATAAATGTAAAAAAAATCTTATTGACCATGCGACCTTAACGATTAATTATCAATAAATGACAACACCAAAAACATCATACCATAGGGGCTAACCGTTTACACGTGACCGCCAGCTCTTCCTCCGTTTCTGTAACATTTTCGACCACTCAGATACACAAATTAGAGAACAGCAAACATCGTGGCAATGACCGTGTTATTTGACCTATGAACCTCGTGATATATTCGAATGTCAGCTTCAACACATGTGCAGATTCTTTGCCAAAAATGTTGCAGTTCTAAAATGAACGATTGTTGGTATATTGCGAGACCAAACCAGCAGAGAAACAACTTTTCCTGTTCACGGCATACCCAATCGACTCACTGGAGGGCCACATGCAATCTAATGGCAGCAGTTTGTTATTGTTTGATTACTCATTGCTTTCCTTAAGTGTCGATATTTACTTAATTTAAACATAATCTAACCTACTATACAATTGTTTATACTTCGGTGGATTGTCTCGAGAATGCAAATACGAAACTCGTTGAGGAATAGTGAGGAAACCAAATTGTTTACACATTCGGCCTGTTATGATTATAAAGTATAACTGTATAATATGTGTGTTTTCACTTTAGAAACCAGCGTGCAAAGTGATGAATCAATAATTTACGATTTTGCTTCCCAATTTCAAGGAAAGATGCAAGTAGTATATTGCAGAGGTTTCAGGCCTGTTCTTTTGGAGTCCGGGGCTTGAGTCCAGGGCCGGAGTATGGGGCCGGATGATGTCATCTTAATTAAAAAGTTACATAAGTAATTAACGTCACTTAATGAATATTTTTTTAATCACTTTAATAAATGTTGCTTAATTAATGAGTGTTGCATAATTAATGTAATTATTGTAAGTAATGAGTGTAATTAGGGTTGATTATAATAATTAGTATATAAATAAATGAATTAATAATGTTGATTAGTACATATTGGGATAGATATTATTAGATACAAAAATAGTTTATTTAAAAATAATATATTTAAAAATAATATTGATGTACTGGACATATATATGAATGCTATCGACTGACTTTGACCTGGACCCGTGCTAAGGTAAACAGTTCATTGTGTCTAGGTGTAGTTAAATCGATTTTTCTTTTCAAACGCCAACTACTATACGAGAGTGACAGATGTTGAAGCAATTAAATCTATTGTTCAAAAGTTATGGGCATAATAAAAACCTCATTCAGTTAGAGGTCAACACGCAACCTTCTTCCAGACTCTGAGATTCAAATTTCATAGATTTTTCAACGGTCCGATTTCTACGTTTGACTGGTTCTCAAAAAATCAATCAGTCAATTTTAAAACAATGACAGTCACTCATAGACCAAGGTATTCTGATTTTACACCTCACACGATAAAGTAATTTTTTAATCCGATGACCACATGAACAAATAACATTTTGGTTATTGAAAAGCAGGCGTGTTTTTTTTCCCCTATAAAGTCTGACGATTCGAACCTCACTCTCATTAAAAACTGTGTCAGAAAAGCCAAGATGACAAGCATTGACTATACTTCCGTGAACAGCTATGAGCAAACAAGAAACAGCGAGCCAACGAAGAATTTGCATTAGCATTAAAAAGTGGTGGTCAGCGATGCTCCCCATGAAGGAACAAGAAAAGATACTAAAGGACTACCCTTTTGTTGAGGCTGCCAGACGTCCTTTCGGGGGAGATCCAGTACAAAAATCGACCCAAACACTTGTTCAGTCTTCCCGTACGCATGCAGGAAGAAGCACTTTTAGGGCCACTAGTAACAATTGACGAAGATTGGGAAAAGGAGTTCATCAATGAGGTGGAGATGGGAGGAAAAAAATAGCTTTCTATGGAAAGCAAACAAACGGCCCTTTCAGGGCCACCATAATCTTAAAAATAGTTGCTTTGTCACAAACACACACTTTTTCAACCAATCAGACACCTCCATTATCCCACACCCTCACCATCACACCCCTGTATCCCCTCACAGTACCTAAAACTTTCATGAACTTCCCTCCTCCAGGTCATCCAATACTAAAAAAAAACTTTTGGAAACCGCTCTTCCCCGCCCCCACCCCTCACAATAGCTAAAGTATCTCAAACCCCAGTCCAGTTCTCTAAATGTAATGGACATGTCAGGCCCTGGACACCCCTTCCCCACAATTTTGAGTGATCAAATTACCCCGATTAGCCTTCTCTCATAACTTACCACACTCTCACTTACTATGAGATTGTCCCCCTAATAAATAGCATATGTTCATTTAATATAATATATTAATAATTTTCTATGAAATCAGCCTTTAGTTGGAACAATGCATTAACAAGTGGAACTATTTTGGGGCTTACAAATAAGCTAGAGCTAGTAAAACCACTAGTGATGGGGGAATCACTGAAGGGAAAACCTATAGATGACTCAACCAGCCTACCCTCAAGCAGAATTCAGTGTATTGAACCACGGGTGATTGAACAGTTGCATCAAACTTATGCAATGAAAAACACCAAACCACACTCCTTGAAGACCAGTTTTTCAGTGCAAAATCACCCGGACTGGTTAGCAGTTATACTCGATTCCATGCAGGAGAAGGCGCTTTTGTTACTCCAGATAATAAAGAATATACCCAATTTATCCTGGGATGAGAAAGATCAACTCGTGTATAACGGCATTACAATTTCGGGCTCCAATATGTGTGATCTAATAAATGATTTGCTGCGAAAAAGAAAAGATTTTCAACCGACAGCCTGGAAAATTTTGGCAAACATCTTTAAAGATCAAAATATCCCAAGTGGTCTGATCGGAAATAAAGAACGTATGGACTTTTGTCTTCCAGAAAACAAAATCTCTGCAAAGCTGTGATGGACCAGTCTTTGAAGTAAATCCCCTGGAAAAGCCTGCGAATGTGGAATGGACTTCGTGGAAGCTCTAATGAAACTGGACCAAAAAACAAAAACGAAAACTCTCACCAATAGGGTATCATTCTGAATAGCCGTATATGGTGGTGTTCATTTTACTGCAAATTTCAAATTCATTTGTAATTTAATACTAATCAATTTGACTAGTTTCGACTTCTGGTTAATATCGATATTTAAATAAATGCAATATATCTCAGATTTTTTATTTTGTTTTTATTTGTGGAGTCTCCTAAACTACAGAGTGCCTTTCTTGACATTCGCCATTTGGCTGTTATTAAGCAGGTACATTAATAATATTCGGGAATGGGGTCATGACATATTTTATCAACAAAATGCAGGTACACAATGCATTCTCGCGTATTATCTTGTTTTTATATAGGTATTTGTGAGGGAAAGGTCTTGAGTTTTGTACAAAAATAATCGTTTTAGCACATACGCTGTAGTATGGTTCAGTGAATCAGATTTCATTTTGATTTGCACGGTAAGGGGGGTAGTAAAACCTAGAAAAACAACAACAGCTTGAACGTAACTGTATCGGTGTGTGTGTGTGTGTGTGTGTGTGTGTGTGTGTGTGCATTTGTCTTACCAACTTGACGAGGTAACTAGACAAAAGAGTTTGCGTGTTTCGTCTTACCGAGGTACAAAAGACAAAAGAAACCCTTTACCTCGGTTGTTTTCCCAGAACTGTACCGGCAAAACGAGGTTGAAACCGTTAGTCCACACAAAGGACAGACAATGGGGTACCTCAGTATGTAGGGAAAACAAGACTGTGTGTGTGTGTGTGTATGTGTGCGTGTGTGTGCATGTGTGTGTGTTTGTGTGTGTGTGAGAGAGAGAGAGAGAGAGAGAGAAAGAGAGAGAGAGAGAGAATTGAAACGTTTGTTGTGATCATGGTGGGCAAAGGGGTGGTCGGGCTGGTGTAGTTAGATTCATTAAACATGCCAATCGGCGTGTTACATCAGTAACTATCATACATTTTTACCCAATTGAAAAAAAAATATATCAGGTCTGTAAAACCAGCTGCATTTATTTAGAATGTCTGCATAAAATACGCTATTTCATTACACCCGGACATCAAGTTCAAGTTATAATTAAACGTGACAATTTTACGGGTAGACTCTGGAATATCCAAAGAGAACCACAGAGCAATGACGAGTAACTGTCATCTCACCAATGCTGGAAATCCGCACAAGCAGGGTTAGATTTTTCGAAAATATGCATATCATCGATGTGCAGTGCACTTTAGTACACACCGTCATCATGCCCCGATGGGGATAATCAGGGTAAATTACCTTGCCCAAGGACACAATGCGGGAGTTCAAATAGTGTACATAGCTTTGGTGCAGCTCTAAGTGGGTTATATTTTCCCAAGTCTTGCAAATTTGGGTGACTAATACAGTGTCGCATAACCTTTGACCATTTTTGATCAAATAACAGCGTTTTTCAACTATTCAAAATTGTGGGGAAGGGGTGTCCAGGGCCTGACATGTCCATTACATTTAGAGAACTGGACTGGGGTTTGAGATACTTTAGCTATTGTGAGGGGTGGGGGCGGGGAAGAGCGGTTTCCAAAAGTTTTTTTTTAGTATTGGATGACCTGGAGGAGGGAAGTTCATGAAAGTTTTAGGTACTGTGAGGGGATACAGGGGTGTGATGGTGAGGGTGTGGGATAATGGAGGTGTCTGATTCGAGGGGGTGAAAGTACAGTTGATTTTCCCCCTCACAAAACATGTAAAACGAAGGGGGGCTTGGTCTGTTATTATAGAATTGTAGTTTTTTTTCATTTATTTAATGGCAGTTGGAGCAATCTGGAAAGAGCCATCATGCAGAGGCAAACAACTGTCAAAATTGAACACAGATTTAACATTGACTGAAGGTAGTATGCCATAGTACACAACATTACTGCCCACCCCACCCCCACCCCACATGGATAATTAGATAATGGTAGCTATTTCATGCTTTTAATTAGAGGGGTGGCTTATTCGTCAGTAAACGTTCAGAAATAAATCATACGGGTTAGTAATAGCACAGGTGTGCTTTTTCTATGATTAAACACAGTCCGTAGTGTTATCACCCAAATTTTTCATTTTTAAACGCACTGGTCACAATTAACTGTTAAACTCCTAAGGGCTGTTTTGATAACCAACTATTTATTTATATTTATTTATTGGTGTTTAAGGTCACATATTTCTGCACAATGGCTAATCATGACCACGACAGTTTTAAGGGTGGAGGAAGCCAGAGATAGCCACTGAGCAATGGCAAGCAACTGTCAAAATTCGACATAGGGTTAGCATTGGTTGAAGACAGGTCTCCATCTACCTGCAGTGTATGCCTTAGTGCACAGAGTCACCGTGCCCCCACTAATCTGCCATTTTGTTTTTTCGACAAGTGTCTTGTGGAATGAATTATTCAATGAATATTATTAATATATTATATTAAATGAACATATGCTATTTATTAGGGGGACAATCTCATAGTAAATACAGGTTAAGACTTAAGAGTGTGGTAAGTTATGAGAGAAGAACAATCGGGGTAATTTGATCGCTCAAAATTGTGGGGAAGGGGTGTCCAGGACCTGACATGTCCATTACATTTAGAGAACTGGACTGGGGTTTGAGATACTTTAGCTATTGTGAGGGGTTGGGGTGGGGGAGAGCGGTATCCAAAAGTGTTTTTTGTGTATTGGATGGCCTGGACAAGGGGAGTTCATGAAAGTTTTAGGTACTGTGATGGGACACAGGGGTGTGACGGTGAGGGTGTGGGATAATGGAGGTGTCTGATTGGTTGAAAAAATGTGTGTTTGTGACAAAGCAACTCTTTTTAAGATTATGGTGGTCCTGAAAATGGCCGTTTTTTTTCTTTCCATAGAAAGCTATTTTTTTCCTCCCCTCTCCGCCTCGGTGAAGAACTCCTTTTCCCAATCTTCGTCAATTGTTACTGGTGGCCCTAAAAGTGCTTCCTCCTCCATGCGTACAGGAAGATCGAACCAGTGTTTGGGTCGACTTTTGTACTGGATCTCCCCGAAAGGACGTCTGGCAGCCTCAACAAAAGGGTAGTCTTTTAGTCTCTTTTCTTGTTCCTTCATGGGGAGCATCGCTGACCACCACTTTTTTAACGCTAATGCAAATTCTTCGTTGGCTCGCTGTTTCTTGGTTCGCTCATAGCTGTTCATGGAAGTATAGTCGATGCTTATCATCTTGGCTTTTCTGACTCAGTTTCTAATGATAGTGAGGTTCAAATCATCGGACTTTATAGGGGGAAAAAAAACACGCCCGCTTTTCAACAACCAAAATGTTATTTGTTCATGTGGTCATCGGATTAAAAAATTACTTTATCGCATGAGGCATAAAATCATAATACCTTGGTCTATGAATGACTGTCGTTGTTTTAAAATTGACTGATTGATTTTTTGAGAACCAGTCAAAACGTAGAAATTGGACCATTAAAAAATCTATGAAATTTGAAGAAGGTTGCGTGCTGACCGCTAATTGAATGAGGTTTTTATTACGCCCATAACTTTTGAACAATAGATTTAATTGCTTCAACATCTGTCACTCTCGTATAGTAGTTGGCATTTGAAAAGAAAAATCGATTTAATTACACCCCGACACAATGAACTGTTTACCTTAGCACGTGTCCAGGTCAAAGTCAGTCGATAATATTCATATATATGTCCAGTACGTCAATATTATTTTTAAATATATTATTTTTAAATATATTATTTTTTATCTAATAATATCTATTCCAAATTATGACTTTAAAAAAATATGTACTAATCAACATTATTAATTCATTTATTAATATACTAATTATTATAATCAACCCTAATTACACCCATTACTTACATTAATTACATTAATTATGCAACAGTCACTAATTAAAATTATTTAAGCAGCAGTTATTAAAATGATTAAAAAAATATTCATTAAGTGACGTTAATTACCTTACGTAACTTTTTAATTAAGATGACGTCATCCGGCCCTGGACTCCGGCCCCCGACTCCGGAAGGACAGGCCTGAAACCTCTACAATATACTACTGATGCAGCGTGACACCTCCGAGTCTTGTTGGCAAACGAAGAGAACATCATATTCGACTTCCAACCCAGTTTCCAAAGCGAAACATCCAATAGTTTAATTAAATTTTGCTCCAACGATTTGTTACGTCAACTTACCCAGATTCCACATTAGCCTCATGGAAATCAATATTGTATTTTTATGTCAGCGCAAGGCTCACATCTGGCGTATATCATTCTGGTATATTTGCAGCTCTACAGGAAACTTGTTTGTTATGGATTGTCCGAATTGTATGCTATGCAGGGCATTTTTGCGAAACGGAATTTTCATTTTCAAATCATATTTATAATCGTATGAGGTGCGGGGTTCAGCGTCGACATCGTCATCGAATCTGAATCGAATAGAGCACAATGTGTAACATTTTTCAAAAAATAATTTCTTATTTTAACCGATTACCTAAATATCATGTATATCACTTATTGGAACAGCGTAATTCCGTGCACAAGTACCATTATAAAACCACCAACAAAGATCAAATTCTTGCTTGGGCAATAGCTACGAGCCAATCGAGTAGAGCTGAAACGGACAACGGGTTTCCGTGATCAATTAATTACATGGATTACCTTGGATAAACGACTAATCGCTTGCCGTAATAGGTTGCTGAATAATCGCCATTCTGTTGATGATTCACAGCATTCACCTTTTATCCAATGACGGACAAAACTGCCAGCGCTATATAAACAAAAAAAATTCCATTCAAATTGTATTATGCTTTCAATGGTTATCTCAAAAACATAGCTTATGATCCCTCATTGGAAGGAGCTCGTTCCAATGGGGGTCATAAAGTATGTTTTTGAGACAAAAATTTAAAATGTTTAGTAATTCAAGAATTTATTTTGCAAGTATCGTCTGCTACACGCATTCGGTCGAGGGTTAAGAATGACCATTCCCAGCTTCTGATACAGTATAGTGACCATGCAAGCGAACAAATATGTCAGCATATAACTTGCATGCTTCACCTTATCTCATATACCTGATGTGCGTCAATGTGACAATGTTGCCTGTTATGGAGCAAGTTTGTTCCTTTGATAACTCATGTCATACAGTAGTTAAATTAACAGTTAATTAATCAATTACTATTTTTACCGATCAAGACTTTGTCCAGTGGTTAATCAATAAATTTGTTAACCATTTCAGCTTTAAAATACAGACATTTTTTTTATCTCAGCAATTCCAAACTCTCTGGGGTAAACAGCGTTAGGTCAGGTTGCACACGCGACTGTTCAAAAATCAATGGTACAAGAGATGGCGGTGACGTGAATAGCATACCATTACGCCCCGTGTGTATGTGAGACATGGGTATTTGTTCCACGTGCGAGGCACGTCAGGTTCCACAATGGGTTAAGCCTGTGGGGAATAAAACACTCTGGGAGACAAAGATACACATCTCAATAACTGACCATACCAGGACAACGTTCTTTATTATTCTGAAAAAATAAACTCTGCGAAATGTTGCATTGTGGAAATGGCAAGAGAATGCCGAATCCAGTATATTGTCCATAATTTATTGATTCAACATATTTGAAATCACCAACAGATTGTTAATTCAGAACTTATTGAAAAACAAAAACGAAACATTAGATGACAGCTGGTTGTACTTATTACAAATGGTGGTTTCAAGGCAGTTGTCACATTGCAGCTATGTGAAAACATCGATGTTACGGTACGTGGAGAGTGTATTATCACTAAATCACCCGCAGAGGGGAGATTCCACCCAAGCAATAATTACAAATTTGTTGCCAAGCGTAACCAGCACAAGCAAAGTTTCAGCCAATGGACCTCCGGGTTAAACCCGGAGGTCCGTTGGCTGGAACATTGCTTGTGTTTTTTGTCGATATGAACAAAATATGAAAGTTATAGCTTGGGTGACAACACCACTGCACGGGTGATTTAGTTACAATCCACTCTCCACGTGCTGTACATGAGAGGTGTATGCATTGTCTAGAGGTTATTACGTTTTATATTCTGTGTGGAAGGCACTTGTCGGACAACGTAGACACATAGGGTATTAGAGGGGATGAAATGACTCCTTCACCCACTTTTCCTGAAATATGTCAAACTTATATATGTACTCATGTGTGAAATCTTGATTCTTCTTACCCTGATTATTCGTGGATCGCCTTGCTATAGTTATACTATTACTTTCTGGGTTATTAAGCATTGGGTTCTCTAGTTGGCATGAATATTAACATTTGACCCTCAGAAAGGACCTTCTCCTTTTTGGGATGGGGCATACACTCTTAGCGCAGCACGACATGAAAAAATGTGCCTTGGGGTTAATATTATTCAGCTGTCAATGGCAGTTGAAAAAAATATTGTCCCAATCCCTCTCTGATCCAGGCTACGCCATTGCATGTGGAACAGCTGGAATTATTACATTATAAGAGATAATCATTTTCACCAATTAGTCGTAAAGACTTCTGCCTTTACGAGATCATCTTACACAATAGAGCATACAGCAAAATAAACGAATCACTGCTGTAATGATGGTAAAATACCAATAATCGTTTAATGCAGCTCGGCAGAACCGTAGGATTAAATTGTTATCTGCCATTAATGTCGAATTATTGCTTATTGAGTCCTCTGTCCGTCCACTGAGAATGGAATGCCTTACACCAACGCTGATCGAGTATGCTCTTCAAGTACTCTCGGTGCTGTTACCACATCATGTTAGGCTGGGACACACCCCCTACGTTTGGCTAGGAGTAAGGGTGGGAGTCATGAAGTGAAGTGTCATATCTTTCAAACTGTGGCAACAAAAACAAAAATTAAGCGACCGTATAATTCGACAAATGATAAATCTGCTTCTGACTCTGATTCTGAATATCATCGACAATCAACCAGTCCCCATATGTCTGGCCACGACCCATACTAACACGTCAAGTAGATGAAAACAGTAAAAATAATTTTAACCCCTAAGTTTAGATTACTTATTAGATCCAAATTAGATTACGGTTGTGTGCTTTACGTTCCGCAAGGAAGTCCTATATCAAACCACTTAATGCAATTCATAATACTAATATTAACATTAGCCTAGGGGCTTTTCGAACATCACCAAGGAGCCTTCTCTTGAAGCGCAGAATTAAACTGTCACTCGAATATGTTTCCTATCTATTGACCAATTCATCAAACATTGCTTGTAACTGTGTCTCGGACCTTCAATATGTTGAATAATTTTCTCAACACCAGAAACGTATTCCTCCATTGGGAATTAGAATTTTACCTCATACGAAGTCCGCCAAACATGGATCTGATATGTTGAAAGAGAACCGTGCAACACATATTCCTCTTTGGCATCTTAAAAAAACTACAGTTATTTTGGACCTTGCTTCCACAGAAAAGTCTGAAACAAATTCATTGCAGTTTTAGCAGAAATATGCTGAAATAAAACCCAACTAGAGTGCATGTGATACGATCTATACAGATGGGTCTAAATATGGTGGTATGTACCATCAGCTGCTGTTACTTGTGATCAGATCGCAAAACAATCGGAATACCAAATAAAAGTTATATTTTCATAGCTGAAATTAAAGCCTTACAAACATTGCTTGAACACATCGAAAATGTACAGGATTCTCTTACAGACTCTATTTCCTCTTTGCTAGCTTTACCCAACCCTAAGTTGAAGAACCCTCTCATTTTGGAAATTTGTGAGAAGTTGTTGAATACTCGCATGTCTGACCACTATGATATCGTGTTTTTCTGGTTACCTGGACATGTTGGTATCCCCGGTCACACCAGAGCAGAGAGTGTAGGAAACACACACCTTAACGAAGCCTCTCACTGATATTAGAACTGGTGATTGTAAACAACATATCGGTAAGTACATCCAATATGTGTGGCAGGCGGAATGGAATGGAGCGACAAATGACAAGCTTCATCGCTTCTGAACTATTATTACTGACACGTATCCTTCTAGCAGCCTTTGTCGGACAGATCACGTCACTCTGACGCGATGTCATATCGGTCCTACAAGACTAACACATTCCTTTTTGTTAGAGGGTTAAATGCGACCAGAGTGAGTTCCTTGCCAGCAGCCGTTGACAGTGGAGCACATTCTTTAGCACTGTGCCGATTTTTGTCTTGTCAGACGGCAGTATTTTAATGTGGCGTCTCTTCGAGACATATTTTACAACACATTTTCTTGTAAAATTCTGCCCTTCCTGAAGGAAATCAACCTTTTTAATAAAATTTAAATTGTTTTCTGCTCTTAATTTTCATCAGTTTATATCTATTTCTCAAGCTGATATGCACAGCATTCTTTTAACGAGTAATTTAATTTTCTCATTACTGCGTTCACTCGTTAGATTTTATTCTTCACATTTCATCAACTTGGTATTATTTATTTATTTATTTATTTATTTATTTATTTATTTATTTATTTATTTATTTATTTATTTATTTATTTATTTGTGTTTAGGTCACATATTTCCACACAATGGCTACTCATGACCACGACAGGTTTACTGGTGGAGGAAGCCGGAGAGAACCACCGAGCAATGGCGAGGAACTGTCAGCCCCCAACATACTAACTCCACACAAGCAATGTTAGCATTGGTTGAAGACAGGTGCACCATCGACGTGCAGTACGCCTAGTACACCATGCCAATGGGGGTGAAGTGTCTTACCCAAGGACACAGCGCGGTTGCCACGAGTCGAATTCGAACCGAGTACCTCTCGGCTTGCAGCCTGCGCCTCTACCTACTCCGCCACCGCGCCCCCGTTTTATTCATAAGATAATGGCATATTATAGAAAACATACTTTTCATCGCCTCGATATAGCCATAGCTGCTGATGTGGCGTAAAGCACTGATAAATAATAATATTCTTTCAAAACCGTAAAGTACACGATCATATATGTAATCCAATTTCAATCTCTCAAGTGATTTGAATTAGACAGAGCCACACAAGCGTTTGAATGGGTTAATGTTTATAGCACGAGTGTGGTTGGGTTGGGGGTGGGGGGGGGGGGAATAATACTTGAGGTTTCGCCACTTGTGGTATTCTTGCACCCACATAAACTCTTGCGATGAACATTAGAACGTCTGTGTGCACCTGCATTCATTACACATTTGTTTCCGGATTTCATTAGCAGATCATTTTCTATAATACAAAGTGAGAATGAACCAGTCTTTCATAGACGCTAAAAAATAACTAAGAGGACAATCCTAAATAATCAGGCAACCAGTCTTATTGCTACTTCCTGCGCTGTTTAAATTGTTCATTCATAATTTCAACCTTTAACACTGTGAAACTGAACAACAACTTACACCTTTTTATAACTCACTTTTATCGCACGAATTGTGAGTGGTTAATGTGATCTCCACCAAAACGTTACCGTACTTTCATAACAAACAATAGATCAAAATTTGGAAAAAAAACTATTTCAATGAGAAATAATAAAAACTCGCCTGTTTATCTGACTTCCACGAGGCTGTTGTATTTCAAATGATTGCCAGCTTAAAATTCTAGTCAGAATTACGGTTGTCTTTGTCGAATCATTCCAGGTAAATTAAATTCATATCCTTACTGTCCAAGCGAATTGATTGTATTATACTATTTAAAAAAGTAGGAGATATTTGATAAAGATGACATATATGAAGAAATATATTTATATTTTCATCAAAAAGACAGTTGAGGCATTTCACTGCCTTGACATCTGGTGAATGATTTCAGCGATAGTTGGGTGCCTGACAAGCACACATTCCAGGCACTGAGCTGCAGAAGACATCTACGGTCAGTCAGAGAATTTTCCACATTCAGTCCAAGACCTCAATACCTTCTAAGTCCTCCTAGATTCGTGAGACAAGCGCGTATCCGACGTGGCATACTCCAAATCAAACGTCCAATATCAGTTTGACTGATGTTATTCCATTCTTCCTGCAGTGCAGCGGCGAGTTCCTGGCCATCGGTAGTGGGTTGTTGGCGTTCTCGTAGGCGGCTACTAGGCGAATTTCAAGCATATCCCAGACGTGCTCGATTGGTGAAAGGTCTGGAATTAGTGCTGTCTAAGGCAGTGTAGTGATATTCTGATCATGGAGGAACTTTGTAGATACACGGGCTCTGTCTGCTCTTACGTTGTTATCTTGGGAAATGAATCGACGGTCGTGAAGTCGCGTTAATGGCACCACATGAGCTGCTAACATGTTGTCATGGTAGTACTGCCTCGTGACACGTCCTTGGATGACGTGTAATGCTCTTCTGCTTCTCATCGTTATGCCTCCCCACACCATAACCGATCCACTACCGAAACGACCGTGCTGCCTAACGGTTACGTCATGGTATCGTTTGTTGCGCCGTCGCCACACTCTGTTTGTGGAAGTCGAGAGTGAACCTCGATTCGTCGGAAAACATGACGTTGCTCCACCGACGATTGTCCCAGCGCTGTGGTGCTCCGCACCAATTACGCCTTGATTCGACATGACGTTCAGTCAAACGTAAAATATTCGAGGTCGTCGAACGTACAAATTCCAGCTCTATAGGCGATTTCGGTTAGTCTGACCACGGACTTGCTCATCTGTCTCTCGGTACAGCTGCTATCCAGTTTCTGAGGCACTTTGATAGCGGTTACGTAATGTTGAGGTACAGATGAAGCAATCCTGGTTAGCAGTTGTCGCCCTTGGGAGACCTGACCGACGTCTGTCATCAACACTGCCTGTCTGACGGTAGCATGACCACAACCTGTTAATCACCGATTGAGTAACGTTGAGAATTTGAGCCATTGCAGTCTGTCTGTTGCCAGCTTCCAAAATTCCAACGGCAGGTAAACGTCCGTCACATGTCAGTCTTCGCATACCTCAAAGTTACGTTTCGACCAGAAACTATTCATGAACGACTTTATACCCAGAAACGAAAGATGAGACATAAGAAAAAGCCCGTCCAGTACAAATGCACATTTCAAAACGTACCCCACAGACATTAAGGCGGCGCTCGTGCGAAAAACCTGCACGAAGTTTTCGCGGGTCGGTGACATTCATGATCCACACTAAACTTGGTAACATATTGATGTGTCCAATCACGCGTATCCAATACCATTTTCCGAAAATACCAATATCAGTTTGGATATCCCCTACTTTTTTTGAATAGTATATTTACAAAGTCGTCATAATTTATTAAGTCTGCTATAGAGTTTAACAGTGGTACAGCATTCATACGAATTCCAACGAATATCAACTTGCAGTCGTTGGACACACACCCTATTTCGTATTTGTATTTTGTGATCTAAAAACTTACTCATGCGGCGTCATTCATTCAAAGTGACGTCACTCAGTGTCACTTTCAGACTCTGTCTACATTGTCCTTAGTTTCAACTACAACGGTTTGTCATTGCCATATCATATTTTAACCCATATAACAGTCAAATCCATATCCAGTATTGTTCGCGTTAATAAAATTCACTATAGCAGGGGATGGTCAAACACCCCTAGGATGAGTTTGCAAGAAAATCATGTCTCAAACCACTTGATGCTCAGTCGGTGTATAGTAACGGAATTTCTACGGAAATAACAGAATCTCAGATACCATAGACCATAGACCAATAACATTCAGGTTACAATGGTCATTTTATCGGAATGGGTCCATGTATCCCCAGAAATATGACTGGTGCAATTCTGAAGTTGAAAAGGTGCAAACAACTTTATCACACAAGTGTGTGGTACAACTTTTTTATCACACAATCTATAATGTCGAGAACAAACCTTTATTTTAGAATGATGTGTAATAAAAATGGCGTAAAACTTATTGGACAGAGCTCCAAAATCAGTGCAACCAACTACCTTCACAAGGCTAAGGAATCATTGTAATCTAATCCTTAGTTGCATGTTTGTGAAGTAAAATTCTGTTTAACTACAACCAATAAATACAGGAATGTCACTTACTAACTTTGTGTTTTTCACTTTGACATGGTAATCAGGAAATAATAATGTACGAATCATGAATGCATATTCAAAAGCGTGAACTTTGCAAATAAAGATTGCATGACTCTATCGTTAACAAGGAGAAGCCTTTTGAACATGAATTCACAAATTTCACAGTCTGCAATTTTACACCGTCGACACGAATATGAAAATGGAATGCTTGGGACATTTATTGATGTATTTATTGGAATTTACAAAAATGTGTTGCGCGATAAGGAAATGTCTGATATAAAACCGAAAAAAGTTGACATATGAAAGGAGAAACGCTCTCCTGTGTGACCAGCATATGATACGTAACAATCTAGTAAAACATGTTCTTCTCATTACAACATGTTAACCTTGTTGAAAAAGCAATTGTGGATGTTGGCAGAGTGGGCCAGTCGCATCTCTCCAGAAACATTTTCACAATGCTATAATTAGGAGATAAGCATCTCTTGATGACTTAGATATTCGGGAATTTGACTATGGAAAACAATTTGTTAGCTCTCCCCTTCGGGCCTCATGAGCAAATGGTTTTCCATAGTCAAATTCCCGAATGTCTAATGAAAGAAGATACGTTTATCTTCATTGTAATTCTGGTCATCGTAAGAAGTGAAAACATTCTCCAAATCAGGTTTTATTTGAAGAAAACCAATAGAAAAATGTTATTTTCGATCTCGGTCTGTTTGTCATGATCGAATTTACAAGGTGTACTTCGAAGCACGGACACTGACAACCACAGGAGTATGTTCGACCAGGATAGATGGGTTTAGCGCCGTTGGTCGCGTGTAGCGTGGATACAGACATGTTCTAATTGACCCGCTTCCGACTATTAGAGAACGGTAAGAGTGAATTTTCCTGAGATTAGAACACGGACTCTTCCGGATTCCAGCCAATCACATTACGGGTCCAGAAACAACAACGAGGTCGAATTTAACTGATGAATTACAATTGTATACATTTGATGAGTGTTGCGCTTTCATTTCCTAAAGTAAACTTCGTAATCGCACTGCAATACTGACTATAGTGTAACGAACAATTTTTGGACGTAATAAAAAGTAACTTCGGGTGCACGGACACGAACGTTAATGCAGCAGATGTCCCTGTTTGAAAACTATATCATGGTATACGATATACAGTCCCAAAATACCAGGGGAACACCAGGTTATTTAGGGACAATATCATTAATACGATAGTGCACATTTATACTTTCTATAAGGGGCATGCAGAGTTCTTACACTTCCTTGGTTCTTTAGCGATCCGGATACCTCAAAATTTTTGGCTGGACTCTACGCCTCTCCAAATAATAATTCTGGACCTGCCACCGAAAATGACAGGCATCGTGATTACGTAGTGTTAGACTAATTCTCGAAGATAATTTACAGTAGAACATATTTTTTTCCAGAAGTCGACCACATCTGAATGCAGTAAAATGAGATTTTCCATTGCTTCTAGCCTTCAAAGCCTTCTAGCGAGTATTCTTGTGGCACATTACAATAAAAAAAATATGAATCAGTGATACGAGTATGGCCAACACGCACGACCATTATAAGCAAAACTTCATCTTTTCGAGAGAGAAAGCCTGTAGGATACGTTTCATTAATAAGAGTTTGCAAATAGCAATATTCCAATTTGCGTGGCAGCTGGATCTGATACAGTACTGCCGCCGTGAACTTGTTACTTTCCACTGATGGGTAATATTTCCACGGACGCAATAATATTAGATTCCAATCGCTAATTATAGGAATTATTGTCAAAAATTAATCAATGAAGCACCGGGTACAACCCGGCCCTTCATTAGTTGGAATTTTGCTGATGACGATTTTTATTACATGATAAACACATCCGAGGACAATACTGATCCAGAATAGTCCTATCAGTGTGTTGATATTCAAACCTTTTTCGCCACAATGACTGATCTTGTACTCTCAGTCATATAAACATGCCTAAAATTCTGCTTGTCACCAAAGTGTCCCATTTCTCACGAATATTTTATACCCGAGTGTTCTTTAACCTGGGATTATATAAAACCACTAAGCAGAAAAGGGAATATTCAAATTTTATAGACAAAACTTGTTCGCGGCAAACATATTTGAAACTTCAGTACTCGGTGAATAATGTTAGAACCGATGTTACTTGCGTGGTTTATGAATTCGCTTGACTTAGTATTCCAACCGTTGCGATAAAGTACCAAATATAAACTTTTCATATCATTTTACCATGTCTACATAGTTTGATACATTTAACGTAAGCCTCGCTGCACATCAAGAACACATACAAACTATAATACGGTCGCATTGGCCTGGTCACTTTCCACGGATGGGCAAAATTCCCACGGATGCAATAGTATTAACTACCATACACTAAAAATAGGAATAATCATCAAAAATTTAATTAATGGAGCACCGGGTACAACACGGTGCTTCATTAATTAAAATTTTGCTGATGATGATTTTTGTTGCCTGGTAAACGCATGCGTGCACATCACTGCCCACGGTGGATTACGAACAGTCCACGACAACTGTGATGTAGAAATAGACCAATGTACATAATATAAATAATGAATCACTGAATATAATTTTGACTCTTCAACAAAATTAATCCCAGTAATGGTATACTCCATGCCTGGCATTGGACTAGGTTCAGATGACTACTGTCATCGTTTTATAGCAAAATCGAAAATACATTTAGTCACTACATTATTGGGAACGATTGCGCCACATCTAGTGTGGTGAGGTTTTTACTCTCAGTTCCCGGAATACAAATCACAGGATAAAGTGTTAATCACAATTGTATCCCAGTTTGCAATATTGACATAGTCAGGGATACAGGAAGCATTTCAAATTTGACGGCACCGGTCACAGAAGAGCACCCACCCACTGATATATATAGGTGGGGCTCGTGCTTCTCAGCCGTATGGTTGGAATGCAATACGCAAAGCCACGTTGGGCACTTACGCACCTGTACATTGCGATAAATGCATATTTTGGCTCGTATATTTAACAAAATTCCTCATCTAACAGATTTTGTAATGTGATCACAGATAATAACTGCAGTGACACCAATTCATTAATTTTAACGTTGAGGCAACAGGTCCTTTGCCTAAAATATTTAATCACTATTGTATGTTTCACGCCAGACATGGTCTCATTTCATGCAACCATTGTTACTAATCTAATTGCATTCACGTTGTTAACTTATCACATCATTAGCATCCCGTCCAGGACTTAACCCTTTTCAATCGGTGTGCATAATTTGTTGCGTAAAAAAATAAATAGTAGTGGACGAACAGACGATATAAAGCGCAAACAATCTGAAGCGAGTCTTGGTAATAATTTAATCCAACAGTTCGATAGAGTTGTTGGATTAAATCTTTACTGAACCTCTCAACCAACAAGGATAGTTTCGTCCATTTCGCCGTTGACAGTATTGACTGAAATGATACCTTCCAGGGCCCCGGTGTTTAAATGGTTACTGGTCTATACTGTGGGGTGTCTGCATTTGTGCGCATCTGTGCGGTTTATTAATCAGTCAAGAGTATTGAATATATTCAATCAAATGGTAGAAGTGTTGACTTTTGGCCTCGACAACCTTTTGATTCCTTTCCACAGAATTAACAAAACGACGTGCAGCGCCTCCATTAACGACAGTAAGCTTGCTCCAAGAAAAAGTCCCATGAAACCTCCAAGCTGAACTGAAAATAAAGACACCTTATTAGTACAGTAGAAAATTATATTCTCTGCTAAAGCAAAACTTCAAGGCAAGAAAAAGGATATATTTTACTGATCGAGCATTACACAAATACATCCACATATTATTTTAGCTGAACATTGCTAAAACCTCATTTGAACAAACGCGGTGCAAACTGTTGTAAACGTGGGTCTGGTGAGGTCTGCAGAATTCACCAAATTTCTCCGTGGTAGATCTCTTTTTAGGTCCCAAAGCTCTATACACTTAGCATGTGGAGATAGTTATGTCGGTATCTTTACACCTCTGGTTTATCGTAAATGATGCTTCCTCATTGCTCCCAACCAGATGTTGGTCTGTGTCGAAGGCACATGTATATGAACCAAAAACTGTGGTATTTGATTTGTGGGACTGCGATCACGTTGTGAATTCTCAGGCCGTTATTCTGGGAAATAAACTTTTTACCATTTCATTAAAATTGGGGCCGCGACTAAAACGCCGTCTGGTCAAAGATTACCAACACTTATTATGAAATGTGGCCCATATTTTAGCCCCAGTGTTTATAACCTGTGTAACACTGTTCCGATGCTAGGTTCTCATATTGCATTACTGAAGTCATTCACTTATTGAATTGCGGCCCTGATGACTCCGTTTGTTTATAAACTGAACCAGTAGTCACTTAGGTAGTTGGTGGAGGTCCACAAGAGAACACTAGATGTGAGGCCCATCCAGTAACACATAACAACAGGCCGTTCCTGTTATGTGTGGTTGTATGGGATTAATTTGTTGCGGAAACTGTACATCAAAAATTTGTTCATCTAATTTCCCTTTTATCCTAGAAGAAATACATTTACATGAATGATCCCAACATTATAGCGCCCTTTCGTTCTAAATCATTCAGTGGCTACCTTGGCTTCATTTTATTTAACCCTTCACTTAACCTAACGACCAAACAACAGGACAATTGCGAGTCATGGAATTAGCCATTTGACAGTTATTTTCTGTTCCATTTTGGCCTACAAACAGCTTATGACTCCTCTTAGAACTGAGCTTGGTGAAGTCGTCACGATGGCGAAGTCATAAGCTATGCTCTGGAGAGTAAATATGAAACCGTTTAAAAATGCAAGTATATATTTGTTTTATATGTATCACCCTCTTCTCTACTTGGCTGAAAGGTTAAATAATTCATAATATCTTCACTGTGATGTAATATACTAAACCCGTACCTCGGAAAAACATTAAACATGTATGTTACAGCTCATTGCTGTCCTGTAATATAGATTACTTACTGAAGATGAGATGTGTTGTATCTTTGTCTTTGTGACAATCTAAGTTGTTTTCATAGGGAAGGTCAGTACTAATTTAGTCTTTCTGTTCTGTAACGCTGCACGGAAAACTCTAAACCTTCTGAGTGTTGTCAATATATTTTTCATAAAATCTAGTCATAGCTGCTTTGAAGCAACCATGACTAGAATTGATGAAAAGGCATCTAAATTTAACTCAAAAATTCATTAGTGAAAAATTACATTTTAGCTTACAGGAGTAGAATAATAATTACAACAACAATAATAATAATAATAATCATAATAATAGTAATAATAATATAAATAATACAATGTTAACATCTTTAATCCACCACAGTGCACTCTGATTTATATTATTACACCGTATCATATAACAGCCTTGGTCCTTTCCATGACATTGTCAAATCAACTCAACGGAGCATACTGCCGGTTCTCTATAGACGGGCTCGCAATACTAGCAATTTCACGCATCCTTATTTTATATTTAGGTACGGTGGGGATTGTATAGTATCGATTATCATTCCCAACGTTCACAGCTGGCACGAGATGCAACATCGCAGAGTCGCACATTCAAACTTTGCTGATCACACACCAGCCACTGCGACGTGAAAACAATGATTAAATATGCCAAAATTATACTTATTTGAGTGTCAAGAGAAATTTTGTCCTTGGCAGGAATACCCATCAGATAGGAGTTAAAGTATTGCTGATCCTTCTTACTGATTCGCTGTGTATTGTATTGCGCTGTCATCAAACCATGACCCTTGAGAGCAGTGGCCGAGCAGATAAGTGCATTAGTTTCTAATTTAAGATACTTTGGTTTCCATCCTTGAACGGGGAAAGTTCTCGAGGTGCCCAAGCATGCTTTTTCAGTATAAGGTGTGGGGTGGATACTGTCACTGAATACCGTTCTATCGGGTGGGGACGTAACATGTCTATCCTCTGTGTGCAGAGAGACACACTCCGCGCAGACTAAAGATCCCTTCGTAGTATTCGTAAAGAGAGAGGCCACGAAGTTGTCGGTACGAAGGTCTTCCAACACACGCCCAATAATGATATAAGTTGTTTAACTTGCTCGCCAATCCTTGTAAACTATATGGTTAAAAAATAAAAGAAGTTATCAAACCACCAGTCAAATTCTGCAAGACATCCCACACTTTGTGGCCTGGTATTTATGTTAACATCGCCTTTGTTCGTACAGTAGTCGTCTGGAATATTTCAGTTAGTCCTCAAAATCGAACCAACTGAAATATTCCATCGACTGAAGCTAAAAAATCATAAACATTCATATTATCTGAATCAGCGCAAGACATATTTCTCGATCGAGAATTGATATGATCGAATCCTTAACTCTTTAAACTCGCAAGACTGATTTTGTCGGTCCAAGGCATAATTTCCCTCCCATTTTTTCGAATTATAAGAGGTCTATACACGGAGCATTGATGACAAATTCATAACTGCCGTCTGCGACCAGACGGCTGCAGACTGCAGTTATTATTGTATCATCCCTGCGTATCGATATTGAGCTAGTTCATCTCACTATAAGTGTACGCAAAGGCGATATCATTCCAGGAATGAACACTCCAAAGGGTTAATGGCTTTCCAATACTGTAAAGCATTGTGTTTTCTTAATCATTATGAATGAAGACTCACCATTAATTGTGTGTATATCTTCATGTTTTCAATGTGAAGTGAATACTTATTGATTGGAGGGCCTATATCTGGAGCACGAAATAATATCTATATAGCTTTATGAAGGGACATCACATTCAATCAACGGTTGTCTTTGGCAATCTCTGCGAAAGGTGGGTAAACATGCAGCCAATACTAGAGCCGGATTCTTTTCCCAATTAGACTGGTGCCCTGACAGTAAGGCCAAGGCTATAAACAATGTGTTTAAAGGGTTAAGTAATTCAATGGCTTATCTGGCTGTACCAGGTCGTTTTAATAGAACACGAATGTGAGAATCTTGTATTCGACAAGTTATTCGGACTCTGTAAGAAGATTCCGACAAATGTGTTGGGTTTAATTAATCGTCCTTCAATGTTTATTTTTATTTCACGTGAACTCCCGATAATAAAAAACGTGGCCAATGCTTTTAGCTTGTGCAGGTGCAAAAACGTGAACGATATCAGTTTACTTACCCATTATATTATTCCAGGTGTAGACAGGATAATGCACAATTTTTGTAACTGTAAGAGTGTCAAAGTAGACGTGAAGTTCAATTACCATTTTACTGAAAGATATGTCAACGGAAAATCTTGAACAACTGCACAAAATGTCTGGATGAAATGGCCCGGTATTTTTAGTAGCGAAGATTTGTTCCCGCCTTCAAATTTCGATTCAAATATATTGAACGAGATAGGACATATACAGGATAACCATGCCCTCAATTAGTTTTCAAAAAGGAGAGGAAGAACAATTTTAGAGATACCGTTGAATGATGCAGATCCATGATGAAAAGGGATGCCGATGAGACTGAACATGTCGAACACAAATACGCATAGATTTAGGAGGTTGGTCTACGGCACGGAGGATAAAGCCCGAAGAAAGAAACGCACCATAAATGTTAAACATTAACACGCATATAGGGACGGTAGAGAGGACAGCAGTGTGAGAAATGGGATGGTAGATTTGATTGGTGGACGGGGAGCAGGGTTAGTGATATTGAATTTGCAGACAGGCTATTTAAAAAAGCAGCGCTTTATTTATTCATCTCCTTTTGATTTTCTTCCTCTTTTCCGGAGATGGGTTGAAGACATCTGTTTCTGATTCTGATCCATATTATTCTATCAAAAGTCACCAATGGTACCTTCAATATTGGTATGAGCACATATGTAATTACATCTTCGTGTGGGTATTTACGCTGACTGTGTCTGTTTGTACTTTGCAATTCTTGGTGGTTTTATGCACTCGGCAAAAAAAAATATGAACTGAGAGTTGACTTAACAGTGCTACTGATATTAACAGGTCAATGTTCTAAAAGAAAATTGGTGGGGTTATAGTAGTGTATTTAAGCATACGGCCATCTTAAAGCCTTAACATGGTGTTAACAGAGCACCACGCTCCGGACGCACACATTTACTCAATACCCACTACAACTATTCTCTCCTGCACATGAAATCATTCTCCCTAATTGGGATCATTTTTCAAGTCGTAAATCGACTAGAATTCAGAGTAAGCATTCCCTCGAACTCGGCGGTAGAAATGGTATAGTCAAAGATAGATTCGATGCAGCACGCGCTGTTTTTTGTTACTTGTCAGCATCAAGGTGAGCCCCGTTCATAACCAGTTTATCATCTGAAGCGCCAATCACGCTCAGATTTTAAATTTGCCCCAAGTACAAATAATCCTCCGTATCGGGCAGGCTTTCTCTAGCCTTACTTGACAAGACATTTTCTCAGTTGTGTTTTCCAAACAGTAATACTACCGTGGCTGAAACTATCAACAGTATTTCGGACGAAGATAATTTCTTTACATGCAGGCCGGACACTTCCATGATATTCTCATTGGTGTACCCAACGTACAGATATTGGAAAAAGCAAGTTGGTGGCCCTTTTCATATACTTTCAGAAAAGAGGGAGTAGAAAATTGCCCGGTGGAGTGGTCATTGGTAGCTCGTAGACTAAGAATATTGTCGGTATTTATACAGCAGTAATGTGAATTGTATATGGTAACAAATTGTACGTTGAAAGTAAGCTTGGTAGCACACGATTGTTCAGGACAACAAAACAGGGTTTCAGGGTTACTTACCTCAGATTTTCCTTGAAATCATCGTGAGATCTATTATCAGTGTTCAACAATGTACCCATGATATCTGCCGTTTGATCAGATAGGTACAAACTTGTTGATATAGATGTCTCGTAGAATGTCGATGTACAAGAGGGCCGACATGCGCCACAAATACTGTGTTTCGTTTTTGAATACCCCATTAGACTATCAGCTGGTCAAAATAAACAACAAACAACAGGTCAAAATATTTAAAACCTAAACTGAACGTTCATAATTACGAGAATATTATTTCAAGTCATAACTTGGCATATATCCAAATATAAGTGATTGTATACTCTAAAATCTGTTGGGTTAAAAACTGACTCAAATCAACTAGGTTGAGGTAATATGAAACCAATTGGGTTCATATTCCCTCAACCCAGTTGATTTTGGTTGCCAAACTGATTTTGAAGTGTACGTATTGGATAACTGTCTGTTATCTCTTAACAATTAGTTATCGCGTATATTTTTGGGATATTTATTATTTATTTATTGGTGTTTAAAGTCACTTTTAGCATATCTGGCTATATCGTGAGTGACAGTAACATATGTATGAAGTCAAATTTAACTGTTTGTTTATTTCTATGCTGCCCACTTTAAAGGACTTCCACCCCAGCAGATGTTGGTTGCAGATGTTATTTTATTTGTAAATAAGAACATGTCTACCGTAGTAAAAAAGTTCTGCTCCACTTCCCCGAGTTCCTATGGTGTTTTTATGTTAGTATTAGATAACTACTGCTTGGATATAAGGTTACATAGCAGGACTATTTTGGTAACTATCTGTCTGCAGGAATAATCCGGTACATGAAATTATTTATGTTGCGTCCATCCAGGGTGTGCGAAAAAACAACAAAAATAGAATACGTATTAGAAAATAATTTTATAAAAAAAGTATGTACAGATGCTGATCAGAAAGAATGGCATGTAAAAGTGTTTATGTAGATGATTTTTGACTTAGTGAAATTGAATGCGAGTGAATAGTCACTTCCGTGTATTTAAGGGAGAACAAGCCTCAAAAGAGGCATACATAAATGTAGGATTACTCTGAGATGCAGTGGGATTGATTTTGGACGGCGGAGGTAGGCCAAATAAATTAATTTGAAGTTCAATTTGAAGATTCCCTTCAGACTGACTGACGTGCTATTCTGTTTGTACTGATAATAACAGTCAACAGATTCATGCGGTAGACATGTCACAATACATATATGTTATTACCACGATGCGGGTTTCCTAGATTGTATATTGACTCTGGGCATATATTTACAAGTACATTAGGACAAGCCGATATAGGATCCAGAGGCGAGGTCAAGTCTTCATTACACCATCTCCCCAAACTCACTTGGAAGTAACGAATTTATCTTCCAATGTTCCTCCCTGTCTTGACTTGTTCACATGTGTTTTGACAATAGTACAGCGTCCAGGAGTTGATTTTTTATGGATGAAAATCATGACGTCATGGTATTGTGTGCCGTGTATGACATTGTTCTACTTGTACAATAGCCATTCAAGTTCATAGTCGCGTTTCAGCTGTGTGCTTCTTTGTTTTATCTTCGGGTATAACGCATTGCAGCCAAAATAAAATATCATCAAGGTACAAATGATCTAGTGTTTTCGATGAGTATAGGTACAAATCGTTCTCTTTTTGAATAGAATGATAGCACGTGAGGTCACTACCCACAATACAGAGTTGTATTTTATCTACACGCTTTCACTTGCATTGGGGTCAATACGTTCTGGCTGTAAGGTAAACGCAATTTCTAACTTTTCTCTTTTTTATGAAGGAATTCTGATTTGCAAGCTGTTTTCAGTGAGTGATCACTTTGCTAATTACACTGAAATTTGTGCGAGCTTAGAAGTCGGTCCTGTTTTATGTAAAGTACATTACGTAAAGGTTGAGATTGGCATCTGTTGTAAAGTTGTGTATAAAGGGAATTCAAATCCTGAAACGTCACGATACTTCCAAATATTTCTAGATTCTTACGTTGAAGATGGAGCAAACGTTTACGTTGCTTTGATGGAAATCGCGTCAGGGGAACGTCTGTCTCGATACCTACCCTGTCGCCTCTTCCTTTTCCTCAACCATAATACCACAATTTGCATTGAAAATCGGGGGTGTAGACATTGTTCAGCTTCAGCTGGTTAAATGCTAGAAGCCACTATCTTCTATTGAAAAGTGCTGAAAGACAATTTAGTGGCTTTACACTGTATGGATCAACTTGATGTTTGCTAAGCAATACAAGACAAATTTCTTATATTAAATTATTTTTCAATGGTGATTTGAAACGTGTATTTTTTCAGTGATTCCATTCTACCAGCAAGATTAGCCTTAGTTTATTGTTAATAAATAACTGTTTGTTTACAATTTATTGGAGAATACACATAACACTCTCCAATAAATGGTAAACAAACAGTTATTTATTAACTATAAACTAAGGCTAATCTTTCTGGTGGAATGGTATCATTGAAAAAATACACGTTTCAAATCACCATTGGAAAATAATTTTGCACTCAACCAGTTAAAAAGGGATATACAATTTATCAACACAGGTATGGATGCCCAGAGAACCACTTCGAAGTACATGTGTTATTGTTTCATCAGTTTCTTTTGGCTAAGTGTAAACTAGTGCTGCTATATAACTAATACTGTAGATGTCTGCATCTCTGCAAGGGTGCTGTATTAGACCTTCACCTAACATGAAAAGCAGACGACACATGCCAACAAAATTCTTGAATAACTAATTCCTTTTAATTTTTTGTCACAAAAGCATAGGTTATGACCCCTCATTGGAACGAGCTAGACGAGCTCGTTCCAAAGAGTGGTCATATACCTATGTTTTTGAGACAAAAATGAAAAAAATAATGAAAATTAATTGACGATTTTTTTGTGAATAGCGCTAGCCGGTTTTGGCCGTTACGTTGGGTAAAGGGTTAATAATGTTAAATTAGTTGATCACTTGTCCTGAAATGACCTTCCTCGGAGTTGGTGGTTATAATGATTAAATTTCTGATTCCCTTTCATTGTTTTCGAACAAAAGATCACGAATATATATACATTACAATAAGCACGGGCTTCGCAAAGGTGACTGATTGAGTTGGATGAGAGAGGGGAGTTTCCTGACTGTGATGGCCTAAGTCCCGACTGCTGATATAATGTTACTACAACACCAATGCAAATCTTAAAGACAGCGTCCCGCAAATCAATCTCGAGTCGAATCAACACCCTTCACGCAATCGAAATGAACCTTGAATAGTCTTGAAACTAACCGTTGAATGGTGAGTGTGCTGTAAACTCGATTTGTCCCGAGACTGATGGCTTAAAACCCGTCTTTATTTTTAACATTATTTTGTACTGACTCCATCTGAACTAGACGCTTTGTGAGACGACGAAGATGACGGACACCAATCTATATTCTTGTAGAAAAGAAACAAAAATCCGAAAGAAAACGAATCGGTCAGCCGATTTCGAATCGAACCGAATACCAACTTAAGATTCAAAATGGAATCGAATCTGGATATTTCTCTGGGACCTACTTACAGAATATAACTTTTTATACTGCAATAATCTACCAGCTGAAAACTATCTGACTACTTAACAGCTGCCATGTCACATTTATATCTAATACTCAGACTTCCCCCACAATCAACTGTTTTGTTGCAGTTTACTCAAGGCATCCGTAGTTCTATCCAACTATACTGTCTCAGTATCAATAGATACCACACTGTAAAAAATCACTAATGGAAATATTGTAAAAGAGCTGGCAATCTATTTGCCGACACTTCTTCGTAAAATATTACGGTGAAAAAATACAGTATTTAACTACTTTTGATAATGCCGAACTCTTCGGCGCTTTCAATATTGAGTAAAACGAGAGGAGGGGTTCTATTTAATTAAACAACACTTCAATCCGCAAAG
Organism: Pictodentalium vernedei; assembly: GCA_031216915.1. Taxonomy (NCBI): domain Eukaryota; kingdom Metazoa; phylum Mollusca; class Scaphopoda; order Dentaliida; family Dentaliidae; genus Pictodentalium; species Pictodentalium vernedei. Next base: position 135,932,285 of record CM062297.1, on the reverse strand, counting down.
TCAGTAAGGATGACGATGAAAGGACCTGATGGGCCACGGGATCCCCAGCAAGAAGGGTTGTATACAGACCAATTTTCTTGAAGTCATAACTCCGCAATTTCCGTGCATTGCTTTGCTATGGGGCTACCTGGATTTTAGTTTTACGTTCGTTGATTTACAGTACAGTCGCCTTGAACTGGTGGCAGTCCACGCGTTGGCAGTGATGTCCACGCATGCGTTTACCAGGTAACAAACGTTATCATCAGCAGAGTTTTAATTAATGAAGCACAGGGTTGTACCAGCGCTTCATTAATTACATTTTTGATGAATATTCCTGTAATACGTGTTTGGAATATATTATTATTGCGTCCATGGGAATATTGCCCACCCACAGAAAGTGACCAGTCCACGGTTACCCTACTGTATGCTGTATGTGTAGGTTACATAATAATATTAGTTACACAGTTTGTTGGTGGCCTAATATGGTATATATGGTGTCAGTTAATTCCATATTGGACTCGAGCGAATGGTATATATGGTGTCAGTTAATTTCATATTGGACGAGAGCGAAATATTAGGCCACCAACAAACTGTGTAACGAACATATCTTACTGACTGCTGCATCGATGCACAGAACTAATAACAACAACGATCAAAATTAAATGAGAGTATTCTCACAATGTGTTCACGTGTCTTTGCCTTGTTACAATTTATGGGGAAGTGTAACAAGGCAAATTCATACATACCAAACAGTTTCATTTCGAAGGTAACACGACACACATCCACAGAATATGAAGCCTTTTAAGTTGCCTAACCTGCACTTCTGACCAAATATGGGCTTCCAACAGTCAATCTTTCAACTTGAAGTGTTTATCGGCTGCCGCCATTTTCAATAATCAATGAACAAAGGGAGATTACCCATAGCTGCCAGCGTATATTGATGTTGACAGGCAGTATATGGTTTTATATGCTGTCTGCATGTGACGTCTTTGAACCAATGACATTCCCAGATACTTGTAGGAGGTAAGATATAATAAAATATAGTACGTGGGTTGTCTTGTACGAAACATCATGCGTATTGTTTGGAACCTAACAGATTATTGGCAGCATTACACCTGCTGATGTTGTGTGTTTTCCTGTTAATATTGTAGCCACCACATCTTAAAACCTAAGTAGTGCCTTCATAATTTCTGCATCCCAATACAAATAACCTCTGAGATGCAAGTGTTCAATAATTTAGAGTTGAAATCTCCAAGTATATTTCCACCACGCCAAACCCTGAACTGTTCAATAGATTCTACCACTGTTCGGCCTTGCTGGACAACTTTTGATATTTGAATTCTAAAAGGCGCTCGTATTATATAGGTTTTTTTCATTCTTAACCTTTTTTGTGAGGGCCAGTCCGCTCCTAGTAGACTAACTATTTTCACGTCTCAATTTTAAAGAATGTTAATACATCCCTGGAATGGAGCGGTGCGTGTTTCCTGCGGTTAAAGAGTATGAGTTACTGGTAAAATGCCACCCGTCAACCTACGTCTGATTTCCTCTAAGTGGGAAGCACACGTTTAGGCGAGTGGATAAACTTGACTTCATAAATATGTAGCAGGCGTGGTACTGACATAGATGCTGAAAGTGACGTTGAACACAAGTACACAAATAAATAAATAAATAGATTCCATTGTATTCAAAGTTTATTTATCTCCAACATCGAGACATGGTACTGGAAACGCAATATACAACAAAGACCATAAAGCCAGTGGCATAGCTAGGCTAACTGGTTGGGGGTTAAAATAATCTGGCAGCAATAGAGTTTTTTCTAACTAATTGTACCTCATGCAAAATAAACAGGATGCATCTGCAATACGTGACGGTCCACTCCGCCCCGCCCCGCCCCGCCCCGCCCCGCCCAGCCCCGCCGTCCCCCATCGGGAATTTGAAAAACAACCAAGAACTCGTTTCGTGTCAATTGAGGCACCTTGGGTGCATCACTAAGAATTAATGATTCAAAAAATGTAGGCACAACTTTAACAAAATGACAAAGAAATACCCGGCCGAGAGGAGGACAACCTGCTTCAGGAACTTCGTGTGTGAGTGGTATATCAGGTTGACATTCCAGATGGAAATTGACTTGAACTCTATTATGCTTTCACGTCTATAGCGTGTAAGTAGCTAACTTGGAAATGAAACACAGAGCCACAACATACGTTAAATAATGATTATATAAATGAAATCAAACAAACCTTCTGCTGGTTTGAAGCACTCTTTGAACTGACTTCGGTTAAATGCCGGCATTCTCCATTCGGCTAAATATAAAATGAAGATACAAATTATTAAAAACTAAAATCTCAAATGTCAAGAATTTCATTTTTACGGTTTCAGGAGACACTTCGTGGCCGAAAATTTACACACGCGAGAGAGAAAGGAATATGCAAATGCAATAACACATTTATATTTTTCTCAAGTAGCGGATCGTACCACACTGTGAACGGAACGACGGCTTCGTACCTCTTTGTTCTGGTCACCATACACGTTGTCTGCTGAAATTATCGTTAAACCCCATTACACAAACTCTAAGAACAATTGGGGTAAAACTCAACCCAAATTAACTGGGTGTGGAGAATATGAACCCAATTAGGTGTATATTCACTCAGCCCAGTTGTTATGAGTTGATTTTTAACCCAATAGGTTTTGGAGTGCACACAAACTTCGATGCGAGGGAGGGGGGTATTTTGAGTAGGCCAAAGACAAGGGTTAAGTACATCTTTAAAGACTATTCCGTTATTCCTTAGTAGGAAATAAAAACGCAAAATCTGCGGTATTCCACGAAGTTCATACTCATCCGTGTGTACGTTTTATTCTTCTTTTTCTCTCTATACACGCTGGGTATATCAACAGGCAAACGTACCAAATTAAATGTTTCACAAACTTACTGAGTAACGTGGCTTAGTGACCGATCATCATACTGTAGTAAGCATTCCTGGAATCGGATATAAGGAATAAAACCACGCCACCACCAACTCCATCTAAAACCTGGAACACGTGCGTCCGTTGTAAAATAGACCTAAATCTCACAATGAGTCTACTGAACTGGAATCAGAGTCGATGACTGAGAACCATGCACCACATTCTCCTCTATTAAAATCCACAGAGTTTCATGTTATTTTAATCGTGCTTCTTCAAACTAATCTGAAAGAAACTCAGTCCAAACCAGACGAAATGTGCCAGAAATAATGTCGGAGTTTAGGGCAAATAAAATGATCAATGCAGATGATGATCAAATATCCTTTGCCGTTGCTACTGCTGGTCGGATTACCTCATTTGGAGTAGCTACTACAAGTTTACTTTCATTGCTTGATAAGTATTGCAGCCTGCGTTCATGCGTTCAGGTCGACAATGGGTAGGGACGATATTGCATTACTTTCTCTCTCTCTCTCTCTCTCTCTCTCTCTCTCTCTCTCTCCTCATTGCAGTTTTCACTCAAACTCAAGATGAAGAACTCTCTGTCCTTGCAACTTCGTGAAAGGTTGATTTAGCGAACGTCTGATTAATGATATTGTGTTTTGCTGGTTACCTTCATATCCCGTGCTCCACGTGTTTTGCTGGTTACTTTGGTATCCCGTGCTGCACTTGAAATGTGCAGTTGTACCAATGTGACTTGTGCCCTCTGCACTCAGGAATCGCCCTACCTGCGGCAACGTTGTTGATGTGCATGCTAATTAAGTAATTGGTAAAATAACAAGTCAGTTCACAAAAAATGTGTCGCGCCTTTTTCAGATTCGATTCGGAATTGATGTCGTTGATTCCCCATTCGATTCGAGGATAGAAATTCGGATTTACAGAGCCCATCTCGTCAAGTAGTATGTCTCGTATGTTTGGGGCCATATTTGGGAGATGTCATCGGGGGATCTCATGTGACGTCATAGTCGCGTGACCCAGTGGCGCCATGTTGTGTCGTCATGGTAACCTGCGTGAGCGGCCATGTTGTGACGTCATCACCATAGTGACACGCGCAGCACGCGTTGTTAGGGTGATACGTGTTTCCGTCGTCCATTTTGTATACTGGAGGCCGCCATCTTGGTTTCCATGGTAGCACGTGATTGCTATGTTACCCATTTTTTTCTGCAATGGGGCGGGGTATGTTTAGAGAGTATGTTCCTTTGTACAGGAGTATTTTCTGGAACGACTTCCCTGGTTAATTACCACAAACAACCCGACAAGTTTTTCTATTCCGAATTCTTCCAGAATCCTCTGCTTCTATATATATGCAATAGTTTATGTCTATCTGGCCATGTTCCTTTATTCTAGAGTATACTCCAGTAGCGGAGAAGGGCCTATCAGTTGGAACAGCTTTATTTATTATTACTATATTTAGCTATTTCTGGCCTATTCTTGTTAGTTCTGACCCTATTCCAAGTACTCTTGTTGTTTCATTTATTAGATCATTTATATAACTAATCAATCAGATTGCTTAATTTCCCATAATGCAGAGTTATCTCCCTTGTGTATAATAAAAGCCTATATTCAATGGTCATATTCACAGGCACCCCTTTTATCTGAAAAACATATGGCCTTCGGCACCCCTTTTTTTCTAAAATAAGGCTAAGAGTCGTAGTAAATTATTCCTCATTAGCCGATCGCTTTGTACTATTCTATGACTGGAAAAGGGACTACGTTATGGCAGGTCAAGTGGTATGTGGAAGAGGGGGTGGGGGTAATGCTGGCAGTATAGAACAGCAATGTAGTATGGACGATATATACCTCTGTGGGCCCCTTCAGGTCCCATGTTAGCTCTTAGTACTATCAATCCACCTGATGGTCCATGTTATCCTATGAGTGGTATAGGTAGTATACAATGCTAGGCATAGGGGTATTGTTGATAGGGGTACTGCCTGTTGGTTTAGAACGGTACTATAGTATGGGCGGTATATACACCTATTAGTGCTTGGTACTATTAACCAACCGATTGCTTTGTTTTATTATATGGCTGGTATATGTAGTACGTTGTGGTAGACCTAGTGATTTTGCGGGGGTGGGGGTAATGCTTGGTAGTTTAGAACGGTAGAATAGCATAGGCTGTTCGTATCCCTGTAGGTCTTTTGCTGGCCCTTGGTACTACTGATCCACCAGGTGCTTCATATTATTGAGCGGTATTCTGGGGCGGGTCAATGCCTGGTAATACAGAACGGCATCAGAGTATGGTTGCTATATTCCCTTGTAGGTTCCATCCTAACCGTTGATATTATTAACTTACCAAATGCTTTGTATCATCCTGTTACTGGTAAGGTGGTACGTGATAGCAGTAGTTCTGACCCTATTCCAAGTACTCTTGTTGTTTCATTTATCTAGATCATTTATATAAATTATAACTAACCAATCAGATTGCTTGATTTCCCCTAATCCGTATGCAAAGTTATCTCCCTTGTGTATAATAAAAGCCCATATCCAATGAGGATAAGAGTCGTAGTAAAAATCCCTCATTGAGGTATAATTTACTACGACTCTTATCCTGATTTCAGAAAAAAGGGGTGCCGAAGGCCCTATGTTTTCAAAAAGGGGTGCCGAAATTGGGGTGCCTTCTGGAGAATGCCTTTTTTTCTGAAATGAGGATAAGGGTCGTATTAAAAATCAGTCAATGAGGTATAATTTACTACGACTCTTATCCTCATTTCAGAAAAAAGGAGTGCCGAATGCCATATGTTTTTCAAAAAAAGGGTTGCCGAAATTTGGGTGCCCGGTTGTGGTAGACCTAGTGATTTTGTGGGGGTGGGGGTAATACTTGGTAGATTAGAACGGTAGAATGGCATAGGCTGTTCATATCCCTGTAGGTCTCTTGCTGGCCCTTGGGACTACTGATCCACCAGGTGCTTCATATTATTGAGCGGTATCCTGGGGTGGGGTCAATGCCTGGTAATACAGAACGGCAGCAGAGTATGGTGGAGTATACCGCCCATACTATAGTACCGTTCTAAACCACCAGGCAGTACCCCTACCAACAATACCCCTATGTCTAGCATTGAATACTACCTATACCACTCATAGGATAACATGGACCATCAGGTGGATTGATAGTACTAAGAGCTAACATGGGACCTGCAGGGGCCCACAGAGATATATATCGTCCATACAATATTGCTGTTCTATACTGCCCGGGGATATAGGCTTTTATTATACAAAAGGGAGATAACTCTGCATACAAATTATGGGAAATCAAGCAATCTGATTGGTTAGTTATAATTTATATAAATGATCTAGATAAATGAAACACCAAGAGTACTTGGAATAGGGTCAGAACTACTGCTACAACGTGAAACCTTACCAGTAACAGGATGATACAAAGCATTTGGTAGGTTAATACTATCAACAGTTAGGATGGAACCTACAGGGGAATATAGCAACCATACTCTGATGCCGTTCTGAATTACCAGGCATTGACCCCACCCCAGGATACCGCTCAATAATATGAAGCACCTGGTGGATCAGTAGTACCAAGGGCCAGCAAGAGACCTACAGGGATATGAACAGCCTATGCCATTCTACCGTTCTAATCTACCAAGTATTACCCCCACCCCCGCAAAATCACTAGGTCTACCACAACGTACTACATATACCGGCCATATAATAAAACAAAGCAATCGGTTGGTTAATGGTACCAAGCACTAACAGGGGCCTATAGGTGTATATACCGCCCATACTATAGTACCGTTCTAAACTACCAGGTAGTACCCCTACCAACAATGCCCCTATGCCCAGCATTGAATACTATCTATACCAGTCATAGGATAACATGAACCATCAGGTGGATTGATAGTACTAAGGGCTAACATGGGACCTGCAGGGGCCCACTTAGGTATCCATACTGTATTGCTGTTCGATACTGCCAGGCATTACCCCCACCCCCACTCCACAATACCACTTGACCTGCCATAACGTAGTCCCTATACCAGTCATAGAATAGTACAAAGCAATCGGCTAATGAGGTATAATTTACTACGACTCTTAGCCTCATTTCAGAAAAAGGGGTGCCGAAGGCCATATGTTTTTCAGATAAAAGGGGTGCCTGGGAATATGGCCATTGGATATAGGCTTTTATTATGCACAAGGGAGATAACTCTGCATTATGAGAAATTAAGCAATTTGATTGATAAGTTATATAAATGATCTAGATAAATGAAACAACAAGAGTACTTGGAATAGGGTCAGAACTAACAAGAATAGGCCAGAAAGAGCTAAATATAGTACTAATAATTAAAGTTGTTCCAACTGATAGGCTCTTCTACGCTACTGGAGTATACTCTAGAATAAAGGAACATGGTCAGATAGACGTAAACTATTGCATATATAGATAGAAGCAGAGAATTCTGGAAGAATTCGAAATAGTAAACTTGTCGGGTTGTTTGTGGTAATTATCCAGGGAAGTCGCTCCAGAAAATACTCCTGTACAAAGGAACACACTCTCCGAACATACCCCGTCCCATTGCAGAAAAAATGGGTAACATAGCAACCACGTGATACCATATAAACCAAGATGGCGGCATCCAGTATACAAAATGGACGACGGAAACACGTATCACCCAAACAACACGCGCTGCGCATGCGCACTAACACCACGTATCACTATGGAGATGACGTCACAACATGGCCACTCGCGCGGGTTACCACGACAATACAACATGACGCCACTTGGTCACGTGACTATGACGTCACATGATATCCCCCGATGAGATCCCCCAAATATGGCCCCAAATAGACGAGAGATACTACTTCGTCATAACCACCAACAAGCTCGCACGCCCCAGTCTAAATATCCAAGGGATTGGACGCTGTTATGGCCTACAATCATTCTAACCGTTAAATAGCCCATCGCCTATGTTCAGAGTTACTCGTCTGGAATATTTCAGTTGGTCGGGAAAGCGAACCTATGGTTCGCTTTTCCGACCAAATGACATATTTCAGACAAATAAATCTAAAAACCCATGAAGATTCATTTTCTTCAAATTAACCCAAGAAATATTGCTCAGTCGAGACTTGATTTGACCGAATATTTGAATGAAGACTCAATACAGCGTTAGCTTTATAATATTAATATCTTCATATTTTCAAAGCGAATTAAATACTTGAACTGTAGTGTGCGTGAAAATTTCTACGAAACGTGGGTAAACAAATCACCCATAACCGCGCCGAATTCCGAACAGAATTAGACTGGAGCATCGACAGTAAGGGCTACCTTCCGGATAAATATGCTGTTCAAGTCAACCAAACTCTCAAGCCACCAGTCTAATTCTGTTCGGAATTTGATTCTGTTATGGACTATTACCCGCTTTTGTGTAAAACGTGCGCCATGACAATCGTTGGAGTAATGTGATGCCCCTTTACTTACAGAGGTTGTACAAGCATTATATCTCCTTCCCCAGTTATAGATATTCTAAACAAAAGGCATTTAATTTCCTCTGAAGACAGCAAGATATAAACATAATATGTGGATCTCCCCGGTGCATGTCTTAATAACTACAACGTGCGCTGATGCGGAAATTAAATTAGGAACCCAAAACACCATTTTGTGGAACTGATCCAAAACACCATATATGGCTCTGTGTGTTGTGGGCCGGGACTTATCAACATGAATGAGTATATATAGTTTACCTTCTCTTCCCGGCTGGCAGCAACCACACTTTTTCAGGACTTCTTCATATATGCATTCTCTTATGCACATGTTTTCGCTGTACTTCCCATGATATTTCAAAGGATTTACGTCATTATTATCATCGAAGCAGTATTTATCCCTCACTTTATACGGTTTCGGCAAATACACAGTCTTCAAAAGAGAATAATAGGTTACTATACGTTTATTTATTGGGGGTTGGGCAGTCGGGGACTCCTCGTTTCGGACTGTTTTAAGGAAACCAGAGAACTCGGAGAGAACCGCCGAGCAACAGCGAGCAATTGTGAGGCCCCCAACGTACTAACACAGCACAAGCAGGGTTAGCATTGGTTGAAGACAAGCACACCATCGACATGCACTACGCCTTAGTACACAGCGCGGCCGTGTCCTTACGTGGGCAATCGGGATGAAGTGCCTTGTCCAAGGACATAAGGCAATTACTCCTGGTGGGGATAGAATCGTGAACCTTTTGGTTTGAAGTTCAATGCCATAGCCACTGAGCCACCGCGCTCCCTATTTAAGGAATAGTGCATGGCTTGGAGTTGACTACGCCCATATAGTGCCCATCGGAACGTATCACCTCGGAAAACTTTGCGGCTATTCTTGCGACACTAAAAAAACGAACTGTATATTTTTTTATGTAAATCGAATTGTCTAATTGGTTGCCGGGATTTTCTGCCACCATTTTGGATAAATCATTGCTTTGTACGTTTTTATAACCAGAAAATGCATATAGTACCCGTGCTAAAAATAGAAAACATATAGTGCCCGCATGTAGTGACACTTCAGCTCTGTGCTGGACAACTACACGAAATAGGGTATCACCTTTCAGTCAATCAGAATGCAAGGAAGTCACGTGAGGTATAATATCACACCATAGATGCAATCAAGACTGCAGCGCAAGAATAATGTTTGGTTTAATGGTTTGAACGGTAAAATTCGGAACTGAAACAACATTACTTGTCTTCAATGATAGCCGATTTACTTGCGGATCTGGTTATCAAGAGTTTTTTTTAAACTCTATGAATGTTTTTGTTTTCTAATTGTCCATCGGTCGTAAAACGTACAGGCTATAAAATTAAACTATAATTTCACCAAGTTGGATGATAAATTGTTGAATTTCATGGACATGTTACACCAAAAACAGTCACTCGTAATTGTCTTTTGAAAAGTGGATCTGTGTTTTAAATCTGATCAAGGCTACATTCAATGTACTTCTGGTGAATTAATTAAGAAATGATTTTTAGTCACGTTAGTGTAAACCGAGTCATCGCTATTCTATCCGACACTGTGTGCATTATCCCATGTTGGAGCTTCAAAATTGGCGTCTGTCAAAAGTTGAACCCACTGATTCAGATTCCGTAATATAGTCAATGTTTGAGATTTCTACAGAATAAATGAGAATGTCGGACACCTGTGGACACCTGTGTAGGACAAGCCACAAGTCGCGGCACACAAATAACAACATCGTACGTGGGCAGGTTCACATTTTGTCTTCAAACATCGCTCAACGGTATATTTCCAACACACAAAGTGTACAATAATGGAGATGAAGCTCCCTAGTACTCTTGCTAAAACACTTCCTCACTCTAACTGTGTTAGAAATTGTATTTGGCTTGTAAAAAGTGTCAGGTCTGAAACTTTCCACAAGCTGTGGTCATGACAGTATTTTCGTTAATTAGGGCACCTGGGTCACGGCTGGAAAATGTAGAGTTTATCGTGAATAAATTATGTTACTGGAGACCCTTGTAACTAGAAAGCAGGACAGTTTTCAGTGTCAAGTGACCGAACATTCTCAAATGTGTACAACAGGAAGAACCACAAACAAAGTGAGTTCTATCCTACACACTTGCCAGATTTTAAGCGCCGTTTTTATTCGTTAGAGACTGGAAACGGTCCGTTTTTTTTAAATTCCGAAAATGTAAAGTAGTCGCGTGAATTTTCTCGTGATTTCGCGAACATATTTCTTATTCCTAACACCCACTTTAAAAGACAAATACGATTTTAACACAGCATGGGAAATTTGTGCTAGTATGTTGATGACCCATTTCCCCGTAGCAGGGTAAAGGTGAGTCGCTCTAACATGCCGCTGATCGAACATTAAGTAAACCTATTATTGTGCCGCCATCTTGATATATCCTGTCCCGTACGGATATCTGGCCGTGAATGACGGAGGAGTTTGTTTTGCAACCACACCGCCCAGTATTGCTTCTGAAACCGTGTTTGAATGTGGTTAAATAAAGGCTACTTGAATATTGGATTTGATGTGTTGAGACAAAACTACATATTTTGTAATCCCCAATGAAGATCTGTCGAAAATATTAGCTCTTAGCTAAAGCTAAAGTGGAAAGAAACTGAAGTACGACCGCCGTGGACTGGTCACTTTCCACGAGTGGGCAATATTTCCACGGACGCTTATAACACTAGATTCCAAACACCAATTACAGGAATAATCATCAAAAATGTAATTAATGAACGGGTACAACCAATGAACACCACTGCCCACGCGTCGATTACGACCAGCCCATTGTGCTGTAGAAACGTTTTAAGCATATTCAGATTTTATCCACATTGAAAATGCTGGTACAATTAATTGATGAATACCTCACTTGCTCTCTATCATTTTATATTGAATAATTTTTAGTTATTTCTAGTTATCATCCTTTCAATTTAGACACAGATGAATTGTAATTTCTACTTTTTGCTTCCACGTATTATTAAGAGACACATACAGTTAAAACTAAAAGTCCCGTCGCGAACTGTGCGCTTATGTAGGCTTAATTGAGCGCAATTGCCATATCAAATGGCATCCAAAGCACGGCAGGTTCTCCTGATCACTCATAGCAAACACAGGCAATGTTTCTGCCAATGGACCTCCGGGTTACCCGGGGGTCCATTGTCAGAAACATTGCTTGTGCACAGGCTATATGTACAGAATTTGCTAGCCTTACTATGGTCTTAACGCGTAGATTAACGCGCAGATCGACGTGCTATTTGTGCGCGTTTCCTGACAGGACTTCTAGTTTTAACTGTACAAGCACGGATCAGTGTTGCCGAATTTCACTTCGGACATGGGTGTAATGAAGATGAGCGATCTGGGTACAATACAATAAGACTTTTGCAATTGTATTTTCTAGAATTGTATTTTCTAGGTATGACTTTGAATGGGTTAAAGGGAGCGCGGTGGCTCAGTGGTAGACTGTTGGACTTCTATGCCAGAGGTCCAGAGTTCGATTCCCGTCCGGACGACCCGCGTTGTGTCCTTGGGCAAGTCACTTTATCCCGGTTACCTACATGTGGTGTACTAAGGGGTACTGCACGTCGATGGTGCACATGTCTTCTTCTTTTGTGACCAACTGTACAATGTGATCTTAGTCCAAGTATCCAAGCTAAGCTCAAATCTAGTTAATCATTACCAGCAAGAGGGAGTTAATGCCTAAGACTCCAAATCCGACGAAATAGTGTGTAAATCACTGATGACGGGGGTGGGGGAGAGGGCACACGATTGCACCCGGGGGTGGGGGAGAGGGCACACGATTGCACCCAGTGGTGTCATCGCTTGCATCCCTTATTTACGACCTGGGGTCAGTACTGTAAAACGTTTACATTTGTACTTTCGTGAATTGTATTTTCTGTCTTTGATAAGTAAGACCTGAAAGAATTCATTAGCGTTTCAGAAGGCGTGGCAATTTACCGGTAGGTAAATTGACACGTCTTTTAATAGGCTTATGGTCAATATCAGTCATTTGGATACAGAACGGTCGTTGTGGCCTAATCATTTTCCACGGCGGGGGAATATTTCCACGGACGTAATAATATTAGACTCCAAACACTAATTACAGGAATAATCATCAACAATTTAATTAATAAAGCACCGGGTTTCACCCGGTGCTTCATTAATTCAAATTTTGCTGATGATGATTTTTATTACCTGATAAACCCATGCGTGGACATCATTTTATTTATTTATTGGGGTTTAAGGTCACATGTTTCTGCACGATGGCTAACGATGACCGTAACAGTTTTACGGGTGGAGGAAGCCGGAGTACCCGGAGAGAACCGGCGAGCAACTGTCAGCTCCCCAACATACTAACTCCACACAAGCAGGGTTAGCATTGGTTGAAGGCAAGTGCACCATCGACGTGCAGTACGCCCTAGTACACGACGTCACCGCGCCCCCACACGGGGGGGGGGGAGTGTCTTGCCCAAGGACTCAACGCGGTTGCCGCAGGTGGGGTTCGAACCGAGGACCTCTCGGCTTGCAGCCTGCACCTCTGTCTACTGAGCCACCGCTCCCCCCACGTGCGTGGACACCACCGCTCACGCGTGAATAACGACCAGTTCACGGTGACGGTGCTGCACACAGGCAGAAAATACTATTTTAGAAAACACAATTGTAGAAGTTTTATAGTATTGTTCCTTGGCTCCAGGTGGAACCCCAAATTCTTTTGCTGAGATTTTCGAACTGCTTCCGATGCTATTTTTGGAGATATTTACAGTTGATGTTCAGGCGTTAGTCGACGCCAATGGTCTTTCAGTCCCACCAAACTGTACCTAGTGAATTATAATACCTTTGTAGGTTTTACGCTAACGTAAACGTCCAGTCCTGGAGACATGTGCGTTGCACTCGTGGTAACAATGTTAGGATCAACATCCGCATCATGTACTCCTAGCTGAAATTAATACAAATAGTGTGTTAACAATACCGCGCGAAAACTCTGGACTTGTGGTTCATTCTGTTGTATGTAATGGTGAATTATATTCATTTGTTGAAAGAGATTATACGTTTCAATGGTACGGCATAGCATGGCAGATATCCTTTTCGGGTTAGAAGGCTGCACAATTACATTTATAGAAACAGTCAAAACGCTCAGTTTCATAAACATTATAGTATTTCAGCCTACTTTTCTTATTAGATGCTTAGATAATCTATTTCTTACCATATAAGTGGTATATTACTGCTGCAAGAAAATAGAGTTTGTCACGGAAAAGTACCAGCTCCGTCGGTACTCTCCAGGTGTTGAGGCTTACAAATAATATTGTGAATTTGGTTTTCTATTACTCTTAAATTGTACTTAGTCTTTTTTTTTATAAGTTACGGTTAATTCAATTGATTTGTCAGTAAGAAATGATTTTCTTCGTAAACATGACTCAATTTACTCTGTGGAAATGAAACTCAGTGGATGCAGCGAATAGTCAATTACTCAGCTAACCGTCGATTATTATTTCCTTAAACGATTATTGTTTTTAATCGATGATCGATAAATCTTCACGAACAAGTTTTTGTCGACGATAATATAAACTGCCCATAACCATCCACGTGCTATGTACATAAATTTGTCAATGGCAGCAGCATGTGGCATCAATGTGTACAACTAAACTATTCTATCCGATTGAATAAGAAAAATAATATGAAGATTTTTTTCCTTGAATCAACGCAACAGACGCTTCCCAAACGAGTCTTGAGTTGACAGAATCTTCATCGACATCAGCCTTTCTATCAACATGTTTGTTCTCTAAATAATCGTAAACATATAGAATATACCCATAGTAGCTTGGTGTACCAAATGTTCACCACGAGTGGTGGAGTGGTGTTAACCATGATAGTCAGATTAGTGAGGGTTTAAATGTAGAATAATAAGTGTTTAAATGTAGAATAAATCAGCATTCACGCGTGTGATTTTAATTTTGTTTACATGAGCACCGGTGGACGGTACTTCCACTGGCAATCGTACAGCCAAAACAGAATACGAAACGCGCAGATTATGTGGTCTTTTTTTCATTTTAATAACATAATGTCATACTATTTCGAGTTATGAATCCTTTATTAACATGAGACAACGTATCTTTGTTAATTTTTGGTATCTTGTGAGGTAAACTTATTTAAAAACGTAATAAATAATTGCCGGTTTCATTGCACTCTTCACAAGGCGACGAGTGATCAATTTAGACAAGTTTGCATTCAAGGCGAGGTCACCTAATGTCAAATTGGATGTAGTTTCACTGTAGGTGTAAACTTTAACTATTGAACTCCCATTGCTGACGTGCTCACCCCGGTTGGTGTGTGAAGCTAAAATTTATGTCATAGGCGTTTTATATACTCCCCCAAAAAAGACAGTGTGCATGCTAAAAAATAACACTAAAAAAGATATATATCAATTTCATTCATGGAAATTTTATTCAATCACAGATGAATCAATTTGTGATCAACACGAGAAATTTCATTACGCTACGACGAATATTTTTGGTGCCATGGAGAGTCAAAGACACTAAGGGTCATTCACAAAAGTCACACACTCAATATCTGGTATGACCTCCGTCTGCATCGACTACTGCTGTGCATCTACGACTCATGGAAGCGAACAAGTTAGCATGGAAGTGTTGTGGGATATTGTTCCATATTCTGATAAGCTGTCTTTGGAGTTCCACAAGCGTTGACGGTGCATGGGGAAGCCGGCGTAGCTAACGTTTCATTTCGTCCCATACGTGCTCAATGGGTGAGATATCGGGCGAATTTGCGGGACAGGGAAGAACATCCACTTGTTGTTGCTGCAGATGCTGTTGAACAACACGAGCTGCATGGGGTCGGGCGTTGTCCTGCTGTACAATGACGCCGGAGCCGTGACGTTGCAGAAATGGGACAACAGCAGGTGTAAGCACTTCATCACGATATCTGGCTGCATTGAGATTGCCATCAATAATGACCAGCTCAGTTCTGTTACGGGCAGTGATGCTACCCCACACCATGAGAGACCCTCCCCCATAACGGTTTCGCTCCACAACACATGGATCTGCGTAGCGTTCGACGTCTGTACACTCTCGGGCGGCCATCTGATGATGAAAGATGGAAACGACATTCATCTGTGAATAAAACACGTCGCCACCAGTGTAAGGGATGCCTGTGATGTTGTCTACACCACTGCAGTTGAGCACGACGATGACGTAACGTCAAAATCGGACGAATTGCAGGTCTTCGAGGACGTAAGCCGTATTCTCTCAGCCGGTTGATTACTGTTTGAGGATGTATCCGTCTCTGGTTAGGGATGTTTCTGGCTGTCGTCGTTGCCGTTTGTTGCCGGTTCCGGAGATGGACGACACGGATATACCGATCTTGTGCAGGGGTGGTAACTCGGGGTCTCCCGGAGCGGGGTCGGTCTCGAACGTCATCATGTTGTGCATGTCGATGGACTAGCCTGTCTACAATGTTACGGTGGCAGTTCAAATGCTGGACAACCTCTCTGTGTGTTCTGCCAGCTCTAATCACACCCAGGGCAAGGAGACGTTGATTCATTGTCAATCTTGGCATGCTAATGTGGAGTCGTTTTAACAGCAGCGCAAGTTTGAATGTGAACGATAGGAAGGCCTTACTTTAGTGTTTAAATACCCAAGGATTCACACTGCTGCATGAATTTTCAGACTCTCCACGTGCAAAACATGCCTTTTCACAAACGTGCAGCACGTCATTTAACGTTAATTCAATTTTAACGGGGAAAGCTGTTTCTGTGTTCAATATAACTTATTCATGAGCAGGTTAACACTCTTTACACCAACGAAATTATTTTTTTGGAGTTTGATCAATTTCTGCAATGCACACTTTCTTTTTTGGGCGAGTATATATAGTAGAATAGGTGATCATGGTATAAAAAGAGGCTCACGACAGCTGTAGTAATATGATTATGTCACGTAATTCCTTTGTTAAACGTTTGGTGTTATCAAGGCGAATTAAGTATTTATTGATTGCAATATCTATTACTGGAGCCGACCGAAATATATTTCTGTGAGTAAAGGAACATCAGACTAAATCAGCGGTAGTTTGTGCCTAAAGTCCTCGAAAAGTGCGTGAACAAGCAGTCCATAACGTTGAATTCCTTCTATAATTACAATGATGGCCTCAGAACTTCAATGGAAGGTAGTTGGAAACAAACGTCCGCCTGAGTGTAGACTGATTGATTCCACATATTCACCAAAGTTGAACATGGGGATAAAAACTTACTAACGCATCCTTGGTTGCCATGAAGCTTGCATGAAGTAACGTCGACTAGCCTGATGTACCAAGCGCAACCATTCTGTATGAAAATGTATCTTTCAGTATGTTCACAATTTACCGTTTTAGATATATTTGTTTTTACTTTTATATATACGAAGTGAGTATCAGTTTAAACACGGGCCAAGTTTGTCATTATCAAAAGTACAGGAGAGCCATAATGGTTAGTCGCTAATGACTCCCAGGGGGCATTTTGGCTCAACATAATTAATCTAAGAAAAAAAATTTCAAGATCGTTTTTCTTCACTGTATCTACATATCTAAGTTTTTTAGATGCAATGCCAGTAATGCAGGTTTCAAATTCTGACATAAGATACCCAACAAGTAATCTCTAAAATGTTAAGTTCAAAATTCTTATTTCGAGTAGCAATTTTTAACTTAACCTTTCAGTTTTGGCAGTACCTTGTGCATAACAACATGATTGGACGCTGAGATTATAACAGCTCTTCGTGTTTTCATATTCCTAACGTAACAAAATGTTTTACTACGAACAGAAGTCACTCGAGAAGTAAACACGTGCGATGGAAGTCGGCTGACGTGATCGAAAACCATTTATTTGCAATTCCTCCAGATAATTACTTGTAGTCCATATTAATTGAGTAGGCAACCAATGCGCCGCATTTGAAAGGTGACATCGAGCGACGTCATAACCTTTCTGTAAAGAATGTTGACTCAGGAAGGCGATACAAATAGTTTCGGGCCTCACGCACAAACTGACATTCATCGCACTTGGAAAACGTTGTGAGGAGGACAGATACCTCACGGAGACTATTGACTGAAGGATATCATCCGCGTCAAAGTGACACATCTGATGGGAGAAGATATACCTCTGAACTGCCCTTTAATGTTAAAAACAATGAGCTGTGCTCCATAAGAGTTGTTGTTTGGGATGATAAATCAGACCTCACTGCCATGACAACGAAACATTTTGTATAGGCTTAATTGGGGTTTACCATTCTTCAGTTAACTTTCATCGTTAAATTAGAGGACAGCCGGTAGAATTATCGACTAACTTTCAGTTTTTGTTGACAACTAGTCGATTGTACAAATTTAATGATCGTTGCGTCTCTGGTAGAATTGTATTATGTTGGTTTGTCATAACAAAGGAATGTGTGGATCCGAACTTGGAAACAAATAACCATACCAAACACGTAATCCCGGTTGTCCATGCCGTAGCACAATGGCGCTATGTACAGTTAAAACTGGAAGTCCTGTCATGAAATGCGCACAAATATCACGTTGATCTGCGCGCTAAACTACGCGTTATAACCGTAGTAAGGCTATCAAATTATGTACATATGGCCTATAAACAAGCAATATTTCAGCCAATGGACCTCCGGGTAACCTAGGGGTCCATTGGTAGAAACATTGCCTGTGTTTGATATGAGTAACCCGGAGAACCTGCCGTGCTTTGGATGCCATTCGATATGGCAATTGCGCGCAATTCCTACGCGCAATTAAGCCTAGATAAGCGCACAGTTCGTGACAGGACGTATATTTTTAACTGTACTAAGATGTTCTGCACGTCGGTGATGTACTTGCCTTCAACCACTGCTAACTCTTCATGTGCACAGTTATCAAGTAGGTTAATCTGATAGTTGCTAGCTCCTGCTCACTGGCTCTCTCTTGATTATTGAACCTCCTTGTGAATACAAAACTCATTCGACCACTTATCTGTTAATTACGCTCTTTAGCGAAGTACAATTCAGCATTTTATTGCTGTAAAGGTTTACACAATGGATATGTCCTATTTTTAATTTAGTGCAATGTTTCAACTGTTATTGCAGGCACATTGGTTCATTGGGGTTCGCATCCAATATACTCTCATGTCTGACCAATATGATACCACGTTTTGTTGGCTACCGGGACATGCTGGTATCCCCGGTAACAAGAGGGCAGCAAATCCAGCGAAACTGGCTTTAAACAAGCATATCACTGATTTTAAAATTCATTTTGGTGATTATAAACCACATATCAGTAACTACGTCAAATATATGCAGCATGCGGATTGGGGTGGAGCGCCAAATAACAAGTTGCATCGCGTCCGAATGATATATCTTCTTCTAGTAGCCATTGTAGAAAAGATCATTTGGTTCTGACACAATGCCATATTGACCGAACAAGACTTACACATTCCTTTTTGTTAGAGGGAAATACAGTACGTGGAGAGTGTATTATAACTAAATCACCCGCAGAGTGGAGATTCCACCCAAGCAATAACTGCAAATTTGTTGCAAATCATAACAAGCACAAGCAAGGTTCCATCCAATGGACCTCCAGGTTGAACCCGGAGGTCCATTGCCTGAAACATTGCTTGTGTTTTTTCTCGATATATACACAATTTGAAAGTTATTGTTCAGGTGATAACTCCACTCCGCGGATGATTTAGTTACAATCCACTCTCCACGTACTGTATGCGACAAGAGTGTGTTCCTTGTCAACAGTTGTTGATAGTGTATGTGAGTGCGGTGGCTCAGTGGTTACGGCATTGTACTTCAAACCGAAAGTTTCACAGTTCGATACTCGCCAGGGGCAACCGCGGTGTGTCTTTGGGAAAGACACTTAATCCTGATTGTCCACGTGTGGGCAGGGTGGCGCTGTATACCGAGGTGTACTGCACGCCGACGGCACATTTGTCTTCTACCAATGCTAAATCTGCTTGTGTGGAGTTAGTACGTTGGGGAGTCTGGCAGTTGCACACCGCTGCTCATTTGTCCTCCCCGGGTACTCCGGCTTTCTCTACCCGTAAAACTGTCCGACACGATGTGACAATGTCTGTTGAAAATGTCGTTAAGCGACGCACCCCCCCCCCCTCTCCCCCCGAAACAAAAATAGTTTACAGTAGAACGCATTGTTTTACATCGGACTGATTTTAGTTATGTCAGTGGGGAGCTTTTCCTTCATACTAGGACCTATTTTGTCATACCATCTCGCACAAAATTGTATCACTTCTTAGAGAAATCAACCTTTTTAATAAATTTTAAACTTGTTTTTATTTTTTTAAACTGGACTTTTCAAGTTAAAAGTTATAAGGTATTCACTTTTGTGGTACCATCACACAGCACTGTTCAAACTGCTCATGTCTTTGGCATTCTTTTGCAATAATTTACTAATTCCTAATCAGTCATTTTCCTTCGTAACTGACAATGCAAGTGATATTGAATATACAATCGCGAGGGTGTTCACGAGGGCTTTGCTCGAGTGAACATGCCTGAGTGATTGTCAATATCACGAGCTGATATGGTGTAAACGACTTGTCACAGAGTTGATTTCTTAGCGACAATCAAAAGAAGAGCAATCAGGAAGAAAGACTCATTATCAAGTCTAGATTAAATTAACTTAATTTGACATATTTTCTCATTCTTTTCAATAATTTGTTTCTTTGAGTCGGCAAAATCTTGCTATTTAATTATACGGAAAACGTCATTTGTTATCGAACATTTTAAAATGTGTGAAACATTGAAAAATATCACCCGGCGAGGTAGTTCAAAATAGTGCGTGAATGGGTTCAGATACTTTTACCCTTTGAACTCTGGTGGCATCTTTCACGTCAGTTCAATGACAGCAAACAGAATAGTCCATATTCATTATTTAGGGATAGACTAACTATTATTTTCAACGTGCAGCCCCAAGGCTGCACGTTGAAAATATTGATTAGTCTACCCACACTCGCACTTAGCACCCATCATACTTAATGGAATTATGGCGTATCATGTTCCCGGTTCGAAAGACAGTCGGGGACAGCGTGAATACAGATCACTGAAATATTTTCACGTGTTTCTGTTTATGTCAGAGCTGACACTGTCCAAATTCTTTGCCTTTGTTCTCGAAAGATATCCTTCATCGCCCAGGTATTGTAGAGCTTGAGGTGATATTTGTTCAAATTCAAATCTTTATTCACTCAGAATTAGCCACATACGCGGTGTGAGAGGTATATATATATGTGTACATTAAAGTACATTGTATAGCAGTCAGTATAAATTGTTACACATTACTAAATATAAACAGAAGTAGGATATGCCAAAAGGCAGCAAGGCACATCCCCAGTATAAAACCCACTCCAACCGAAATCGATAAAATATCAGAACATCTCCAGAAACTGAAACCTCTTCCAGCCTGAAAGCACAGTTGCAGGATGTCGCAGGTGTCGACTCACTACGTCGACTCCAGTGGCACGACCACGTCCGCGAGTAGCTATTCAGCATTTCACTTCTCGACGTAGCGTCGCTTGGTCGCTAGAGTGATCGACGTCCAACTGTGACACAGAACACTCTAGCCCCCATGCAACGATATGGTGAGCCACACGACTGTAGAGACCCCCCAATGTACCTCTACTCGATTTAAAATTCACCATAAATTGATCATAACTTAGGGATACTTTATCGTTACCTATAATCTAACAACTGTCAGATTTAAACGTTAGTTTGAAATGGAACACCCCTCACTCAAACACCCTTGGGAGAAAAAAATTGGACGAAAACAAGGTTTCTTTAAAGGGCACTATGTTCAACATATCATGATAAGGTAGACACGCAGGTATTATGTCTCATATACCATATGTCCGCTGCGGACCGGGAAGAGGAAATTTGATATTCACAATTAACGCGTCCCCTCAGTCGCGATTTCTGGCAGGGGTTTGGAGTGTTTTATACTGTGCATATCACCAAAATTAAAACTGTTGTTGCATATGCTCTTATCAACTCTTCGAAAAAAATCACTTTTTTTAAAGAAAGGAGTGACGTCATAACTATGTGACAAGTTATATTTTTCTACCGTTTCCCACCACGATATCGTCTTAGTAACTGATGTGGCGTTATGCACCAATAAAAATAAATAAATAAATAGCTTACGATATACGGGACAATTTTTTGATATGGAAGATTAGCTGAAAAAAATATGTTCACCAGGTTACAGTGAAATACTCGGTATGCAGCTAAGATATTGTGAGCAAACATTCAAACCAGTTTGCAGCCTGGTTGGCTTCCTGATTTTTTTCTCTTCATACATAATTCTCGTCTTATTCGTCAACATCTCTGACTTTAATGATCATAGTTTAAACATTATATATGCAACTGTTTGACTGTTATTGATTCCGTTATATTGCAATACAGTAAATGTTGTCTGTGGAAACGACCTTGTATACGCTTTTTAGCTTTCTGTCGGATCCACCATCTACTTCTTTGTATCATTTTTATTATCTTGAAATATTTTTAATAAAACATAAGAGGCAAATTTTAATCAAAAGTGGCCGAACACCTGTTTTGAACCGTTTCCTTAAAACAAAGCGAATGTTGAGTTCGATGGCCTCGTGGAAGGCTGAGCTCATTCACTTTAAGACAGGCATGTCATTCAGGGTTAAGGATGCACTGCTGCCACCTCTGCCGCTGCCGCAATTAATATTTTTTTCTGTTTAAAACACGACTAACCTTTTCGTACTTGAGTGAAAACAGCCAAATTTCAAATCATACATTCCGCTGAAATGAGTCTTTATTTCATGCTTGATTCAATGTATAGAGCATCGAGTGGACTAGAACGCTCACAGAGTGGACTTTCTACACACAATATGTCAATCCGTGAAAATTATGTCAAAGCACACACAAGGTTTCTGCAAATTTACTTTTGATGAAACTCTGTATTTTTGCAGAATAAAACACTCATTGTGTGACTGTTATTTAGTGGTAATCCATTCTTCAATGTTTTGTTGTTGTTTAACCCTTTACCTAACATGAAAAGCAGACGACACTTGCAAAAAAAATTCTTGAATAACTAATTTTTTTCATTTTTTGTCTCAAAAACATAGGTTATGACCCCTCATTGGAACGAGCTCGAAGAGCTCGTTCCAATGAGGGGTCATAACCTATGTTTTCGAGACAAAAAATGAAAATATAATGAAAATTAATTGGCGATTTTTGAGAATAGCGCTGGCCGGTTTTGGCCGTTACGTTGGGTAAAGGGTTAACCCTTTGAGCCCTGATGGTATATTCTATGCCTGCTCGGGGCCATTAACTGGTAGAGTTTATATTCGTTACTTGGAGGGGAGGAGGAGTCAATATTTTCAACGTGCAGCCCCAAGGCTGCGCGTTGAAAATGTGATTGGTCTACCACACAAATTCCCTGAGCAACTAACTACTTTATGAATTCGCGTCATATCACGATCCTAAACCGTAAAAGTGGTCATTCGGTTAATGATGACAGCAACATGCAGACAAAATCAAGTTCAGTCAATCGTTGTTATCCATGTTGCCTATTTTAGAGGACTTCTAATCCATTCAATGGTGACAGGGTCCTATTTTACCAGTAAAACAGGGATTGTTTACCACACACTAAACAAGCAAACACTGCTTCACATCCCGGGGGTATTGTCGATTAGATCGCGACTTTGTTTGCAACACAGTGAATAAATTATTGCGAAATCGAGGCCACGTCAAGAAAAACAAACGGAAATAGCTTCTCCGGATGACTGTTCTGGTATTGGGGATTCAGTACTGTTACAGTTCAGTAGCCGTGGACTGGTCGTAATCCACGAGTGGGCAGTGATGTCCACGCATGCTTTTACTATGTAATACAAATCATCAGCAGCAACATTTTAATTAAAGAAGCACCGGGTTGTACTCAGCGCTTCGTTAACATTTTGATGATTATTGTCATAACTAGTGTTTGGAATCCAATATTATTGCGTCCACCTGTGGAAAGTGACCTGTGGGAAGTGACCAGTCCACTGCGGCCATACTGTAGACGGAAATCGAACACATGATTTTTATCGCATCGCGACCCATTCCTTTACTGTCCGTTTAATGATCAGAGTACTATATGATATGTCCATTTGGTTGTTTTCTGTCAATCGAATATGATACCTCTTAATCGTTCCTGTGCGATTCTGTCAACACATAACTTCGTTTCTCTTACCAAAACTTAAACAGTCAACGTGAGGAGTCAATTCCGCAGGCAACACTTTTAGTATTTCTTAAAATTCTGAACGCTTCCCGTTCCTACCATTCGATTATTGTACGGTCTCCGTGTACTCTTCATAATCCATGCGTGGGCAGTGAAGTCCACACATGCGTTTACCAGGTAATAAAAATCATCAGGTGCACACTTTTAATTAATGAAGCACCGGTTGTTCCAGGTGCTTCATTGATTGCATTTTTGTTTATTATTCCTAGAAATTGTTCTTGGAATCTAATATTATTGCGTCCGCGGAAGTATTGCACAACCGTGGAAAGTGACCAATCCACGGCGGCCTTGCTGTTGGTTCCACGATGATCTTATATTTTACTCCACCGGATTATTTTGGATCATTGTTCTGCTACAGCTATATGTCCATACAGATGTCGACTTCCTCTTCCCTTGATTGTATCAGGAAAGCTATTAGTTGTTAAGGAAATACATTCACACGTTCGATAAACAGAGCAAACATTTTACTCAAAACAAGTACTAGTTCCACACAGCTAGAATAGATGAACTTATTTCAGCGATAAATACACTAGGTCAAGACAGTTCACAGTTATAGCAGGTTTATGTATGTATCATTCGGATAGAGTATAGCTGCTATTGCTCTCACTGTTTCAGTTCATTTCCAGTAAAAATCCAACCTTTGACATCAAAATGTGCCTCGGAGAACCAGTCAGTCCTGGAGTTGAAATACTGGGAACACCTCGAAAATATCGATACATTTTGAACTATTGCGATAAGTCGACTGAGTATCAAAAGAAGCTACGATTATCACTGTTTACGTACGATGAACAACCAGTTTATCAACATTCATTTCAATGGAAGATGAATGTGGAGTCCGGCTAAAGTAGAAATCAGGTCCCCAGGTTAATTCTGTAAGAAATCCTACAGAGTTGTGGGCTGTTTGTTTACCCACTTTTCGTGGAGTTTGCGCGCAGGTTACCGTTGATTTAATGAGATGTCCATTTATATTTATTTCGCCTTCACAGCACCAATATATTAACATAAATGTTGGTGTTACAAGGTGTAGTAATAAAACAAGAGCCGTGGTGAATCTTCATTCAGAAGTATTTAGTTTATAAACATGACTAATATTATTGTAATGTTTTTACAAATTCTGTCAAATCAGTTTTCCTTTGAGGACCATTTCGCCTGTTGATTCAAATAAACTCAATGTTTACGGTACATTTAGATTTAATCGTCTGGGATATATTAGTCGGTCGGGAAAGAGAACCTGCGGTTCGCTTTTCCGACCTACTGAGCTATTTCAACGACTGAATCTAAAATATAGGCGATGGACTGTTAAAGGATGAAACTAGTTCCTAGCCATAGCAGAATCGCATTCCTTACATAATGTGACTTGCTGGCTTGAATACTTGTGCACAGTGTAATATGCCAACAGCTTTCTCCGGCAAGCCTATGGGAACTACAGTATTAGTTCTGAACCAACCAGAGACTATAGAGTCAAGTGAGATACATTATCAGTTGATATACATCGAAGTAATGGATGTCGAAGTGTACCTGCATCGTCTTGGCGTTATCTATTGCAACAAATTAATTTCCGTGAAAAGCTGCTTATTTTCAGGAACCATATGGCGCAAGAAGTATAATGTAGACCAGGGGCCAATACTATAAAACTTTTAGAATTGCATTTTCTAGAATTGCTCTTTCTAGTTACAACTTTAAATGGGTTGAAATGAACCATTAGTATCTTCAAAGATGTGGCAATTTGCCAGTTGGCTAATTGCCATATCTTTTAAAATGCTAATGGTTCATTTTAGTCATTTATATTAATAGGTGGAAAATACAATTCTGGAAAATACAATTGTAAAATTCTGTTTACTATTGGCCGCACGAGAAGCAGTCGCAGCACCACAGAGATGATATGTCAGGAGGTTGTCATACACGTGTTACATATTGCTGCACTGTACACATACGATGATGAGGTATTTGGCCTACCGAAATTGAACAACAGCTCTGTTCTTTTCTTGTTAGACGATTGGGGACATGTAAACCCACCAAGCGTTCCGTTTCTGCTCACAAGCTACCGACCAACAGACTTACAATGTTTAAAGGGTCAAGCATATTTGTAGATAGATCGATGTTCCAAGTACCAAAGCAATTTATCCAAATTAAAAACTAACTAATCTTAAACATCGCAAAGCATTCTTTTGAATTAAAGTCTACATTGTTTCAGAAACATAATATGCTCAAGTGGCAAAATTTGTAAACTTGGATACGTGGTAACTCAAATTTCAATGATAAAGTGCGATCAAAATGTTTGTCAGTAATCAGATACCTTCCACCTAATCAATCGATATTTAGAGGAAATGACTGAGACGTTTGATTTTTCAGATGTAACATAAAATTAACACGATAAATTCAAAATATAAATGCATATTAAACAAAGTCAATTATGGCAGAGAGCGTGACTTCATCATCGACCATTAGAAATTAATATAACTACTGATTGAACAAAAACCTTGGTCAGCAAGGGGCAGTTATTAGAGGGTCAACAACGAGTCCCTAGTTTAGGGAGAAATTAAGTGTGGTGAGTGTCTTTGTTGGGTTCCAGGTCTAATGTACTGAACGAATTTTGGAAATAATTATAAACTTGGGAAAGATGAATATTCTATTTGTCACCTTAAACAGAGTCTGACTAACGGCCCTTAAATAGTTCATATAAGGATCTCCAGTGAGCTGAGATTGATATAGACCTTTCTTAACCGAGTTCAGGAAAATCGATCTGAGGCGAGGTTTGCGAGGATAATAAAATCCATAAAGTTCACGCGCTGTGAACTGGTCGTAATCCACGCGTGGGCAATGGCGTCTACGCATGCGTTTAACAATTAACAAATTCAGGTATTAAAATTCATCATTAGCATAATTTTAATTAATGTTGCAGCATCGGGTTGTACCCGGTGCTTCATTTATTAAATGTTGGATGATTATTCCTATAATTAATGTTTGGAATCTAATATTACTAGTCCATGGAAATATTGCCCGCGCCGTGAAAGCGACCTGTCCACGGCGGTCGTACTGTATCAAGTCTTGACGAACTTAAGATCGTTTTTATCACACAATGTGTAATTTAACTCTTTTAACTCTAATGTAGCAGCTCAACCCGACCACCGCAGTTCACGAAAAAAATCGCCTACCGTAGTTTTTTTATTTTTTTCATTTTTTGTCTAGTAAAGATTGTCTTCACTCACCATTGGAACGAGCTCGTTCCTATGATGGGCCATGAGCTATTTTTTCGAGGCAAACAATGAATTTTCATAGTTATTCGGGAACTATTTGTAAATGTCTTATATTCGTATCAGGTAAACAGTTGAAATAGAAGAGACGGTTAACTAAATTCAACTTTCGAAACTGAATCATTTACAATATTACAATATCGATGTTGACTTATGATTTCCCCATATATTGGAGTGTTGGGAACTATATATATATATCTGTAATGAGCTATCTGATGCCGATTATGTGATAAAAATAAATGTTTTGTCTGACAGAATGTCCAGGCGAATTACAGTTCTCAAAGACAGAGATTCCGTGAAGAACTCAGTGATAAAATTTTATTAAAACAACAATTCTAAACAATGTTTGTTGGATTGTTTTATTTCCTTCCCTTTTTTCGGTATAATGGATCGCGATTGATATGAAATTTCTGAACAGAGATTTACAGAGGCTCAGATCAATTTATGTGAACGGGATTAAAAAATTTCCCGTCAAATCGTGACGAATTTGAGATTCTTTTTATCACATGGTGTATAATTTAACTTTTTACCCAACATAACGACTAAAATTACGCAACGTAGTTCACAAAAATATCCGACAAAATTGAATTTTTTAAAATTTTTTGGCTAAAAAACACAGGCCATGGCCCATCATTGTAACGGACTCGCGCAGTTTGTTCCAATGAGGGGTAATAAGCTAGATTTTCGAGACAAAAACTGAAAACATTAGGTTATTCAGGAAATGTTTTCTGCAAATGGCGTCTGCTTTTTGTATTTGGTAGACAGTTAATTTAACATAGAAAAAAAGATTAATTCAATTCTTCCGAAACCAACTCACAGCAACGTCGATGTTGAATTCTGACCTTATTCCCGCATCAGCTGAGTTGTGCACGGCACTTCCTGCAATGAGCTACAGTTAAAACTAGAAGTCCTGTCCCGAACTGTGCGCTTATCTAGGCTTAATTGCGCGTAGGAATTGCGCTCAATTGCCATATCGAATGGCATCCAAAGCACGGCAGGTTCTCGTGGTTACTCATAGCAAACACAGGCAATGTTTCTGCCAGTGGACTTCCGGGTAACCCGGAGGTCCATCGGCTGAAACATTGCTTATGCACAGGCCATATGTACAGGATTTGCTAGCCTTACTATGGTCATAACGCGTAGATTAACGCGTAGATTAACGCGCAGATCGACGTGCTATTTGTGCGCATTTCATGACAGGACTTCTAGTTTTAACTGTATATGATGGTAACTGGGAGCCCGGATGCTCATTGGTTACGACATAGAACTTCAAATCGAGAGGTTCACGGTTCGATCCTCGCCAGGGGTAAATGCGTTGTGTCGTGGGGGCACGATGACGCTGTGTGCTGAGCGTACTGCACGAAGATGATGCACCTGTCTTCAACAAATACTAATCCTGCTTGTGCGGAGTTAGTACGCTGGGCAAGCCTGACTGTCTGAAAGTTGTTCGTCGTTGCACTGAGGTTCTCTCCTCGTTCTCCAGCCCCCTCGACCCGTAAATCTGCCCGTCGCGAGGTCTCCCTGGCTGTGGAAAGTGTCGTTAAGCTTCACTAAATAAATAAATATGATAGTGATTACATGATAAATATTGTGAAGATTATTCAGAGATGTTGCTCACAATAATACCAACGCGTACACTTAGGTCTACGTCCGGAATGTTATGATGTTCATTACGCGTGCATTCAATGTGAGTAGTAGATGGTCATCTCATGCCAGTTTACCCTGACCCCGGCCCTGACCCCGCGCCCAAAACGCCCAGGCCTTTTTAGGTTCCCGTCACCCCTCCCTGTGCCCAAGCCCGTTATGCCCCCCACCCCCACTGCGCCCAAAGCCCCTTAGGCACCCTCCTTGCGCCCAATGCCAATTAGTCCCTCATTCGTGCCTAAAACCTGTTAGGCGCCCCTCCCCATGCCCAGAGCCCTTTTAGACCAGTCGTACCCTCTTTGTGTCCAAGATGGCCGTCCAAGAAGGCGGCTTCCCCCATGATATCTGTGACGTGGCTACCATAATACACAAAGTGGGAGGGATCCACCTCCCTCCCTGTACCCAATGCCTATTGGGACCCAAGATGGCGGCCCAAGATGGCGGATGACAAGATGGCGTCTTCCCCCATGATATCTGTGATGTGGCTACCATAATACACACAGTGGGAGGGATCCCCCTCCTTCCCTGTACCCAAAGCCTATTGGGACCCAAGATGGCGGTCCAAGATGGCGGATGACAAGATGGCGGCTTCCCCCATGATATCTCTGACGTGTCTACCATAATACACAAAGTGGGAGGGCTCCCCCTCCCTGTACCCAAAGCCTTTTGGTACACAAGATGGCGGCCCAAGATGGCGGATGACAAGATGGCGTCTTTCCCCATGATATCTGTGACGTGGCTACCATAATACACGCACTAGTTTCCTAAAAGAATAGTCATTGACAGCAATTGTATTGCCTTGCGTTGGCTGCCAATAGAGATTCAGTATGGTCGCCGTTGACTTGTCAGAGGTGGAAAACGGACTTAGTTACAGGAATAATCATCACCAAAATCTTAAGCGATGCAGCTTCGGGTACAATCCGGTGCTTCATTAACTAAACTTTTGATTATGGTGGTTTTTGTTACCTGGAAAACGTATGTGTGGACATCACTAACCACGCGTGGATTACGACCAGTCCATGACGATTGTACTGTAAAGCAGATATTTAAATGAGTTGTCATTGGAGTTAATCATAATAATAACACTTTGGTCGGCCGCTGATTTGTCGCGGTTCTCGGGCGAAAAGGCCTTGGTTACCCCTGTGCTCCCAACTGCCTCCCTATTCCCACGCTTATTCTTTCCTCCCTACACTCGGGGACGAACTGCTTGATAACATCCCTTGCCCCATTCTTCCCAATCTCTCCGATTAGCATATTAACCCTCTCCTTTGAGTCACTCACTAACCACATCTCCTTTATTCTCCCACCCCACTTCCCCATTAGACTCCCAGTTGTTACGGAATAGAAGGAAAATGTTATCGATCTGTGATCGTAAAAGTTGATTTCCACGTTGTGATTACTGGCAGTTCTCTGTGAGGTCCCACCAGCCCGTGACAGTTTCTGACGATATCAGACACAGGCTCCAGATTCTGGGTTCAGTAACTTCACGAACGTGTCGTGTAAAGCAAAATCAAGACCAGGTCCAATTTATCTACTATTTTAATAAGTTTCCAAGCTCTTTACAGCCGTATGGTTTTGGGGTACCACTTCCGTACCAAATGTTATACGTGGCAGACCCACCATTTCCCAAATGGTTGTCCCCACGAAAACCTTATTGGAACTGTTTCTCCCTATAAGTTTCATATGGTTAAGGATTCGCCTCCCCTTCAGAATCGATTTATTTGTGTGGTTTCGGTAGATGCAGCTTCCTGTGATGCTTATGTTTAACCCCAGATACTCGCACATCTCTCCTGCACTAAGAAGTTTGCTGCTACCTTCCGGAGTACGCCCCCCCCCCCCCCCACACTCTCCACCTTCGAGTAGGGTCCACTAATAATATTAGACCATCGAAAACTACGGTGTACACTTATTCCATACTTTCATTGCGTTATATATATTTATATTGCAGAGTGAGGATGATCTAATTGCTGCATATTCAGTAGAAGAAACATCAGAGAAAAGGGACGAAGCAAATGAAATGATCAACGAACATCAGTCCACTGAATGTGTTGGAGGTGATAACGACAATTTCGTACAACAACAACAACAACTATTATAAGATTTGAACTCTGATATTATTCAACATTAAACAACGCAAAAGGGCTGCAGATGGACAGGTTTTGCTAAATGCAATTGTGCCAACAGCGGCAAAAAGTGTTTGACAAACAGATGCAAATGTTTTAAAAGGGGGTTAAATGCAACAGTCGTTGTCATTCTAGCATAACATGTCCAAATAATAACTAAATAACTATATTAGATGTACACTTTCAGAGTTTTGTGTTAAAATGTGTACGCCCAACAGATGCAAATGTTTTAAGAGTGTGGTGTTAAAATAAATATACTTCATTGTATTTAATTATTTTTTATCATTTTACAACCAATGAGGCAGTTTTAAAATGGGAAATAATATTCAGTCAATGTGTCAAGAAATTGGCTTTATTTTTCAGTCAATTTGTAAATTGACTGATTTTTTTAGTCATTTTACAAACTGACTGATTGAAACAGACAATTTATAAATTGACCAAAAATTTCAGGCAATTTACAAATTAACTGATTTTAGACATTGACTGTAACATATATGTGTTTACAACTTACCAATATACCAGCAGACTTGAACTGTGATGGTACGTAGTCACTTTGGTTAACATGCAGAGAAACCAACAATCCGGTGTTGAGTCCATATATTTCCGTCTTGTATTTGCGATCCTTATTAAACGTGAAACAGCGCCCGAGGTCAGTTTCTGATGTTTGAAACATTTCAGTGCAGTTTTCAGGAAGTCGATTAAAAGCGCAAAACGTCAATATGTCTTTTTGTTGGAAAGATGCTTTATTGTGCCATTCTGTCATGTTCTCTTTGTCGAGGTCCATGTGCTCTGTTTCATTCCAGTGAATTGAGTCATTCAAGAAAGGCCCGAAGGCTGATATAAGAGTCATGTAACGTTTCAGATGCGTAGTCATACCGAAATTGGAGTTTTTGTATGGCGACTTATTGCAGACTGTTACAGCAGGGAATTCGAGCGTTTCTTCGATTCCGTTGAAAGTTTTGTAGTTGTTGGGTATTTATTTTGTTCAGTTCTCACGTGAGCTAGAATGTACATCAGAATGGATACCATAGTGATTACGAAAATGCACCAGAGCACGCTGAAATGTGAAGAAAAAACAGCGACAGTTAAATACAAAGGAATTGTTTCTTTGTTATGGACGGAAGTTCTTCAAAGCATGCTATGGTAAAAGCCACTTTTCTGGCCTTCTGAAATGGCTTGGAATTGAAAAAAATCCCAATATATACAGCACCTGTAAGAAAATATCGATTAGTATTAACGGGAGTGTGGACCAAAAGGGAAAGATTGGGTGTAGACCACCATCGACTTCATAATCGAGCCGAAGCCGCTAACAATTGGACGACCTTGTGCAGGTGAGTGAAAAAAAAACTGAAATGAAACGCCATTGCGCACCTTGTTCTTCGACAAACTCAGACGCTCACAAGTTCTCTAGTAGATGTATGTTACAAAAATATTATCTCAAGATATCTAGTACGACCGCAGTGGACTGGCCACTTTCCACTGGCGAGCAATATTTCTACGGACATGGTGCTATTAAATTCCAAACACTGATTACAGGAATAATCATCACACATTTATTCAATGAAGCACCGGGTACAACCCGGTGCTTCATTAATTAAAATTTTGCTGCTGATGATTTGTATTACCTGGTAAACACGTGCGTGAACATCACTCCCCACGCGTGAATTACGACCACTCCATGGCGACTGTACTGTACTTCATTGTACTGTACTTCCATTATATGGAAGCTCTCAGACTACCAGTCTAATTCCGTAAGGAGTCCGACGCTATTATGATCTGTTTGCTTAACCACTTTTCATTAAGTGTGCACCCAGACTATCGTTGATTTAATGTGACGTCCCTTTACTCATACGGGTAAACGAGTATTCTTTCAAACACTTATGGATTTTCCAATCATTAAATATTGCTTTGCCCGGAAAACATCAAGATATCTACGTAATTGGAGGAACTACCCTCCTTAATCATACAACTATAGCCGTGGTGAGTCTCCATTCATAAATATTTAGTTAACAAAATACGTCTAACAGTATAGCAATGTCATTAACGTATTGGTCACATCAATTATCGATTGAGAAACAGCCCCTGCGTTGATTCAAAAATAACTTATCCTATAAATGGCCATTTATTTGAACAATAAAAGCCTTGGATAAATTTTTGCTTTATTTACCTAGTAGATGATAAATTTTCCCCATAGGTTTAACACTGAAAGAATTTATTCCCCCAGTAGCGACGGACTTGTTGACTTCTGGCCTTTACCACATTTGTCTAGCATAATTAATAGTTCGATTGTTGATTTCTTTAAATATTTTTGAAAGTATTACACAATGCCAGTAGAAAACACCACACACTGTTCATATAATAAAGTATTTTTGCAAGCTTAGCTCAAGTTTGTAGGGGAATTATTTTTAAGCAGAAATGTATTTCTGCGCCTTGTTTATTTTTGCCAATATTGCTGGTCGAGCGAATTGGACCAATGTGATCCTCACTTCTCGCTGAGTTTTGTAGCGAAATATAGCACGATTTTGCCATGGCTGCGCTGTAGAAGATTTATGGGATAAACAAAATAAACGTATAGTGTTTTCAAGTAAAAAAAATATTCTACTCGTAGAATTTAGAATGAAACCGACTCGCCAGAGGCTCGTCGGTTTCATTCTTCATCCTACTCGTAAAATAAATGTTTTACTTGAAAATCCTATACGTTTATTCTGTATGTATATTTATGGTAACATTTAGCTTGGATCGGAGGAAATATTTTTTTTCAGAACAACTGAACTATTCCAGACTACTGAATCTAAAGCATGGGCGATTGAATATTTAAGGGTTAAACTGGTACAATGCGATAACTGCGCTGACGTCCTTACTGAAAGTGACCGGTGGCTTTAGAGCTTGATATATATGGACACAAGTACAGTACTGTTATCACAAAGGCTGGGAGGCAAATATACCACTTTATAGTGCCGTGTCATGGGGGAGGGGGGGGGGGGGGGGTATTGGGGTACATGCGAGTATTTTAATACAACAAACTGTAGATGTACAGTACGTTTCATTTTCGATCCAAGCCATATTCTTGTGACAGTGATTTAACTACTCGTCCCTTCGTAAAATTCGGAAACGATGTTGGACTTATAATGGAGAAATATATTTCACATTGCAGTTATGTTTTTTAAACCAAGGTTGTCAAGAACAATATCCAGAACAGCATTGTGTATTATTATTTAGAATGAATGATTGTTACGTGGTGGACACTGTTGCTCTTTCGTCGACACTGGTATACTGGCTCAGGTTTTATTTCTATCATCGAAAAATAGTACCAATGGTATATCCAGCACGACAGAATTGTTTTCGAAAATCGAAATATGACCCTTTGCATTCACATTACACAAACAGATGAAGGAAGAGGAGAATAAGATTAATTAATTATCAGCTCCATCTCCTCCAATCTTTGTGGGAAGATGCTTTGATAACGACCACAATTTGTGATGTAAATTTTTATGAGTTAACCTCTTACATTCCAAGATATTTAGAAAAAAATACTAATCACTCTCTGTACCAGTTGAGCGCAGGAAAAGCTCAGTGAGCTCAAAGTCATATAGAAAAGTGTCATCTCAAATGGTTGAGTGCGAGAAACCACTATCAGGGCTTTCAAAAAATGAGGGTACCAGAGCCAACGTTTTACTTGCTCATGTTTCTTATTCAGTCAAACACAAATACTATTTTGTTTATATAATTTATTTTATCACAAATTATTGAAGAGTACCCACAGGCACTCTTCAATAATTCCTAATAAAACAGATTTGTACGAACAATTTTAGACCATCGAAAATAATATAGCCCTCAACCAGTTAAGCGAGTGGAAGTAGTTGTTGCTACAAGTACACAATGGTCAAGAAACTCGAAGCTTTTCAATTTGCCCCCTCCACGCAATCACCGATCACTTTTTATATAATATACACGTACAGAACTTGGAAGGTGTATTATCACTAAACCACCTGTAGAGTGGAGATTCCACCCAAGCATTAATTGCAAATGTATTGCAAAGCATAACAAGCACAAGCAAAGTTCCAGTCAATGGGCCTCAGTGACCTGGAGGGTAAATGGTTGAAAAAATGCTTATGTTTTTTGTCCATATGTACGTAATTTGAAAGTGATACTTTGGGTGATTTTGTTGATGTAGTGTGTGAAAACATGAATATGCTGATGGTGTGCACATGATCTTGGCAACCCAAACTGAATTAGTGATTATTGACAAAAAGGTACTTAGACTGGAAAACTGATATGGTGTTACTTTTTTTCGTTTTCGGTAAGCACCATGGCGTTTTGTGAAAAGAAAACTGTTGCGCTGTGACTATATGCACAGTTTAACAGACTTTATGTCCGCAAACGCTATCTACAGGAAGGAGTTCGAGGCTGTACATGTGCACAGAGATCAGTGGGAAAAAGACATTTATTTCCATCATCAAAAGAATATTCTAACCCACATCGAAGCATCCAGTCCCAGAAATACAATATACAGTTACGTACGTTTCGTCATTGAATTAATACCGAAGACTCCTGTGTCGGCTTTCACAAAGTGTATAAACGGTATTGTGTTTGCAATGAATATATAGAGAGTAATCGCTTGACTGGACTGGTTACATGAAATAATTCATGAGAGGTGAGGGATGTTGTACAAACATGACTGCGCGAATGCGCACAAGTGTTTTGCAATATAGTCCCTCGCCTCGAATGAATTATTTCACGTAACCAGTCCAGTCAGGTGATTACTATGTTTATTACGTTTCATTATTGACGATAATCATATAAAACTGCATACTTTTTGTTTGCAATGTCACTGAGATCTATCGTTTATTTTTTTTAATTGATTCGTCATTGTTCAGTCTCTTTGACATTTTTAATATTTTTTTCTTTTTTTATTTCCTTCAACATTTCACTCATCTCTTCACATCGTCTCTTAAATATCATGCAATCCAATTAATTTTGTTGCCAAGTTCCTCTTCGCACGTCTTATGCAAAATCCCAAATGAACATTGGAAATATTTTATATTTCATTTCACAAAATAACTGTACATTTTATTTTTTGTTCAATTCTGTTTTGTTTTTTTAATTTTTTTTTAAGAATTTATTTATTTCATTTTTTTTTTTCGTTTTGCTATTAATTATCTTCTAGATTTTTTAGTCTCTTTATCAATTTGCAATGTCGTGTATTCCTCTAATCTTTTTGATTTTGAGGAATCACCGACTTTGTGGAATAACGATCGCGAGCAAATGTGTTTATTACATCCGATTGCATGATTCTCTTATCATCATCAGCCGACAAAGCAATAATATTGATTATTTCCGTGTATGGATCATGCTTCTCACTGTGAATCATGTGCATCGATTTGTACACTTCTCGATTTTTGAACAGACATGTTTTAAACTCTGTGTAAATGATGTCATTATTCACACCGTTTCTTTTAACACCTTTACATTCTTAATTGCCTTCACATCTAAGTTGTATGTGTACAGTTCCGACTGTAAACCCATAAATTATGTGATTTGTATTCCTCCCACCTTGTCTTGAATTTTCCCACCACCTTTTTATTCACACCCAAAGGAATATTATATTGTGATCACTGAAATAATTACTAGTGTCGAACCACGCATCGTCATCTGGAGATATATCTTGGTAAAAATCTTTTGTCTTTATCTCATAAGCCAGACTATCCATGTCGGTAAACAATAGTTTGCCTTTCGAATCATATTTCTTCTCGATGTGTTCATCATGAACTTGATACATTAACTGCTTGCTTGTGTCCAAGATGCACGTTCCCAAATAAATCGGTTTGTTGAATGTTCGCTGTATTTATTTCATTTGAACGGCCACTAGAGTTTCATTAAAGATGGTTCGATGTTTATAGTTTGGTTTTGAAATGTATTTTCTAGCCTGAGTCTCCGCCATCACAAGACGGAAGTCAGTCCCTTTTCTGATGTTTCTATCGATTTTCCTTACACACAGTTATTCATAAGTTTTAATAAATCGTTCTGACATTCAGTCGCTGCCTGCATTCTCGAAT
This sequence comes from Pictodentalium vernedei, assembly GCA_031216915.1. NCBI lineage: Eukaryota > Metazoa > Mollusca > Scaphopoda > Dentaliida > Dentaliidae > Pictodentalium > Pictodentalium vernedei. The sequence goes on along the minus strand of CM062297.1, from coordinate 135,895,572 downwards.
TCGTGTTAAGATCTATATACTTCTTTATTCAACGCTCTTCAACAAATCGGATGATATGATATTTTTGACTAATTTCATTCCGTAATCTATGTAAAGTTTCAGATTTTCACAGTTGACTACGCATTAACATTTGTCATTTAAAGTTTGAATGAGTTTATCCACTTTATTCATTTTGATTTGTTCATTAAAGGATAATCATTGTGTGGATCATTTAACGTTTTGGGATATTCTAGATCCACCTCCAGAAGACAGGGATAATGTCTCTAATTTTCTCTCTCTCGTGATTATCGACCCATTTGAAATTTCCCATCAGTAATGGATGATTCATGGCCCAACCATATAAATTATTAGAATCTAAATATATGTATTTATTCAGTTCGCGTGCAATGAATCCTTCTTCTATGTAGCAATTGTTCGCGTTCGCATATCTGCGAGATAAGGTCGACACTCCACCTCTCACACTTTTCCCTTTTCAAACATGAGCAACATGTCCACGTCAGATAAAAATTCCAAGCAAATTTCAGTCGTCTTCAACAGGGCATCCCAGCCAGGAGCCGTGTAATAGCAAGCTGGATCTAGACCATAATGTTTCCAACAGACGTCTCGAAAAGTTTCGAACAAGTCTACCAAGAGAAGGACGCCGTTTTTCAGATACAAATCGTAATAATCTATTATGGACTTCATGTCGAATATTTTCCACACTTTTTGAGCGTATTCATAGGCAACATCGGAAATGTCAGCATCATATAATTTCGAATATAAAAAATATCTTTGGAAAGATATCTGCAACTGGTCAAATCTATGCAAACCGTCCATATAATCATAGGGATAGATTCATTTCCTCAAAACACTCTCCAATTGGACCTTGTCTCAAAAGTGTTCAGTTGTGATCTCGAATTTCTCCTTTCCTAAATTACCGACTAATTTTTCGAGACTGGTCAACATGAATTTAAAACTATCTATGAAGCATAGTTCTCTCTTGATATCGACTGCTGACATGTCTTCATCTATTTTTTTCTCTTCTTTTTGTCTACAACTATCAATTTCACGAAAGAAATACATTGTTCATCGCTCTTTGCAATGCAGTTTATATATCCTCCGCTTGTACTACCAAGATTCTTCACAAACAAATGACTGTCATAACCTGACAGATTGTGAAATATCACTGGAAAGAACTTATCATCTCGATATTTTAAATTGCAGTTACTGTGCACGGCACGTCGCAATTTACCCCTGTATTGATCATGATCTCTTACTTTCTTGTATTCGGGTGCCAAAGTTTCATGAACAGTTCTCTACAGCTGTGACATTCGGTGGCTTGTTTACAGGCTTTCATTTTCTCATCTGTGATGATCATCTTCTCAGGATTTTTAAATTGCTCGTATAGTATTTTGATTTGAGATTCCAAATCTTCGACAAATTTTACAGTGACGTCATCACCGTCCAACTGTTTTGTGTAGGTGTATGGACCCAAAGAATATCGATCATCGAAAGAACATTTTATGTAAAAACAATAACCAGATGGTGTGTGCTTCTGATATTTTTTGGCGTAACTCTGAAGATTGTCGGGCTGACACAAACTCATTTTCACCGTGAAACGTTCAAAATTGGCATACACCACAAAAGGCACTCTCAGTCTTCTGTTGGGATTTATGAATTTAATATATGTATGAGGTTTGGACATGCTGGGAGCCAATCATTGATTTGAATTGCAATAATCCTATGTGATGTTTCAGCTATTCTGATCTGTGGAAAAAATTCATGCAGTTGAAACAGAAAAATCTCTCTTCCTTATGTCTTGTAGTCTGTGACAACAATAATCGACACATGTTCTTACTTAACAGTAATGTTGATTATCGTTTTCCGAGATTGAATGTTTTTCTCACAATTTTCTTGTGAACTTATTTTTGGAGGAAATATGTGTTTTTTTTACTAATCGTCATATCCCAAAACGTTGACAGCGATCATTCGATTTTGATTTTCAAAATGATGGATGTCGGGCAGACGAGTTGGAAAATTCGTTCCCGACCAATCTAAATTCTTAGAAGTTTCCTCGTACTTTGAGAGGCTATTTGTGTTCTTTTCTTCAAAATGTAAGGCAGATGTGATTGCCCAGTTAAAGCATTGACCGCCTTCTCTATTTTCCACGTTGATCACAGCTTTTTTATTTTCTATGAAATAAGGCAATTTTATATACGAAGATGTTCACAATGGATCGTAGATATAAATTCTAGATTCAACACTTCACTGAATCTCCAATTGCTACATTTGTTTTGATACTGCACCATAGATTGTATTATTTTTCTTTCATGTTGTCGAAGATAAAGAAGTTCAGTCATGGTTTCTGTGCGAGATTGAAAAAAAGCCATTTGTCCATATTTAGATCTCAATTCTGACACCATTTTCTCACTAGTCTCAGCCTTTATGGCTCTGACCATTTACCATTTGTAGTTTATTTCTATAACTCGATGATTTTGTGATGCCGAGATTATTCACATAATTATTCAATTGAGCTAAATTGATAAAAATGTAAATTTTTTTCTAATTATTTAAAATTGTTTTAAATGTTAAAAATTGTGCTTTAAATGTTTTTTTTTTATTTCCTATATATATGCGAGAGAAAAAGAAATGTGGTTAAGTTATTTTTTTTTTAATTTAAAGAAAAATAAAATGAAATTGAAATCAATTTTTATTCAATTTCCTATTATACACACACATGGAAATTATTTAACTATTACACATATCCAAAAACAAATTGATTTTAAATTATTTTAAAAGAAATTCAGAAGAACAAATATAAAAAAAATAAAAGGCAAATTATTTTTATAGAGCCAAAAAAAATTACAAAATGAGTTCTAAAAAAAATTAAATCTTAAAAAAAGAAGAAAATTGAGAGAACAAATTGTTTACCAAAGAAGAATGTCTGTCAAGAAAGAACAAGAAAACACTGGATAACAAATTGGTTATGAAAGAGAAGTTGTTTTCCATATTAAAAAAACTGTGAAGAAATAATGTATAAATTTATAGAGGATCTTTTTCTTTCTATTTTGAATATGTTTAATAAAAATAAGTAACAGATTTTGTTGTTTTACTTTTTTTTAATTTCTTATATATCTGCAAGAAGAAAAAAAAAATCCAATAAGCTAATTTTTTTTTACTTAAAGAAAATAAAAATTTAAAGACAGTCAAACATATTTTTCATATTATATATAGGAAATTAAAAGAAAGAAATAAAATATTTTTTTAAAATTAATTTTAAAAAATGGCAATGGAGTAAAAATCGAATTAAAAAGAATCGCTTCATACAATGATAGTAAAACTTTTTGTTTGAAACCTAATCCAATCCATTTGAAAGATGTAGAAGTAACAAAGTCTGAATATCAATATGAAAATCATAGCATGGGATTAATACTGGAAGAAGATGAAGTCGATTTATTTTCAGATGTAGAAAATTTGTGTTGCAAACTCCAGAAGGAAGAAGAGAACAATATCAAGAAATTTAGTCTGTTTATGGCAAAAACAAAATATATCTGAAAATTGATAAAGGTGTCGTAGATCGACTCAGAGAAGAAGTTCTAAAAAGTGTAAAAAGTTAATGAAAGTGGACATGGTCATCGAGCATCTGCACAAAAATGAAGAAGTGATAATTCGCATTGAGAATAAAAGATGTGACTGTATAAAAAACAGAAATTTTGAATTTTTCATAAATAAATATTTATACTTTTAAAATTTTTCTTTTCTTTACTTTTTACTTGATTTTTTTTGTGTGTATGTTTGTTTCTTTTTTGTTTCTCTATATCGTTTTCTTTTCACAAATTGGATACAAAATCATTCCATTCTTTCCTCTTTCAAAATGTCAGTTGTGATAATAAGTATCATCACACACATTTATGTAAACATATTTAGAAGCCTCGGTAAAATACTTTTTCATAGTCTTAGGAACATTTTGTTTTGTTTGTGTTCTCTATAATTTTCCATGATGATATTGTGATATTTATCATATTTTGAATAATTTTGAATAATCCATTTTCTTTTTCTTTTCATTTTTTTCCTCCTTTACAAGATGTGAGTCGGATATTTTCTATCCAGTAATAACTGCTAAATACGACTTCGATTTTCAGTTGTGAGATGACTGGTCCTCAATCGAAAATCCAAACATTCAAATTCAGTGGGTCTCTGTTCTCCTATGCACAAGGCCATCTCCGTCCAAATTCCCATCAAGTCATGCTTCGTGACCATATTTAATGCCAGCATGAAACACATGACGATCGCGTCTTCGTATTTGGTATCTTGACAGTCTTGACCATAGTCCCATCCGAACTTGTAACAAGAACAACTTTCCTTCGACGCTCTGGGAATGTTTTCTTTCACGAGATGGGCTAACGTTCTGTAAAACACATCTTGGAGAGATTCGCGACGCTCTTCTACTTTTAGTTTTCTTTTCATTTCATCTAAGAATCTATCCATTTTTTTTTGTTTCTTCAAAAAAGTATTTTTTTTTTAATTTCCTATTATATATATTTTAATTTTTTTTTTGACTGATTTTAAATTACATTTTCCTTTTAGTTAAAAAAATCAATGATTTCACCACTCTCCTCTTTTCGCGGTCAGCCACCCATTACAATTATCAGCCATTTCCTCATTCCAATAATACGAGGAAATACGGCGGTAATCGATAAATCACCAATCTGACGGGTGCCAAGATCACGTCACTTTACAAATTCCTATGGGAAATTTGTATGAAAACATAATTACATAGACACTGGCTTCTCTATTTGACGTGGGGGGGGGGGGGGGGGTGGTGAGAAGGAAGGGGACTCTCTACAATTCTCAACAAAATCCCCATTCAAATAACACTGAGCAAGAAGGCGTTGATGTGCAGAAAAAAAACTCGTTTTCGCATATGTCAGAGGTAATCGATCTTCAAACTTTTACACATTCCTGTATGGGAAATTTGTATGGAAAAGTAACTATTTCGTGATCGATTTTTCTAGCTCACTTCGAGCTTAATTTTCCTCTTATTCTCACAAACAAATCCTCCCTTGGATTAACCTTAGCCGAAATACCAGCTCCAGCGAAAATTGCCTAAGTCCGATTTTAGCTGAGCCAGAAAATGTTTGAATATAAATTCTCATTGTGAAAAAATGCATTTTTGCTGAGACAGAACACCCAATTTTACTCTCATTCAATAATACTCTACTCTTCCAGATTGTAATTGCCGAGCTGAAATAGTTAATTATTGAACGTGGTGTGTGCTTCGACAATTAAGGCATGCCCCAATATGTTGTTTGTCGAGCGACTTCCGCGTGTGGCTTTAGAGATCAAAAGGTTGTTTTCCAATAATCGATTATGATGGTAACACATGTGAACGTTTGCTATTCTAGATCTACGACATCATTTTCGCAGAAATAATCGAACGATTAATTGTACAGACCCCGGCCATTTGCATGGTCATATTTTGGTATTCAATAACCCTTGATTGTGTGGAGGTCGACTAAAATTAGGATGATATCGCGAAAACTGCCCATTCACTTAAAAACAGTAGCATTGGCCCCTGAGTGGTCTGCTTCTCTATTTTGTCGAAAGAATAGTTCAGCAATAATTATAATGTTATTTAATGCTTCTCTCATAGACATTGTTCTTTCTTTTATACTTATAACGCAAAATTATCGATTAAACTCACTTTCGCATTTTCTTTTGTTGTGTCAAATGGACGATGTCATCGAAATGGCGAAGAAACAGCAATGTTATTCACAATAAGGGAAGAAAAAAGATACTAAAAACAGTCTGCTCCCGAGAAGAATGAGAATTCTCTAAGAAATAATACCAGTATACAAAAAGTTGTTTCTTACTATTTTTTTTCCAAAGATAACACCGGGTTATATAGTACCGCACTCTAAAATCAGTTGGGTTAAAAATCAACCCAAATCAACTGGGTTCATTGAATATAAACCCAGTTGGGTTCATAAACCCAGTTGGGTTCTTATTCACTTAGTCAGGTTGATTTGGATTGATTTTTTACACAACTGATTTTTCAAGCAGGCATGAGCAATTCGCAAACTGTGTGAAGGGTGTTAGCTATTCTATCAAAGGGAAATAAAAGTGCTTCATTTGGCATTATCTTGTCCACGAGAGGCCGCAGAGAAAGGCTGCGCGCCACCCGCGTTCTCTTGAGTCTTTACCTAAGATGGAGTCCTACTACTGTAGAGCGTCGTCTGTAAAATTCTCTCTTAAACCATTAAGCAATCTTTACGTGCTTTGTGGGTCTCTACATGATCTATCAGGTATGTGCTGAACGTGAAATCTCAAGGCATGATGCTATGATAAAAAGTATTCCACGAAATGAATCATCCCTTTACCGCCCCAAAAACGTTCAGTGTGACACATGTTGCATATAGAGTACGGCCGCCGTGGACTGGTCTCTTTCCACGGGTGGGTAATATTTATACAGATGCTATAATATTAGATTACAAACACTAATTGTATGAATAATCGTCAAACATTTAATTATTGAAGCACTGGTGCTTCATTAATTAAAATTTTGCTGCTGATGATTTATATTGCCTGGTAAACGCATGCGTGAACATCACTGCCCACGCGTGGATTACGACCAGTCCACATCGACTGTAGTTTATAAAGCCGGAAACTTATCAGAAATAGATTATACGGCACACAAATTACGGAAAAAACAGATCACGAGAGGAAAAAACAATCTGACCAAATCCGTGCCTTTACTGATCGGTATGTGCGCGTTCTCAGAGTTAACAGTCTGTCGCCTGCAGTCGGTGCATCAGTTTGAATTACGAAACCAAGGTATGGTGTCATTATAAAAATGCGTTATACCATCGAAGAAGGTTATCATTTATCTTTGGAATGAGATAGAAGTTGATCTCAGTGTCGATGCATACGCTTCATGAATCTCAGATTATATATGCAAATTTTCCGAAATAGTGAATGAAATAATTATCTATAGCGAGGGATGCACCAATCAGAACTGGGTCTGTATGTCATAAAACAGATTACTGAGGATTGCGGAGGAGAGAACAATATTAATCATCCAAAAGTTGTTTAAACGTGGACATACGAGTCAGTAAATTCCGCGATATTCATTGTTGGAGATCAACTCCCGCGACTTCACATAATCCGCATTCCAATTACGCGTAACAGATTCAATGGCCTGCAAAACCTTACATTGGTAATCCCAGAAAGATTACAATGCATTCTACGACAACATTACCTGCATATGCGATTAAACTTTATATTCTAGACATGCATTCTCGTTTTGTTTTACCGCGTGTGTGGCACAAACATAAACTGCAAGACCGAATCTTTTTTACTTCGGTACATCCTTGCATTCAAACTATTCCCGAGTCAATATGTAGCTTTAGACTTGACAACTTAAGTTAACCTGGCTTCTGGAAAATTCAACATTGGTTTGTGGAGAAACACTTAATGATTTCGAAAATAGGATAATTTAAAATCTCATTGGCACCGACCAGAGTCCTCATTAATCACTCAAAAATAAAAAAAATACATTCACAGCTGATAAAAGATGATCACCTTCCGTGGCCATTTTCCTCCGGTTCTCCTTTTATGTTTCCATGGATTTTTGGAGGACTAAGAACAGGGACACACGATATGCCATAGGCTGACGGAACTTCGAAATCATTCAATACACCCCCACAAACTAATATAAAATCGACCAGAGGACGGGGTTACAAGGGCATACAACTCAAAGGCTATCAATATGTGACCTCGTGATTGTTGGCCTGTGCGGTTGCACGAATGTAGAAGAATATACTACAGCCTTGCGGTTCGTGTTTTGACTACACAGTGCATTGGAATCCCACGCTAATTGCTTATAGAAATGTCAAGGCATGTCTAGACTCTGTAGAGTACAGTATAGTCGCCGTGGAACGGTCGTAATCCACACGTCGGCAGTGATGTCCACGCATGCGTTTACCCGGTAATACAATTTATCATCAGCAAAAGTGTACTTAATGAAGCTCTAGGCTGTGCCCGGTGCTTCATTAATTAAATGTTTGATGATTATTTCTATAATTAGTGCTTGTAATCTAATATTACTGCATCCGTGGAAATATCCTCCATCCATGGAAAGTGACCAATCCACGTCAACCGTACTGTATTGCTCCTATTTTTCCTTACCTCCTTTCGTTCAGTAAAGACTTTGTTTTATGCAGTTTGACATCTAAGACGTCCTTCCCTGCTATTTTCTGTGGATTAATCGTTGTCGCGGTTGTGAACTATGGCAGTCGGGTTCGCCAAGCTGCGGCCGTGCTAAACTACTTTTCCGTTTAACAGGATACGCATGTGCAATGCATTTCTCAGAAGTCAAATGACTACCCTAATTACAACCTACATCCAAACAAACGAGCATGACTGACCATTTCCAAATCATTTGGAAGATAATGTTTCCGTTCTGTCGCTTTTCATTGAGTGGGAATTCTCAAGAGGGTAGCCGTTCAACTCATGAAATAGGTCGCATGCATGTCGTAAGGATGATCTTTTGTAAATTAAGCCAGTTCCCCAACTACCGGTTTCTATCTATCGTGGATACAAAATACCAAGCTGTGTTAAACTCGTACCTTAGAACTTAAACAATGACTTTTGAGACGAGCCCATCGTCACAATCCGTTTCTATCCAGCCAATTCGAAAATTGTCAACCCCACTCCGAAAAAAAGATATGTGTTGGTATAAACTGTGCAGTAGTATCTCATAGTTGGCTATCGGATCATAACGTCACCATCATGGTTGATAAGTTTACAACATCGTAACCAATGATTTTGCTGCACCAAACACTGCCCGGTGTCACCTTTTTAGGCATTGTGATTTTACTGCCTAACAAAGTGGTTTGGTTCCAAAGCAATTGAGTACGTTTGGCACCCGACAGGTGACCACTGAACATAACCATCACATATCTGAACCAAGTTCCAGAGATTGCTGCGTTCTCCAACAGAGCGGGCATTGGGTATAATGGAAACGTCGATTTTCTCTATGTTGAAATTTGAACGGGACATAAGTTTAAAGAATGGATAGAGAAGAGTGATGTTTGTTGTTAACCGTCTTCCAATTTTAACATGTCAACCGAATATTTGTCACGAAATACTATCACGGGTTCTGTTGCATTGCATGTTTCGATCATTCTCAAAAGATCTAATTGCATTAAACAATGGTTGGCGTGTGTATTCAACGTTATCCGACAGAATACAAGCATTATTTATTTATTTATTTATTTATTTATTTATTTATTTATTTATTTATTGGTGTTTAAGGTCATGTACTTATGCATGGTGGCTAATCAACTGTCAGCTCCTCGACATTCTAACACTGTTCAAGCTCCACTCAAGCAGGGTTACAGCGGTTGAAGACATGTGCACCATCAACGGGCTATACTCCGTAGTGCACAGCGTCATCGTGCCCCTATGTAGGCAACCGGGATAAAGTGTCTTGCCCAAGGACACAGCACGGATCGACCCGGACGGGGATCGAACTCGGGGCCTCTAGCATAGAAGTTCAACAATCTACCACTGAGCCACCGCGCTCCAGAATACATGCATTAAAAGGTGTCAAGAAAACCACACGTGGACTCCGGCCAACATGTGGGAATGCATCTGATTAGTGGTATGCCCGTTGATGAGGCAGTGATTCGCAATAACTATTGAAATGCTTGGACATAAATCAACAGTTCCACGCAGGGAAGTAAACATACCGTGATACCTTTCTTTAAGAACCCAAGCTTCGATGTGGTATAAAAATAGAACGCGACTCGAGAAGGGTTCGTACTGGTTGCAGAAATCGACACTTTTGGGGGTTTCCTCTGTATTTTATCTCGTCATACATCTGACAAAGTCCAATTCAGGTATTCAATAACAGTCGTTTGTACCCAACCCTTCTAGCGTTCTGTTCTCAAAACTCTCATATTTATTGGCAATAGAAACTCTTTTTGCAGTTTCCTGCCTAAAGCATAGATGTTTGCTAAATAAATAACAATCCAAAAACGACCCTATCAGCTTCGACGGTACATGAAATTAATTTGTATTTTTTCAAGCTATGATAACCTCAACGTTCTGTATTCCCTCCCTCCCTGATGCGATCATAGGCTAAGCCTATATCTCATGGCTTTACGGGATCCTACAATCCAACGAGATGTGGCTGAAATATGACAACACGGACAAGACCTAGTACACTATGTTATAAGCGAATCCTCTGTCTGTTATCTCCAGGTTGTATTTCAATTCTGAAGCTTCGGTGTTTGGAAGATCGTGTTATAGTGTTCTTGGGGATTGTGTCGACGATTGTTTCCTCCACTAGGACACTCAAATGACTTCTCTGACCAAGAAATGGACGAGTTGAAGTTAAATGTTTATACCAAGAAAACGCCATAAAACTTGAACAACGAAACACGTCGATTCGTGAATGTTGTACTTTCTAGCAAAGGGTCGTAAAAATGCCCCCGTCCCAAATTAGTTCAAAAAGGCGTATTATCGCTGAAAGTTTATCTTCACAGACTGAATGAGACGATAAGGGGCATTGATGCTCTTGACCAACGTACCATCACACACATTTCCTTGTGTACGTCAACACAATCGTGTATTTTCTTGTGTAAATCATCAACACATGTATTTTTCTGGAGTACACCCAAGAAGTCGATATTTCTGAAAATAATCGCTTTTTGTCTCGCCTGCAAAGTTGGGAAATTGACATTACCACGTCTTCGAATAGCACCCATGAAATATTGATTGAGATAGTAGACATAAATCTCATTAAAAGCAGCTAAATAACAAATTCAGTGTTTCCTCTTCCCTTTTTGGGAAAGGTTCCGGTACCCATTCATTTTTGAAGTCCGCTCCATGAATGCTTTAAGAATTTCTTTCGGAGATGAGCACACACACAAAGCTTAACAAATATTACCTTCAAGTTGAACTTAGAACACGCACACGCTACAATCGGTGTCTTTGCAGTTGTGTCTAGGTACGTCTTGGCTGCCTATAGGCAGTCAAGGTTTGGCTAGAAACAACTGAGCGGATTCTTAGAATGCAACTTGCACGAGTATCTACAACTTGACGGCTGGGGCACCTGTTCTGTTGCAGTCAAAATTAATCAAATCAGAATTTGATCTTTATTGGTTGAAGAAGACCACACTTGTTGCTTTCCTTGAGTGCAGACGTATTTTATCATTCGTTATGTTGGTAAATGCTGGTTTTCTGAGAGCTTATTTTTGCTCAGTTCAGGACACCAATTGTTATTTTTTGTTTGTTTGAATGTGGAACAATCTTTTCCAACGTCCATTGGGAAATGGCCCCACATTCGGCACCTGTAGACAGCCAAAAGAACCCCTGAAATTATTTTGCAACCCACTTCAAACTGTTACTGAAAGTGCCTGTACCGAAAAGTGAAAAGTAACCCGAGGCTGTACCAAATTCTTAACTGGACCGACTACTGTATATCAATAGACATCGTGGTTTGATTAACTTATTTATACTCACCGACAAAACATATGAAAATTTGGATCAGAAACGTTACGTAATCCATGAATCGATGAATTATTGCAGAACGACAACAGAGAGGTCTTCACATCGACAGAAAGACTCTGAGGGTGGTTTTCGTCCTTTTGGTTAGAAGACATCTTTTACAAATACTATTGCCTGTTTGAACGGATATGCATATGCATGTGAAACAGGGTGTTTTAATGCGACAGACACTGCGCAGCAACACACTGCATGGAAGGTAGCAAACTTCTCGAAAAATCGATTGCACTGATAAAAGAAATTTCAAATAACAAAAACAAATGATTGACTCCTGGCACATGATGTGATCGAAGAATGCAATGTAACAATACAGGAAAGATCTTCAATAAAAAACAGTGAAAGTAAAAGATTCCTTATGGAATTTCCGAGATCGGAGAAAGGAGACTGGTAGTCTTTAAGACATAACATATAGCCAAAGGGTATTAATTGAAAGCTTTTAATACTCCCTTTTCATATTTCCATGTCCCACCAGGACTATTAGCATAAATTAACATTCAAACTTCAATAATCTCTTTCAGTATTTTTCTCAAAGGTATACCTCATCAGTCAACAAGTATGCTTGTGTTGCAAAAATGAAAATATTAAGCAATTCGCGAAAATTGTTCTAAGGCCCTGCGAATCATCGAAATTCGCTTCAATTCAAGATTGTCCCAATTACTGAATTCGATTCCATTCCGTTTATTCGCAAATTTCCGCATCGTCGAGATGTTCTCAAATTCCTACTAAGTTCCTTCTCTTGAAGCCATCTATCATCAGGTCACCAGTACAATATACCTGGTGACAGAAAAAGGATCCAGGAGGTTCAATTTCCGTAATTGCTTCTATTGCGTTCTGTGATATTCCAATTCTTGAACTGACTTGACCAAACAGTCGCGTTGCAGTATTTTTACAATTTGAATTGACTCGATTGGATTCTAGATTCGATTCGATACTCAATACGTCTCGATATTCAATTAAGGATTCGATTCGAGATTCTAGTCGAGATTCGATTCGATTCGAAATCCTTTGCTTAATTACATTCGGGATTCGATTTGAAATTGGAGATTCACTTGTTCGTAACTGTTTGTGGCAAGTGCGGTCTGCTAGGCATAATAAGTGCTTAGCGGCTTAACTGGGTTCTTTAGGGAGCGCGGTGGCTCAGTGGTTACGGAATTGGACTACAAACCGAAAGGCCCTCGGTTCGATCCCCGCCAGGGGCAACTGCGTTGTGTCATTGAGCAAGGCACTTAATCCCGATTGTCTACGTGGGGGCGCGGTGGCGCGGTGGTGTGGTGGCGCTGTGTACTAAGGCATACTGTATGTCGATGGTACTCTTGTTTTCAACCAATGCTAGCCATGCTTGTGTGGTGTCTGACAGTTGTTCGCCGTTGCTCGGTGGTTCTCTCCAGGTACTACGGCTTCCTCCATTCGCAAAACTGTCCGACACGAGTGACCCTGGCTGTCCAAAGTGTCGTTAAACCTCGATAAATAAACAAATAAAAAAGTAAATAAATAAACGACTGGGTTCGAATTTCCCCAGACATTTCTTGGAAATCGTACCATAAACAAAAGAGTGCTTTCTCTTTATAGAGATGTCGTGTTATAATTTGTGCTATAAGATTTTTGAAAGGTAATCCACTGAAATGAACTTTCTCTACCTTCATTAATGTAGTATTCTAACACATTAACCTCATTTTACTAAATAAATTGAAGCTTGGCGGTTTTGGGGGTTTCAGGTTCGGTTCTAGTTTTTGCGACAAACCGGAAAACCGAACCGCAAGACTCTACAAAAAAACGTCTGAATGGTTTTATTGTGTTTGAGCATAAACTGATCAGACTTTCAAACTAATGACCACTGTGGACTCTCGTCACTTAGTTAAGCCTGCAAACCGGCGAATATATCGTGTTCTGATTGTCACATTTTCTCTCTATTGACTCGCCCACCGGACGTATCAATAATGGAGAAATTGTGACCATTAGAACACAACATCGGTTAGATAAACTGTATTCACTAATTGAATTAGCAGCCATCCTTCTTAATGAGATTATGACGTGCAGTGTTCTTGGACCGTAAACGCCTCCTCTCGTGTTCAGTGTTCTAAATTGCAGCTGCAATCTGACAACTAATGAAAGTATCAATGACACTCAGCTTCATTTGACTGTTTGTTTGATGAAAAGGATATTGTTAAACGTTTACGAACGGATTATGAAATAAGACAAGAACTGTTGGTTTAAGTTTGTTTTTTTTTACTTTTTTAAGTGAATAGTCATAACAACTGATCCCCATAGAGTATCTAAGAATGGTCAAAGGGGATTTGGGCTGAACCCAATGGAGATACTTATAAACAGGGTATTTGTGGCGTGTTGTGTCATACAACCTATTGTGGATTTTTTCAAAGTTAAGGAGGTGTCCATCGAAAGTGTCGGGAAGTCCCAATAAAAATAGGAGCCCGAGGTGTTGTCTACTCTCTGTGCTTAACACATAGAAAAACCTAACGGAAACCGGGGTGTTTCCGGAAACTGAACCGCAACCGAATCTGAAAAATCAAAACCTCCAAGCTCTATTTTTTATTATTTATTGGTGTTTAAGGTCACATACTTATGCACAATGGCTGATCATGACCGTGACAGTTTTACGGGTGGAGGAAGCCGGAGTACCCGGAGAGAACCATCGAGCAACGACGAGCAGCTGCTAGCTCCCCAACATCGTAACTCCGCACTGCAGCACAGGCATGGTTAGATTGGTTGTAGACATGCGCACCATCGACGTGCAGTACGCCTTAGTACACGGCGTCATCGTGCCCCATGTAGACAATCGGGGTTAAGTGCCTTGAACCAAGGACACAATACGGAAGTCCGAATAGATCGCTCAGACGGTCACCCATCCGAGGACTAACCGAGCTCGACGTTGCTTAACTTCGGTGATCTGACGAGAACCGGTTACCGCAACGCCACCGCGCCCCAACATCGATTAGATAAACTGTATTCATTAATTTCGGTACACTGATTTATGTTGTTTTTTTTATTTATTACTTTTTTGACTGAATAGTCATAGTAACTGATCCCCTCGAGTACCTAAGAATGGTCAAAGGGAATTTAGGCTGAACCCAGTGGAGATACTTATAAACAGGGTATTTGTGGCGAGTGGTGTCATACAACCTATTGTGGATTTTTTCAAAGTTAAGGAGGTGTTCATCGAAAGTGTCGCTAAGCCACAATAAAAATAGGCGACCGAGGTGTTATCTACTTTCTGTGCTTAACCGGAAACCGAATCTGAAAAATCAAAACCTCCAAGCTCTAAAATATATATTACAATCGTCTTAATAAATACATAATGACGGATGGAATCCGAACGATATAGCTGAATATATACACATATACAGTACGTGGAGAGTGAATTATCACTAAAACACTCTTGGAGTGAAGCTTCCATCCAAACAATAACAGGCAGTTTATGTGGTTAATGCATGGAAAGGGCAAGCAGTGTTTTAGCTAAGGGACCTACGGGTCCAACCCTGAGGTCCCTTGGCTGAAACTTTGCTCTTCGTTCTAATGCTTTTTCCCAGACAAGGAATGGTTGTCTGAGTGGAGACACCACCCCACGGGCGATTTAGTAACAATCCACTCTCCATGTACTGTACATCCATAATTGAATGTTTTTGATACGTTGCTCCCCATCTCTACGAGCTGTAAAGGGTATACACAAACAAGCACGCGTACCACAGAAGTAGGAAAACCAAACGCAGTATTTAGAAGCCAAGGCAGACGGGTTTTTACCAAGAGTCCAAAGAAATAAAACAAATTCAAATCGAGACGAAAACAGCGTGAAAGTGTAACCTTAGAAACAAAACTTCCCGGTGAGTTGGAAAACTTACATCCAGAGGGATTTGTGGAGCTGTCAGATGTTTAACTGATTCGATTTGCAATGTATATCAGGCATGGTCAAGGTGTTAGATCTTTTAACAATGGTGGCATCTTCCTTGTCAGTTCAACGGCAGCAACTGGAAAGGTCCGTATTCATCATTCTTAGACGGGCTCCACGTTGAAAATATTGATTGGTCTACCCCACACTTTCAATTAGCAGCCATCCTTCTTAATGGGATTATGACGTGCAATGTTCTTGGACCGTAAAAGCCTCCTCTCGTGTTCAAAGGGTTAATGGATGGCAACAGACGTGATCAATATGCGCATGTCTCTCGAACGAATTGACTTTGTATGACAACGTGTCGCTCCAGCCCTATCTGATCAGTAGAACTTGTACCTTTTAATTTTTGAGTCAATTGCAAATCAGGTGCGTCATAGATGGACGTGCACAACTCATAAATGAAGAACTCGGAGTGCGCGCAACCCCTTCTTCTGCTTCCTCTCAAATTTCTATAGAAGTGTGTTGCTGGAATGTAAGCGAAATATACCATAACTCAATCGCTGTGACTGTTGTTGGGGCTTAACATCTCCCACTGCATCAACCACCATGGTATTTATCTACCTCAAAATCGTGTAAAATCGTTCCAGGTCTCCAATCGCGACACCTGTATCAATATTAACTAAAATATTTGCACACCACGAACATAATATTCAATTTTCACAGATGTGAAAGCATAGTCTTTAGCTAGTTGAAGGCTAGATTATTTTTGCTGTCTGATTTTTTTTATTCGATATTTGTTTTATCACAAATTATTGGATAGTGCTTGTTGGCACTCTCCAATAATTTGCAATAAACTATTTTTGATAAACAAAATGTCATTTGCGTTTGTCTGGGGACGTGAGTGAGGAAAATGTTGGCTGTTGCTGTGGTACCCTCATTTTTGAACGCCCTGATAGTGACTTCTTGCACTCAACCAGTTAAAACGAGATCGGCATTGCGATTCAGCTGAAAAATGAAAACCTTCGAGAAATGTGTTTGTTGTTGAGTCTTGTTTATTTATATGAACCCCCTCCCAGTCCCCCACTCCCAGTCCCCTCCTACACACACCTCCATAAGATGTCTGCCGTTGAGACACCTGTCTGTATATAACCAATGAGCGTCCCCGCAATCCAGTTGTATTGAGATCAGCGACGCCACTTCTTTTCCGACCACTTCTGTTTTCCGCCGCTTGTATGTAATCATGCAGGACTTGGGTGCTGAGAAGCAAAGTAATATATTGAAAGAGGAAAAATCTATAAATGCAGTAAAAATATAATGGTTATTGAAACAATTATAAATTCACCGTAGATAAGTACTCCGTAAAATATTTATTACATCATTTACTCAGAAACCCGAAACGTTCGCCGACAACTTCTTCCTTTAATGGAGGCAGATAATTAATATTGTATAGTTTAGTTTTTTTCATGTCCAACTGTAAATATCTTGGACTATCTCTAAGTTGTTAGATCTTTACTCCTCAGTGATAACTGCTTGGCGATCGATAATAGAAAGGTGAAAATTTTGATGCACAAACACATTTTTTTACCCTTTAATGAAAAATTGTCAAATGCTTCCAGAAAAATGTATATTAGCCGACGATTATCTATGAAAATATGGTATTCTGAAAGATAATGCAGAGCATAATTATAAATAATCAATGGCGTTTTTGTGAAGCGCATATCTCGCACAGTTGGTGATTTTGCGTTTGCATTTGTGGAAGCACAGACAGTGTTTGTTTATCGTATTCTATTAGGGCGTAACAACACTTTCAACTGCCAACTTAATACATTACGGCCGCCGTGGACTGGTTACTTTCCACCGGCGGGGAATATTTCCCCGGATGCACTAATATTAGATTCCAAACACTAATTATAAGAATAATCATCCCAAAAAAAATAATTAATAAATCACCACGTACAACCCAGTGCTCCATTACAATTTTGCTGATGATGATTTTTATTACCTGTTAAACGCATGCGTGGATATCACTGAGCACGCATGAATTACGACCAACCCACGGCGACAGTACTGTATCGTGTCTGGTAGTTTGACGGCCTTGGGGAATCTGAGTAAACCGGGGGAATGAGGCAGACTGCAGCGAGTAAATATCGCAATGACTAACTTACCATGCAGAATTAACATTGCTTGCAATGGTCCTGTCTAAAGACACAGCACAGATGACTGGGGTAAGGTTGGAAAAGTCGACTTCTAGATATGAAGACCAATGATTTAAGTAATGAGTGACCGCGCTTTCATGGGATTTAGTGAATATGCGTGAATAGCGACGATTACATTTGCAACAAGTGACAAATCATAACTTTTCGTGTCTACAGTTACAGTGCTCGCCGTGGACTGATCGTAATCCAGTGATCCAGTGGGCAGTGATGTCAATGCATGCATTTACCAGGCAATAAAAGTAAACATCAGCAAATTGTGAATAATGTTGCACCGGACATTTCGTCCCCTGAGTTCTAATGTTTTCTATGTGCCAATAGGCACATAGAATACATTGGAACTCAGGGGACGATTTGATGACGTGAAACCACACAAGTTTACGCTATGATTGTAGTCGCAATGCTACAGCTTTTACACCGCCAGACACCAACAGTAACATGGTATCGACTTTCCAACATCAGCACTTGTTTTCTTTCTATAATAACTAAAATGTGTTCTATATGGTCACCTGCCATTGTCTTGAGAAAGTGTACATCGTCAACATTTTCACTTTTTACAAACAACAAAGTATATCTTTCAAAAACAAACGCGATCGGAGATTCCCAAGCGCCGGGATCTCTAAAACTTTCGAAAAAATATTCTTTTGTTGAATATTGTCCATTTGTGACAACAATTACCCACCCCCCCCCCCCACTCCCTCCTCATAGACAGATGAGACACCTTTTTGTGTTTGAACAATGAGCGTTTCATCGATACAGGTTTATTGAGAGCAGTGACCATCGCTGAGATTTACTAGCTGGTTCCAGAATAGAGCTGGGCGGTTTTGTTTTTTTTCAGATTCGGTTTCGGTTCGATTCAGGAAAAAGCATCGGTGTCGGGTCGGTTTTTCTATGTGTTACGAACCGAACTGATAGCAAATAACACCCCAGGCTCCTTTTTATTGGGGATTAACGACAGCAAGGGACACCTCTTGTCGGACGGCTCCTCAACTGGAAAAAAGTTCTCAATAACGTATAGAATACCACTCACCACAAAAGCCCTTGGGTTCAGACTAACATCCGTTTCGTTAGTCTTAGAGTGTCTAGGGGATCAGTTGCTGAACCCATTCGATCAGAAAAAAATAAATCAGGGTAACAAATGGATAAAGTTCATCTGATCTATAATAGTTCTCATTGCCACATTTTCACCACCAATCTATAATAGTTCTCATTGCCACATTTTCACCACCAATCTATAATAGTTCTCATTGCCACATTTTCACCACCAATCTATAATAGTTCTCATTGCCACATGTTCACCACCAGACGAGTCAATAAGGGAGAAATCGTGACATTCAGAACACGATATATTCGCCCCTTTTCCGGACAGACTAAGTGGCGAGAGTCCATATGGACCACTAGTGCAGTCACCCCCCCCCCCCCCCCCCCAGTAAGATAGTTTGATTATAGTTAAAGCCCAAACACAATAAAACCGTCCGGCCGTTTTTTGTTGACCTTACGGCCCGGTTTTTCGGTTTGTTGCACACAAAAAACCCCAAAACTGGATCCGAACCGGACAACCGAAAAAAAAACAAAACATACAGCTCTATTCCACAGTCTCTTGTCCTGTAATGCGTGTATGGTCTCGTGTCAATGGGATGTGGCGTAAATGCAAAGAACGACACGCGCGTGTCGATGAATAATCGATATGGTCCGAGCGCCAGCGTTGAATGATAGAACGAGAGGCCGCAGGCATCGAGTTTTGTCCTGTGTTTATTACACGCTTTCACGTCTACAAAACAAAAACATTATTAGAAGGACACTCAGCAATTCATTTGATATCATCAACAAAAAAAAACATTTTATCGCCAACCAAATTTGCGAGGGGAATATTACTGTTTGGTCCATGAGTTCCAATGTTTTTTATGTACCTAATGTCTTATGTGAAACTCAGGGGACGATTTTTAGCTGTCGCTAATGATTCAAACTGTAATTGCGGTGCACGATTTGTGGAACATTACAGTAAAATTTCGCCTCTTTATAAAAATAGCCCATCAACGATTTCCATTTTCCGCATATTTTAGTGTTGTAGTAGATGGGGATATCATAAAACAGACATGTAATAAATACATAAACGACTTACTCTAGAAAGAATTGTACAGAAGGAAACGGGAGACAAATAGTAAATATATTTTGTTTTATTTCGAATTACGAGGCTGCCACTTTTGACTGGTGGTTTTCGTTCCCTCCAGTATAAAACTGTACCTTTCCTCCTATTACCCAACACTTTTCGTCGCCCATTCATGCCACGTGTGCCTCCTCTCCTTCCAAATGAATATTATTTAAGTGATGCTTTCTTTGTTGGCAGACGTTTGTTAGTTCCTCCTATACTCCCACCGGTATCCGTACAATTCTGCCCATAACATACTCATCCCATAACAAAGTTTTCCCATAACCAACTGGGTCGATAACCAATTCGGGCTACGACAACCCGGCCCATAATCAACTCGACACATGGGAATATGTATAGTGGAAATAGCGATGCATTTTATGCGCGACTTATTTCTGTGGAACATTTTACTACCTTTCTTTGTTGGAAGACGTTTGTTGGTTTCTCGTATATCTTATCCGGTATCCGCACAATTCCGCCCATAACAAACTCGTCCCATGACAGAACCCGTTCCATAACCATATAGGCTCATAACCAACTCGGACAAAAACTCGTCCCATAACCATATCGGTCCGTAATCCCCTCAACCCATGAAAATATATATAGAGGAAATAGCGATGGATTTTATGCACGACTGTTTTGTATTGAACATTTTACGACCTCACCAGGAAAATAATGATATTGGATATGGTGTGTTGATGATGGTATTCGGGTGCAGCTGGAATAACGGGTCAACATTAGGAAATTTTCAAGGGAAAATAGAGATGCATTAAATGCATTGCTAACACCGCTTGATAATTCTGCTTCTAACAAATGTAAGGAATATATGCAATAGATACACAACTATTTATGATAAAAATAAATATATAGAACTGTTTAAAAATGACGTCACCTTAATTATATAAGTACCATAAATAATTTAAATTATTGATGGTATTAAAAGAAAGTCAGTTCGCAACATCGCGGCAGCCTATTTGGCCTAATCTAAAACTTCAAACATTCCACGTATTTCAACATGCCACTGAGGTGGAACCACATTTTAAGTAATCTTTCCGCCCCTCATTGATTCTGAAATTTCTCTATACTCGATTATAGTTCTTGTGGTGTACTCGAAAGTGTTCCAGGGAATATGTGTACGTTTTTATCTAATATCTGAGAATTGCGGAAGTCTCCACACTGAATAAGAGAATCTATATAGTTCCCGAGTCTTCAAAGAGTCTGCAGGTTCCCTGGTCACATTGTGTTCTTATATCACATACTACAATCAATTTAAATTAGAAGGTAAGTACAGATTATCATGATTATATCGAGGTGGTGTCCAGAATGGGATCTCAACGAGCTGGCTTTGCCGGCGAGTTGTGATCCCATTTTGGACACCACCGAGAATCTCATGCAAATCTCAGGAAATGCACCTTATCATGATAATTCATTTATCTGACAATTCTGTCACATAAACAGATTAAATCTTAAATTGTTAAAACAGTTTTGGGACATGATGTTGATGGAGAAAAAGTAAAAAAACGTATTTTATGGAACTATACTGTTGTACACTGTGAATCTATGAGTGTGCGACGTGGGCACATCCTCAGGAACTTGGTAGGTGTAATATTGAATTGTGCAGTTACTCAGAATAAGTCGTCTATATGATACGGAATCGAAACACATTATATGATACGTACCGTTTCTCGTGGTTTTCAGGCCAAAATCTATATGATTGTAAGATAAATAGTGATACTAGTCACGCAAGAGGAAGCGAAAGAGCCGAGAAAAAAGTGTTCTGGTTTATCACACCATTGGTATTGGGTTTGATCGTGAAAAGGAAAAGATTCCGAAAGGCAAGAACACGCTCTTGTAGAATCAGTTATGAGGCATTGTTGACACAAATCATATTTCTAAACGAGGTTGGACGAAGAATGTCCAACAATGTTCTTGACCGCTAACTATGAGAACGTAAGAGATACGAAATATGGTATGTGTAGATTAAGGTTGACACACGGTGATGCAAAGGGTCACACCAATATGCGTATTGTATGTTATGAATCAGCAGTTCTCAGTAAAATGGGGCGTTAACACTTACTGGCATCGAGAAACTCTGGGCGCACACAGCTTATTGATTTCGTTAAAAGGCAACGATTATTTGACTTCTCGAGAAAATTATAATTTTCACACCATTACATTGACACATTCACTTATCTGATGCGGAAATGGATGTGCTTGGCTGTAATTTGCACAGTCTATGCCAATATCACAGATCACAGGACAAACTCCGCAAGAGGTTTACCTTATGTTTTTCTGGAGAACAGAACGGCGAAGATAATATTGATATCGTTCACAGTGTTATTGCAAATGTTGAGATGAACAGCCTACATGTACAATACTGAACCTTATTTCATGAAGTGATTCCTTTAACCCTTTGACCTCTGGTGGCACCGTCCAGTTCGATTGCAGTAATTGGAAGAGTCGGTATTCATTATTTTGGGGTAAACCAATTAATACTGAAGTGTCTATCCCACACATTCACTCACCATCCGTCCTACTTAACAAAAAGATGACGTGTCGTGTTCCCGGAACGGAAAAGCTGCCTCTCGGGTTCAAAGGCTTAAGCTGATTTATTAGTGCTTGATGCCATATCAGCATCTAGGCTATCTCGTGGCGATTTAATCTGATAAGATGCTGTAGAATAAAGCAAGAGTCAACAAATGAACGCAAGGAATAATACATTCTTAATATTCATCTTGCGTTGATTAATTTAGATGAACCCAAAATCGATCGCCTGATTTATTTTGGGGGAACTATACGCGAACGAAACGATCGACCGCCCATTTTTTGCCGCTCTGGAAATCTTCGTGTTGTGAACTACAAGGGCATTTGTGTATCTAGTACTGAGCTCGCAAAAGCATTATTTTTCTCCATCAGGCCGCGATCTGGTCGCTACGCACTTAACCCTTTGAACTCTGGTAGTATCTCCAATGTCAGTTCAATGGCAGCAATTAAAAGATTCCATTTCCAGTATTTGAGGGTAAACCAATTGATATTTTCAACGTGCAGGCTGCACGTTGAAAATGTAAATTAAAATTAGTCTAGCCAAAAAATTCACTTACCAGCTATTCTACTTAATGAACTTTTGACGTCTCGTGTTCCTGGGCCGGAAAAGTGGACTCACAGGTTGAAGTTCAAGGGGTAAAATCAGTTGGTCTAGATTTCATAGATAATGATTCTGTGAATTTTACATTTCGGCACAAATCGATTCCCGAATCGAATCCGGCAGAGGGTTTTGAATAAATAGAGGATATGGAATGAGTGCTTTTCTCATATAATATTTATGAAACGAGTCTAAGAATTTTCCGTTTTGGCGAGCGTCTGGCGAGCCCTAACGGAAAATTCGGACGAGTTTCGTAAATATTATATGAGAAAAACACTAATTTCATATTCTATTTATCATATGACACACCCACGCACAAATTAGCCACTTAGTATGACTTTTTAACCCTTGAGTTGTAGACGGCACTTGGAAAAAATATCCTCGTATAACTAAACATTTTCATTTTTTGCTTCCAAAACATAGGTTTTGACCCCTCATTGGAACGAGCTTGTCGAGCTCGTTCCAATGAGGGGTCATAACCTATGTTTTGGAAGCAAAAAGTGAAAATATAAAAAAAATTAATGCCGTTTTTCTTGTAGGTAAAAGATTAATACAATATAATCCACCCTAAATAGGACAGATAACGTAAATTCTCCCTACTGAAATTATGCAAATGTGACCCAGTTGTATTTTGTTCAGCCAATCAAATTGTCCAGTTTTGAAATTGACCAATGAAAGCTCCCAACTCTAATTATGTAAATTATGAAGATGTGGCCCAGTTCAGCCATTCAAATTGTCTAGTTTTGAAATTGACCAATGGAATTGACGGAAGGCTTTATTTATCACTGATTAATATGAAAACAAAATATCAAATGTTTTAAAGTGAACAAAACGGTCATATGATAAAGTCGAACATTAAATGGAATCGCACGGCTTTTTAAGTTGCAGATAATGTGCATTCTTACAACAGTACATATTGCCAGTCTCCAGTCCGCTTTTTATGCAGATGTGTCTCGTCTGTTTAGATAAATCAGTATGAAGAGACGGAATATTTCAGAACGGAATCGAAGTAGTTTGGGACGTCGAACCTCCTCGATTTCTTCCTCTATCAGACGGTCACGAGACCTGGTGTTAGGGGAGTAGTTCAAGTGGACACACTTAGAAGAACTTTAATCCATGTCGACAATTCAAAACTTTCTAAATGAAGGCGACTTCCCTCGAATGGAATAAAATTATAGGAACGATTTCAGAATGGATCGAACTTTCAAACTCCGTACGGCCCTACATTTGATGCAATAATTTTTGTTAGAGTTATGTTCCTACTTTAAATGTTTTTAAAATTTAACTCAGATGCCAGGTTGAATGCAACATCTCTAGGTGTAGCTAATGGGATGAAATGATATTTGATCTGTGATATTATTGGGTGGGAAGAATTGTCGTTTTTATGGTTTGCCAAACTGAATTTGCAGACTCCGATACCATTTGTGTAATTATATCGGTAATTGAAATAGAATTAGATAAACATGTTAGACTGTAGTTAAATCAGTTAGATGAACAGGTTAGAGCGCTCTGGTGTGCCGTTGGTCAGATTTGCCGTTATGACGGGTTAATGAGTAACTTGATATATTTATTTATACACAGGGTTTATCCTAGTTTTACGATTGATACTGGCCACTTTCCACGGACGAAATAACATTAAATTCCAAACACTTATAAAGGAATAATCATCAAAAAAATAATTAATGAAGCATCTGGTACAATCCTTTTCTTCATTAATTAAAAGCGTACTGATGATGATTTTATTACCCGGTAAACGCATACGTGGACTCACTGTCCATCGGTGAATTATGATCAGTCCATGGCGACTGTATTGTAATTTTTGCTTTTACACTTGCCCGGACAAGACGTGTAGACGGAACTTGCCTTTCTTACGACATTACGTTGAAATTTGACCTGCTAGCTTTACCTTTGAACTTCCATCGCCACTGATAGAGTCAACATGTCTGTGCAGGGACTTCGAGAAGGTGACCAATTGGGGTAGGGGTGTGAACTTGATTTGTTTCGACTGTAATGGCGTACGTCCCGCGCGACTAATATTCCAGCTGTATCATCAATACATTTTTTCGTCTAAGACATGCATTGGTGATGTATTTTGGAATATCAATCAGCCTCTATTACAGTACTGCCGCCGTGGACTGGCCACTTTCCACGGGTAAGCAATATTTCCACGGATGCAGTAATGTTAAATTGCAAACACTGCTTACAGAAATAATCATTAACAAATTAATTAATTAAGCACTGAGTATAACCCGGTGCTTCATTAAATAAAATTTGGATGATTATGATTTATATTACTGGGTAAAGGCATACGTGGACATCACTGCCCACACGTGCATTATGACCAGTCCACGATGACTGTACTGTAGTTTTCAAAAGAACATAAAGGGTTAGTAGCTGGTACAATATCACATCTGGGGTCCAAAAGTCATGAATGCATGAGCATAAAAAGCTTACACTTGATTTTATACATGCATTTACTTTCACAACATCAACAAGCTGAAATGACAACTATACAATAATGATAATGCATGTACTTTCTCAGTTTTAGTTACTGATTTGGGTATGTGTGGGAACTCGGAAAAGTGAACCTATAAAAACTCAAGACATCAAGACTTTATTAGTGAATAAGTAAAATGCACATGTACTCGTCGATTGATAATCCAAATTGGTCACGCTGGTACCCAACAGTCCGAGTCGGGAACTACGAAACTTCTTTTGTATGACCAATCCTGAGCGTAACACAATTCCAAGTCCCAAACTTAGTATTTTAAGAAAGAGCATGATTAACCAGTAAGAGACAGTCGATATCTTAACCTCCAACCCTGAAGAAAATGCCCCTAAAATTATGGGGGGGGGGGGGTAATATCCTCCTTAGCGACGCGCTTCTATCTACCAATACTCAATATAGAAGGTCATAGCTATAGTTCAGATACACCGATAGACAGTCGTAAGATATATCTTTCTCTATAACCTTAAAGTTAAAATCGACCCTGAACTTGGAACTTGATCAAAGACCTGAACAAATATTTAACAAATCTATCAAAGTCGATAATTTAAAAAGTTATAGTCAAATTACACTTTACTCGTCTTTGTCATTAAACACGCAAGTATGGCCTTTTTATCTGGACAACATTCTATTGTGTGATAGAAGAACCATGGTAAATTTATTCTTAAATGTTTTGTTTTCGAATTTAAATCTAAACTCTCATTTACAATACTTACACTTGAATCACTCTTAACTTTTAAATATCACAAATTGATAAACAACGAGTTTTGTAAGAGGTCCCTCAGAATGATGTTTAGTAGTCATCAGGTGTAGACTAATTAATACATTTCACCTGCAGCCGTATTTATTAATTAGCCTACCTTAGGATTGTACTCTTCAAAGAGGTATCCATTTCGACATCGACAATGCGATATTGTAAAGGTAGGATCTAAGAAGTGAAATGCATTTGTTCTTCAAAGGCATATGTGTCACAAATGGACAATGGTGACCGTCGGGCAATTATGCTTATCACATATTAGCAGGTAAAGTGTTAACATGAAGATCCGAGGTTTTTGCACGGGTAGATTTGGGAAGACACACTCTTGACCCAATTCGATTCATAGAAATAATTGAGTTGTAATTTACTGTGTGTGGTGTCGTTAATATTGTGGTGGTGCGAAGCGTGTGTCCACTGATGTCCGAGAAAGTTGTATGATTGGTGTGAAATCGTGCGGTACTGCATAAAGAGTAGATGCTATTGGGTAGAATAGAGATGTTTGATATGTGTCATGAAAGCGGAGTAGTGTACACGCTAAACTGTTCTTCATCAAAGAAATGAAATAATATTTATGTTTTAAAGTAAAACAAGTTGTGACCGTCATTTCGGAATTTCGTCTGTGGATTGTCTTCCTCCCGTAAGTATACTTTGCCTCAATCGGTCGCCAGACTAAATACAACAATTAAAGAATAATATGTAAATATATATTACAATACTAAGAAAACCTCTTCGTAATGTCCAGTTCATTACTGTTTTGTGATCTTCGGGGTCGCATTAAAGATAATTAAAGTTTGTGCAACTAATCAAATCAGTGATATTTATACAATAATCAAGAATGTCTGTGGCTAAAGTATTATAATTTTAAAAATTGCTTTAAGGCCAATTGTAAATAATATTCGGCAACGTGCAAGTCTATATTATACGTAACTGGGTGTACTTGTTTGCAGATGGTCATGTGAGGGTGGTGAGTTTTACCCGCTGGTTGTGCTTGTATGGAGCGGCTGTTGGAGCATAATTTGAGTTATTGTGTACACAAAATTACAGAGTTTGGGGGAAAAGACTCCAATGAAAAGTTCAATGTTATGGAATTATGGAATGTGCTTAGTGCAAATATATCCTTTGTGAATAGAGCTTTGTGGTATAAACTTCTTAGTGAAATAGAGCTTTGTGCTATAAATTTCTTAGTGAAATCGAGCTGTGTGCTATAAACAACTTCATGTTACTGCGTTCTTTGTGAAACAGGTCAGGCACAAGTTAAAATCGAGCTATAATAGCCAGATCCGGCTATAATAGCTCGTTCGAGCTATGGGTTCTGGTTTGAAACGTCCTTTTTTCCAAACTACATATGTTTCGCAAAAAATCGCAACAAACCGCTATCAAAATTCACAACACTCAAATCGGCTGAACATTTGTACACATTGAACATTGAATTTCACTGTTGCACTGATAAGTAATTTGACATTTAATATCTATTTGTATTCGGTATTTAGGTGATGACTACACTTCATCCGGTAAATAAAACATGTTTTTGAATCTTTTTCGTCGACAATTTGACCACCCAGCAGCTTCATCATCGAATTAAAAAAAAAAAAAAAAATTATTGCGTGTGCGTGAGATAAACCAAGGTAGGTACAAACTCGAGTATTAGGTAATCGTGTTAAAATATACTCCCCCAAAACAGTCAAAATATGGAAACCCCAGGTGATGATAAAAGTAGAAATTAACGAGTAATCCGTGCCGTCCATGCACTACGGTTTAAACGGGTAAATCAAGGTTTTCGTTACTTCAGTGATACATGTATATTGAAAGAATTTAAATACATGCCCCCGATTCTTATCCAAGTCAGTCTGAAAAGATTGCTGAGTTTGAAAGTTCGCGTGTTATTAAGTGTTTTGATACCAATTGTGTTATTGTATTGTTTGATACCAAAGTTATTACACTGTGATATATAACCTTCGCTCACTAATTACAAAATGTGAACTAAGAAGGACAACTGTGATTCAATAATATGTGGAAGTGATATAGTGCTGTGATAAAATTGAGAAGCAACCTGCGATAATACCTGCAATCTGATGCTGTGATATTCATATCTTCACCAACCATCTAATCTGAATAGCTTTTTCTGTGATAAAGTAGTCAAATCATGTCCAGTAAATGCGGCTGTACAAATCACGAAACATTTTCCTCATCATCCCCGTCATTTCACACATACAAATTAAATGCAAAAAAATTTCGAAAATCGACAATACGTGCATTGATTGAAAATAACTTTATTAAGGAAATAACTACATATCTCTGTACAAATTGTGCAGAATATGCTGACGCTCATTTAGTGCCCAGTTCTTCCATTACCCCTCCTCCATCAACACGTGTAAAATGCAATGACAGTGACATTGACAATGTGATACGTGCCATCAAACATAACGAAGTGTCCCAAGACAAACTAGTTGAACTTGCAGCCGCGATAGGAGAGTCTCAGTCCCCTCATATTTATAACGATTCAGTGGATATTTCTGATGTATATAAAGGCGACTCGTTTTTAAAATCATTTAAACCTTCATCCTATATCTGTGATAGAAATCCCATCCTTGTATCATTTCTCCGTGGTATAACCACTTGTACACATGTAGATAATTTTAAGAAACTAAATTCACTTTGTTTAGCTGTTGAACAAATTTATCATTGCAGAAATTTGAATTTCATTGGTCCATTTTTATTTATTGTTAACCTCATAACATATTCCGTCGCCTCATCAAAAAACATTTGCAACATGAACGGTTCGCTCCATCCAGCAGGTTCATATTCATGCATTTTATCATGGATAAATAGTCATTCATCCGATCGTTTACAGTGTCCACAACAGGGAGATGTATGTACATTTTTTGACAATAATCAGGTTTTAGCTCGGAGATGGCGTGTAAATGTAGATGCCAAGGTCATGCTGAGTGTCATCACAACAGTTATTCATTTAATTCCTGATGTAAATAGTAACATTCAATACAATGCATCACTGTCTCCCCAACACTGGTTTCAACCAGACATTCGCTCTAGAGAAGACATATTTGTGAAAATCTTTGATGAGTTACAGAAGAACACACATCAATTTCGATACGAAAGGTCAAGTTTTTTTTATCCCAGAGACTCGAACACATATCTTCTCATCTAAAAAGACTTACTGACGGAATGGTAGACAATATTGACAATGCTATTAATGAGAAAACTCAATCACACGATACACCAACATGTAGCAGCACCGAAGTCACATTTAACCAGTCATTGCAACCTTCATACAGACACAAAACACGGGACACCGATCCTTATTCATTTGTAGAAGATCACCATCCAAATGCACCACCCCATGTAAATATTGGCGACCCCTACATGATTAACCCCTGTTCATATTCATCAGTGGAAAGTGTTTTAAGTAATTTATCAACAGACATCATTGTAGATACGGGAAGATCATGGACAATCATTGGGTGAGATGGGCTTCCCTATACATTAGGTACCAGGCTGATCGAAAAGTGTTTTAAATGTACTCTCTGCTCATTAGATTTTCATACTCCTGAATCATTTGCACAACATCAAAAAAGTGAACACAACATCACCGCCCATATGACATCGCCAACTGAACGCAAATTTCCCAATGTAATCTTAATACCAGGTTTAGGTCACTATGAAATTAATTATGTCAGATGTATTTTTAAATTATTATGGAATGTTGTTTTAAAAGATATAGCAGTCATGTTAGGTTTCAAATCACCAAACGCATTGTCATCATGTCAGTCAGCAACAAATCATCATAAATCATGGCAAATCATACAAATACTCCTTTTTGGTACCGCTGACGAAATTCTAACTCCATACTGTAAATATTCCCCACTGAAAGGCCAAAAAGCTACGGAGGAAGGTTTTTATGACTGGATGCAAAAAGCTGTAAATCCAAATTTTAAATTTTTATTTAATGTTATTTTTACCTACGTCTTTGGAATTCATCCTTTGAGGGCTGGGGTAAGACGGAATAACTATGCCATAACTGAATGTGCAAACACAAACTGGCTCTCCTATCTTACGGGTTGCATATGCCAATTTATAGGGAAATATTTCTAAGAGACTTATCCCTATCAGTGCAGCTACCCAAGGAAATAAAATCCTTTCTGCAAACACACGCCACATACAGCACCTCGGGGAATAGAAGCCAGGGAGATGGTGGAGATTCCGTTCTTGAGGCAAAGAACAGACGAACAAAAATGTGGATGCCACCAGGAATTCCCACTGATAAGCGATGGCTTCGTGTTTGTAGGAACATTGACAGACTGGAGCAGGTAATTCCCGTAATGAGTTGAAAAGAGAGAAGCGCATGCAAGGCTGGGAGATGGTGTTGGAGTGTGTGTGTGTGTGGGGGGGGGGGGGGGGGGGCATCACACATCCAATGTGTGGCAGAACCCCAAAACATTGACCCAATGTTATTGTCACGTCACTTTGGAGGCCCCAAAATGATCACAAGTACACGTCAACACCTGGTGCAATTGCATCAGATTCCATCACACTGCATTCAATTGAGCACAATTTCCCCATGGAGGCCATGTCTTTACTGAAAATTTCTCATCGTTACCACCTCTTTCCTCTCCAAATTAGGACCCACCCACCGTTACGCCATCCTTCCATTTCCATGGAGGGAAGTGGAAGGAGGGGATAACGATGGAAGGGTCCTCGATAGGAGTTTGGTGGGACCCCGCCCCTCCCCCAAACCCCACAGAGAATGCAAAAAAGGATGCAACACGTCTCATTTCACACATTATTAACGTTAAGCGACGACGCTAAGCAACGTAACCTGCTTATAACGCATGATGTAAGCTATTCGTCTAAACTATACAGTGTGGGAAATGGACAGCCAACAGAAAGGACCGAGAATAAGTTTTCTACTTTTTTCTTTTATTTTTTTGTCTGACATATCACGAAACATGTGCATCGGGCACGAGAATTGTAAGCCTTTGGCTTTAGCGTTTGTCATTTTTTTTAAACCAATGCATCTTGCATGCACCCAGTGTGTGCAATCTGCTTGGTCACACCCTAGCCAGATACCAACATCTTCTTTGGACCCGTGTGTGATGCCACACTTCCGACAGTTATTGACGGCCGCCAACGTCTCCGCTGGCATTTGTGTCGCCTCGTCTCTGGTTTGTGTATTGTCTAGGTGAATACTGCGAGGTTGAAGGTTGGGGGGGATTTGGTACGTTGGTGACCATATTGTATGGCTCTTCTGTGGCTGCTGGCACCATTTCTCCAGTACCCTGCAAAATATTTTGAAGAATGGCGTGTCTGTAATAGTTCAGTTGTGAAACACAGATAACATACGCGTATCCGTGTAGCTACAGCAACGTGTATATGTTCTGGATTGGGTTGCGACAGGGAAATATTTTGGACCCCGCATTTTTCCGTATTATACCCTTGGTATTTGAATCATAAAATGGTCGTTTTTGTCTTTTGGTTCAGGCATGCGTGCAAACAACAGTGTTTTACACCCTACACACTGCAAGTCTCGGTGGCTCATTTCCGCATATATACATTAAACCCTACCACACCCTTCACAGGCGAGCAATTTCATTCTGTATGGTGAACATCAATTACAACTGGTGGAAAACAGAAACTCACCTGCATATCAGGGCGTAGCAAGGATTAATTAATGGGAGCAGTTTGGGAGGGGGGGGGGGGCATTACGATATTTGGAATCTTTTTTTGAAGGCGGGGGGGGGCGCCCAGTCATAACTTGGGCACTTCCACTGTTACCGCCTCCTCCCACTTCCATCTTGCATGTATAGCCACAAATTTGATTGCATATTGGGATTCGTATGTTGTGTGACCTTGCATTAGCCCATTTTTGCTGTTTGGGCGGGGTGCTAAACTGTGTGTATAGTGTGGGTGGGGGCACAGCCCCCTCATCCCTTCCGGCTACGCCACTTCTGCAGATGTATTGATAGCATACCACCTGTATTATGGGATTTGAGACAGGGTACTCACTTTCTCATTCTTTTTCCCATTCTCTGTGCACCAGAATGTGCGGCGATTGGTATCGGTGGTTAGCCTGACTTCTGCGTCACAATTCGTCATTACTGTTAGTTCTTTCACCTGTAACATGTTTAATAATGTGAATATTATGTAATCCTTGTGACACATATCAGATAATTTACGAAATACCCAAATGCATTAACATACAATATCACTCACTGTGGGAATTATTTTTAGATTCCCACTGTTTTGGCCCCAAACGTCACCAATAATAGCATTACAATTTCTTCAATGCATTTTGGCTTTTGTTAGAAACGAGATAATATCGGCGAGTTGCTCACGGGTGGTGATGGTGATGGGGAACCACATCCACTAAGACACACAGACCTGGAGGAAGAGATTATTCAGTGGAGAGTTAAGCTGCGCATGTCCAATTACATCCAACCATTTCATACATGTGGCCTACAAAGTTTTTCTTCAGAACCGTTAAACTCTGATTTATTAAAGCTCACAGACATCTGTGAGGAAAACCAACTCCAGTATTACACTCATGTGCGTAAAGGTGGTGAGATTGGAAAGAACGAAAAATTAAAAAACTGTGTATATAACAGAGAAAGAAAAAAACGAGGGGGAAAGTGCTTTCAAAAAAACAAAAAAGGAATTAATGAAATAAGTTCTACACTGGAACAATTCAGGACAGCCGGTGTTGAATGTCAGGAAATGGAGGAGGAATTTCGAAAAGTAAAAAATGGCCGAAAGGACGGTATCCTTCACTTGTTGCAGACTGTAAATGAGCTGAAATCCACACTTGAGGAGCAGTTTTGCATTTCAGAAAATACTTTTCAACCTGGTAAGAAGCTTACTTTTTGAAATATGGTTCTGGACCTCTTATAAAATGTAGCCGAGCGTTTCTGTGGGTCCTCAATGTAAACCTGCTTTATTTTCCCTCTGTGGTGTTGATGGGCTCTGCTGGCCTGTCCACGAATGTTTTTCCCGGGGTTTAGCTTTCTCTTTTTCCCTTGATATCTCCTTCCTTCCTCACTAGAGGTTTCGGAACTGCTCTGAAAACGGGAAAAAAAAATTATGGTTCCACCTACTGGGCATGGCAACCGAAAAGATAAAAATGGGTATAACTTTCGAACTAATCAGGCATAGGGATGCGGTTGGTGTCAAAATGACGGGCGTCACACGTACTTTACGACCTATCAGGTGGGGACTGGATGTCGCGCTTACAAATTAACAATTCAGCCCCAAACATGAAAAATTGACCTTCACTTCGGACATTCAATTTGGGATTTCCAATTGAAAGACTAAGATCATACATATGTAACTAATGGAAACAAAACTTTGGCAAAATCATTCTCATTTGCATTCTCTTCCACAGGTCATCTCATATCTGGCGATGAATCCGACGAAGATACGTTCGAATCATCAGTCTAAACCTTTCCATTGAACCTGGCGGTAAGAATAGTGTTTGATTAATCAGCAATGCAATACATTTAACATTTTTGAATCTCACCATTTTGAAGTCAGTTTTCCAATAAAGCGCTGATGGCTTGTGACTCTGTCAGATTGGATTTACAAAGTAGCTTGATGAAGAGGTCTCTTTTATTCAATATCGTCTTCTTTGTTGCAAACATGATACATTTCCCGTGCAGTAACTCGACAGTAAAAATCACGATTTACGACTGTTTTCCTGTGTCGTAGAAATTTCTTGGCGATCGTGCACTATTACCTAATACTCGAGTTTATACCCACCTCAGCCTTTCGCGCGCACGCGCAATGGTCGCATCCTTTTAATTTGATGATGAAGCTGCTAGGTGGTAAAATTCTTGACGAAAAAGATTCAAAAACATGTTTTATTTACCGGATGAAGTGTAGTCATCACCTCAATACCGAATACAAATAGATATTAAATGTCAAATTACTTTTCAGTGCAACAGTGAAATTCAGTGTTCAATGTGTACAGATGTTCAGTCGATTTGAGTGTTGTGAATTTTGATAGCGGTTTGTTGCGATTTTTTGCGAAATATATGTAGTTTGGAAAAAAGGACGTTTCAAACCAGAACCCATAGCTCGAACGAGCTATTATAGCCGGATCTGGCTATTATAGCTCGATTTTAACTTGTGCCTGACCTGTGAAATTGTTCACATCTATCGTTCATGGATGATTCCAGTAATTATCTGATGTTTGATCTTCCAAGTTGTGTTGGGTAAAATCCATGTTATGCCTTAGTGTAACCATCATTCCCGGCTGTTGTGTAACCGAGATACGAGTCATTGCTGAATATTTTAATCTTGCGGGATATGAGTTTAATAAACATAAAATAAATTTTCTTTTCGCCTTACACTTTTGTGACAATATGTTCCAATCAACACGAATACCCCTCTGTTAAGATGTCGTGTAAATACACATTAGGCCGTTAAGCTGAATTCCTAAATCACTTAGTTTAAAAATCAACCCAAATCAACTGGGTTGAGTCAATAAGAACTCAATCCAGTTGAATTAGAAATTAGCATAAATCAACTGCGTTGAGTGAATATGAACCCAACTGTGTTCATATTCCCTTATCTCGGTTGATTTGGGCTAAATTCTAACCCAACTGATTTTAGAATGTATAAAGCATTTATGATGAAGGAATCAGAAGCTAGTTATCTGACATTTCCCCGTATTTGAAACCGTATTTTGACAGGCCTGCACTTTTCAAAATCACATTAACGCGACTAACGAGCTTTTGGAATGAGATTAAAAAGTCGACCCAACACACCCACACTAACGCCCTTTTGGAATGAGATTAAACACCCGACCCAACCCACCAGCACAGACAGACATGCCGCTACAGTCATTTCATCATCATGGGCAACACTATTTAACTTTTAACTCATGAAGGCCTTTACCCGATGTTGACATATTCTGGGGTCTCCAATTGATATTTTAATCCTCAATCGGGGAGCCATGCAGACAAAAAGAGGCAGTCAAGGCTTGGCGAGTATCACACCAGTAAAGTGAAAAAACTGATTCAAGCTCAGTGAAGCCCTCTCGCAATTTTCGAGCTTATTTTCGCGAGAAAAAATACGAGCCCACTAGAGACTGGGCTCATATATTCTACGAGACAACGTGCGATTTGGGACTGGGCTTTTCAAGTGTTTTCTTGAAGCAAAATAAATTTAGAAAATCATTGAAAAATTTCGAGTCCGACCAGTTCGAATCCAGTGCGATATATCACTGCATTTTTATCTGAGATGAGAGTAAAGACACGCAAATCCGGGATGAAGTTAAAGACAGAGCCAAACAATGTTTTTACTAGGTTTTTATGTGTATTCTCGCTCAAATTGATCAATGTCGCCAAAATATCTCCGATGCGAAATTACAATTCGGGAGTCAAAATGTCAAAACGCGTAATTTTCTGTCAGTGTTTTCAAGTGTATCATCAACAGATTTGGTCAATTTGGTGATGATGTCTCGTATTCGTTAGATTTCAAATCGTCAAAATTGCAAAAAAGCATGTGATTTTACCATTTGCGTTTTCGTGTGTTTTTACGGCTGGCGGGGTCGATTCCACAGATATCTCTCCGATGTCTAAGAATATTTCTCCCTCCAATGCAAGCGATAGCGGTTCTGAGTGTCTCTTTGTGAATATATATATATAATGTATTGTGTGATTTTTTCTCCTTTTCCTATGTATTATTAAGTAGAAGGAAACAAAAAAAAAACAAACAAGAAATAGAATATAAAATAAAAAACTATTATTATTAAAAAAGAAGCATGAAATTTTTCTCCAAGGGAGAAATTGGAAAATATTAAAAGAGATCTGAGTGAGAAGTTTTTTCAGTGATGTCTTCTACAGGGCGTGTGCCCATCCCGCGGATTTAAGCATTCCAAAAGCGAGGATCGAGAGATGTATTGGTTGCATGTCGGAGGGATCGATCGAGGCGCACACCTGTTAGACCACGGAACACAAAAGTGCCACAGACCTGTTTTTGCGTCGGTGTTAGAAAAGCTTGTCGAGGACGAGGTGATAGAATGGTGGAAGACCATGATTAAGTGTCGAGAACAACTGCAGTCTTTGGATTTCGAAATTGAGCAGTTTAGGAAAATGTCGGGAAATCTCAAGAATTACGATCCAGTTAGTATTTTGCATTTATTATTGGATAGAGATTATCCAACTCAGATCTTGTGAAGGAAAAGAAATTTCATATACAATAGGAAATAAAAAAAGTCTATATATACTATTAAAAATAAATAAGAACAAAAATGGATAGATTCATGGATGAAATGA
Source organism: Pictodentalium vernedei (assembly GCA_031216915.1). Lineage (NCBI taxonomy): Eukaryota > Metazoa > Mollusca > Scaphopoda > Dentaliida > Dentaliidae > Pictodentalium > Pictodentalium vernedei. Next base: position 135,859,122 of record CM062297.1, on the reverse strand, counting down.
AGAAATGAAAAGGAGATGAGCGTCGCGAATTTCACCAAGATGTGTTTTACAGAACGTATGTCCACCTCTTGAAGGAAAGGTTTCCGGATGCAAATTTGAATTGGATTACGGTCACAACTGTCAAGACACGGGATACGAAGACGCGTTCGTCATGTGTTTCATGCCAGCATGAAATATGCTCAACAAAGAATTTGGACAGAGACGGTCTAGCATATAGTAGAATGGAGCTCCGATGAATTTGAATGTTTGCATTTTCGATTGAGGATGAGTCATCTCACAACTGAAGATTGAGGTCATATTTTACATTTATTACTGAATAGAAAATATCCGGCTCAGATCTTGCGAAAGAGAAAAAAATCCCTAAATTAAAAAATAGAAATTAAAATTACTAAAATAAAAAAAAATGGTTTATTCAAAATATGATAAATGTTTCAATATCATGATGGAAAATTATAGAGAACACAAACAAAATCTTCCCAGGATTGTGGAAAAGTATATTATCATATGACTATGACATTTTTACCCTAAATATCACTACTGTTTGACGATGTTTTCCAAACTGTTGTATCACACCGGGTGAGATTTTTCCGGATCAAATGTCCATATCACACTCTTACGGAAATCAAAAATCCATATCACACTCCCACGGAAATATCCGAGAGTTTCCGAGAATAGTTTTCGTAACTAGGGAAGTCGTTGTTGTTTCGTCTGCTATTTTGTAACCGGCTTTTCACCGCATATTAATTAAAATGGCAAATTTGGGTGAATTTGACATCGAAACAATGTCATATGATAAACATATCATCATAACAGAGTGTTGATCCGTGTCGTCGCTTCACGTCTCGTGAGGTGGCCAGATTTTCGGATCACACTCGCTGCCTGCGGCAGCTCGTGTGATCCGAAAGTCTGGCCACCTCAACTCGACGTGATACTACGACACGGATCAACACACTGTTATGATAATATCTATTTATCAAGACTACTCCTGAATGTGTTTACAAAAATGAGTGTGACGATACTTATCATTGCAACATACATTTATTATTTAATGAAAGGGGAGAGAATGGAATGATTCTGTATCCAATTCGTGAGAAGAAGATAAAGAGAGAAAAAAAAAATAATTAAAAAAAAAAAAAAATAAATAAATTCAAGAAAAAAAAAACAATTTGAAAATAATAAATCTTTATTTATGAGAAAATGTTTTTTTTACAAAAGCACAAATTTCATTTGTATGCGAGCTATGACTTACCCATCTTCATTTTCGTGTAGATGCTGGATGACCATGTCTACTTTCATGAATTTTTTAGAGCTTCTTCTCCAAGTCGATCTTCGACACCATTATCGTTTTTCAAATATATTTTGTTTTTGCTGCAGATCAGACTAAACGTCTTGATATTTTTCCTTTTTTCCTTCAGGAGTTTCCGACATGAGTTTTCTAAATCTGACAATACATCTTCTTGAGCTTCATTCAGTTCTAAGCACATGCTATGATTATTGTATTTATATTCGAAATTGATTACTTTGTCATCATTCAATTGAATTGGATTCGATTTCAAACAAAATGTTTTATCATTGAATGAAGCGATTCTTTTCAATTCGATTTTTTTCACAGCCATTTTATTAAATTAATATTAAAAATGTATTTTTGTTTCTATTTCGTATATATACTATTAACAAAAGTAGTGGTTATTTGATAACAGTGAGATATATGGAGAAATATATTTATATTTTCATCAAAAAGACAGTTGAGGCATTGCACTGTGACATCTGTGAATGCTTTCAGCGATAGTTGGGTGTCTGACAAGCAGACATTCCACGCACTGTGCTGTAGATGATGGACAGTCAGTTAAGGAATTTTCCACATTCAGTCCAATAACTTGATACCTTGTAAATCATCCTCGGTTCGCGAGACACGCGCGGATCCGATGTGGCATACTCCTCACCAAACATCCAATATCAGCTTGACTGATGTTATTCCATTATTCCTGCTGTGCAGAGGTCAGTTCCTGGGCATTGGTAGGTGCCTGTTGGCTTTGTCGTAGGCGCCTACCGAGCATACCCCAGACTTGCTCGGTTCGTGAAAGGTCTGGACTTAATGGTGGTCAAGGCAGTGTAGTGAGGTTCTGTTCCTAGAGGAACTCTGTAGCGACACGGGCCCTGTGTTCTCTTGTATTGCCATCTTGGAAAATGAATCGACGGCCGCGACGTCGCGCAAATGGCACCACATGAGCTGCTAACATGTTGTCACTGTAGTACTGCCATGTGGCATGCCCTTGAGTGGCATGTAATGCTGTTCTGCTTGTCATGGTTATGCTTCCCCACACTTTAACCGATCCACCACCAAAATGATCGTGCTGCCTAACGGTAACGGCATGATATCGTTCGTTCTGCCGCCGTTACACTCTATTTCGCCTGTCGTGGAAGTCAAGAGTGAACCTCGATTAATCGGAAAACATGACGTTGCTCCACCGACGATTGTCCGATTGTCCCAGCGCTGCGGTGCTCCACACAAAGTACACCTTGCTGCGATATGAGGTTCAATCAAACGTGGAATTATGCGAGGTCGTCGAGCGTACAGTGTCACGAGATTCTGCGATAAACAGACATATTGTTGATTTTTCGATTCTTATTTATTTATATGATGATACAAGGTTTGCTCTTTAGAACATAACACAATGTTACATGGTCAAAATATGAAACATCTACTTTCAGCTAGGTCTTTGACTTTGACTTATTAGTTAAACTAAAACTTATTGCACTCAGCAGGTACGCACTAAACAGTAGTACACTAAGCAGGAATTGCACTAAGCAGGAATTACCTTAAGCAAGTAAACACTATGCAGGCACTAAGCCATACTAATACAGCTTCCAACATCAAAGCCACAACCTTCATATCTCACATACTTCAAAGATAACCACTAGCTATTGAGTTTTTTACACCATACATGTAATTCAACCACACGACACTGAGTTCAACACAAAATTGATGAAAAGTTGATAAAAATAATGGATGGTTCAGAGGATACGAATTTTCTATGGTACGGACTGTGGTTGGGGCGATTTATTGTACACCTAAACGTGGCCACCTGAAATATTAAACCCATAATATTTTAATTATTTTAAGGGAATAATTTATATTATAAAATGATAAATTCACTACCGGCAATATTACACTAACCCCTTAACTGCAAAATAGCATTTAAGGCGGTATCTACAGTTTCTCTTTTGATTCTGTACTAAACTATAATTATTTACTACCACTAGAAAATTGCCTTAGATTTTAGAATTTTAATCTATCGACAAACAACTCTACTATAGTAATTAAAATTACTCATCCACTTTGTATTTACAAGAGAGAAAATTATTTCCTTCTTAAACTTCGCCTGAATGTATCCACATTTAAACGCCGTTCTAAAAAGTTCATTATTTATGTTTAAACTTTAGATTCTACTTACATAAAGAACTTTATCAGTGAATCCTAATTGTATTTAGCTTTTCAAATTTGATTTAACATTTACATAATATAGAATCCATTGAATATTCACACAATACCAGGATATCATCCTCCTCTCTGTACATGCCAATCCTCTGTTTCTCAATACCATCGCACACCGTGTAACACTTAACTTCACTCGCACGATTTTTCCTTTATCTTTCCTTTTCTGCACACCACAAACACTCTATCATACAGGACTTTAGTGCAATATTAACACCACTATAACTGAATAACACTAATATTGACAGTTACCTTTAAATCCTCTATGGCAAACGTTACTTGCTATATATATATATATTCACAGACTTATCTTAACCCTTTGCTAGCAAACAACCGTTTTATTTTATTTTACAATCTCCCCTTAACCCTTTGTTGGCAACAATGATGCTAAACTTTAATGTGAACTTCCCCAAAGTATCACCATTATTATGATTCTGTCTCCAATGTCAAGCAAAATTGTGACATTATCCCCATTTTCCCCAGAAAAAAACAACTTTTTTTTCAAAGTCTACTTAATCTGCTCCAATGTTATCAATTCCCCTGATTGCTTTTATTGTGAATATATACGACTGTAATGCAAGAACTCATCTCATAATTCTACTATTTGTCAACTTAACTTCGGTCATATAGATGAGAGGGTAATGATCAGTTTCAAATTATGTAACCCCCGAAACTAAGCAGTCTTGGGAAAATAATTTGTTTCAATAAACATTTGAAGAGTTCTACTGACATCTTGCATTACTGTTGAATGTTCCAGATGACTAAAGAGGGTGATTTGAGGACTTATAGAACCTAAAAATTTGTTTGACTATTGGTGTGTTTTGGATGGGAATTCCCTGAGAAATATGTACATGTGACACGCACTTTCCTTTCTGTTAGTTTTTCTCTCTTATTTGTTGAATGACCCCCTGTTTAATCAGAAAAAGGTTGTCTGAAGGGCTATACTTGACAAAAGATATTTGAATGCCAAATTTAAAATGATGCGACCATATTTTTTCGCCTGAACGTTATAATGGACGCCTTTGGGAAAATATTTAGTACTGTGATACGTATTCATGTTTGGCTGAAATTAAACAATTGCAGGAATTCGATTGCATAAAATGTTTTCGGAGTAATGGTTGCGGTATGAAATATTTCAATATGTTGGATACTTTGGGATTCCTTCTTACGCCTTGCATATTGTCATATTATTAGATTCCAATCACTAATTATAGAAGAAATCATCAACAAATTAATCAATAAAGCACCTGGCTGTACCCACAGATGCAATAATAATAGATTTCATACATTAATTATAGGAATAATAATCAACAATTTAATTAATGAAACACCGGATGTTAATCCGTGCGCCATTAATTACAATTTTTCTGCTGATGATTATTATTACCTGATAAACGCATGGGTGTACATCACTGGCCACGCATGGATTATAATGGGTCCACAGCGACTGTACTGATAAAAACGATAAAGAATGTCCTAATGACTTAGAGAAACAATATGTAATTCAAACGAACCGGACATATTTGAGATCTTGAAATTTACATAGGTACAACTGCATCTGCTATAAATCACCGCTAGCGTTTGTGAAAGAAAAATTAAAATGGAACTGCTCTATCTTTCATCAGAACACTAAAAATATTGCTGGACTGGTTGAAACAATTGCTGCATTTTCCTAATTTTCATTGAACGTAGAATTAAATATTATATGGTATTTAAAATGTTTAGATGCGACAATGTTAGCAGTTCGCGGATTCCAAAAAAAAGTGAAACTTGAACCCATTTTCTGTGCAGAAGTCCAGGAATTTCTCATCAGGATATTCGTCAAAAAATACCCTGATGGAATCGGAATCAATATGGGAAACCATAATAGTGTAAATGAATGACTAGTACACAACCTCCAGACACACGTTTATGGAAACCAAAAAGAGAAAAAGAAGAAGTGAAAATGTGTTTACGTGAGAAGTTAAAGATGAAAGGAAAAACCTTTGGCACAAAATATAAGAACACTTTTCAAAAAGTACCCGCCGTCTCAGCCAAGAAATAAAGGCGGCTGAAGAAAAAAATTGTGTGAATGGTGGTTAATATATGTTTTTTACGTTTGTGTTTTGAAAACAAAATGTGTGCCATTAACTTTGGAAAAAAAATAGGTTGCTATTAATTTTGTCATCGAGCTGTAAATATCGTTTGTTTTCCAGTGGGTTGGAGTTGCACCTGCCCAGTCAGACTCAGTTCGTTGAGGTATTTTATGCTTATCGCATTGGTAAATAAATATTTTAACCTCCTGTCTTAGATAGCAGGCGGCTATTTATTTTAGTATCATAAGATATCACCGAATAAGCATTTCATATTATCAACAATGTTCTCACTATCGGGTGCCAATGGTTCCAACTGCGCTAAAACATCAGTTTGGCACTAAAAATACAGCATTGGGCATCATAATTTGCCACTGAAAATGTACTTTTGGTGGGTCTTTCGTAGTTTTTCTGGTGGGTCTCAAAGACTTTGTGAGTTATTGTTCCAGTGCATCGTTTTCGATAAAATTGTTATCTAATGATACAAGCGAGACGGAATGCACGTCTGCCAGGTAATCTAGAGATATCAGGCGTAACCATGACTCCTTTTTATGGGTCCACTGTATTAACAGTTTAGATATTTAATCTAATTCTTATCAAAACATTTTTTTCTCAGGCCCCACAAAGTAGATCTTCTGTTTCTCGGGCCATTATTTGTAAAATTGCATGCGGTCGAGCGTTTTTTAAATTTACTTTTTATTTCTGTAATTATTTATTTGCCATCAAAAGTTCATATTCTTGGTTTATGTTTTAGGCCTCATAATCTACCGAATAGCATGGATGGTAGTGTATTTCGTACCTTGAGAGCAAGAAGGCTTTGCAATGCTCAGGCATTGCAAAGCCTTCTTGCACTCAAAGGACAAATGTATCAATTTTTTAACCTGGTTAAAATATCAGACACAAACCAATTAATTTTTTTTTTTTTCATGTTCACATGGTTATAAAAAGAGAGCATGCGACAGCCAAAAGGTCCATCGGGAGGGCCTGAGAAACAGAGTTTTAATTTTTAGGCCTGTATTAATCATTTTTTATCTTGCTTATTGTTTGTTTAGTACTTCATTTAGTTTCATTTGTGTCATTTATTAGTGGCTTTGCAACTAAAATATAAAGGTCCAGGTAATAGTAAACAGAAATGTATACCATGCTCGCCTATCTTACTACCTGTGAAAAGCCTGTATGATACATTTTAGCTTTTAACCCCCCCCCCCCCCCCCCCCCGCCCCCACCAGTGTAAAGCTTCTACTGTGGTTAAAAAAAAATACACGTATAGTTGCAGTTCGTCCAACTTGAACTTTGGCGTGACGCAATTTGCCAACTTCGATACATTCACACTTCGCGATGTTTCATTCAAACATACCACATTGTGCGGTACTATCTATTACGTGCAATGACTTATTAAGTTTCAACTACCTACAATTAATATTTAAAATAAAGTCTAAGAATTATTAATAATAATTTGACTGAAAAAGCAAGGTACATTTAATCAACTTTGACGATGTGTCTAGCTGTCAATCAAGCATTCACGTACAGTGAGTAGTACTGCCCACCGGCGCAGATGTGTGTTTGCGATAGAAAGTGTCGGTTTTTCTTCATTTTAAGTGACAAAGTCAATTATGTATTACGAGCATGGAATAAATAACACAAATAGGTACTAGGGCCGTTAATCAGATTTAAACTTCTAATAGAATAAGCTGTTTAACCACTCGGCAAGCCGAGTGGTTAAAAACCCTTATCCTGCTCGTGGTTTAAATCTGATTACTGGCCCAAGTACCTATTGTTTCTATATACCGTTCTTTGAGTGCCACACTGCCACATCTGCAATTGCCTTGTTGCACTCAATGAGCGAGACATCATTAATTTATTTTCGTTTACAATCAGATTCCATTTTGCACTAAAATGTACCCACTGGCAACAAAAGAATTCGTTTTGCACCGAACAATACTTCTATTTTGCACCAAAGCATTTCTTTCCAGCGTAAACACAGATTATGGTGAGAGTGGAGACCGAGTGGATAAGTGCGTTGGTCTCTCATGCCAGAGGTCACGGGACCGATCCCCGGTCGGGGACAGTTCTCGAGGTGTACGAAAACTCTGTCAGCATCAATTGTGGGGCTGATGCTGTCACATCGCACCCTCCTATCGGGTGGGGACGTAAACTGGCTGTCCTCTGGGCAGAGAGAGACAATCCGTGCAGACTAAAGATCCCTTAGTAGTATACAGAAGAGCGAGACCTCGAAGTTGCCGCTACAACGGTCGCCCCACACACCTGCGCCAGTGGGCCAAGGAGAGGAGTTAATATAAGTTGCATAACTTGTTCGCCAATCCTTGTAAAACAAATAAGATTTAATAAAAAAAAAACACAGATTTAAATAAAACCCATCATGAACTTGGACTTCAATCTGTTTTGTTTAAGTAAACAACGGGAAATCGGTACCAGCGGAAAAGGAAGGTGTACAGTGTGATTTGTGCTATCTTAATCATATATCCATTGTTGGAGATCACAAAAATAAAAATCAATTGCGTAGAATAACAAGCTTCACTTTATTGGATTATCATTAACGGATCAGCATCATTCGCCAGGCAAATATGTTAATAACACCATAGGTTAAACATTTTATCAGTTCGGCCGATCGTCATAATATCATTGATAAACATGGCATTGGAGAGAACAGACGAAAGTAAATCTCGTAGTTTTTCTGGAGTTGTGAAAAAATCACTTTTCACGTACACAAGCAATGCGTCTATACATGGATTTCGCAATATCACAGATAAAGAAAAGCCCAGTGTCCTGAGGTAAGTGATGAAAAGTACACTGAATATTTAACAAACAAGGATAATGTTCATGCGATGAAACGTCGTAAAGCCGGAATTCCGATGCCAAACGATTATGTTTTCCAGACAGGAGTGTTTAAGCCAGCAAGACCCAACATTCAGTGATCACTTATTGTTAGCATTGTTCCATTTCAGATTTTTGATATTTGTGAACAGACGCGCATTTCAGATCTTTAGCTTTAGTGAAGTATGCGAACTAGCGCTGCTAGAATTACGTTTAGTTCTTTAACCCTTAACCTAACGAACCGCCCGCATCCGTCCGCGTAATTTGTAAATTGAGCAGTTGAAAAAAATATTTTTTTCAAACTATTTCAACAAAACTATATCATGTGACCCCTCATTGGAACGAGTTCATCGAGCTCGCTCCAATGAGGGGTCACGTGATATGGTTTTGTGGAAATGTTTTGGATTTTTTTAAAAAAATAGTAATTAAAATAATAAATTTTGATATTCTCCACGTTGGGTAAAGGGTTAAATAGTTTATACCCATGTGTGAGTGTTGCCAGTAAATATTCCACAGTAGATGCAACCTTCATATTTATATATTTATTGGAGTTTAACACTTAGTGGTTTAGCCTCAATTTTGGCGCGTTTCGTGTCTTACATGGGCATTTAGATGCAATGTTTTAACATACAAGTTTTTTGTAGTCTTGCTTATGGAAGTTATAGTTACTGAACAGTCATTTTTGAGGACGTCCTCTTGACTGTCCGCATACAACCGAGACTGAACTAGACACCATTCGGAAGTAAAAACGTTACCTTATATTGGGGGAAACAAAATAAGTAGAATTCTCCAGACCAGAAAATACGTTTTCAGAATATATGACAAGAAACCAATGAACAGATTGCAAGAATCAAAGTTGGTTTTCGTGGTTTTCCTTTCCAAAACCACATGCAAGACTCGATCTTGATCCGCACGTGTTATTTTAATCCCGTGCATCCTATCACCCATTACTTTTCTTCTATTTAAAACGGATTTAATTCATTTATCTACACTCAATCACCTTTCTACTCTTATTTGTTTTGCGTTCTCTTTTTGAGACGTGGGGCGACTGGAAAGGGTACAATAGACCATGCCGCCTTCTGAAGATGCTAATAACTGCCTGCATCCTACAGTCAAAACTAGAAGTTCTGTCTCGGTCTGTGCGCTAATCTATGCTTAATTGCACGTAGGAATTGCGCGCAATTGTCAAGGAATGGCATCCAAAGCACGGCAGGACCTCCTGGTTACTCGTGGTGAACAAATGCAAGGTTTCTGCCAATGGACCTCCGGGTTACCCGGAGGTCCATTGGCTGAAACATTGCTTGTGCGCAGGCCATATGTACATAATTTGATAGCCTTACTATGATCACAACGCGCATTTCACGACAGGACTTCTAGTCTTAACTGTAGTGTCTTTATTGTATTCATTGTATTTGTACATAACAGCATCTTTCGAATAAAGTTCTGTACTGTTCTGAATGCAATCCTCTACTTTCATAGACCTTGTTTACAGTTAACTGCAAAAGTTTACCCCTCACGAGTATTTTGATACAATTTGTTGGATAGCATGTTTGTGCGCCATCCAAACATTGTATCAATATCAATTTCAGTTTCCTTCTAATTTAATACAAAGCGTATCGAAATGTTCCGAAAATGTTCAAGAGCGACGAGCAATCGCTCAAACACAAGGGCTCTTTTCCCAAAGTTAAAACAGTAACGACTGGCCTTGGGTCATGCGAAGCAGATTTACGAGTTGAATCGAGGCACGAATCGAATCAATCAATAAAATCGAACCGAATGCCGAATCTAATAAGGGTAAAATGATAGCCCTGCTTATTAATGTTTGACGGCAAGTTGGAGAAACCGATTCGCATTTATTATTTCGCTGCAGGTCTGTACTCCAGCTTTCACATCTCCTCGGGAATAATGACCCGAATTTCAACAGCGAAATAATAAACACGGCTATGTTCCACCAACGCACCATCCTTTCCTCACTCAAATTTATTGGTAGAGGATCAATAACGAATTGAGGTTGGATAGGCGTGAGAAAACTCCTCGTCGAGACCGGCCCTCGATGCGGAGCTTTCTCTCGCCTATTCAACATCAGCGAGTTATTTATCCTACTTAACCCTTTACCCAACGCAGACGATATCAACATTTATTATTTTAAATATCATTTTTTCAAATTTTTCAACAAATTTCAACAAAACCATATCATGTGACCCCTCGTTGGAACGAGCTCGACGAGCTCGTTCCAACGAGGGGTTACATGATATGGTTTTGTTGAAACTTTTTGAAAAATAATATTTTTTCAACTGCTGAATTTGCATATTACGCGGGCGGATGCGGGCGATTCGTTGGGTAAAGGGTTAAAACAATTTTGTTGTTGGATAGTAAAATATCCAACAGTTAGCTGCTTGATATTCAACTATCCAACTATTGGGCATACGACAGTCAAACTATATACCAATGAATAACAATGGATGACGAGTGTAAAAGTTTTTAAGTTACGTTATCGAACTTTGCGCGCAGTTTCTATTGAAGTCACGTTGTTTTTTCGAAGTTCAGGTTGGTTTCACGGCAATTCACACACCGGCAAAAATGTATAAACGACCATCAGTCTGAGCGTGGATGAATTCCCCGTGAAAAGACTCAAAAATCGGGATCCCGGATTCAGTCAAATCGCATAACGGATTAGATTCGTTGTTCAAATTTTAATAGGGCCCAAGACTGATAGTCCACACCACTGAAGTAATAGGAACTGATACGACAACAAGTAAGATACGAAATGGCCTTCACGTTTCATTATATTTCTGGAAATCTCGAGATGCTGCTCTTTGTATTTTAGAGGATAAAATATTTATACAGAATACTACTCGAAATGGATGAGCTAAGATACTGACAAGTCCAGCAACGGTTACCATCACGCCTATACCATTTCGCGTGAATATTTATATAAACACAACACCACTGTCATCTTGATGACACGAGAACAAGGCCTCAGCTTCAACGCCAATAACATTGCGCTCTTTAAACTTTCCCTCACCCAGTTTGGGAAAGACTTTTGTTATTCTTCTTTTTCAAAATTTTTCTTCATTATTTTTTTTTTTTTTTCCTCCCTCAATTTTGTCTGTTGCACAGCTCAAAAACTACCTGTACGATTTCAACTAAATTTGGCATACTTTTGTAATGTCATAAAATCTAGTGAAATGAGTATCGTCGTGTCTGTGAGAAAGCTTATTTTTAAAATGTTCTGCCAAAAGCGTCAAAATTTCACCATTTTTCATTTTAATGAATAATATTAATTATTCTTGTGTTTTCCAGGGTGTATGGGAATTTACACCGGTTTGAGAACTCAAACACACTGAGGCGATGTCAAAGGGTGTATGAGTTCTCAGACCGATGCAAACTCCCATTCAACCTGGAAAACACAAGTACGACGGATTTCTTTTTAACCTACATTGTGGGAAAAACTGACAGAACATTTGTACTTTGTAAGTTCATTAATAAAACCAGTCAGAAATGGATGTCATTGGAACTGGCTCAATGAGTTCGAATGACATCCAAATCTGTAATATTTTATTACACATAAATATTAAATTTCCTGTATTTTTATTTTTGTTCTAAAATAAACGAGCAGAAGATATGAATTGATAATTAAAAATAGGTATTTTTTTAGCCATATAGCCTGCTATTGTGTATTGTTGCTTTTACACCGTGGTTGACCACGGTGTCAGAAAGCTATTGTGGATTGCAAGTTACACCGTATCTCTCAGCCAATCAAAACTCGGTATTTTGTTACATTTGGAAATGATCCGTATTGTCAAAAGGGTCAAGAAGAACGGAACGCATGGTGTTTGTTGTCCGAGCATTCGCCCCAGGACGTGACTCTCATATGTGTTTTCTAAGATATTAGTCACCTACTAACATATCCAACATGAATAGTTTAGAAAATAAATGTGGCAAAAGAGCGCTGCTGACAGAAAAGTAGTGTGACGTGCTCTCCAGATTGGGTCAAATCGGTCGAAAACAGCGTCATATCCACAGAGTCTGGAGCCATCCCAACCGAGGTTTATAACGGGCAATTCTGAGACAGAAAAGCAAATCTAATAAATAACAAATAGTTTGTGTATTAATTGTATAAGCAAGGGTTAATGCGCATCTTGTTCTTTTGTCGATAGTATACGAATTGATGTGTTGGTTGGAACTCCGAAATGCTGGTACATTCAGTTATATCTAACTATCCCTTTCTTGTCCACACAATGTCTCTGCAACGAGTACAGAGCTCTGCGAAACTTCGAGATTCGAATCGATTCGACACCATGTCGGTCACTCGATTCGAGTCGCGCTGAAGGACCAAACCGTGGACCTTTCGGATTAACCCTTTACCCAACGAATCGCCCGCATCCGCCCGCATAATATGCAAGTTCAGCAGTTGAAAAAATTATTTTTCTAAAACTTTCAACAAAACCATATCATGTGAGCCCTCGCTGGAACGAGCTCGTCGAGCTCGTTCCAAAGAGGTGTCACATGATATGGTTTTGTTGAATTTGTTTGAACAATTTTAAAAAATGATATTTAAAATAATAAATTTTGATATCGTCTGCGTTGGGTAAAGAGTTAAAGGCCAATATCGTCACTACAGAGCCACCGCGTATCCTACAAAGGAGATGAGAATTTCATATAAAGTCTGAAATGTTAACGAAATTACATCATCGATGTGCTCATGATTTCACACAAACTTCGGGCATTTTCCTGTAGAGTTACATAAAAATACAAAAGCTGGCTTTTTATATTTAATACGAATCAGTTTGAATGTTTGACTATTGTATTAGCCTCTATTTTACCATTTACCCAACCAATCGGTAACATCCGCCCGCATAATCTGCAAAATCAGCAGCTGAAAAAATATTATTTTTCAAAACATTTCAACAAAACCATTCCATGTGACCTCTCACTGGAACGAGCGCGACGAGATCGTTCCAATGAGGGTTACATGATATGGTTTGATTGAAATGTTTTGAAAAAATTTAAAAAAATGATCTTTAAAATAATAAGTTTTTATATCGTCTGCGTTGGGTAAAGGGTTAAACACATTTAAAAATATGTAAACGGATCTTTCACCATATGCTGATGTTCTGTAATTTATTCTGTCCATTGCATCAAGAAGGTGCGCATCGTGACATTTAATACAGACACTCTCCATTAATATGAAAGTTTAAGGGCTAAGACTTGCCATTTTTCCAGCGAAGAATACAAACTTACAAATTACTGTAAACATGCATTCGCTAAACAAATCGCCAAAGAGGGCAGTCACTTAATTGCTTCTAATTAGGTTGCCATAAAAAGCCAAGTTTCCTTTTGTAACTCTCAATGAATCGAAACAAGAGACGGCTCCGGGAGCTGGGAAAGTAGCAAAATGTCATAGGTGTTTTCTCAACTATTACATGCATGTTTCTTAATTGTCAGTCTAATAATTGCCGGGGATGTAACTTTAATAATGTGTTTTTAGTTGTGTTAACCGCGAGCCGTTTACACCACTTCATCGCGAGTGGTGAACATTTGAAACACCAAGCTACTTTGGATATATTTTATTTTCCATGATCGTCAGTTTTTTAAGAGTCGCTAAGAGTTTTTCTCGATTTTACTGTGCAGCAGACGAACATGGGTGCGAATCTGTTTTTGTTTACACGGTCCGCTGTGGGCGGTACTTCCGCTGTTAATTTCATCGCCGAAACGAAATGGAAAAAGAAACTCGCAAATCACGAGGCCTTTTTAATTTTAATAACATACTATTTCGAGTTATGGACGCTTTATTAACACGAGACAACGCATGTTTGTTAATTTTTGGTATCTTCTGAGGAAAACTCATTTAAAACGTAATAAATAATTACCTTTCGCGAGACGACGAGCGATAAATTTAGACAAGATTGCATTCAGGTATTGGTCATCGAAGGTGGACTTGGGTGTAGTTCCACAGTAGGTGTAAAATTTAACTACTGAAATCCAATTGCTGGCGTGTTCATCACGGTTGGTGTGCAAAGCTAAAATTTATGTCATAGGCTTTTGACGTATAGTAGAATAGGTAACCATGGTATAAATATAGGCTAATAAAAAAGCTTCATGTGTGTTTACGAGATAGTGTATTGAAGTCGAGACCTCAGTTCTGGGCATATATCGACTCGGCCTAACAGACTCGTCAAAATGTGACCAAGACACGAGGTCACGATATGGCCATAGAGACAAATTCGAGACTCTGATACGACATTTTGTACATAAACATAATGGTGATGATAGATTTATCTTACAAATCTAACCTTGATTACCACTTTACCCAACGAATCGGCCGCACTCTCCCACGTAATGTTGACGAGCTCGTGTTAGTGACAGGGCGCATGACATGGCTTTGACGAAAATTTTAAAAACATTTTTTTACAAAAAAAAATGTTAAAATACTAATTGTTATGTCATGTGCTTTGAGTAAAGGGGTTAACTAACATTTTAAGATCAAATTTCATTTTCACACTCACTATAATGCTTGTCGTTTCGGTTAAAATTGTATGCAACTGCCTTGAACTTTTGCGACCATCCGATAATCTTATTGAGTGCATATATGTTCAACAATCGGAAAAGACTGTACACGTTGAAAGAACATAAACAGAACGACACTGGTGTTTGACCGGGTTATCGATTACTGAACGAGAGCGAGTGACGCAGGGATACCACGCGAGCTCCTAATGCCCGAGTGGCATTCCAACGCCACTCATTCGAGGCTAGTAATCGTTAAACCATTCAAACATAAGTGTTCTTCTGTATATATTGGTCTTTAGCCTCGGCAGCTGTAGAATAGAAACCAACTGGACATTTTAGTTCAAAGGTATTTAAGTTTTCCCCAGTTTTCAATAAACATAGCAAAGGTGGAGTTTCGCTATTCATTTTCCTGAGAGAAAATGCTGCTAAGATGACTATCTACAGTTTTCAGCATTCTTGTTCATCAAACATTTTGTAATGAGAAACGGTAATTCCGACAGATACATATAGCTGAAGGTTTTCATTGGGTATTTCCCACTGAACGTTGCAAACTATTAGAACCAGTCTAACAAGAGAAATTGAGCACGTGGTGGCTACCATTTTATCGAATCTCAATGGCGCTTTCTGGTTAAAATTACCACAAGCACCTAAAGCCATGTGATCGCGAGAAATACAGTTACCAATGTGTAAGAAAATAATAATAATATAATAATAATTCTTCGACCTTCCGGTGATTTTTCGCGGTCCTCTGACGACGTCACCCACATAAAAAACAGTGCCCCGCCGTGGAATTCCCCCTCCCCCTTTTATCTCCTTCCTACTCTCCCAGCATTCAGGCAAGCACTGTTTCATATTTCCTCCTTGGTGCTTGATCTTCCCAACAATAAAGCTGACCCCTCCCTAAGTATAAAACTGACCCTTTTCCTTTTGTCATTCCTCATCCAATTATCCTTCATGTGTCCATCACGTTTTTCCATTAGTTTTCCCAAGGAGTCTTGTTCTACCAGGCAAATATTTGGTGCGTTCTGAAATGAAATGTTCATGGGCTAACGTTGCACCGAACTGACACATTTTGGCACAATCTTTCCCCACCTTACTCGATTCTCTCCCTCAACTCCAGTGACTTGTATTTCACTTTAAACAACGATGCACCCCCCCTCCCCAAACAAACGATCCACCTAGGCACTCATCAAAAGCTGGCGCATTTATTTTATATAACCCATCTAAAGAAACATTGGTCCTAATTTCCGCTCGCCAGTTTATATTACCATCCTCTCAAACCTTCCCTTGATAAGGGAAGTTCCCATGCTTAAGTCTCCCTTCTACATGTAGATCTTCAGCCTCTATAGAGCAATTCCCCATTAGCTCTCTCGCTTGTTTTGACCACCCTGATTGGGTGTTATAGTTCCATACACGGTTAAACGTCGGTTTACACCATCTGCATCAGCTGTTTGGGTTTACTAGATAATTTAGGTAGCATAATTTTCCCGTATCTATTCCATCTTTAACTGGAATCCTCTCGCATCCACTCGAATTACAATCTGTCCGCTTCCAGCGCAGCTGCGTTACTTGATCCGGTTATCCACTGACCCGCATCATGTTGTAGAATATCCAAGTCACTCATTTTTGTTTATAATTGCGTATTGTTCCCGCTTGAGTGCATCGAGAGATTCAGAAAGAAAAGCATGGAATCAATGTTATTCCATAATTTACTAATTATACCTTTAAATATTTTTTCTCTTTCCGTATAAACGAACGAACAAGGTCAGTCGCAAACAAGCTTCGAAAACTCATAGTGTATTATAAATAGTAACGGGAACACATCATAACCAAGCATGCGCGTTTGTATTAAGCAGTTGCGAGTACAGATTTTGTATCAGGAGCCCCTGATACATGCCCTATTCGGATAATTACCGACAAAATACATACCAATTGTAAGGGTAAAACAGATTCGCGCAATTCGCTGTAAAATATATCCTTTAGCCCTTTAAGCACTGATGGTAGCTCCCATGCCAGTTCAGTGGCAGCAATTGTTAGAGTCCATGTTCATTATATGAGGGTAGATCAATTAATACTTTCAACGTGCAGTCTTGGGGCTGCAAGTTGGAAATATTGATTGTCCTCTCAAAACTTTCACTTAGCAGCCATGTTACTTAATGAAATTATAACGCACCGTGTTCCTGAGCCAGGAAATCGGCCTGTTGGGTTCAGAGTGTTAAAACCATTTCATTCGGCACTCTTCGGCTCAATGTTGAAAGGGTTACAGATGGTGGTGTGGACTAATTTGATCCTTTTCGGCACGTGGTCCATTGGTCAACAATGCGCCCATTGTGCTGACGTAGTGCGGCTCACCGCTGAGCTATAAGTCTGTTATTGACTAACATCCTACTTGGTCTATTTCATCAGACGCAACTTAATCGATGGGTTGAGGCATCCAATGCTGTTGAAAAATACAAAAATAAAACTTAGAGATGGCTATGTATTATATTTCTTCCACGAAGAACACATGAACTTGGTGCAAACAGTGAAGGTAGGAAAACACAGTCTTCTTCAGATCCATGTTTTAACAAATTTGCTATTAGCTATATTTGTTAATGTTGTCATCACTGAGGTGCCTAAAATAGCTTTATATTAAGATTCAAAATCTCAGAAATGCATCTAATTGTGAGGTTAAATAACCCAAGTAAACCTTTACATCATTACATGTTACCCCATTTTTACAAACAAGAGCCCCTGTAAATAATTCTAAATGATATTTATAGCTTGGGAAAATAAATCTGAATGTAGGGGTAAACATTTAAGAATGTTGCATTGAACCAAGTACACCACTAAGCAGGTTAAAATGCCATTTTTAAAACTAACCTCCCAATCATTTCATTTGTAACAAACAATCTCAATTAATTGGACATCCATACACGCATTCACCAATAAAAATAACAATCAACGTATTTCGATGTGTAGGTGAACTTGATACATTCAATACATACCGATGGTTCGTAAATACAAAAAAAATGTTCCGCTAATAGAAAGCACACGTCATAGACATGTTGGCTGTTTGGAACATGGTATACTCGTTTTTTTAGCAATGGTGTATGCTTGCTCGAATGCCACAAAACTTCCTGCTTTCAACAGAATACAATATGAGGGTTTTTCTGATTTTCTCTCCGACCATAGCTGACGGTATTACGGTTCACATGAATGTACCATGGACATATTGCTAGAGTTTCCGCAGTCTCCATCTGCACCAACTAATGCTGAAATCGGGCGTTTTATGTGTTCAGATTCCAATGTTCACCAAACGAATTACGGGGAAGAAGTGCCCAGGCACCCCTGTGAAAACATTTCTTGCGCCCCCCCCCCCCCAAAAAAAAAAAACAAAAAAAACTTATTTTATATATCGCCTTCATACACCCCACTATATCAAACTGAACAACATTTCGGAATGAATGTGTATTACTTTAAACTGTTCTTAAATAAACCCCTGAAGACGATATTTCATTCGAAGTTTACAAAATGGCTTGGACAAGGCGTATTCTTTGTGGTTTCTACTGCGATCAACACGGCGAGAGTGATTTTCAATATTTTGAAAAACAAAAAAAAAGAAACAAACATATCACTTAATTTGAGCCGTATGCACGTTGTTTTCGAGAAGACAGATAAAATTACAGGTCTACTTTTAAGATCGTGAGCGAAGCTCCTGATACCACCCAACGAAGCAAGACCAACGCCGATTTTTTTCATATGTCATCTAATTTCAAATCCATACAATGAAATTTAATTTTAAAGTTTGGTGACACTCGGCCAGATTTAATATCATAACATTAAATATGTTGTCTCAGTGCGAATTAGTATGCGGCATTCAATAAACTGCAGTAGTCCTTCAGGTGTATATATGTTACTGTAATTCGATGCAACAGATTTGGTAACATAATATACTACTCAAAGTTTGCTAAGCAGCCAGTACATCCAACTACCTGTTTTACGTTTTAGTTGAAATATTGTAATGAAAAGTGTATATATTTTTTATTTAATTATATCTTTAATGATTTAAGTACAGAAATTAAGATTTTATTTGTGTTTGATATTATTTTGTAGCTTGTGAATACGATAACCATGGAAAATGGATATTTTTGGTAAAGGGGGAAATTTTTCAATATGCCAAAACCTTAACGGAGCGAACTGGTATGGCTTCAATATCGAGTATGTGACCCATTACTGTTAATTACAGCTTGACAACGTCTTCACATGCTCCCATTTAGGTTCCATTCTTGGACCAGCATGGCACCAAGCTCCTGGACACTTCTTGGCTGGACTGGACTGGCTGAAATTGTAAGCTGCAACTCATTCCAGACATGTTCGATTAGGTTGAGGTCAGGGATCTTGCTGGCCAGTCCATACGCTCAATCCCTTCCCTCTGTCGGTACTCCCGGACAGCATGGGCAACATGAGGCCAGGCATTATCGTACATCGGAATGAATCTATCACCCACTGCACCTGCATACAATCTGACGTGGACATCCAGGATCTCATCAATATACCGTTGTGCAGTCAATGTTCCACGTTCAAGGACACAGAGCACTGTACGTCTATCCCAGCTGATGCCGCCCAGACCATGATTGATCCTCCACCATAGCGGTCACGTTCAGCAATGTTGGCTGCATGGAATCGCTCCCCTGGTCTTCTCCATACCCTAGAACGCCTATCTGTATGGTCAACGCAGTACCTTGACTCATCTGTAAGAAAGACAGGTCGCCAATCTTCTCTGGCCCATCCAACATGGTTCATGGTCCAGTGCTATCGTGTCTGGCGGTGGTTCTGGGGCAGGGGGAATGCGGATGCATGGTCTACTCGATCGGAGATCACCTACATGCAACCTTGCCCCGATAGACTGCGTCGAAACATTTACCCCGGATGCATTCTGAAGGTCATTGCGAAGCTAGGTTGCTGTGGCAAAGCAGATCCTACGGGCCTGAATGATCAAAACTCATTCTTCAGCTGCAGATGTTGACCTGTCTCTGCCACCACCGCGCCGTCTTACTGATGTGACATACTACTGAAATCTTGCCCAGGCTCTGGTGATCACCGTAGGGAGTACACCAAGGGCTTCACCAGTCTGCCAATGGGTAGCGCCCTGCTCCACCATCCCTACATCCCGCCACATTTCTGTTCCAGGCACATGTCTTCTTACATTTGTATTTGCCATATTCAATCATTAAATCACAAGAGTTTGTGTTGAAATGAAGATTGAATACCCTACACATGTCATGTACATGTAGACAGTACACGAAAACATCATGAAAATCAAGAGGTACATGCTCTCCATGACCGTCACGAAACGTCTACCTGTCAAGAGAGCTAATGTAAACACTGGGGACCATCTCAATACATTCCTCAATCATATCTACCAAAAATATAGGAAATATGTCACAAGCGAATTTCACAATGATGTGTCAAACATTTGGTACTTAGCAAACTTTGAGTAGTTTATGTAAGCCGAGCGAAAAATGTCGGAATTGCACGGTGGTGGGGCGGCGGTGGAAGGGGTGGTGGGGGGGGGGGGGAGGCTTTTAAAACCTCATCAATATTCTGTATTAAATTTCTTTGAAAATGTCATGAATCGATCGTTCAATGTTCTCTGATTTTCGCTTCTACTGTATATCAATAGTATAATACACTACTTTGAAACGAAAACATGTTTTGAAGTTTCAGCATGTTTGTTTTTAAGCTCTAATGTTGCACCGGGTCACCACGGAGATGTGTCTCTTTTCTACAAGACAAACACGTTTATCATTTTTTAAGTAAATTTACAAAAACGTCCGAATGTATGCACGGACGATAATCGATTGAAGATAGCGGCGAACATGCGGAGTTGTCTACATCTATTGATTCCATTTTGCATCATACAGTCGAAAGCATTAGACCCTAACTAACTCTGTAGGGACAATTAAACGAACAAATGGCGTACAAGATGTCAGTGGCGACAGAATATATAGCAGGTGATGAGAAGATTTATGAAAGGTTTTTCGGTTCGGTTCCGGTTTCTGCGGCAAACAGGAAAACCAAACCGCAAGATCCACCAACAAGCGGCCGAAGGGTTTTGCTGTGTATGTGCCTGAACTGAGAAAACTATCTTAATTGGAGGGAACTGGGCTAGTGGCCTCCATGGACTCTCGTCACGTACTCTATCCGGCATAAAGGCGAATATGTCGTATTCTCATTGTCACATTTTCTCCCTTGTTGACTCGTCCACTGGACGAGTCAACGAGGGGGAAATTTGACAATTATAAAAAAATATATTATAAGAACTTCATTGATATGTTTCTCTGATTTCTGTTTGTTCTGACTAAACAGCATTTGCAACTGATCTCCTAGAACTCCTAACAGTAGTCACAGGGGAAGTCAGACTGAACACGATGGAGATACTTACAGACATGTGGCTTGCTTTTGTGTAGAACGGTGTCTTACAAACCAGTGCGTTTTTTTTTTCGGATTTATTGAGCCTGAAACATTGTTTACTTAACAAGTAGAGAAACCGAACCGAAACCGAGTTTTTTTCCTGAAACCCGAAGCGATACAGAATCTGAAAGATCAAAAACCTCCCAGCTCACACCGAAACCCACTTTTTGTTGTCTAAAATACCACCAGAGTGCTGACTTTCAGCCTCGTACGACATAGAGAGGTCGCAAAATGTGATGTTGGTAAAAGTAATACCAGTTTCGTCCGAGGGAGGCGTTAAAGACAATCGATACTTACCCCATGTTACCACTCATAACGCATTCCACCCAGGTGATAAACATTGGCCTTGCACGCGATAGAGAGTTGGAGAAACTAAATATGCGACACCGATAACATTTTACCTTTTTACGTGCCTAACGTAAGAGTGTCGCGTCAGAGACAACCGAAACTCCTGTTATTTAGCGGACAAAACAATACCTGACTGCCAAATCTGAGCTCCATGTCTAGAGGAAATTGTGCTTATTCACGAAATACCATAAATAACACCAGCGCCGCCAGAAAACGAAACCCAATCCATGTTATTTCCCAGAAACAAAATATGCTCGATTGTCAAATTTGGCAGTGAAAGAGAGGTTGAGAAAAACAGTTTCCGATATTGATTAATATAAACAAATGACATTTGCGGCGTCGAACTGCGACATCAAAAAATATTGAAAGTTATGCTATGATGCTTTCATATGAAATTACCACTGGTGTCAATTTAGAGTTGTACCTTCTTCCTGGATGGGTTGCGGGTTGATCACTTTTCAGGAACCAATGTTGGAGTTTGTGCCTTTATTGGGAAGATAAGGGGTCACTTCCATTTGAGTATTCACGTGAATATGGTTGTTGGAATTTACGATTTACTCAAAATCCCGAGGTCCGGGAGCTCCCAGTAATGCACTTGGGTACTTGAGACCTCTCACATCGATTACCTTTTGTTCAGGTCTGGTGCACTCCGTTTCTACTTTTGTGAATTTCGATAGACGATGGAGGCAATGCGAATTTTAAGTCTTTTTTTTTTGTTCTGTTTTAAACATCATTTTTGTGTCGTCGATCTGTGAACTGATGCAATCCGTTCTTACTTACTGGAAATTCGATTGACGGTTTGAGCGATGTGAGTTTTACGTTTTTCCTTAATATTTCGTTTTCATCCCCTTTTAGAGGCTCTTGTATTCAAAGGTATGTGAATATAATCACCAATTAAAATGATATCAAAAAATGTATTGTCGATTAAGAGTGAACTGGCCCGTGACGACATAACCGGTCAAAGTACTAAGTATTAAAATGCGTTCGATTTTAATACAATTTTAGTAGATTGTAGAACAACAAATTTGCAGTTAGCCATTTTTTTTCATTTGTTTCACTTCATTGCCATTTTCCTGCTTTCACGTCACTTCAATTTTAGGCTATTTGGAACTTTTACATTCAAGTGAAATTGGCGCGCTTTTATATGAGGAGTACCTAAGCGGCAACATTTACCGAGGAGTGCTGTTCAAACTGAGGTGGATGTCGTAAGAGCTTTGGGAAGAAATTGTGAAAGACGGTGACAACGTGTGCTAAATGT